>OX411307.1:77507030-78164530 GCA_948150685.1 Rhaphigaster nebulosa | reverse complement strand
GAAAGTTTGTTCGACTTTTCGGGAACTTAATCGTAATTAATACGATTAATGATAGTTAGCATTATATAAAAATGTTCGGAACATGAACAACAAAATAGTACCGACTCACAGCTCTAAATATAGGTGTGTTCCCGACGACGATAAATGGCTAACTGAACTTCTTAATCCTCTTTGTTCGCTTTGTAGACAAAATGTAAACATTGATGTGTCCGCTTTCGTGAACAATATCAATGTTATCGCTCTTATCCCTACCGATCACCCATTCTTAATGAAACTTATAAATAAGTCACTAAAATAATTAAATATAAATAAACTACCAAACATAAACTCAGGAATCATTTTCAATCAAACAATTAGCGGCTGAAACAGATCGCGTTTTCATCCTCACCACTTGTCACTTCACCAGGCATTAACTGTTGAGATAAACGAGTCAAAATGGAATAGTACAGTTGGAATTAAGGAACCATTTCTTTCGAGATGTCCTTTGAACAGATGAAGCTACATTTAATAGTGATGGCTCCTTAATTCATTATAATAGTAACTAGTGGTTGACAAACAACCCACATTGGTACCGTGAAGTTGACCGGCAGCATCGCTTGTCAATGAACCTTTGATGTGGATTATTTAATAATCAGATCATTGGCCCGCACTTTCTTTTAGGAAACAGTTAACGGGCAAACTTAATGATTTTATTCGGGACATGATTTCAACTTTACCAGAAAATGTTCTCTAAGATTTGAGAAGAATGTGGTTCCAGTACGATGGCTGCACAGCTCATTTTACACGCAATTCAAGAAGAGAAGTCAATAAAATGTTTGCGAACCGTTAGATTGGCAGAGAAGGGCCTGTCTTGGCCCCAAAGTTCTCCTAACTTAACGCCCCTTGATTTTATCCTTTGAGGAACAATGAAAGAAAAACTCTTTGAGAAGGGGGCAATTTATTGTGCAATTTTTTGGGGGGAACACGAACAAAAAACAACTAAAACTATAACACAAAACCAAAAGTGGTAATCAAGTAAAAAAATGTTATTTTGTTTTTCAAAGCTGAAGCATTTTATTTTTATTAAAATGAATGCATCATTATTATTTACTGTGAAAAAAAAAATTCATATTTTTTGTGAAATTAATGGATAATTTCCAATGACTTCCAATTATTACTTTAATTAATGGAGGCCCAATGATTAGAAATGTATGAAATTCGGTATTATTATTTAAAATTGAGCCCTTGTATCTCTAATTCTAAAATGAAACTGCAGTATTCTTTTTGTATTTTAATTATATATATATATATATATATATATATATATATATATATATATATATATATATATATATATATATGGGGGTCGGGGAGGCCGAGCGGAAAAGTGCACCTACTCACAAACCCAAAGGTTGTGAGTTCGAATCCCGGTGCCGGCACTACTTTAATTTAATTAATTAATAATTCAAGCAATTTATCACCCCTTCCCCCGAGTATGTGAGGACCGTCAGCCTACTGGAGGAAACTCGCAAAGGCCGGGCGTAGGAGTGATGACCCTACCCCGTGTACCTAAATTGCGAATCGCTGTTTGGTTTTCTAGGACGTAAAATAGCCGCTCGTAGGTTCGCTCCATGAACGGTCTGCTTCGGGGAAAGAAATATAGGTCCTCGTGCGCCTGCTGACTCCGAACAGCCATAATCCGTGGATCTTGACCGTTTTGTCACTGTCGTTGAACCCGAGTGAGTCGGTGGGAAGGACTGCCGAATTGGTTGTTGCCGAAGTTAAGAGCCAGACCTAGTTAAGAATAGAATTTAATCCTACTAGTAATATAAACAACTCCCTAAGAGTATATAAGTAGGATTACTAGTTGAATAAAATCAGTTATCAACCATCTTTCGTTGCGTACTTATTTGAAACCTTTCTTTTTTTTAAAAGTATTTAACCCGGACTCGTTAAGTGGTGCCGAAACCCGGGAGAAGAGCGGAGTATTGTAGCGGAAGATTTTTTTCTTTTTCCGTATTGTTTACCGGACAATTATGAATTACGAGATGCCAGAAGGGGTACCTCCAACCGGACAACAACAAGGAATTTTTCGGGCAGCTACGTTGACGGTACCTAGTGACGTTCCGCTTCAACCGACACACCAGGTGGCACAGGCTGCCGCGGAACTCGCCGCGAGACCCACGCTAGTGCAGGCACACGCAAATCTTGCCGCGGCGGAAGCTAATGCCATAGAGCGGTTAAAATTGAAGAGAGCCAACACCCAGGATATTAGGTATGCGATAGGAGAATTAGATAAGTTCAATGGAGAAGTGGGAGAATTGAACCACTTTCTGAAAGGAGGGGACCGAATCATATACCAAATTGATTCAATGGCCGCAGAAGATTTGATCGAAGCTAGAGCAGTTGCGGCATTAACAGCGGCATTAGTCTGTCGAGTGAGAAGGAGCGTGTTAAACCTGATTCAGGCGGACGAGGCCCGGCTGAAGAAGGCGTTTGGAGGGGGCCGGTGGGCCCCGGAAGAAGACATTTTTCAAATGTTTAGAGAAACGCGGAAGCCTCAACAGAGCAGCGGCCAGTATGCAGGCATACTATTGGCACGCTATAATAAAATCACCGAAAAGCTGAGGGAAGCCATGTGTGCGGAGCAGGTGGAAGCAAGGATGGAATTCCTGTCCACAATCCTGAAAGTACAATTGGCTCGAGACACAGGAAGGAAAGACGGCTTGCCTCGGGAAAATAGCTTCCTATAATGTGCACAAGACATGGTTGATGCCAACGCCAGGGAAGAGGAGGCGAAGTATAGCGGAGAGGTAGAGGCGGGCTGGACTAGAGTCCCTTTCCGTAGACCGGAAATGAGTAGGAATCGGCCGAGGTTCGAAGCTGGTAGAAAGAGAGAGACAGAGGGCTATCGGCGGGAGAGGCTTACGAACCGGGACACGAGACCTGTAATGGAGAGGAAATCCGGAAGGAAAGACGAAAGAAGGTGTCATGAATGTGGTAAGTCAGGGCATCTGGTGGCACAATGCCCCCGGACCAAATGTTTTGAATGTGGTACGGAAGGGCACATAACTCGACAGTGTCCGTATATTTATCGGAGGAAAGAGGCGTCTCATGGCGAGCCCATGGAAGTAAACTCGCAGGAGGTGAGCAGAAGAATTGCCAGACGAGAGGGAACACCCAGAGAATCGGCAGGAGCATCTTCAGAGACCGAGGAGGAGCCAGGTAGCAGCAGCGGTGAGGATAGTCGGAGCGGCTTGGAGAGGCAACGGCATCGAGCGACACAGGCGCGCGGACAGCGACAGGTGACAGCATGAGGAGGGTGTCTCCAGAGAGGCGACCTAGCTTTCACTTGTAATAACATTGAAGGTAAGCTCAAATGTTGATTGCCTATAATCGAGATCCAAAGCGGGGTGAAGTGTCTGGTGGACACGGGGAGCTCGAGCACCCTGTTGTCGAGAACTGCCGTGGAAAATTTATATGGTAAAGGGGAGGCGCTTCAGATTCGAAAATGCGATTGTAGGTTGCTCACGTTGGGCGGGCCATGTAGCATGATAGGCGAGGTGAAGATAGGACAGCGTCAATGGGGAGACGAACAGGGCAGACTACGGGTACATGTGGTAGAGAGCATGCCGAGGGAATACCAGGTGATAGTCGGATGCGACCTTTTGGAAAGAGTAGGCGCCAGGGTGCGAAATAAAAAGGGGGAGTGGCATGTTAAACTCGGGTGTAGGTTATACATGGGCCACCGGGCTGTCAAGGGTACCAGGGTCGGGGCGGTTAGCGCGGTCGAGAATTGGAGAAGGTTATGGTCAAGATTAAATTATTAAATGTTTTTGATATTGTAGAGCCACTATCTATTAGCCCTATTAATACATGTTTACGTGAGCATGTATGTACCTGTCGGTAGAAAATGGAACAGTGGAGTGAAGTGATCGTCAGTGGGGTCCTTGAAATCTTCTTAACTCCAAGTACTCTAGCTGTTCCAATTAGATGTTCCATGTGGAATGATTGTCAGTGGCCGCCTTTAAGCATATAAAAATATTTTATACAATCAGTATCATAAATTTTAACAACACTGTATTTACTTACAAACAATTTTTATTATTATTAGTATAGCTCTGCCTAAAAACTGTGTGAAAAACTGTCCAGTTCTTTGCTTCACTACATCCGTTTTCCACGCTCACGGTCGGTTGGAATGATTGGAATTTCGTATAAAGCAATGGTATTTAGGGCCCATGGAATTTCAGCTAACCTCCCATAGATTTATTGATACATTAGTTCTAAAGATTCTGCCTTCGTTAAATAATTAAATTTTATCCTTCCCCCAAAAAAACAAAATATATATAAAAATAGTGGGCATTTTTAGATTATTGGAAATTATAAATCTACTAAAAATGTTTATTTCTTATTAATTAATATTTACATATTTTAAACGTAATTAATATTAGAAAAATGCTCAAAATTATAAGTTATTCATATAAATTTTTTTAAACATATTTTATACAATCAATATCATAAATTTTAATAACACTATATTTACTGATAAACAATTTTTATTATTATTAGTATATCACAGTCTAAAAACAGTGTGAAAAACTGTGCACTTTACTGTTCCACTCCATCCGTTATCCACATTCACTATCGGTTGGAGAGATTGCATTTGGTTATAACGCTGTGGATTTTAAGGTTGTTGGAATTCCAGCTGCTCTCTTCTACTCCAACCACTCCACCTAGAATTTCACACTCACGGTTGTTCCATGTTCTATTTGATGTGGAGTGATCGTCAGTAACCACCGTAACAGTAGCTAGGTGGACAAAAGTATATTCTTAGAATCGATTAATTAATGATTCCAAGACAATAACAATGCCTTATGGGTCACTATTACAAATAATAATTGTGGAAAACATTTTAGAGTTATGGTTTCTCTTAAGATCTTTTCAAATATATTTCTTACAGCTATTAAAAGTAATATTAATTTTATTCTAGGTACCGATATACACGTAAGAAAAAAATAGTATCGAGGAGATGAAATAGATTCAGGGAAATTATATCAATAAAAAATTTAAATTATTGAATATATTTAACATTATTTGAATGTTAAACGTATTTATTAACTTTATTCCCTTAAAAAAAAAAAATGGAAGAAGAAAAACCATTTCCCCTAATTATTTCATCATGGTAAATCTAATAATCATTTATTTATTAACGTATTCAAGTAATTGAATTATAAAAAAAGTTCAGGAAACTCACCAAAGCTATTAGTTTATTTTGAATGTGATAAACAACGCTTTTCTTACTACAAACATTTTCAGTTAATTACACGAAGCAATTTTTTTCTAAAGATTTGTATTAGTAGGCTTCAGAGTGTTAAAAATGAATTTCCATGACTCTTAATTAGTGTAACTTTGTTTTGGACAGGATTATATAACAATAACTTCAGACCTTTGGTCGTTAGCGGCCCCTTCGAGTCTTTTAAGTGTTATGAAACTCGACATTGATTGAATTAACTGATTAAGGTTTTTATCAGTGATAATGCTTTTTATCAGTTGAAGGTTTTACGTCAGCCCGAATTCATTATAATTTGTTCAATTGAAGTAAAATTTGTTTTGTTAGGATTCCTGTCAGCTTATTTCCTTTTAACGAACGACCCTAGAAATAGTGCCTAAAATAAGGGAAGATCATAATTAAAAATAATCTCTCAGAATGTCTACCTTGTGTAAAATTTCAAGAAATCGTGCTTCATGTTCAATATCATTGTTGAAATGTATCCTTTCATTAACTAGGCTTTTTATCATTATTTAATTACTTATTATTATTAAATGTGATTGTATTTTTATTTAGAATTTGAAACCTATACAGATTTTAGATTTATTTGCAGACATAAGAAAAGCACATTTTGCATCATCTAGTGAAGGTTAGGCATTATTATTTTTATATACTTAGTACATTAACTATTTTTCATCCAAAAATACTCATGAAAATTGGATGTGTTTTTATGTACATGATAATTATAGTTGTTTTGCTATTACATATAGGTTGTTGCTTGTTCGGATATTTTGATATAATTATCTAAATGTCATAAATAGCCAGTTGCATTTAATACATATAACTCTCTTAAAAAATCTCTGTATGATTGTAGCCTTTTTTGAAGCGGGTAAAGTGGAATTCAGCTTAAGAAAAAGAAAATCCAAAGAAAACAACTCAGTATTAAACCTGTAAAAAAAACGGTCAAACCTAAAAAAATTAGTAAAACAATTCTTATGCCTAGTCAATAATTTTCACCCCCTCCCCTCTCACCGCCACTTTTTCCTAATTTATTCCTACCAATGGTTTATTTGATTTTTTAGCTTATGTACGGTCTACCCCTGTCTCTTGCTGTGACTCTTAGAATTTACTCTGGGCTTATTTTTTAACTACCTATCACCGCTCATCTTGGTCAGTTGTCCTTCTCACCTCCATATAAGCTTCCTATCTTAAAATTTTCAAGTTTATTTGTAACAGAATTACTTTTTTATTTTTCTTCCACTGTTTCTTTATGTGTAGTATACATCTTTGTAGTTTTATCCAAGTTAAGTTTATTTTCTCCTCTTACCTACCTCTCAGTTACTTCCTTAATTTGAACACTATATGTAATATTTTGGTTAATTCATGTTTATAGTATTTTTACTTTTAAGTTATTTCTGAATTTACCCTTACATTTTTTGTCTAATGTAATTGCTTGTTCATAAAGAAAATTATAAGAGATGTATGGAAGGCATTGCAAGTCAGGGGAAAATGTAAGAAATATATTAAAGCAGAAGAAACTAATTGAATGACAAGAGGGCGAATCGACAAACTGCCTCTTGTGAAACAGCATAAGTTTTGTTAAAAGTTAAAATCAGCCCTTAGAGTTATTTTCTTAAAAACTGTAGGAACATTTTAAAATTGTATAATAATGTTTCAGTCCCATTTAACTCGGATGATGCCTTGAACTTGGAATCTCTTTTAACTGAAGATGAAATACTGCTGAAAAACTCTTTTCGTTCTTATTGCCAACAGAAACTGATGCCCCGTATAATGGAAGCAAACCGAAAAGAAGGTATTTTGTAATACTTGAATTTAATTATTTGTTTTTGTTTGGGGAGGTTTGTGAAGAAAAATCTTCAAATATTGTATTCCTTTATATTAAATTCATTTGATTAACACTTTCAGCACCAAGCTAACTTGCGCAAGGGACCTGCGTGGGCCTTGAGACTGTGCACTGTCTTTTCTACTTTTATTTTCTCTCTAGCCTCAGAGACTGCATTTCTGTAGTAAGGGACCGCATTGGTCCCAATGAATAGCATAATGCTCTTGGTCTGTGGAATTTTTTTTTTCCATTGCTTTAATATTTTTTTTTATATAATACTTCATTATCTTGTTATTTTACATCTTTTCCATATATATATATATATAGATTTGTGTGTACTGTACACACACACACGCGCATACATTGCTTTTTGCAAGAGTCAGTTTGCAAGCTTTACAGGAAACACTTGAAACGTTTTTTAACAAATAACAATATATTATTTTAAAATTTTATTCTTTATATATATAGTAGGAGTTTATTCAAGTGGCAAAACTTGTAAGATTAAAATATATTTTTAAGGCTTTTAATACGGGTCAAGACCAGATTGACGACCGAGTCAACAATTGTTAACGTCATCAATTGTCTATTTTTAGGCCATTACCAATTTTTATATATATATATATATATATATATATATATATATATATATATATATATATATATATATATATATATATATCGTGAGCGGGAATCAATAGAGGTGGTGTTACTTTCCATAATGCATCAAAACCTAAATTTTGAATTTTGGCTCTTAAGCCTTTTTTTGAAAACGACGTCGATATGCAACCTCATCTTGGTTGGAATTCTTCAACAAGAAATCGATTTGATACCATTGCCTGTAAGTCTCTCCCAAAGACAAATTATAAGACTATCTCTCGATTTTTCAATGACAATCTCATGATATTATTCCATACTTCAGAATTTCAGTATAAGGTTCTTCTCCTTCGAAGTATTCAAAAAATATGGTCTTTGTATGTTTTAGGTATTATGCTCTCAAATGTTTAACTTTGTGGGTTTTTAAAGCATGATATGGAATTTTTTTGCTGCACTTTTTTGTTTTTTTACAGCATGTTTTTCGGTTTTTTAATGCTCAAAAATCCGGTATTTATTTATAAATATACATGTATAAAAATGCCCTAGTTACCTCCTTAATATTCCCCCACTTTGATTACTGTTGTACAATGTACGGGGGCGTCTTTGAGGCAAAAATAAAACGATTGATAAACTGCTTTGTAAGATTTATCTTTGGGATCCCGAGGGACGCCTCTGTCTCCCGATTCTATGAAGAGTTGAAGTAGCTGTAACCTTCCTTCCGTCGTAAGTACTTCCTGGCATCATTCCTCTATCAAGTTATCCAATCATGCCATCCATCATACATCTTCGACCTCCTTCAATTCAAATCCTCTGTTCGGAATGAACACTGTGGGAATCACCATACCCGTTCTCGGTCTTCAGATTTATATATAACGGCCCAGCGATCCGCAGGTTTTGACAGATCTTTTCTTATCCAATCCTCATCCTTATGGAATTCCATTCCTTCTTCCATCCGTTGCTCCAATACTCTTCCCACCTTTAAATCCTGTCTATTCAGTCACTTCATGTCCATGCAGTTCCAAAAGATTTGTAAATAGGTACTCCTTATTATCAACTAAAATTTGCACCCAATTATTAATATAAATTCATTCTCCTTCACTGTATTTATTTTTAATGTATTAATATTGGAAGTTTATTTTTCCTTGAAGGTATAAAAGTTATTTCATTACTATTTATTATAATTTCAGTTGTTTTCTTATTTGTTTATTTATGCTATTATTTACTCAATATCATATTCTTTTTTGTTCTACTCTAAGGCTCTAAAGCTCTACTGATTTTACATGCAATATTATTCTAAAGGGATATGTCCTGGAATAAATAAAGAATTTATTATTATTATTATTACATACGTTATTACGTTACGTTAGGAGGCTAGAAAAGGCTATTCTAGGAAGAGGAGTCCCTTATTTTACCCTATGAGACAGATTACCCACCGTCATTTTAGGGTCCGGGGTATTTTATGTTCATCTGAATTCTAGAAGTAAAAATATGTAAAACACTTAGTTATACTGCTAAAGCAGTTTATGTGTGTTTCAAATTAGTTTATGTTATATTTTTACGAATTGAAAACGTAAGTCCTTTTCAAGCAGACCAACGAGGTCCCAGGGATCGCAAAGAAAAAAGTTAAAATATATAAGTTAACACAATTTTAAAAAATATAAAATTATTTATAGGCTATCTTAAAGTAATAATAACAAAATATATGAATATAAAACCAAATAGTCCCACCGTAAAAATATCAAAAATATCATGGGGCTAAACGTGTTAAATGACGTTTCAGGGTAAGTTGCTATTTGATCATGTGAATTAAATGACAGAATACAATATTGGAAGATTTTTCTTCACAAATCCCTCCCAAATAAAATTAAAAATTATATCTTCCTGGGACAATACCAAATTAGCTTGAATTTATATGTTTGTTTAGTTAATTTAACAATTCCAATTAATACTGTATCCAATATTTGTTATTTATTTTTTCTAAGCTGAGATTAATTAACACAGTGCATTCCCCTTCCAACTCCTTGAATACCAGATCCCAACCTTCTAATTAGGATATCCCCTCCTGTAAAACTGCTTCCTTTAGCAAGTGGTTCATCATTCATACCACTTCTTTCTGTAATTCCTTACATATGTCTTTCTGTAAATGCTCTTTTATAGCATCCTTTACTCACCATTGATTTGTCCACCTTCTTAATATTTAATCTACTACGTCTATGATAACAATATCTGTTTATGCTTAATCAAATATACATTGCTCGTATCAATTATCCATAATTAATCTACAAGTGAAAAATATATATTTATAGATATAGCAAGACAGATTTACTTATAGTTGTTCTTAGGGGACAGAAAAAATGTTCTTGAATAATTGTTACTTTTCATTTCATATTATTTTTATTTTTCAGTATTTGATAAATCAATAATGGCTGAAATGGGAAAGCTTGGTGCTCTTGGTTGCAATTTAAATGGTTATGGATGCATAGGTGCATCAAGTACAGCATATGGTTTGCTAGCGAGAGAAGTTGAACGCATTGATAGTGCTTATCGATCTGCCTTCAGTGTCCAGTCATCTTTGGTTATGTATCCAATACATACTTATGGAAGTGAAGATCAGAAAAAAAAGTATTTGGAATCACTAGGTTAACTATTCTCATACTCTTATATTTACTAAACATCAAAATTGTTTTGGATTTTCATTAATTTCCCAAATAAACAACAAAAATATGAATACTTATTTATGCTCTTAACCCTTTCACTGCGGTGACATAGATCTGTGCGGTAAAGCCAGCACTCCTCCAGTGCTGCTAACACAAATATGTGCGGTGAAGCAAGCGTCCCTCCAGTACTACTAACACAGATCTGTGATTATGAATGACTGCTGCTCCCACATATCTGTGTGCCTTTGAAACGGCATCTAGTGGTTGCTAAATCAACTAATTGACTCTTTGACTTGCCAGTAGATAGTGTAGGCACCTCCTTTTCAAACTTTGCCAGGTTTCTGTCTGTTCGTCTTCAGACCTTTTATACCTGCTTTGGGTGAACCTTTTTAACTGGTCAAATCCCTTGTGAAATATGTGATACACCATTATGTTTATTGCCATGTTTTAAGTTGTATCATGCACAACAAAATTATTAACATAAATTAATTTAAAAAAATAATTTTAACTCTTCCAATGCCAGTCCAAAGTCCCGACGAAAAAACAAGGATGGAATTTTTTTTTTTAATCTGAAATAATTATTTTGCGATGGCAAGCTTCCAAAAATAACTCAGCACTGGGCGGTTGCTAAGGCGCTAGACACGCAGCACCCAGACAAGGTCAAGCCTTGCACTGCTCCTCAGCGAACAGATTAATAAGCATAAGAATTATTATTATTAATCATTAGTTTTCAGAATATCTAGATTATGTAGTTATTTATTTGTTTATTTTTTATTAAATTAATATTATGAACCATTTTGCCTTTTGGAGAACTGTTATTAAATGATCTGTTATTAAATTTTGGAGAACTTTATTAAATTCTATTAAAATTTGTAAATTTTAATGAATAAGTTTTAAAAAATCTCAGAATTTGAGGAAAGCCAAAGTTATTAAATTTGTTTTATGGAAATCGAACTTTTGATGAATTTTAATTTGTATCTTAAAAAGAAATTATAGGTACCTTAGAAATAAAGTAGACAATCTACAATATGGCTTTCTCAGATTGCCTCTTATTGATTCCTCTATTGTTAAGAGACACCAAAACTTCTTCAACTCCTCTTTGTTTATTTATGGGATTAAAACATTTAAAAATGAAAAAGACTACAAGATTTGTGGAATGTTGAAATGAAAGAGTTGTCATTATCTCTTAAAATTGTCTAATGTTTGAAAAAGTCTGAAGTCGATCAAACATTGATTCAAAAAGTCTTGTTTACATTTTTTTTTTTTTTTAATTTGTTTAAAAATTGTGGTTTTAATTTTAAATACTTTTTAATCATTGTAATAATTTTATGAAATTGTTCCCTTTAAAATGTTGAGGAGTACAATTCACTCTAATAAAAATGAGTAAACCATTAAGTCATCCTTTTATGATTATATATAAGTCATTATTTCTTTTAAGCATATTTTAGAGTTACATTTATAGAGCATTTAACTTTCCATAAGCCATATAGTTATGTTTTAAAGAATTTTCCTTTTTTTTTTTTTTTCCACGGAACGGCCTTAGAGACCACGTGAATATCATTACTTTTGGTTCTTCTCCTGTTTTGTTTTTTTTTCCTTTATTACCATTAAATTTTTTTTTTTTTTTTTTTTTTGTAAGAATCTGAAATAAAAGCCTCCAGTCTTTCAACTAACTGATCAAAAGTTTATCAATCCAGTCATCATTACAAGACTACAGCATTAAAGTTAAAACATATTATTGAATACAAGCCTTACAAAATAATTTGTTGGTTGCTGCATTTCATGTGATTAGTAACACTAATATTCAATGCTGACTAGATCACTAGAGATAACATATCTCGTCAAACCATATTCTTGGCTTTTATTTAGTTATATGATTTGACTGTAACGTTGTAGTCTTGATTTCGACTGGTTAGTTACTAACTACGAGCAAAGACATTGGAGCCTTTTTTATTTTGGAATCTTCCAAAAATAATTTAATATAATTTTTTTTCTCTTATTTAAGTTTTAATTATTATATATTTTTTTCATTTGTTGTTTTAAGTCACTTGCTAGCTGAAGTACAATGTGAGTTATAAATATTCAATTAATTTTTATTTTCTATTAATAATATAAAGTTTCTTCTATCAAGGTGGTTATTATAATTGCTTTTATATATGTATGAAATAATTGTATTTTCTGATTTTCTTTTGTAGCTGCTGGAACCAGCATAGGTTGCTTTGGACTAACAGAACCGAATTTTGGAAGTGATGCTGGTGGAATGCAAACTAATTCTAAATATTCAGCAAAAGACAAAGGTCATGTTCTGAATGGCACTAAAACCTGGTAAAAGTTTTCTTGAGAATAGTTGTTATTATAACCATCACAAGTTAAACTTGGTTTTGATTCTATATTTTGTCTTTTCATTGTGAATGAATGAAAACCTGTTTATTATTATAAAAATATACAAAATAAAATGTACATTTATATCTTACAACACATTGACAATGGAAAAATCGGTCTGTCTTTTTATTGTAAAAAAGATTTGTGTTTTAAATTAGTAAGTCTATTTAAATTTAACATCTTTAAGTAAGTTTATGTTGTTTGTATTAACCCATTGCAACAACATAGTTTGAACTCTAGATGCCATCACAGTTGAGTCTTAGCCGTCCTGGTGAAAACATCGGTGAGCTGCTACGGATTAAGTCCAGATAAGTGATAGGAATAATTAACTACCATTTATTCTTCCTGATCGATTATTATTTTATTTTGAATAATTTTTTTTTTTACTCGTTTCTTTACAAAACGACGGCGGTTGCGTCTCTTTAAGAAGATTTATCCTTTGCTTTAGTCAGTTTTATTGTAAGATACAATTTTTTTTTCTTTTTTTTTTTAATTTTCCTCGTGTATCATTTCAGTTTAATTAAACCTACAAATTTTCTCTAATATTATATCTATATACAAAAAACTAAACCGATAATAATAGTCAACCAAAAAGATAAAAATGAATAAACCACCTGATATACGATCTCCAAATCAAAAAAGAGTAAAACGAAGTTGGATAAGTTTTAGTGAATCTAATATAAATGAATCGTCTAAACTTAAAAATAAACACCAATTCCTAATAATAGAAAAAGATGAAGAAGGAGACCTTAAAAAAGTCTCACCGTTTTTAATATACAAATCGATAAATAATCAATGTGGGGAACCAAAAAACGTGAAAAAATTAAGAAATGGTACAATACTAGTCGAAACAAGAACCAGAGAACAATCTGAAAAGTTATTAAAACTTAGAGATTTTGGTTCAATAATAAAAATAAAAGTAAGCCCACACGAAAAATTAAAAATAAGCAAGGGGGTAATATTTTCCGCAGATCTAGATGGAGTAGACGAAAATGAAGTTTTGGAGGAATTAAAAAGTATAATGCCAAAGAAATCAAAAGAATAGTTACCAGAAAGACAGGAACTGAAAGGAAAACACATTTATATGCTCTTACTTTTTCATTGCCCACTCTTCCAGAAACTATTCGCGTGGGATTCCAAAAAATAAATGTAAAAATGTATGTCCCTAACCCAATTAGGTGCAGAACATGTTTAAAATTCAGACATTTTGCCGATAAATGCTCAAAAACTCCTATATGTGCTTACTGTGCAAAACCGGAACACAATGGCTTACCATGTGATTCCATAGTCCCGAATTGTGTGAATTGTGGAAACTACCACTCTAGCCTAGATTTAAAATGTCCCAAATTGCTTGAAGAAAAAGAAGTTTAAACCATACAGTTTAAAGAAAAAATACCTTACAATGAAGCCAAAAAGAAATATAAAGAACTTCACCCTGTCATCATTAATATAAATTATGCTGAAGCAGCTAGAAGTAATAGGAAATTAGGAAAAGATGTAGATAGTCAGACTGACGAATTTAATAAAAACAATATTACAGATAAGATTATTACTCCCTCCAACTCCAGAGAGGAGAGAGAGCTAACGAACAAGCCAACCCCCCACCCTTCACACCTTCTTTTTTTTTATTATTATTTTTCTTTTAAATTTTCTTTTATTTATTCATTTATTTGTTTTTTCACAATCACTATTCAAACGACTATTACCCAGACTGTTAGTCTAACGATGCAGGCCCAAGCACATTATTATCTGATTAATCAATATGTCTATCATCTAGTGGAATAGTAACGGGATAAGAACTCACTATAATGACGTGAAATTAATACTCTATGAAGAAAACCCGACCTGTATCTGTTTACAAGAAACCCGCCTGAATCCTATTGATAAATTCTCACTTAAAGGGCATGATATCGTAAGGACGGTTCAATAGTAAATCACGGAGGAGTTATAATAGCCGTAAAAAAATCATTTTACTCAGAAAAAATTGAAATAGACTCCCCATTACAAGCATTAGCCATCCAAATACACATAGATACTACATTTTCCTTATGTAACATCTACATCCCTCCAGACCAAAATATTACCTTAGAAGAACTTAGAAACCTTTTTATTCAGCTACCACCACCAGTCCTCTTTATTGGAGAAATGAACGGGCACAGCCTACAGTGGGGCTCACCACATACCAATACCAGAGGAAAAATAATTGAAGAATTCATCGACAGAACTGGTATGTTAGTACTAAATACAGGCGAACCAACTTACCTCAGCAGCTAATACCACACCTACTCATCTATAGATTTATCTATTTGCAGCCCATTACTCTTCAATTGAATAGACTGGAATGTACTTCCCGACTAATATGGAAGTGACCACTTCCCTCTTCGCCTATAATTCCCCAATAGAAGTACTATTGTCAACAGGAACCCACGCTGGATAATCAAAAAAGCTAACTGGGACCTATACCAAGAACTTATTGTAACACCAAAACCAGACCCAACTAGACTCGACGTAGATACAGGTTGTGAAATTATCACCGAGACTATACTATATGCGGCCGAAATTTCCATACCGAAAACTACTTGCTCACCTAAAAGAATACCAGTACCCTGGTACAATGATGAATGTAGAAATGCTGTTAAAAATCGAAGAAAAGCATATAAAAAATTTACTAAGAACCCCCAAAACTTTCAAGAGTATAAAAAACAACGAGCAATATGCAGTAAAACAATTAATAGCAATAAAGCAAAATCTTGGATAATGCTTGTTGAATCAATCAATAGCTCCACCCCTTGCAGAATAGTATGGGACAAAATAAAGAAGGTAATGGGAAATATCACACCTCAATCTTAGACCATAACAAAAAAAGGCAAATTAACTAGCAGCAATCTCACTGTAGCAGAGGAATTTTCCAGATTTTATGATAATCTATATAATGCACCCAGCTACATTGAATTATAAGAAATAGATTCCCCCACAGAAAACTATACAACTTCCAATAGTAATGAAAATAATGATCATAACAAACCATTCACCATTCGGGAACTCAAAGGATCTTCACCAGGACCTGATGGAATAACGTACCAGATGATTCAGCACCTCCCTTTAAAAACTACGCTGGCTTCTTGAACTATACAATAACATCTGGCACAGCTGTAAACTTCCAAGCAAATGGCGTGAAGCTGAAATAATTCCCATTTTGAAAACTGGAAAAGATAAACGTGAAGTAGCAAGTTGCCGCCCAATATTTCTGGCAAGTTGCCTCTGTAAGGTATATGAGCGAATGATCAATAAGAGGCTCGTTTGGGTCCTGGAAAATAATCACTGTATACAAAACTTTTAGTGTGGCTTTAGAAAAGGAAGATCGACTCTAGATCACTTAGTACAAATAGAGGCGGAGTTGCAGTACACATTTTTAGAAAAACAACAAGCGGTCGCCATATTCTTCGACATGGAAAGAGCCTTCGACAGAACCAGTAGGAAAACTATAATCAAGAAATTATCTGATTTAGAGATAAAGGGAGAAATTTTAGAGTTCGTCAAACATTTTTTGGCCAAAAGACTGTTCAGGGTACTCATAGTAGGTGTCACCACGAGATATAAGGAGCAGAAGAACCACAAGGTTGCGTTATCAGCACTACACTTTTTTCTCTAGCTATTAATGAATTGGGTAAAGACCTTCCCAGAGGTGTCAAAGCTATGCTATATATCGATGACCTTGCAATTATGTGCAGAGCTAAAGAAATTCACGTCATAAAAGAAAAACTGCAACAGGCACTATGCCGCATATATGACTGGTCAAGATCTTCTGGATTATGTTTTAGTCACGAAAAACTAAATGCATGCACTTTTCCAGAAAACGTAACACTCCAATGTCCCCTGAATTACTACTGGGAGATAATATAATACCATTCGTCGAAACTCGCCGATTCTTGGGCCTTACATTTGACAGATGTCTTTCCTGGGAAACTCATACTAGGACACTCAAGATTAGCTTTATAAAAAAGTTAAACATTTTAAAAGTCCTTGGTGGTACCACATGGGGGTCAGATAGGTCCACATTATTAAAAATATATCAGACAATTATATGCTCCAAATTAGATTATGGCTCGATTATATATGGCTGAGCACGCATAACAACCCTTGCAAAACTAGATGCAGTCCACCACGCGGGTATCAGGCTATTTACAGGAGCCTTCTGCACAAGTGCTATACTGAGTCTCTGCAATGAATCAGGGCTACCGCCACTTCTTTTCAGAAGACAGAAACTGACAATAAATTATTTATCCAAATTATACCCAAATACCTCGCATCCTTCTCACAAATATATCTTTAAAGCAAAATTTTCTAGGAAATTCCAGCAAACACCAAATAGTACCATCCCATTAGCTGAAAGAATGTCAACCGCTATCCGTCATATAAAAACTATAACTCTGAACCCATACAACGCAAACTCACCACCTTGGACCTTTGAACAACCAATTATTCACCGAAAGTTAGCAAAATATACTAAAGAAACCACTTTGCCAATCGAATACAAAGAATTATTACATCAAAACCTAGCTAAGATACCGAATAATACAATAATGTACACAGATGGATCAAAAAATAATACTTCAACAGGCTATGCTGTGGTGACTTCTCGTGATATGTTTAAATATAAATTATCCCCGTTATGTAGCGTATACACTGCTGAACTTAATGCTATCACTTCAGCACTACACATAGCCATGTCTGCTCCCACAGGTAACATCACAATTATCTCCGACTCTTATCAGTGCATTAAAAGGACTAAATAACATGTATTCCGAAAACAACATCATCAAAATCCACGAGTACATCACTATGATCAAATGGCTAGATAAAAATATTCACCTGATATGGGTACCTAGTCATATAGGAATCACAGGAAACGAAATGGCAGATAACGCAGCTAAAGAAGCCCTTGTACTCCCTGGGCGAGGACGGGCCATAGTAAATATAACAGAAATAGCTCAACCTTTAAAGGAAAAAATAAAACAAGGATGGAAGTCAATGCCCTCCTAGCAAATTGAAGACAATAAAACAAACTGTGCAGCCATGGAATACCTCAAACCATAAAAATCGAAGAGAGGAAGTAGCATTAACCCGACTAAGGATAGGCCACACAAGAATGACCCATGGGTATCTCATTACTAAAAACCAGAATCCGACATGCCCAAAATGCAACAATTTACTGACAATAGACCATATATTTCAATACTGCCCTTACTTTACTGCCAAAATGTTACAGAAAGGTATTCCATCAGATATCGCAATAGCTTTAGGAGAAAATGAAACAACAGTTCAAACAGTCCTAAATTTTCTGAAAGAAAATAATTTATTAAAATATATCTAATTTAACAAGCTAGTCTATACCATACCATGTTTACTCATATAAAACAAGACTTCAATATAAACAATAGGCGTTGACGACCGGTAGGTTTTACGCCTCTAAACTAGAACAACCAACCAACCATCTAGATGCCATAATCTCTGATAATTGGTTATTTGCTCATAGTGACACTGCATCTGATAATGCATTTTTGAGTTTGTTTACTATCCTCTGACCACTATATTCATGAAAAAAATGGTACCCATCTTTTTAATTTCCCAACTTGAAATACTATTGTGGTAAATCAGCTTAGAAAACAACTTATGGAGTTCACACCTGTAAAAGCTTTTCTACTATCATTTCTCCTTTGTTCCTAAACCGAATCATGGAGGAGTAAATTGAAGTCACTCTAGGTTGAAATCAGGAAGCAGGGCAGTGAGACTAGGTCAGACCAAATAGAGGAGGCAGACATTGAAGGAGACAAGAATTTCCCCAATCTAAATTATTAAATGCTGTCCATTCCTTCACAAGCGTAATTCAGCAAGCTGCTTTGAATGCATCCCCACCCTAAGACGTTCCAAAAAAATAAGAGAAATTCTTTACCACTATCTCTCATCAGGTCCTGTAATCTGGAAGAGGGTAATAAATATGTAAAAAGAGTATTATTTGAAAATTTATTTCAAGCATATATGAAACTACTCATCCCTCAGATGCCAGAAAACTTTTTATCCCTAAATTAGGAGGGGGCGTCGCACCGGTAGATAAGGTTCAAAATCATCGTTTTTTTGTCCAATACATTACTATCTGCTTCAAGCAAACATGAAACTAGAGGTCCCCCAAATGTCAAAAAAACTTTGTATGCCAAAATTAGGAGAGAGACGTTTCACCAGCAGACAAGGTTCAAAATCCAGGGTTTTTTTTTGTCCAATAGAGCACTTTTTGAAGAGGAATTGGAGCATACATGAAAATACACATCCCCGAGATGCTAAAAAACTGTCTGCCAAAGTTTGGAGGGGACATCGCAGACAAAATTTGAAAATCCGTTTTTTTTTTGGCCAGCAATGCATTTTTCGAAGATGATATTTTCCTTATATATGATACTACATACTCTTTACATTCCAAAAAATGTGTCTGACAGGCAGTCAGTCAATAGATGAGGTTACTGAAAATTTACATTAAGTAAATAATATAAATGTTGATATTATTTTGATAGTGATAAATAGACTAAAAAATAATCTTTAAAAAAAAATGCTTTATTTCACGAAAGGTTTTGAGTTTTGTATTTATTCGCACTCACCAATATTCAACAAACAAAGATTTTTGGAACATAAAAGATAATTAGTATTATGTATACATGGAAAAAAATAATCTTTAAAAAGTGCATTTTGGACGAAAAAAAATGGAGTTTTGACTTTTGTCTACCGACACACCCTCCTATCTATCTATCTCGTGAACGGACGAATGAATTTTCGCAGTTCCAATATTTTTCCGACTATATATAGAGGCAGGCTAAGAGCAAAACGAGGGTGAAAATTTTCTGACTTTTCATTCGCTTTTTCTCTTATTTCTTCTGAATGGATTATCATGGTTCGATAGATTTTCCAACTAGAGATCTGCACTGATGTTTGATTTGGATGAATCTCTGAGAGGCAGAGCTGGCTCTAGGTTTCCGACGCCCCCTACGCAATTTCCTGCAAGACACCCTTACAATTTTTTTTTTTTTTTATGAAAAATCTTATAATTCGTTTCATGTGTATATTAATACAATAGTTACTTGCAGGATTATGGTTAAAATGGATCTCAATATTATTTTATTGTAAATTTAATTATTTACGTAACTGAAACAATACATATTTAAATACAATAACGTTACATACAAATCAAAATTATTATTTATATTATATTATTTAATTATATAAACTGGAAGCAAGGACATTGCCTATACAATTTATTGGAGGAGGAAATATCTAAAATTTTCCAACAATTTTGAACGGATTATCCAACTATATTTTAATTTTCCCAACTATATTATGAAATACTGTAATTTTACCTAACTATTTTGGATTTGAACTTTTCACTTACCTGTTGCGAATGTTGACACAAGACAATATATTTCTTTTTCTATTAAAGCATAGCATTGCATTAATGAAATCGAATGTTTTAACTCAAGGTATTGGTATTAGTTTTAAATGTTAGTAACTCTGAGTAAAATGATTTACCACAATTTTCGCAGCTGGAAGTAGTTTCTGAAGTCTGAAATTTCCTAACTTTTCAGGTATTCAAAGTATTGTAAGGGGTGACACTTTAAGTCATACATTGATAAAATATCCACCCTCAGCATTCAATTTGCACTTATCTGTCATCTTAAAGAGAGAGCGTATACCATCGAAAGAGGGTAACAAATATATAAAAATTGAATTATTTGAAGATGATTTATTTCAAGCACACAAGAAATTGCACACCCCCTAGATGCAAAATCACTTTGTCTACCGAATTAAAATGGGAGCGTTGCCCCAGCAGACAAAATTTAAAATCCATGTTTATTTTTTGTCCAATAATGCACTTTTTAGAGATGATTTTTTTCAAGCACAAATGAAACTACACATCCCTCAGATGCCAGAAAAATTAGACTGCCAAAATTAGAAGGGTGTGTCGGTAGACTTTCTTCTCTCATCCTTTCTACGTGTCCAAGCAATCTTATTCGGCTAGATTTGACATAACTGACTATGTCTGGTTCATTGTAAAGTTCCCGAAATTCTCTAGTATTTCTTGTCTTCCGTCGGCCATCTATACATGCTGGTCCAGAGATCTGTCAAATAACCTTCCTTTCCCAGATCTGTAAGATTTTCTTGCATTCTTGGGTCAGGACCCACGTTTCACTTGCGTATGTGACAATTGGCTTCAGGATTATTTTATAAATAAGTAGCTTTGCTTTCCGTGACAAGTTATGAAACTGCAATGTTTTTCGCACAGCAAAAAGACATCTGTTGCCTCCTGCGATTCTTGCTTTTATTTCCGCTGTGATGCCATTTTTTTCCATCACTAAAGCCCCTAGGTATTTGAGGCTGTCCACTTTCTTAAATGTATGCTGGAGCAGTTGCACGTTGTTCTGTCCTTCCTGCCACTTCATTTTTTGAGGAAATCATATATTGGGTTTTTTCCTTATTTATCTGAAGACCTAATTTTTTCCCAATTTCTTCAAATTCCTGTAAGGCTCCTGAAAGTGCTGCTTTTGTTCTTGCTGTTTTTATTACGTCATCAGCATACACCAAGTTTGGGTAAGTCTATTATATATCATTCCTCCTAGGTTCGTCCTGATTGATCTTGTTACTTATTCTAGTGCAGTATTAAATAATACAGGGGATAGATCATCTCCCTGGCGTAAACCACTCTCAACCTCAAATTCTTCTGATAAGGTGTTTTGGATCTTCACCCTACATCTGTTATTTTCTAGGGTCATCATACTTAATCTGCTTTTCTGCGACCCCAAGTGTTTTCTTAACTTTAAGGCAGTTCATTCCTATTGAGACTATCGTATGCTTGGCAGAAATCTATGAAGAGGTGATGGAGATCAATATTGTTTTCACATGTCTTCTCTTGCGTTTTTCAAATGGAGAAGATATGATCCTAGCCAAAAGCCACTTAGGTATTCGCCAATATTTCTTTCTGCCCATATCATGATTCTTCTGGGTAGTAAAGCGATGCCTCAATAGTTTTGGCAGGTTAATCTATTTCCCTTCTTATGTATTGGGCATTGAATTGCCACATTCCAATCCTGTGGCATCCTCATTTTCATCCATACATCAAATATAAGATTATATATTTCCTCCGCCATTGCCTCACCACCGTATTCCAGAACCTTATTTGGAACTGTGCTCTGATTATCTCAGCTATTTCCTCCCTGTCTGGTGGTATTTCTTCTTCCTTCATATCCACTGATTCTCTTTTATCTTGGGATACTTTTTCTTTATTGAATTCCTTATTTGGATTGAGTAATTCTACGAAGAACTGCTTCCATCTTTCTAGAACAGATCTTTTATATCCTATCAAATTCTCTTGTCTATCTTTAGTGAATTCCAGCCTTGGTACAGATGCATACTGAAATTCCATGTTTTTTTAGAACTTTCTCGTCTGTTCAGCTGCATAATCTTCCTGAAGAATATCGTGACTTCTTTGTTTCATGCAGCCTTTTCTTATTGCTTTTGATTCCTTCCTTTTGACTTTATTGACTTCAGCTGTTGTTCGGGTCCTTTATTGGATCATTTTCTGCCTGGCCTTATTTCTTTCTTCAATCATCCTCATACAGTCCTTGTCAAACCAGTAATTACGATGTCTTTTTTTGTGTAATGCCAAGTATGTCCTCTGCCTCACCTTTTAGAGCATCTTTAAGGCGTTTCCATTTTTCTTCTATATTCACACTAATTGGCACATGTTCCTTTAATCTTTCTGTATTATTTCTTAGGAATTGTAGAGCTACAATATCCTCCTTTAACTTTTCGACATCATAAATGGTTGTATTTCTTACTTTCCCTTTTTCTTGTATAGCCAGCTTCTGTTTATATAAAATCTTGACCAGAAATGGTCTGAGTCAGTTAGCTCCCCTATAACTGCGAACATCAGAAATATCACCCGCATGTCACTGGCATCAATGAGCACATGGTCAATTTGATTTTTGGTAAGGCCATCAGAGGAGATCCTTGTTTCCTTATGGATATCTTTATGGGGTAAGAAGATGCTTCTTATTCTAAGGTTCTCTGCCTTACCAAAATCAAGCATTCTCATTCCATTCTCACTTGTTTTCTCTTGTTTACTGTGTTTGCCTATAATTGGGAAAAGCATCTTTTCTGTTCCTATCCTACTATTAAAATCTCCCAGAATTATTTTAACATCATGCATAGGTTGGGAGTCATACATCTTTACTAACATTCCATAGAAAGCATTCTTTTCCTCGTCATTGTCTTTGCCTTATATGGAGCATGGATGGTAATAACGGAGATGGTGGAAAATTTTCCTCAGCCATAATATGCATATTCTCTCGTTAACTGCTATGTATTTAATAACAGAGTGCAGGAAGGCGTTTCTTATTGCAAAACCTGTGACTATTATGTTCTGTATATTACCATTATTAATGATTGTGTAGTATTTCATCTTGGTGAGCACTGTGTCTTTCCAGTAGATTTCTTGTAGGGCTAATATATCTACTTTATATTTTGCAATTTCCCTTTCCAGATCGTATCCAGCTACAGGTTGGAACAAATTCCTGACATTCCAGGTTGCCAACTTTATTTGTCTGTGTCCATTCCTATGTTGTTTCCCATTCGATCCATTTCTTTCCAATGCTTTTTATGATTCCTTGAAAACAAATAGGATTTTTACAGGACAGGGTCGTTGGCCCTGTGCCCAACCCCCAGCCTGGAGGACCAGGGTTTCCTTCCCTAGTCAAGGGTTCCAGTTTTAAGGCACCAGAAGCTAACCTATACCCTCTCCCATCAGCACTATGGTTCACCTTGGTGTGCATTGCCCAGCGGTCACTAGTAGGAAGTGGGAGTAGGAATTTCTCTGGTTTTTCTGGGTTATGGGTATTGACATACCATATCCCACCTAGAGCTATTGACAAACTTTTGACTGCTATGCATTTTTAACGTTTCGGGCTTATCTTTGCCTATTTTCATGCTATCTACAACAAAATATTACACATCAATTACAAACCTTTATAACAATTTCAATTATTCAAATTATTACTAATTGTACAAATTTAATTAATAAATTGAACCATTCTATGTACAACGATAATTGTTAAACTACACAGTAATGTCTACAAAAGAATTTGTAAAAACAATAATCAAATGTTATAAACTTTTAATCAATTATCTTTTATCTGCAAGTTTTACATTAATTTTTATCAAAACTGTATCATTATTATTTCGTTATTCTATATTTGCATAAGGAAAATTCTTATTTGACCATTTAATAGTTCTAAAATAAATATTGTTTAAATAAATTTATTAATTTAAATCATTACATTTCAGTTGAATTTATTTCAACTCTATTATTCCTATAATTACAGTTAAATATACTTACCTACATTTCTTATTGCCCTGTTCTAATGAATGAGCTATTTGGAATGTACCTCAATGTTGTTTCTTTACTTAAGGATTTTCTTAATCCTTTCCAACCAGTTGTTATGCATGCTTCTAATTAAAAAGTAAACCTATATTCATTATTTTTAAATATAATTTTTATTAATGATATCTACATATTGCTGGCCAATACCTTAAACGTCAGTTTTTAAATTTACCACAATTTTAATATTTTTTTTAATGTAAATTGATTCATAATTGATTCGTAATGTAACTTTGCTCATCATTTGTACACTCAATATTCAAATTCCTTGCAAGGGAATGGATGAGGTTTGTTCAATAAAGTTTTATTAATATTGCATTGTCGATTTTCCAATCAACCTTGTCACAGACTTAAGTGTTTCATTTTCACAAGACTTTTATTGATGGCTATCGACTTAGATATGGGTTGCTAATGAAAACATTTTTTAACTCTTAACATTCTTGAAGCAGATTAGCCAAAGGGAATGAATTTTTGGTTCACATTCTGTCTTCTTTACCCCATTAGTAAAATAATTTCTATTGTTTTAATAATAATTTTCTTAGTAAATAGCTTAATTCTATAAGAATGAGTATAGATCATTCAGGTTAATAGTCAAGATGTTTATTTCATAATATGATAATGCTTTTTTTATCTTTTAGGATCACTAATGCTCCAATTGCTGATGTATTTATTGTTTGGGCTAGAAGTTTAGATGACAAAAGAGTCCGTGGTTTTATTCTTGATAGAGGGATGGAAGGCTTAAGTACAACAAAAATAACTGGTAAATTTTCCTTAAGGGCCTCTGAAACAGGAATGATCCATATGGACAATGTTTTCGTACCTGAAACTCATGTTCTACCTAGTGCTCTTGGCATGTCTGTAAGTTAAAAAAATAGCTTTAAATCTTGTTCAAAAAGTTACCATCTTATTATGTGTTACTATGTCTTGGATAACCTGTTTATTATAGTCTTAATTGTACCTATATTGTTGTGGTAATTTTATTTCCATATAAGCCAAAATGATTAACTTGATTTATTAATACTATTTCTCATAAATTAATTTAATGTTTTGTGAGTGTGAATAGCTATTATTATAATCATAACATTATTATTATAATTTATTTTATCCAAATTTAGTAGGAAGTCCGTTGTTAGTATTGACCTTCCGAAAAATTATTCATTATGTTTACATCACTATATTATACCTATCACATCACTATATTATAGGACGCTAAGGGAAAACGAAAGGATATTAGAATTAGAAGAAGCTCTACTGGATATGGAATGGCATGTTATTGGACTCTCTGAAATAAGAAGAAATAATAAAAGTATCGCGGAAACGGAAAACGGAAATATTATTCTACATAGCGCAGCTATCAAGAGTAACTTTGGTACAGGATTACTTGTTAACAAAAAACTGAAACACACCATACTTGACTTCAATCCGATTTCACATAGAATTGCAAAACTCATTTTAAAAATTGGAAATACACGCACTATTTTTATACAAGTTCATGCACCTACCTCAATGAGCACAGAAGAAGAGTTGGATGAATTTTACGATCTATTAAATGGGCTTTTGGAGAAAGATACCATTAACAACTATTTGGTGCTTTTTGGGGATTTTAACGCTAAAGTGGGAGTAAAAGAGACGGAAGATATGGACGCAGTCGGAAAAAATGGAAAAAGCAAAAGAAATACCAGAGGAGAAATTCTAGTGGAATTTGCGCTTAAAAACCAGTTAAAAATTTTAAACATATTAGAAAATTTACCCATAGATAAGAAATGAACCTGGAAAGCACCTGGTGGAGAAACCCATGAAATCGACTACGTACTAGGAAAAAGTGAAATAAATATTTAAAATGTTCATCCGAAGGAAATATTTATATTTGATTCGGATCACAGATTAGTACTTGGTTCCCTAAGCATACCCAGAAGAAAATTTTACATAGCAGGAAAGTTAGCCCAAAGGAAGATAATTCCAAGAAATTACTCTTTAAACATTGCAAAGAAATTGGAAGAACTTAACTTGGACAGTCAAGCCTCAGTTGAAAGCGCATATAAAAAACTGTCTCAAAGTATTAAAGAAGCTCTCAACACCAAAGTGGAAGGGACAAAAGTAAACAAAAAGGAAATTAAAAGAAGTAAAAAATTCACAGCCCAAACCAGAGAGTTAATTGAGAAAAGAGAGGAACTAAATCGTATTCCAAATAAAACAGCGGAACAAAAGTCTGCACATGCAGATCTTAGAAAATTAGTCCGGAAGAGAATCAAACAAGACATATGCAATAACGAAGAAGCCTATTCATTCTATTAATGAATGCTTATGTAAAACAGGATCAATAAAAGAAATGAAAAAACAAACCAATTATTTTAGGAAGAAATTTATGAATAAAATGAAGACTCCACTTGGCACAATAACCAACAGACAGAAAATAATTGAAGAAATCTCCAAATATTATGAAAATCTGTACAACCAGGACAAAACAGAAAATATAGAAATTACCTACAGAAAAAATGAAATCGACAACTCCGATTTAAGCATTCTGGAAGCAGATGTAGAGAATGAAATAAAGAAACTGAAAAGGAAGAAGGCAGCTGGAAGTGATAGCATTTCAAACGAACTCCTCATCGAAGCAAAAGAGGTAATCATAAAACCGTTATGCAAAATATTTAATATGGTATTCGAAGAAATGAGAGTCCCTGAGGAATGGAAAGAGAGTAAAATCATAATTTTACACAAAAAAGGAGCTAAGGACAACATAGAAAACTATCGACCAATTTCACTGACACAAACCACATATAAAATGGTTTGTAGTATAATTAAAAATAGGATTATTATAACAATATATGAAGATCATGATATAGTACAAGCCGATAAAATAAATGGAAGATATTTAAACAATTTAAGGTTTGCAGATGACATATGCCTATTGGCTCCTAGCAAATCGAATTACTGGAACTGGTCAATGATTTGATTGATAAATGTAAGAAATATGGCCTAAAAATAAATTTCCAAAAATCAAAAATAATTACAAATACAGATGAACAGATAGTAAAAATCGGAGAACTTGTTACAGAATATTCAAAACAATTCATTTATCTTGGACAGGTAATTTCTTTACAAAAAAACATCAGTAAAGAATTGGATAGAAGACTGAAAATAGGATGGCACAAATACTGGTCCTTAAAGAAAATCTTTAGGGGTAATTTTACAATCTACCTAAAAGCTGAAGTTCTTCAGTCTTGTATTTACCCCACAATCCTGTACGGCGCTCAAACTTGGGCACTAACCAAGAAGGAACAGGAGAAATTGGATACAATGCAAATGAAACTTTTGAGTATGGTGGAAATCAGAAGGAGTGAGAAGATAAAGACTCAAGAAATTCTTTCTCAGGCAAAAGTCAAAAGTTTAAGGAAGCCCAAAAACTAAAATGGAGGTGGGCTGATCATCTTGCCAGACTGAAGGACGATAGTTGGTCGAAAAGTATTACCGAATGGAACCTGATAGACCAAGTGAGAAGGAGAGGAAGACCATACATGAGGTGGAGAGACGAAATCACCCGCAGAGTGGGAACAAACTGGATGAAAGTGGCCAGGGACAGAGAGTGCTGGTTAAAAATTGTTAATACACTATAAAGATTGTTTTATCTGAATTTTGAATTTTATCTTATCGTATTTGAATTTTTTAAAGAACTAGTAAATTAATGAACTAGTATATTAATGGATTTTAAGTTTTATCATTATATATTACAATTATATTCTCTCTGTTTTGTTTTTATATTTTAATAAGCGCTGAGGATTTTATTAAATTGACAACATTAAATTGTCACCTTAAGGGAGAAATTGGTCGGGGGGGGGGGGGGGGGGGTGCGGTCAAAAAGTAAAACTTTAATAAGTGCAGGCACAAAATATATAAGTTTACTTATTAAAGTGTTACTTTTTGACCGCACCCCCCCCCCCCCCCCCCCGACCAACTTCTCCCTTAAGGTGACAATTTAATGTTTTGTCTATAGACAATTATATGCAAGCAAACAAGAAATATGTTCTGATGATGGGGGTACATCCTTAAAATGTGGGAATTGTTATAATATTATGATTTGAACATAATTAATAATTTTTTGGAAGGTCAATATTGCTCGTCATTTTAATTATTATAATAGTTTTTTAATTGGTTTTGATTTAATTTTTTTAATAATTTTCTTCAAATAAATTATTAGTTCTAATTGTATATATTTCTGCTATAGACTGTTTTTGTAGGACTTGATATGATGAAGCTCTCCAAAATGTTTTGGCCTGATATTAAGTCAAATTTTTGCCCACCAGCTCCCAGACTACCAGACTCTTTCTTTATAAAATCTTTAAAAGGTTTTTTATAGCTGAAAATAAAATAAAAACAGCTATATTAAAAGGTAAATATGGTAAAAACATTAAATAAAGTGAAATTAAATATAATATAGGAACTTAACAAAGTAACTTTGGATTAAAGTAAATTATTAAATTAAGTTTGGATTAAAGTTCATAAAGTAAATTAGGAATTTACCAAGTTTTAGTTACTTACTTAATTACCGATTTGTTACTTACTTTTAGTTATTTATTCATTGATGCTACAGGTCAATTGCATAAAAGCGAGTAGATTATGGGACTGGACACGTTATACTTATGAGCGAGGATAGAGTGCAACAGAAAATCCTTGATGCTAAAATAAGAACAGGGAGACCCCGAAGCCGTTGGGAGAATGAGGGGAGAAAGGATACTGGAGTGTTAGTAATTAAAAACTGAAAAGAGGCTGCTAAGGATAGAGGAAGATGGGCTAATTTTGTTCTGTAGGCCAAGAGTCACTTAATAAGGCCGTCGAGTAAGTAAATATGCTACAGGTCGACATGTCCCTGAGCCTGCAGAACAAGATTAGCTCAACTTCCTCTATCCTTGGCAGCTTCTATCCATTTTTTAACCTTTAACAATTCAGTGTCTATTTTCACTTTGTCCTCCCAACGCCTTCTCCCTCATCTTCTCTTAGCATCAAACACTATTTCCAGAATTTTCTCCTGCACTCTACCCTCATTCATATCTATAACATGTCCAGCCTATCTTAATCTATTCGCTTTTATGGAATTAACTACATCTTCAGTTTTCAAGATGTCCTGACTTTCTTTCATCATTAATCTTACTTAATGTCACTATAGCCCTAGTTGGGCCTTGGCCTCACTTATAATTGATAGCCATTCCTGTCTATCTTCTGCCTTCGTTCGCCATCCTCTTAAACCCAGCCACCTCAGATCATTTCCTACATCCTCCAACCACCTCAGCCTTGATCTCCCACTCAATCTCTTTCCGCCTGGCCTGCTATTTATCATCTTTTTTAGTAGCCTCTAATCAGTCATCCTTTGCACGTGGCCTAGCCACCATAGTCTTTGTTCTTTGATGATGGCCACAATATTAGGCTCGCCAAAGAGCTGTTCTTTCTAATTCTCCAAATTTCATCCTTGTTTACAGGACCGAAGATCTCTGTAAGGATCTTTCCTAAACCTTCAGGATCATCTCGCTCTCCCTAGTCATAACCCAACACTTTTCCCATAAGTTACCTTTAGCCTTATTATGGTCTTGTAAATGGTGATTTTTGTAGAACGAAACAATTTTCGAAATTTGAGCACTGCTTTCGAAAGACTTCTGCTACCAGCTGCTATTCTAGCTTTGATCTCTGCACTTATATCATTTTCTTCTGTTTCTATAGATCCTAGATATTTGAAGCTCTTGCAGTGCCTGAAGTAGTGCTCATTAATTTGCACTTTCTTTTCTCTACATGCTTAAGTTCTTCGATGTCTACATATATTCCTTCTTATTTTCATTTATTCTTATGCCCTTGCTCGTTGCTACCACTTTAAACTTTCCTAACATTCCTGAAAGGGCTGGTAATATACTAGCTGTGATGGCTACGTCGTCTGTATAAGCCATGTGTTGGGTAAACCTGTTATCAATATTTCCTCCGGGGTTAGTCCTAATTGCTCTTATTTCTTTTTTGAGGAACAGGTTGAATACTATGGGCAACAATGCCAGGATACCATGTCTCTGTCTGCCTGTCACATCAAACTCGTTTGATAGTGCTCCACCAACCCTTACCTGAGAATTAGTTTCCTTCCATGGTGCAAGCTAACTTTTCCAATAGCTGTCTTAGTGAGAAAATTAAATCCGTTGTGGATCTTTCTTGCCTATACCCACACTGGTACTCCCCAGTAATCCTCTCAGCCCATCTCACCAACCTCCGTTTAATTGCGATGGAGAGTGCCTTATATTCAGTTGGCAAGAGTATTATCCTGCAATAGTTCTCTCATGCCATCCTGTCGCCTTTGTTATAAACTGAGTAAAGGATAGCTTTACTCCAGTCTCTTGGCATACTTTCTTGAGTCCACCTATCCGAAATCAATTTATATATCAGCATAATTACTGCCTGTCCTCCATACTTCAGAAATTTCGCCAATCTGATCTGATGACACTTCCTCTTCATCTTCGCCCTCCTCACTTCATTCTTCCTGCTGCTCTCCCATACCGCCACCACCTTTTATCCTATTTGCATTTAGTAAGTCCTGGAAATATCTCGCCCACCTTTCTAAAATGTCCTTACTATTTTCCAATAGATTTTCTTCTTTGTCTGTATAGATTACGGGCCTTGGTGCATATCTTGTCTTTTTATCATTGACCCTCCCCCCTCGGTAAAACTTCCTACTGTTCTTTGCATCAAATTTCTCCTGTATCTTCTCAAGTCTCTCTCTCTCGGATAGTTGCTGATCTAACTTTCTACTCTCTCTTGGCTGAAACATGCTTTTAATGTTCCATGTTCCGGTATGTAAAATTCTATATCCGAGCATAGGTCTTAACCTTAAAACAGTCTGGTTATTTCTTCTTTGTGTAACAATAGATTTTCCGGGATAGAGGTGTCAACCTTACTTTCAATTCCCAACATGGAGGACTGGAATTATTTTGTCGGGGTTTACTACCTTAGCCTCTGAAGTTATTCTAACCCATAAGGTAGTGGGGTAATCGGAAATTCTGGTGTAAAGGAATAAAGAATACTAGGGCCATTGAAGGGGTTGGGTAGGATGAAGGCCAGACCAATGGGCAGTTGTCCCTTTAGTCATTTTTTACAACAAGCGGTAAATATTGTGGGTCTACTCTACCCCGAACCATTTTTGATGAAATAATGATCCATATGTTTATTTGATTTTTCTTCCTGGTCCTGAATGTTTTCATCTCAAATATAACATAAAGACCCAAAGGACTTCTTAGTAATCTAGAATGACTATGGTATACTCTCTTGAAGAAAAATTCCCATTAACGTTTAACACACAGTCCTATCCTTGACAGCCGAATCCTACTTCCCCTCCTCTTGCCTTTTACTTCTCTTTACTAGTTCCATATTTACATTTTAATGCAGCTGTTTTATTTTATTTTATATGATGCCATCTTCCTATTTTGTTCTCATTCACGTCTTTCCATTGTTCTCATTTATCTCTTAGGCTGGCTGCACGCCGACTGCAACATTTTGGTTCATGATACGAAACGCTGCAGGGGTCTCGGTCGCCATATGAAGTCACTCACACAGATTGCAACAATGTATTGCTACAATTCTCAACTATCTGGAAAAAAAAAGGCGACAGCTCTCTATCAAAGGTTTTGCAACAAGTGTTTCGCATCAGCTGAACTTGCGCATGCGCATTGACTGATCTCAGCTGTCTGTTGTGACCTATGTGCAGTTGTGATGAATCCTGGTGGATCCCGACATGTTATTAGTGTTAGTGGCATGTTATTTCCTATCGGCTGGTTCTTCAAGTATCTGAACAAACTGCCATTACAATATTGCTACATCCTTATCACTGTTTTCCATATCTAATACCTAAAAATCAGAACATAGCAAAGGATCTCGCCAAGCACTCCACAACACTGAATAAATAATTTCTTGCTGCTATTTCTTGTCACAAAACAAAATGTTGCTTTGTCCCTTCACACCAGCTGCAACAAATTGCAACGGTTGTATCACAGCGAAATGTTGTGAACCAAAATGTTGTAGTTGGTGTGTGACCATCCTTACATGACACTAGGGTCATACTTCCTGTATATCCACACTACTTTTAATTCCACATGATAGTACTGACCAATTATCTTGTTAGAGTGAATCTGTCCAACCTCCACACAACAAATTTTATTATTTCTGCTTCTAAATACAAGGGTACCACATTTGAAATTATTGAAACTGAATTTGGTGTCAGCAGAGCTAGTTAACATGCTTAAACTGGCATGATGATTCAGATATTGTTAATATAATGAGTATATAAATTATGATAATAAAATTAAACAAATTTAGTTATTAAACATTTTTTTTTTTTAATGCATATCTTGTTTACTATCTATTTTTGAATAGGCTCCAATGAGTTGTCTAACATCTGCAAGATTAGGTATTGCTTGGGGATCTATTGGAGCAGCAGAATTTTGTTTTGAAACTGCAAGAAGGTATGCAATGGATCGACATCAATTTAAAAAACCTCTTGCGGGAAATCAGTTAATTCAGAAGAAACTAGCTGACATGCTAACTGAGATTTCACTTGCTTTAATTGCTTGTCTTCATGTGTCACGACTAAAAGACAAAAATTTGTAAGTAAGAGCTTTTGTCTTTTAAGTATAAGTTTGAACATTTTGTTTGTGGTATAATGTTATATATTTGAAATAAAATTAAACTTTAAAAGTACTATTATTTTGAACAATTTTTTTTTTTTATACTTTGTTAATTCAAAAAATTTCTAGTGAAATGTTTATTTTAGTAAAAATTAAAATTAAACAAAGAAACCATTTAAACTATGGCTCAATTCCCTCCTCAGATATAATGCCGGCTTTCCTACTTTATTTCTAAATGATCATCCCATCACTTTCAGCTTCTCTGTCAAAGACTTAAATGATCCCATTGACCAAACCCTGCCCTGAAAGCCCCATATCGCCCTAATTTCCCGGTTTTCAATTAGTAACCTTAAGTTATTCCATCGTTCCTGCAATCTTCTTCCACAACCCACCCGTTAGCTTCTTGTATTCTTAGTTCTTTTCTCCCACTTTGACTATGGCTGTGTGGTACTCACTGGCCTCTCGATTGTACTCGAGGACAGATTGAAGTGTGTTCTCACTTGTCTCTCCATTAGGGCGAGTTAAAGTGGCTCTTTCCCTTCACCCATTGACGTTATTTTCTCGGATCTTAGCTATAACAAACCATCAACTCCTACTACTCTACCTACATCTAGAGACTCCTAAAATTCAAATCCTCAGTCCACTCACAGGAAACAAGGTCGAGCCTGACTTCTATATCTCTTCCCACAGAATTAAAACATTCAAACATTCCTTTCCAGCTCACTCCACTACCCTTTGGAATTCCCTCCCTTCTAATATTCGCCATGCTTTTTCCCTCTCCTCAGTCACATCCCTCCTTTTCCAACACCTTCTCACATTCCAAACAGACACTTTCTAATCACGAAATTTTAATTTAAGAATAAGGTTTTGATTAGAAGTGAATAATTGTTTTTAATACTTAAGTTTTCACTCTGGGAATTAATTCATTATTTTTATTTTCCATTTTTCGTTGTCTTTTTTTTACAATTATATGTTTTGACAAGAAGAATCTTTTTTTTTGCTTATATATTTTTATTTACATCAATGCAAATACTAATTGATTTTTATTAATATAATCTTTTGGCCAAACATGTTTTCCGTTTTTTTTATTCACTTTTGTTACTATTATGGGACCTAGTCCCAGAATAATGTTCTTTTAATGTCTATCTATCTATATAAAGGTTGAAAGTTGATAAATTAATAAAAACTAATAATAATGGCAGTTCTTTCACTACACTACCATGAAGTATACAAGTCTCCTAAAATTGTTTATGTGTTGAACAGCATTAACAATTTATATTTAACAATTTTTGTATTGAGATTTTATTGATTTTAAGTGTTTTCTTGTTTTTAAGATTGAATTCACAAATGGTATCGATGCTGAAACGCAATTCTTGTGGTAAAGCTTTAGATATTGCTAGGAATAGCCGTGATATTTTAGGCGCCAATGGAATAAGTGATGAGTATAATGTGATTCGTCATGTTATGAATTTAGAAGCAGTTAATACTTATGAAGGTAAGAAGTTGTTATTTATATAAAGATCTGTGCTGTATTCGAATGTTTCCTTTATTGTTCTTATAAAGTTCAGATATATCTGTACAGATATCAGAGATTATAAGGCTGAGGTTACATTACATCAGCATTCCTCAAAAGTAAACAAAAGCACTAAAATAATGGGCCTGGTTAGACTGGTTGGTGGAATCTTCCACTAATTTTGTCTTCTAAAAATGATTATTTAGCAGACAGTGGCCCCTGAGCAGACCTATTATTGTTCTCAACTCATTCTTTGTCAGGTATAGCTAGAATTTAAACTTTTACTTTAACAAAGTGATGAAGAGTTTGTATTGTTTCATGCCAGGTATTTAAACCCAGTATGTCCCCTTTTTTTCCAGGATTCGATTTCCTTAACTGAACCATCAATGTACCTGGCCATGATCCATCCCACTTTCAAATTTCATTCTTTTTTTTGCCATGTTTTCTTGTCAGGGACAGTTGCTCTTTTCAGAGTCAATTTCCTGGGTAAATAATCACTTAGTGAGCTCTCTCTTCCCTTTAGCCTATTAAGGATTTTTTAATGTCCTTGATAGTTTCCTGGTTAATAATTCCAGGTAAACTGTAGTCTGAGTGCACTTATTAGAGCCTCTTTTTGTATCCAAATGTGCAAGGGAGTTATGTCAAGTATTGCCTCCATGGCTGCTGTAGGCCATGTTCTAATTGCTCCAGTTGCACCTAGGCATGACATTCTTTGAACTCTATCAGTCCTCATTTATACAGTTCTTTCTGTTGTTTTCAGCCTACAGGTGACTGATGCATAGGTTATAATAGGTTGAAAGATCCTGGTGTATAACCATTCTAGTATTTTAGATCTAATTCTTCATTAGGTAGAGATGAGGAAGTCACCCATGGCAGAGCCCCATGCCACAGGAAGGCTACATGAATCTGGAGGTGACCTGGTATTCAGAGTCTGCATAGTTTGTCTGTTCACCCACAACCATTACGCCCAAAGTCTATACTGTTCCACCTTGGATTGGGAATGTATCGATTTCCCAGTCTAGTTGTAAGAGGGCCACCTCTAGCAGGATGCTCCTCTTCATCATGCTCAGACAGTCCTCGTTGTAATGTCCCCAAGACCTCTGTTAAAGCTTCATAGGTCTCAGAAACTGCCCTGAGGCTGAGTGAGGGAATACCTATCCTTAGTCCCTTGCCTCTGATAAGCAGTAAAGATTAACTATTAAGAAATTATGAATAAGTTTCATTATAGAACACTTGCTGATAACACATTCTCAACACAGCTTTATTATGACTGTATTTATAACTTTTTCAATTTGATTAAATCAATTTTTGCATTGATGCAGTACAGTAATTTAATGGTATCAAATGATATTTTCTGTTCAATGCAATTAAATCAATTTTATTTGAAGGAATATATCTTTCAATTATCAAAATATACTATGATTCAGGGCCAGGACTAGGGGTAGGGCTACTTGCTCCGGTTGGTAGAATTTAGGGGCTCATCAAATTTGAGCAAAATTTTATTGATAGCTTAAGTGAAAAACATTTGTTTCTGCTTTTTGATTATTTTTACCTTAACTGAGTTATTAGATAATGATATTTATTTCAAAATAATTTTTTTATTTGGGGTTTAACGTCCATAAGAACTCCAATAAAGACAGATGGGACAGGTTGTCTTACAGTTTACCAACCTTTTCTAGCCAGAGTGGGAAGGTCGAGATCCATTCCGTGGGTCCACCACAAAATAAATTGGAACTGGCACCGCTTCAAACTCAAGGTTTCAACACTCGCGGCCACCACGCACAGTGGGGCAAATCGTAAATTTAGAAGTGCAAAAGTCAAAAAACAAAGATTGAATTTAGCTCTCAGCACTAATGCCTATTTGTACACAGATGTTTTCTTCATTCAAATCCAATGATGGTAAATTCTAGACCTCAATATTTAAAACAAAACCAGGGTTAGTTCAGAAGAGATATATTCTTCAGTCCGTTAACAATTGACTGCTCATGAGCATGGGTTTACAAATTATTTTTATCATGTTCGACAAAGGTAGTGAAGGTAAGAGAAAGTTATATTTAAAGCAAATTTTAAGATATCTTTTAATTGTAAGTTGTAAGATCAGCCTAAATTCACTTTAATTTTTGCACAGTTATTTAATTTGAGATGCTAAGATTTTTTTGCAGCCAGTTGGAGCCGCGTTAACAGTGTATGTTTTTCAGAAATTATCTGCTTTCCGAGAAGGGCTCTGTTAAATATTTTAAGAACCAAGGAAACCCTTGAGGAAAAAAACTTAGCAGTGTTCGATTATGTGATCTTTAATATTGCAGAGCACATTTTTTACAATGAAGACATAATTGAGATGTCTCAAAAAAATTAAAATTTTAATAAAATTTTTTTTAAAGTAAATTAAATGAAAAATGGATTGCATATTGCTGAACAGAAAAAATATTGCTAAAACGGAACAATCTTGGTTGGACATCAAATTGAAAATAATTCTACCCAATGTAAATTGTGTTTCTGGTAGGGCGGCAAGTATTGGTCGCCCAACTAAGTGCCTCCCTGGACCGATCAAGTTTTGCTAGCAGCAACAGTTTTTATGCAATTGGAAAAAGAAATGCTGCTAAGATTATTTGCCAAATTTTAGATGATGTTAAAGCAAAAGAAATTAAAAAAGCATTTAAAAGAAAACATCTTTAACCAAGGTGTATATGGCTGAAGAAGCTTAATCTCATTTTGTTGACAGACGTTTCACCAAGAGAACTCTTATACACTTCTGCAATCGGAGGCAAAAGATATATCAAACATATAAATCAATAATGAAAGCAAAAGAAGTCTGCTATTCGGATAGATAGCACATCAAGATCACTGAAATCTCGGCAGAAATGTCACTACAAGCTTAATTCATAAGGCAGAAGTTATCAAGGCAGCGACTTTACAAATAGGTCTTTTCAAATCAGAAGAGGCACTTGAAGTGAGATACAGACAATTTGATACAAGGAAATGTATTAATTAGTTGACATCCGCATGATGGTATAGAAGGATCAACAGAAAAACCAATTACTCACCGGCATTACTGGAAAAACCCTGACCCCTAAACCGTTACCTATAAACATCCTACCTGCCTTTCGTTCATTGTTAGTTCAATGCGAGAAGAAACTAGTATAAACTTTTCTGTTTGATATAATCCATTTAAACCTTGATGAGTACCAACATTTATTTGATTTCTTGTCTTAATTAAATTCATAATTGATAAATGTTTTATAACACTGATTTATATTACATCTAATTTAATATGTATAATTATATCAAACTATATTTTGAATTGCTTATTTTTGAACTTTTTGTGTGTTTTTAGAACTGAGGATGAATGTATAACATTTGAAACTAGTTTTCAAGAAAACAAATTTATAGAAGTGGCAAATAATATCCAATAATATCAAAGTATATTTTGATGAATGAAAGATATATTCCTTCAAATAAAATTGATTTAATTGCATTGAACAGAAAATATCATTTGATACCATTAAATTATTGTACTGCATCAATGCAAAAATTGATTTAATCAAATTGAAAAAGTTATAAATACAGTCATAATAAAGCTGTGTTGAGAATGTGTTATCAGCAAGTGTTCTATAATGAAACTTATTCATAATTTCTTAATAGTTAATCTTTACTGCTTATCAGAGGCAAGGGACTAAGGATAGGTATTCTCTCACTCAGCCTCAGGGCAGTTTCTGAGACCTATGAAGCTTTAACAGAGGTCTTGGGGACATTACAACGAGGACTGTCTGAGCATGATGAAGAGGAGCATCCTGCTAGAGGTGGCCCTCTTACAACTAAATATGGCGGATCTAGACTGGGAAATCGATACATTCCCAATCCAAGGTGGAACAGTATAGACTTTGGGCGTAATGGTTGTGGGTGAACAGACAAACTATGCAGACTCTGAATACCAGGTCACCTCCAGATTCATGTAGCCTTCCTGTGGCATGGGGCTCTGCCATGGGTGACTTCCTCATCTCTACCTAATGAAGAATTAGATCTAAAATACTAGAATGGTTATACACCAGGATCTTTCAACCTATTATAACCTATGCATCAGTCACCTGTAGGCTGAAAACAACAGAAAGAACTGTATAAATGAGGACTGATAGAGTTCAAAGAATGTCATGCCTAGGTGCAACTGGAGCAATTAGAACATGGCCTACAGCAGCCATGGAGGCAATACTTGACATAACTCCCTTGCACATTTGGATACAAAAAGAGGCTCTAATAAGTGCACTCAGACTACAGTTTACCTGGAATTATTAACCAGGAAACTATCAAGGACATTAAAAAATCCTTAATAGGCTAAAGGGAAGAGAGAGCTCACTAAGTGATTATTTACCCAGGAAATTGACTCTGAAAAGATATTCAAAATATTTCATAAAAAATGAAAACTTAGCAGTTTTCATGAAACATGAAACTTCATAAAAATATAACTTCTTGTCTTGAAAAATATAATTAATGTGAAGGAAAAATTAAAAAGAAAAAATGAAAAATACAAAAATAATAGGCTGATTAGCAAATTTAAAGCTAGTACATTAAAAACTATTATTTACTTCTGATCTAGATATTAAATTTTAAATTTAAATTTCGTAATTAGAGAGCATAATTTTGGAAAGAGAGAAGGTGTTGCAAAAGGAGAGATTTTAATGAGGATAGAGAAGAAGGATGGCTGATATTAGAAGAAAAGGAATTCCAGAGGATAAAGGAGCTGGCGAGAAAGGAATGTTCGAATGTTTTGGTTCTATGAGAAGGAGTATAGAGGTCAGAAAGGTGCGATCTTGTTTCCTGTGCTTGGACCGAGGATTTAATTTATAGGAGGCTGTAGATGTAGGAAGGGTGCTGGATGGTGATAGTTTGATATCGGAAAGATCTGAGGAAATATTGTCTGCTGTTGGAGGGAGAAGAGTCACTTTAACTCGCCGTAAAGGTAGTACACATGAGCCCGTCTCGATGTACCAAAGACAAATCATAAAAAGCCGTTCATGATGCACTTCAATCTGTCCTCAAGAACATTTGAGTGGCCCCCGTATACCACACAGCCATAGTCAAAGTGGGGAAAGATAAGGGAGAATACAGTGAGTTTACTGGTAGGTTGTGGAAGAAGATGCCGTGAGCAAAGGAATAACTTAAGGGTACTTATTGACCATCGGGAAATTTGGGCGATATGGGATTGCCAGGAAAGGGTTTGGTGGATAGTAATACCCAAGTTTTTAGTTGAGGAGCTGAAAGAGATGGGGTGATCATTTAGGATTAAAGTAGGGAAGGTGGTATTGGATCTAAGGAGGGAATTGGAACCTATGACAGTGGCCTAAATTTTCATAGTATTTAATCTTAATTTATTCAGGTTTGCCCAGGCACTGATTCTATCTAGGTCTTCCTGAATACTGGTAAACACTACAAATAGTTCTGAAGGAGGAAAGGATTCCAAAATAGATTTGGAAGTCTTCGGTGTATAGGTGGTGGGATCAGTGGTGGATTGAATTAGGAAGATCATTGATATAGGAATTGAAAAGGAGTGGTGAAATACTCGAGGTCTGGGCTACTCCTGAGGAAAGGGTAAGGAAGGAAGATAAGGGTTGATTAGGAATGGTAACTGCTTGAGTCTGATTGGAAAGGAAAAACTGAAATCACTGAATAGAATTGTTAGAAAAGGAAAGTGATTTTGACAAAAAGGATAGAGCGGTCCTGGGAATCAAAAGCTTTAGAGAAGTCAAGGAGTATTAATACAGTTAATTTTTTTTCGTCCATAGTGGTATGCATGACACTAGTGATTTTGCCTAGAGTGGATTGTGTGGAGAAACTAGATTGGAGAGGATCGAGAAGTTGGGATTTTTCAAGAAAATTTGATATTTTTGATTGGACAATTCTTTCTAGGGGTTTGGACAGGTTAGAGAGGATGGAAATTGGGTGATAGTCTTTAGGAGAAATAGGGTTGGAGGTTTTGTTAATAGGATGGACTAAGGCTTTTTCCACAAGGTAGGAAATACTGAATTTTGGAGGGAGAAATTATAAATGAAAAGAAGAAGTGGTAGGATTTCAGCGAGACTTGATTTTAACAATTTAACAGGTATTCCATCAGACCCTGTGGAATTAGTGTGAGATTTCATTATGGAGGAAATAAGGTTGGTAAGGGGAGATGTAGGAAAAATAAAAATTATCGGGGTTGAATGATGGTACTAAGGAAAAGTAGGAAGAAGGGTTTGGAGAAGTGTTAGAGGAGGCTGATAAAAAGTATGAATTTATAATTCATTGGGTGAAACTGGGAAGACTAATGAGGAAGAGGGTTTACAATGGGAGAGTTTGTGAAGGACATATGGGACCCAATTCCTTCTTTTTGTATCATTCCCAATTATTTTAAGCGATGTGAAATTGCTTGTTGACTCACGCCTAATGCAAGTGCAAGTTCTTCTTGTGTTTGGCATGAATCTTCCATCAATAATGCTTCAAATTCTGTGTTCTCATACACTTTCGGCCACTACATTCTTTGTCCTCCACATCACATTCGCCATTTTTAAACTTTTGAAACCACTCACGACAACTTCTCTCACTTAAAGCAGCATCACCCTATGCTTCTACAAACAATCGATGGGCCTCAGCTGCAAATTTCTTTAAGTTAAATAAATAAATGAAAACTTCCCGCAAATGACACTTATTCGGAACAAAACTTGACATTTTCACATGAAAAAAATATGTACTGCTAGCACAAAGTCACTAGTATTTAAGGCTATGTTGTTGCCAGATGTCCAAACTTGCATGTGCCGTTGCACAGCTGACGATTTCAACATAATCTTGTCGGTGGAGCCATCTCTCAGCAATGGTGGAAACTTATTTGTACATCTGATATACTTCTTTATACTTATATATATATATATATATATATATATATATATATATATATATATATTATACACTTTATATCTAAACTAATTTTATATTGGTTTGACTTGCTGTGATTATGGTATTTTTTAATTTTTAAATATTACATTTTTGTTTACAAGTTACAGTTGTATTTATTTATTTAACTATCCTTTGGGTCTTTTTTTAAGTTTCATAATACAATTTTGTAAGTTTTGTATCCTCAGAAAATTAGTAATTTTTTCATGACTGTGCTATCAAAGAGTTTTGCGCTTCTAAATTTATGATTTGCTGCACTACAAAATATTAAAATAATAGTCCTGCTATGAATGCCTAATAATTTTTCCCTAATAAATCAAATTAATAAATTTTAAACTATTTTTTTTATTAAAGGATTAGTTCAATAATTCATTTCATTGAAATTTAAGATTGATGCCAAATAATACTTTGTGCCATGACACTCATTTTTCAATACCATAAGAATGTTGATTCTCTGTTTTTAATACTACTTAGAAACCAAATATCTGATCCAATATCAGAATATTCAAAATTTCAGGGAGCCATTAAACTAAATAAGTATCCAAAGATTAACTCATAATGATAATATCTATTGAGTAATGATATATTAATCCATAAAATATCTTACAATATATTATGGATTTCATTCTGTATCAAAACCAAATATCAGATTTAATGTGATATCAAAATAATTGCATTTAAATATTGCTTGATTTGTGATTAAAAAAGACTAATTACTTGTTTAGATGATCAAAATACTTATAGGGGTTATTATTTATTTTGTTAATGTCATTTGATTCATTCATGGTATTAATTTCAAATATTTAAATTATTATTAGTGAAAATAAGCTAATTAATTTTTTTATTTTGATTTTTATGTAATTCATTTTTGTTTTAGGTACTCATGACATTCATGCCCTTATTTTGGGAAGAGCTATTACTGGACTGAATGCATTTTAATGGAAGATAAATCTAATTATTTTTATTTTTGTTAATTTTAAGTTTTATCTGTTTTGTTTTTTTTTTGTTTTGTTTTTTTAAATATTATTTTTGTTACTGAATCAAATGAATATATTTTTAATTTAAAAAAATATAATACTTGAAAATTAATGTATCAGTATTTGTTTTATAAGTTGATTAAAAGTATTATACTATAGATAAGTATAATTTGATTATTATCATCATAATATAGTATGTGACAATCCATTACAGGATTAATACCTCCTCTAAATAATCCTTCTTTTTTTTGCAACTATTGTATTTTATTTGTAAATATTGCAATCTGCTAACTGTGGGCAATATTTAATAATGATATAACGGTTCCCACTCATATCACATATATAAGACAAAATAAAGCAATCACTAGGAAAAATAAATTAATGAAAATACCAGCAAAACATAAAACAATTAAATAAAATCTATCTTCAGGCCTAGCTCCTCTCTCCTACCTGTGGGGAGCGATGCATGACTGCTGTAGATCCCGGTGATTCTACCCTAGATGTGTAGTGATATTGTAAGCACATGGTGACTGGCTGAGATATAAGTGAAGTGCCTACTCAAAAATAAGGGCTGGCATACTAAAACTTTATACTACTAGAGAACACTAAATTAGATATACCAATACAAGTCATTGCGTGAGGCATAAGGAAGTTACCTGGACAGTATAGAATATTTTGACACGAATATAGAAGATATATTTACAGATGGAAGTGAGGAAAGAGTTACATGGGTTGTACTCTAACTGTAACGCTCAATTAAATGTACTATGATGAGTAGAGCCCAAAACGTGCAATAAAAATGCCAAAACATAAAATTCTGCCATTTTTGTCGTTTATGCTTAAAAAAACAAAATCTACATATTTTGTTTTCTTTCATAAATTACTATTTTTTTTTAATAAATTAGGTAGGTTGAAGCTGTTATGCAAAATGTGACAGCCTCACGAGCTTTTATTAGGGTAGTTTGGTTTATTATTTTCAATAATAAACCTTTGTAATCAACCAAAACAAAAAAATGTTTACCCTCCCTCAAAATTTGAGGTTTTACATTTCAAGATACGTAGAATCCAATTATCAAATAAAAAAAATCCGTCCGTTCGCCGTCCGCGGCTTTTTTGCTACTTTTCGCACGATCATACGTGATTAACGCAGTATGGCAACGCATTTTCTGCCTAAGTGTTTTTTATTGCCAACTGATCAATTTTTTAATAACGTTTCGCGTGGTCTAGTGAGACAATCCCAAATTTCTGCTGATATATCGATAACTCAATCCTTGTCAGAAAAGTTAAACCATTCATCTTAGCCGGTAGAACTTAACTATTTGGATTTACGATCAATTTTGGTGGATTTTCTTTCGATTCGGATCATTTTTCGCATTTTGGGTTTATATTTGAATTTAATTAATTAGATGAAAAACATGAGCATATAACTAACTAGTTAATATCACAACTATTACTGCATGAATAATTTTTTTGCTTGACCAATTTCCGATATTTGTTTTTAATTAGGTTATACGGATTTGTAATTCCCTTCACTCGTAAAAATTTATGGAGGATGTTCTTTGTTATCATATCCACTAATTAATTTATTTTCAATAAATTATGGAACATATTTTTGTCCGAAAAACCGTGTGTATGCATGATTATTTTGCCAACAATGGACTGAGTGTAGCACTGTAGAACATAAATGGAAGTGAATGGGTTGGTAAGGATTAACTGGCTTTCCACGGATCTAAAAAGAGCAAAACAAACTTCGATTTTCAATATCAGTTCCAGAAAATTAAATTTTATTTAATATGTTATAAACAGTAACGCATTACTTCGTGAATCTGTCCTATATAATTTTGGTTCGATGTTTATATTTTCAAGCAATTTACAAATATTTTTTTTAATTGCGGCTAAATGTGCAATTCAATGCAGTAAAAACATAAAACGTGTAATTTAGCCAAAATTGTTTAAAATCTGCAATTTCGTGCAAAATAAAACTTACATATGCTAATCCGAATGTCTTAATTCGTGTAAATAACTTGTCTCCCATTGATTTCAAGGAACCGAAAAAAAAGTACAATTGCACGAGAATCCAGGCTCTAATTATGAGTATTGCCGATTGGTTTTTTAATTAACGAATAACTAAGAGAAAAACTTTTGTTTAAAAACTACATTGTACATACATCTTGCCTTTCACAAAGAACACTAGATAAATATCCAATGTTAATTGTGACAACAAGGTATTTATTGATGGTTTACAATACCACAAAATTGAAAATTATTTTATTTATAATATCAGGCTAATCTTTCTGGTCTTAATAGAAATGAATTTTTATATAAAGGTCGTGGGTTAAAGTCCTTAGCGGTATACGTGGGAATGAACTTGTCGGACATCATAGTTTGAAAATACTAAGACAACATTACCGCTCATAAATAATTCAATCATTACTACCTTAATGCACACAGCCATTGGCAGTTTTCTCTCATAGGAAGACCATTACCTAATTGCATTCCAGAGATTATGCTAAAATAATAAGAGGAATAGTGTTACCTCAAAAAAAGGATTTATGAGAAGTAAAAGAAAGCAACAAACCAGGTTTGTTCTTTTTACTTGCTTTCCCTTTTCCCACAGACACAATTTGCTGACCTTTGATATTATTCCTAAATCCTGCCCATAACTTGTCTATATCTTCCTGATCCCCATCTTATGATTCTAAGGATTCAAACCTATTCTTGACTCTTAGCTCCAATTGATTTCTAATTGAAGGGTGTTTTAATTTATCTAGATCAAAATTTTTGGAGCAAATACAAATTCTTTTCTCATTTTTGTATTATTTTTTGTCGAAGTTTCGCGATTATTAATTCATGATCTGTCAAACGATAAGATTACACTTAAATTATACTATTTTGCCATCTATGTTTAGTTAAAGAGCTGCTCAAATAGAGAACTTAAAAAAAACTTTATTGTCTAAAGTAGGTTACAAGTAATGGTTCATACTACCTCAGATCTACAGACAGAATGAATATCTTATTCTAATAAATGTACATCGAAAGAGACAAGACTAGGAGGGGGTTTCCTAGTATGCCAACACAGAGGAGATGAGGTAAGGGATTAGGTTCAAGTCTAAGGAAAGGTTACTGGCCTTTAACTCCTCCCTCTTTTAGTGTGACGTCCTCGGAACATATTAATTTTAGGAAGTATTGTGGATATGGGTATGCCAGGCTCTAGCCCTGCCATCAAACTCTGGAGGATATCCCATAGGTGTTGAGGAATGTGAAGGTTGCAAAGGATTTTGCTTACAATAATTTTTTGATTTTAACAAATATAAAATATTAATTTAGCATTGGTATAAACATGAATAAATAATAAATAACATGAAATAAAAGTTATTAAATATATCCAAATATCATTATTGTTTATTGTATAATCTTCTAATTGTTCTATTTCTATAGGACCTAACTTAATAACGTCTAAATCATCTTAAGTAAAATTAGTTACAACTTGTTGTTAAGGTAAATGTTCAGAAATAAACGGTAAATGTACAATATGATTATAAGCTATAGGCAAGTTGGCATTATTTACAAATTGTTCCTTATTCTCTAGATTGATTAATGAGGTGGAATACAAATGGGTATTACGAACTAAATTATCTTTTTTCGTTTCAATATACTTAATTAGATGGGTTACATATTGTTGTGTTTCTGGAATATACATTATCATTGGATTTGACTTTACAATCAGCAACTTACAATCATTAAGGGGTTCATTATAAGCTAATTCTTACATTTATTATTTAATAATGCTAGGTTTTTACAATATAATTCATTATTATAATTAATACAATTTATAGGTTGATATATATTGCTATTGTTTTTGATAATATTAGTTTTTTCAATATGTACGAAATAAGTTATATTGTTATTTACATAAGGGTATGGCATAGCGAGATATGACAAAACTCTTGTTAGAAATTGAGCATGTGCTTTTTCTAATAAGCCAATTTAACTTAGTATCTCTAGTTAATAGATTTCTTTGAGAATTGTAAACATTTGCAAACTGATCAGGTTTAATAATGCTTGGATGGAGTTGTCCTTTCATGCAGTGTTCGATTGAATCTTCTAAATCTTTTACTTTTTCATTAAGCAATGTTAAAATGGCTAGCAAATCGTGATGTTTTAGTTTTTGCAAGGATAAATCGGACATTACGTTATTGGAGGCTATTTGAGTTTTATAATGATTTAATATTGCTATATCTTTATTCAATTCGGAAGTTAACCGCGTGCTAATGCTTAACCTTTCTTTTTTATTGTGTTCGATTTGATACATATTTCTTTATATTATAATTATAAAGGTTCTTTATATTATTATATTTCTTGCAAGATTGAGTCTCTTTTTTCTGACTATCGAGCGAACCCGTTAGCCAATTCATCGGAATTGAAAAGGTCTCTTTCGGCACGTTTTTGATTGGTTAAATGAGCTATGCGAGTTAATAAGTTTTCGTAACGATATGTCAAAATTGAATGCGATATTTTAAATTCCTTTTCGGCTTTAAGGTTCTTTATATTATTATATAAATTCATAATTTCCGTAAATAATAAAGTTAAATTCTTATATTCTAAAAAAGATTATAAGAGGCGCTAATTATATAGGTTTTGTTAACTGGAAGAATCATTGCACCTGGTCCAGTTGACAGCTTTTGAATGTCCAAACATGTCATTCTCAGAATCAGAAGCGTCAGCAGCGATAAGGTCATTGAAATCCGGGGGACTACCCACTTCTGTAACAAGAGACTGACATAAACGTTCTCTTTGTACATCTTTTTTATGATAGTCGTTAACTAATTGTTCTTGTATAATTGGATGATCATTTATTGTATTTTTATTTACTCCGAAAGTGATTTCGTTGGGTGTTAATTTTAATTTATTAATCATCGAGTTGTTATAAACGATAGTAGCTAATTGTAATATTTCTTAAACTGTTTTTCCGAGTGTTCTAAATGAATCACACGCATTTGTTCAAAAAGGGTGAAACTTGCTCTGTTTAAAGTTCCTGGTGAATTAGAATTTTGAGGAGTTGTTTCATGTTTTTCAATATTTAAATAAATCTTTAAATACTCAGTTATCAAATTTGCGACCGTTATCCGTTATTATTTTCGGTTTAGGAAAAATTTTCAAATAAGCTATGAGAGCAGTTTTTGTACCTCTTTGGTTGTTGGTTTCAGATAGACATGTGAATATTTTTTTTGAGAAAACGTCGAGGATGCAATGAACATATTTTCCATGGATATGTATGGTATCCATCTGTATTTCTTCAAACGGTTTAGCAGATGTAGGGTTTAATTTGAATTTAGGTTTTGGTGGGTGCCTAACATATTTTGTTTCTAGGCAAATTTCACATTTAGAAATCCAAGTCTTTATGTTCCTCAACATATTGGGCCAGTAATATTGTGTTTTTAATTTTTCTTATGTTTCTTCTGCTGCCCTATGGTGAGTTTTATTGATATGATAGTCAGAGATCAATTCATCTAGTTGACCTTGGTCAGTTATATCGGTAACAAAATCAAAGTATTTCTTTAAACGATTAGTTTGGAATTTTGTTCTGAATATTTCACTAATTTCAAAATACATTCTTTCTAATAATTCTGTTTCTGATCGTATATTGCTATTTATCGAGCAATAGATTCCGTATGTTACGTTAGGCTTTATTATTTCTAATAGTAATTTTTCTAGATCCGGTTTGTTTTCATATCCTAAAATGAATATTTCACTTCTGGTTTTTGTTTAGAACGGTTGGGTATTTATAGTTTCCGAAAAAATCTTTTTTTACTATTATTTGGTGTTTCTCTATATTAATTGGTTTTTGTTTATCTTCGTTTGTCATAATTCTATTTTATGAGGAAGATTCATCGGAATGGACGGCTGCGAGGCTTTCTTCATCCGTTTCGCTAATATGTAAAAGGTCTTGATATTCAATAGGGGACCGTGATAAATAATCCGCTTCTTTATTAGCTTTACCCTCGATGTGTTTGATATCGAAATCGAAATCCTCCAACATAATTTTCCATTTGATAAGTCTCGCATTTTGCGTTTTACAAGTTTTCATGTATTCTAGAAGTTTGTGATTGGTATAAATATGAAATTTTCTACCGTATAGATATGGCTTAAAATGGTTGCATGCCCATATTACAGCTAAACATTCCTTCTCTATTGTAGAGTAGTTTTGTTCGGCTTTGTTGAGCGTTCTCGAGGCATAGAAAACTGGTAATTCAACGTTGTTATGTTTCTGAGCCAACACGGCGCCGATAGCAAGATTGCTAGCGTCGGTAGTTAAATAGAAGTCCTGAGAAAAGTCAGAGACTTGTAAGACTGGGCTGCAACAAATTAATTCTTTTAATTTATTAAACGCATCCTTAAAAGATTCGGGACTGATCTTTATTCCCTTTTTTAAAGATTTAGTGAGAGGAGATGCTATTTTTGCATAGTTAGGAATCATTTTGCGATAAAAGCCGGTCAAACCTAGAAAGCTTTTTATTTCTTTTTCGTTTTTTGGGAGTTTAGAATCCATTATGGCTGATATTTTGGCAGGATTAGGTTGTATACCCTTTTCCGAAATAATATGACCTAGAAACAGTAACTCGCGTTTACAAAACTCAGTCTTATCCAACTGGATTTTTAAATTATGTTTTTCGAGTTTTTGAAGTACGGTTTCTATGTGTTTCATTTGGTCTGTTATATTTTCTGAAAAAACGATGATGTCATCCATGTAGATAAGAGTTCTGGGGACATCCGAAAAAATAATATTCATGGCTCTCATAAAGGTAGCAGGTGAGTTGAAAAGTCCAAATGGTAATCTTAGAAATTCAAAATGCCCTTGGTCTGTAGAAAACGCGGTTTTATGGATTGAGTCCTTTTCTACTCTGACTTGGTGGAAGCCGGAACATAAGTCCATAGCTGTGAAAATAGAAGCACGACCTAGCTTTCCGAGCATATCTTCTATGTTTGGAAGGGGATGTTTATCGGGAATGGTCTGTTGATTTAATTTTCGATAATCAGTAACCATCCGAATTTTTCTCTTTCCCGATGCGTCTAATTTTTTCGGTACAATCCATACCGATGAATTGTACGGGGAGTTACTTGGCTGAATTATTTTATTTTCTAATAATTTAGTTACTTCTTCCTTAATATCTTCGCGAAATTGGTGTGGATACCGGTAATTTTTCGAATACATTGGTTCTTCAGTTTTTGTTTTGATTTTATGCTGTAATATGTCAGTTGCGGATAATTCATCTTTATCAGTGTCGAAAATTGAGGGATATTTTCTTAACAATAATATGAGTTTCCCTATCTTTTGTACTTAGATGATCACCGCGAATTCATTTTTTAATTCAACTTAAAAAAATCCGTTTCTGTTTAATGGAACGGAGTTAATACCCTGTTTTAAAGTTACTGGGCGTTTTTCATCCCGTAAATGAAAATTAAATGAACTATATTTCGTGGTAATTATCCTGTCTTTAAATAATATTTTTGAATCCATGTTGTCCAATATTTCATTAACCAAAGTTGGGGCTATCATTTGATTCCTCATGTTTACTCTGTCTTCCAATCGTTGGGACAAAAGCTTCTTCTCTTCCGATTTTAGCGTTTGTATCTCCCATTACAATTTTAACATCATATTGAGGGAGTCCGTCGTACACCGCTTCTAACATTCCATAAAAAGTGTCCTTCACTTCTTCATCCTTTTCTTCTGTTGGGGCATGGACGCTTATGAAAGATATGTTGAAGAAACGTCCTTTGAGTCTCAACGTACATATTCTTTCATTGATGGTCTTGAAGTTCAGGAGAGCGTGCTTGAGGTTTTTCTTTATCATGAAGCCTGTCCCTAGGTAGTTTTGTTTATTTCCGCTGTTGATGACAATATACTTCCCGAGCTCGACAGTTTTCGTATCATTCCATCTAATTTCCTGAAGGGCCACCACATCTACTTTATATTAATCGAGTTGTGCTTCTACACATCTACTCACTCCTGCCTGGAACATACTGCGGACATTCCACGTTGCTAAAGTCAGTTCATTCCTCCTGATCATCTTACGACGATCACAATCCTTCCTTAGGGTTGACGTATGTGGGGACCCCCCCCAAATATTATTCTGCGTCATTTCCATAAGAGTTGGATAGTTGAAGGTTTCTTTAAACCGTATTGTTTCACGAGGAAGGGTGGGCACCCTTCGCTCAACCCTCCTGTTTTATCCGGGCTTGGGACCGGCAGTGGTGTCTAGCAAGCTAACACCACAGGCGCAGTTCCCAACGATTGGAAGACAGAGTAAACATGAGGAATCAAATGATAATGGCATTAGACTGATCGATTTCGCTATGATGAGAGGGCTCAGAATAGTCAGCACTAAGTTCCCTCACAAGCAAATCCACAAACCTGGGTATCTCCGGATGGTATGACTGCAAAACAAATAGATCACATCCTCATTGACAAAAGACATGCATCACACGTTACGGACGTACGAAGCTACCGTGGAGCCGAATGCAATAGTGATCATTACCTTGTAATCGGGAGGTACAAACAAAGACTAGCAATAGCCCAGAAGCAAAAGAAAACGCAAAAAATGACAAGAACCTACAATGTAGAATCTCTGAAACATGAGCGGGTCAGACAGGAGTATAGAGATAGGCTCCAAACACACTTAAAAGAAACTGCTTTGGAGGACAAAAGAAGCATAGAGCAAAGATGGAGTTCAATGAAAACAACATTGAAGAAAGCGTCTGAAACTCTAATAGCAACCGGAAAGCCTAAAAGAAAGGATTGGTATGATAAAGAATGCCAAAAGGCAATTGACAATAGAAATGAGGCCAAGATGAAAGTGCTACAGAGGAGGACCAGGAAAAGCTATGAGGAATTTTTGAACCTGAGGAAAGTGGCTAAGAACTTGTGTAGGAAAAAAAGAAGAACCGAAGAAAATGAAAGGATGGAGGAGCTTTGCCTGGCATACGAGAAGAAAGAGAGCAGGAAGTTCTATAAAGGCATGAAGAATATTAGAACTGGCTTCAGAGACCACTCAAAATACATCTCAGACGAGAAGGAAAATATCATTGCAGATGTGGAAGGAATTCTTGACAGATGGGCCCAATATTACGAAAAAGATCTAAATGGATCTACTACTGGTCCGGACCTATCCCTGGAAGTTGAAAAAACAAAAGACGAAATAGAAGATGAAGAAGTACCTCCAGACCGAGAAGAGATCTTTGAAATCGTAATGGGTCTCAAAAATAATAAAGCAGGCGGCATTGATGGTTTTCCCAGCGAACTCCTGAAGTATGGTGGCGAAGATCTTTGGGAAGAGCTGTACCACATACTATGGGACATTTGGATAGACGAAAAGATGCCAAATGAGTGGTCGGAAGCGATTACATGTCCGATTTATAAGAAGGGAGACAAGCTCCAATGTGGCAATTATAGGCCTATATCACTTCTGAATACAACATACAAAGTGCTGTCAATTGCATTGTGCCGAAGAGTGAGCAAATGGGCCGAAGAAACGATTGGTGAATACCAAAGTGGATTTAGACCGGGAAGATCCACAACTGATCACCTTTTCTCGCTTAGGCAAATACTAGAAAGGACGTACGAATATAATGTGATTCTGCAACATCTGTTTATAGACTTTAAGCAAGCGTATGACAGCATAGACAGAAAAGGGATGCTAATGGCTCTAGACAAGATGAGCATGCCCAAAAAATTAATAAGGCTTATTAAAATGACTCTGAATGAAACTAAATGCAGAATGAAAGTCAATTCGCAAATGTCTGAAGTATTCAGAGTGGAACGTGGGCTACGTCAAGGAGATCCTGTGTCCCCCGTACTTTTTAACCTAGCCTTAGAATATGCTATTTGAAAAATTAAAACAAAACCCGGAGGAAACATTTATAATAGGTTAACCCAACATATGGCATATGCCGATGATGTAGTGATATCGGCTAGAACATTACCGGCACTAGCAGGGGCACTAGAAAAGTTTGAAACTGCTGCTAATGAATTGGGCCTTGTAATAAATAAAGAAAAAACGAAATACCTCAAAACCACCAGGTATGGTATTTTTAAGGAAGAAGAGGTTAACATAGGGGAGCACCACTTCACAGCATGCCTTTAAGTATTTAGGTGGAACAGTAACAAGAGAAAATGAAATAACAGAGGAAATAAAGGCTCGGATTGCTGCTGGGAACAGGTGTCTGTATGCATTACGCTCTGCACTAGGTTATAAAACTCTATCGACAAAAGCTAAGGTCTTGCTTTATAAGACTATACTTAGGCCAACAGTAACTTACAGCAGTGAAACCTGGGTTCTGACAGCAGCTAATGAGAAAAGACTAGGAACATGGGAAAAAAGGGTACTAAGAAGGATGTTTGGCCCTGTGCGAGAGGACTATGGAATCAGAGCGAGAACAAACTCCGAGCTGCAAGAAATGTTCTCAGAACCTGACATAATTAAAGTAATTAAAAAAAGAAGATTGGGTTGGCTTGGGCATGTCGAAAGGATGCCTACGTCAAGATTGCCTAGACAATTGCTGTACGGCCATCCTGGTGGAGCACGAAGGAGAGGTAAGCCTCGTAAACGATGGCTGGACGACGTGGAAGAAGACCTCCGCCAGATGAACATACGGAGCTGGCGAAATAAGGCACTGGATAGGGTCGAATGGAGCAGGATATTGGAGGAGGCTTTGGTTCTCAATAGACCGTAACGCCATATTGTGAGTGAGTGAGTGATGGGGCTAAATTTATCAATATAAAATTTTATTTTTTCGTTTTTTTTTTAAATGTTGTGTTTAAATAAGTATATAATACTTCATCACCATGTTTTTCGCCTGCTGCGGTTTTTATTGTGAATTTTTCTTTGACGCGGGACACGCCTTTAGGAATAATATCGGGGTTAATAAAATTACTCTTTGCTCCGGTGTCGAGAAGCCATTTTCTTTTAGCGTGATCTATTACATAGGGAAGTTCATCAAAGTTTATAGTATATAACTCTAAAATTACGTGTTGTGGCTTGGGTTCGGGGGATTTCCTAAAAAATGTGACAACTGAGATTCTAGATCTCTTATTTTCTCGTCTCTTGGATCTTCTTCCGGTTCTTCTTCTATCTCATATACTGGTTGCCTGTGCGGCTGAGAATTTGTACTTCTCATCGAAACGGTTTGCCCTGTTGTACCGTTGTAGGGTCTTTGTTGGTTATTTGGATGATTTTGTCTATATTGCCCTGAATTGGGTTTATTAAAAAAATTTCGCGATTATGGACCTCTCTTAGTTGATTATAATGATTTTTAACCTCTCTTGGTTGATTATAATTATTAGCCGGATAATTATTGTAACGTTTATTATTATAATGGTTATTATTATAATGTTTTCTTTGATTAAATTTCTTTTTATTTTGAAAATTATTTTCCGACTTATCACCTGCCCTATTCATAGATCCTGATGAGATCAGATCGTCGAAAAGTAGGTGGTTCTCATTTTGAATTAGATTTCTTAAATCGTCGAGGTTCTTGAGTTTATCCGTTTTTGTCATTAAATACGTTTTAACATGCAAAGGCATGCTGGTGAAAAAATGATTTAACAGCTGACATTCAAGATGTGCGATCACCGTTTCTTTATTATGTGTTTTATCTATTCGGTGTCTTGAAATGATTAAGATGCGATTCTTATTTTATCTTTGTAAGAAATCTAACGGGTGTTCTTTAAATTTTATATTAGTGTTAAAAATTTCAAAAGTTAATTGTTCAATTGAACGAGAATCGCGAAATGTTCTTTCTAAATGTGTTAAAAGTTCTTCTACTGTTTCGAATTCACACGCAGTGTTTGTGTAATCCGCTTCCGCTGTTAGCCTTGCTAATACTTTACTTAGAAGTCTTTTTTCGTTTAATTCTTTGAAATTATTGTTAGAAGCATAAACTATATTTCTAACCTGCCTTACACCACATTTACAAATTTCAATAAATTGTGGGGATTCCCATCAAAGTGTGGGATATGATCGTAATCCGCGCTTTTTATTTGGAATGAAGTGTCTGCCATTTTTACCTTTTTTAATTGTTCGATTTGTTCAATAATACGACGTAATGCCGGGTCAGTAGGCATAAAAATAAAATAAAATACAATAAAAGTTATTCTAAATTCTTACTATAAGAGTCTCGAAGCTCTGCTGGTTACCTGCAACCAGTGAACTGCAACGAAGGATTCCTCGGTAGAGTGATGTCCTAAGTTGAATGCCTCTAAAATCGTCGGAGTCTTCTGGTACCTCGGAGAGTGAGTCTTTAATATCAAAGTTCTTCAGAGTTCAGACTGCGAAGACGATTCAAGATACCTGGGAACAGTGATTTCTTGATGCTTGCAGTCCATGTGTTCGGGCGCTAGTTAAAGAGCTGCTCAAATAGAGAACTTAAAAAAAAAAATTGTCTAAAATAGGTTACAAGTAATGGTTCATACTACCTCAGATCTACAGACAGAATGAATATCTTATTCTAACAAATGTACATCGAAAGATACAAGACTAGGAGGGAGTTTCCTAGTATGCCAACACAGAGGAGCTGAGTAAGGGATTAGGCTCAAGTCTAAGGAAAGGTTACTGACCTTTAACTTTTTAGCAAGACATGATCCATTTGATTTCGTGTTTGTGGATCCAGTGATGTCTACGTATACTAATGAAAATCCTTATGGTTTTAATATAATACTTTTGATTACTAGGTTTTTGGAGATTGCAAAGTTTATTAGTCGATCGTCGAATAATATACTTATTCCCTTCCCACCTTTTCGTTCGCGTCTCATAATACTATTTTAATGCCGTTTCGCAAAATTGATGGTAAACATATTCAAGTTTATCATAAAATTCGCATTTAACTTCACCATCACTGTCTTTTATAGGAGAATGCATGTTTAACAGCGCGATTTTAAACCAACGCCCCTGAATGTGACCACCAATATCCTATCTCTTGTACGTCCCTCAATGCGTAAATTATTCTATTTCAGTGCTTAAACAATAACTACCGCTCCATCCGTGCCAAATGGAATGTTTTTCGATATAGGGATCGTTCATTAGGTTTTCAAATGTTCTGTTCCGTTTTTTTAATTGGATTTTTTAGGGAGCACGCGCATTTCGATTTACTTTTACTGTTAAATTTTTCTTCGATATATGAATCGTTCATAAGTTTTTCGAGAGTTCTAATTCCGTTTTTTGTTTGTTTTTATCGAGCATGGGCATTTCGAATTACCATTAAACACTGTTTCGGTATAGGTATCGTTTATTTCGACGACCAGAGCCAAAATATCAATTTAGGGAATATTGCAGGAAACAATAAGAACAAATAATGATAAGCTTGACGTTTACCTTGTTTAAAAATTAAAAAATATACAGCTATATATTTAAAAGGTGAAAATTAAATCTAAAAGCCTAAAAACTAGGAAAAAATTTATCAAATTTTTTTTATTTTACTGTATTATCATTAATATTGTATTTTTCATTACTATTTTTAGCGTTGAAAAAACATTATGTGACGCTATACGATAAAAAGGGTGGTCTAAATGTAAGTGGTTAAATTTTACTAATTAAAATTTATTTCAAAAAGTAAAATACGATCAGATAGCTTGTAAAACCGATATAAAAAAAATGGTTGTAAATCAATAAAATAAGTTAAACTATGAATCGAATGTAAATCAAATTAGATATTTGGAAAAATAAAGTAATAAATAGTCTCAAATTTAAGTTAAAACATAATAAGATTAATGAATTACGGAGAAATAAATTATTATTAATAGTAATAATCTAATTAGGTTACTAAACGTAGAGATACATTCTTACGAAAATCTTAGAAGAAATGACGAGCACATTTTCTAGTGTAACGTTAAACCTTTGTCAAATCGACCGTGTATATTTTGGTTAGACACACTTCGTTATAAACAGAAGGTAACAGTAATCATTTCTTTTGTATGGTTCAACGCATACTGACCTCAAGGAAACACTGCTAAGAGTTGAGATGGTTAATATTAGGCATCATATTAAATATGGATTTCTTAAACTGAAGAAAAAGGAACAATCCACACAAACACATTTGTATCTCGCTTCAGGACAAAACTTTTTATGATTTTCCTACTAAAAACTTGAAGTTAAATATTAAACTATTTTTCCATGAAAAAAATGTATGGACTTCAGATAGAAAAAATCGCCACTCTTTTTCAAAAGAGTGAATATTTCGGAAAAAAAAACACCTAGCAGTCTTTCCATTTATGTATTTCCACTCCACACAAATACATTTGTATCTCACTTCGGGACAAATCTTCATTACAGTTTTCCTACTGAAAACTTTAACATAAGTATTAAACTATTTTTCTATGAGAATTTTTTTCTACTAATTGAAAAAATATCTATAACGAAACACGCGTTACGCTTTGTCATACGCTTAATAATTTATGTATATTTTTATAATAAAAACTAGAAACAAAACTAAAATTTTGCGCATAATTCACATTTCATTAAGTTATGTATATATTGCAATATGTAAAAAAAACTATAATTTTTATGACACTTTTTGAAATATTGATTGATCCTTCTACACCACCATGCGTATATCAACTATAAATATATCAAGAGGAAAGGCGAATGAAAAGTCGTAAAATCCGAAAAAATCTATTCACGTGAACGGTCACGAGGCAAGGATGAAAAGTCGGAAAATCGTCTAAACCGCGAAAATCTATTCTCTGGTAACGAGATATAAGAAGACCGAATGAAATGTTGGAAAATTTTCACACTCGTTTTCCTTTTAGCCTGTCATACTAATTATATAATTTATAAGTATGTATATATATATATATATATATATAGAGAGAGAGAGAGAGAGAGAGAGAGAGAGAAAGAAGAAAGCGGCTCAAGCAAAACCAGATCGCAGAAAGTTAGTGCACAACAAGAATATATCTCGAACCGGCTGGTAAAAAAGAGCGCTCGGAGGGATCAGCAATAGTGGTCAACGACCACGCAAAAATAGCAGAGGAGGCTGTATGCATTGGGGACGGAAAGGAGCTAAACAGCATACCACAACTCTTTCAAATAAATGTTTCCAAAAGACCCGGCCAATTAAAAGCAAGAATGGTACACTTCTTACCACTCAAGCGGACCAGCTGAAGCGTTGGGTAGAACATTTCTCAGTAATGTTGAACAGGAGCAGCGAAGAAGTTGAGTAACCCCACTTCCGTATGCCGGCTCTTGATATCCCTAGTGTTGACGAATCGCTGCCCAGACGCGATGAGATCACTGTGGCCTTCGGTGAAACGAAGAATGGGAAAGCCCCTGGAATCGATGGCATAAGTCTTGAAAATCGAAACTCGAGCATTTGTCTGAATTATCGAACCCTCTTCAAGAAGATATGCCAGGAGGAAAAAGTACCGCCTGAATGGAAAAGGGGGCTGATTGTAAAGATGCCTAAGAAAGGAGACATATCCGAGTGTACGAACTGGCGTGAGATCACATCGCTTCCAGGTGTGAGCTAGATGCTAAACCGTATTATTCTCACAAGGATTAAACAAGCTTTGGAAGCTCGATCAAGAAAGGAGCAGTCAGGTTTTAGGGAGAAACACAGCTGCACCGATCTCAGAAACACGCTGAGAACCATCCTGGAGCAGAGTGTCCAGCGGCAAAGACCCCAATACATGGCGTTTATAGGCTTTGAAAAAACCTTCGACTTAGTGGATCAGGACATCATGTGTAGAATCCTCGAAACGTATGGTATCCCTAAAAAGATAATCAACTTTGTTAGGAGCTCATATGATGGATATGAATGCAGTGTCATCCATGAGGGGTGGCTGTCGAACACATTTAAAATCGAGACTGGTGTAAAATAGGTTGTGTGCTTTCTCTAACCCTCTTTATCGTTGTTCTGGACGGCATCATGAGAGCAACGCTTGGGGGGACGAAGGAAGACGTGGAATCCATTCGGATCAAAGAGAGAGGCTGGAGGATCTCGAACATGCCGTTGACTTATGTCTTCCAGCACAGCGGTTCAGCGATCTGCAAGACAAGTTAGATGCTTTAAACCGAATCGCCAACCGAGTTGGACTGCGAATCAACATCGGTAAAACATGAAATGCTAGTGAACGAGCGATGTCGGGATTCACTTATTCTAAGGGAAAAGATCGTAGATCGGGTGGAATCATTCGTCTACTTGGGAAGCATGTTCACTAAAGAAGGGGGCTCGTTGGAAGATGTCAAAAGCAGAATCAAAAAAGCTAATGTAGCATTTTTTCAGCCGTATCCAATATGGAAGAACAAGAAACTGTCCAATGAAACAAAAATAAGGTTATTCAACACCAACGTAATGTCAGTTCTACTATATGGATATGAAACATAGAAAGTGACTGAAACCGTTACCCGACCCCTTCTGATCTTCATCAACCGCAGCTTGCGAATAATCCTGGGGATCTGGTGGCCAGAGATGATCTCGAACAAGAAGCTGTGGAGTACGACAGAACAGCTTCCTATACTGCTCGCGCAGAATCGACAGAAGACAGCATTTTAGTCCAACTTTCCAGCACCTGCAAAAGTCGCAGCAACGTTTTTGCACTTGCAGGAAATCATCCACAGTAGGATCTGAGGAGCAGGATCCAGGGTCATAGTGATTAGGGCAAGCATCTCGTAATCGAACTTCCATAGGATTGTATTGATGTTAAGTTCTGTAAGCATGGTGTTCTGCATCCTCTGTTGGGAGCAAGGGGGCAAGATTAATTTTGGAGTTAGATGCAGATGCGGCTATTCAAGCTGGCTGTTAAAAAGTCATCCACAATTATAAGTTGTTTCAAGTTGAGGATTTTCGTTTAATATGTTGTCAACTTGGCTTTACTATAGCCAAAAGGAGCCGAGGTAGTGCCAAACCTGCTGAAAGCATGAATATTAAGAACTACCTCTGGTGAGTGCCGAGCGAGTAGATGACTGAAAGAGGAGTATGAGTAATGGCAATTGCCGCCTTCAACTCTGCTAATCTTCTGGAAGTAGATGTTAGTAGCACAAGAACCTAAACCATTGAGAACAAGGAGATCGACATCTCCTACTGCAATCACACAATCAAATGTTTCATGATGCTTCGATAAGCAACTTTTCGGCAGCTTTCACTTGAGTGCTCCGCTTCTCAAATGAATCGTAAAGAAGTATGATGAGGCACCTCTTGTTGTTCTCATTGGCCCAATAATTTTTCCTGAGGTAGTTAGATAATAGTGGATGCATCGAAAATTATTTCATATCAGAAATGAGAATTCGTTGAGCACGTTTGGTGATCTTATTAACCGCATCCTCTAGATAACCATCGAAAACAACCGAGACTTCGGTACCAAAGTGGATTTTGATGTAGCAATGTTAGTTTAACAGATGTATAATTTTTTATTTTCAGTTACGATGAATGGAAATAATTTTAATACTTTTCTTATAACGAAGTTTTTGGTGGATAGTGCACTCATTATAGATAATATAATAAAGTGAAAATAAGGTGTCTTATGAAAACATAATGAAAATTGTATGAATACAAATAAATTTTAAAAATTTATTAACAATTCAAAATTGTTCAAACAAAATAAACAAACAAACAGAACAAATAACAATAGACAAACAAATAACAATAGACAAAAAACGAACAATAGGAAATAGCAATAATCAAATCATTAAAAGATATGTAGATTATATCCTTAAGAAAAGGATATGTTTAAAAATGGCTTGTATGTTTAAACTAAAGTCTCAATCAAAATTAAAAATAGTAAATGAGATCAACATAGACCTAATAGTTATTAATAGAGAGGCTCAGTGTCAAAGGGAGGTATCCAACAACAATGAAAAAATAAAAATACTTTTTATGCAAGTTAGTGATATTTATCTCTTAGGTACTAAGAGCTTTTAACATAGACTTAGAAGATGTATTTCAATGCTGTTTTTTTTAAATCATATAAAATATTAATATTTTTCATTTAATTATTTATAGGCTTTTCTCTCTGGTACTGAAACTCTAAATTGTTGTTGAAACACAAATCAAACAATGCTTACTTTTTTAATGATCATTACATTAAAATAAAACAACATTGTAAACTTTCTTAATTAAAATCTCAATCTTCTTCTTGAAGCATCTCTTTCTTCTTCTTTTCAAAAGTTTTCAGCTTCTTTTAACTTTTCACTTTTAACAAAACCTGTAAGTTAAAAAAAAATTGCTGAACCAATATACATTGACACTCATGAAAATAATTGTAATCATAAATTATACTAGAAAATTCCTAAAGCAAGCACAATCATTGTGACATAATTATACTGAAATAATAAACTAAACTAAAAGACATGTTCATTACAACTACCTTAACAAAAGTTATTATTTTGTCCTTTCCAATTCTAGTAGTAGAGGTATATATATATATATATATATATAGGGGGTCCGAACCACCCGGTCGGGGTGGCCGAGCGGGTTAACGCGCTTGCAAAAGTGCACCTACTCACAAACCCAAAGGTAGTGAGTTCGAATCCCGGTACCGGTATTACTTTAATTTAATTAAATTAATAATTCAAGCAATTTATCACCCTTTCCTCCCCGGGTATGTGAGGCCCGTCAGCCTACTGAAGGTAACTCACATATGCCGGGCGTAGGAGTGATGACCCTACCCCGTGTACCTAAATTGAGAATCGAGATGTGGTCTTCCAGTACGTAAAATGGCCGCCTGGAGGTTCGATCCATGGACGGTCTGCTTCGAGGAAAGAAAAATAGGTCCTCGTGCGCCTGTTGACTCCGAAAAGCCATAATCCGTGGATCTTGAACGGTTTGTCACTGTCCTTGAACCCGAGTGAGTCGGAGGGAAGGACACTGCCGAATTGGCCTCAAAGGGACCGGTTATGGAGCTATGGATAGCCTGCCGCTGCACCATGGAAACCATGGTTCGTAGCAATGTGAGGTTGGGTGACCCCCAGGCTGTCGGTTCTCCCGCAAGCAATACATGTCTGTATGAATATCACATCGCGCGGCCAAAGATCTCCATGGTCGATAGTGCCAACCAAAAAAAAATATATATATATACACACACACACACATATGCATATGATCCTTACAATTAAAAAATAAAGTTTAATAAGCCATTAAGAATTTTGTGTTTTGCCTAGAAATTAAGATATCCCTATAAAAATACAGTTTTGCTACCAATGTAGACCAGGCGCGATTGTTTATTTATTAAAATAAAGCCTGAAAGGTCTTTCTCAAGGTGATAATCAAGAGAAAAATAGTAGAAACCAATTGTATAAGTTTTAGAAAAAATCGGTAAGTAGCAACCCGGTGAAAAAAAATCATAAACGTGATTAAAATGTGTTTTCACTTTTTTAAGATGTGAACAATTTTTGTTGAGGAAAAATAAAAAAAATAGTACGTCCTTTGTGCCTCACAGCATGGAGGTGCCTCAATCCAAGTCAGCCAGGCATCACGATCCCGAGCCAGCTCTTTCATGGATTTCAGATTATTTCCTTTTTTCTGTCCTATCCTGGACATATGATCGGACCATAACAGTCTCGGTCATCCTCGAGGGCGACGTCCAGTGGGCCTGGCTTCAAAAAACTTTCGTGGATCCCGATCTTCATTCATTCGGAATAAATGACCGAACCACATTAGCTGCCTCTTTTCGACAGTGTCCCTCAAGGCGGGTACTCCAAGGTCTCCGCGTATCAGCTCATTTCTGACCTGATCTCTCCTTGTTCGGCCTGCCACTCTCCGGAGGTACTTCATTTCAGCGGCTGTAACTCTACTCCAGTGCCTGTCCAATGGGACCCAGCTTTCACTACCATAAAGAAGGGTAGATAGGTAGATGACCTTGAAAATGTGTAGTTTTACACTGTTTTCTATCTCCCTTTCCCCACTACTGAGCTGCTAAGCTGATAATATATATTATTTGCTTTTTTGATTCTGTCGGAAAGCTCTTGGTCAATTTTTTCATTTCTGCTGAGCACAATCCCAAGATAAGTGTAGTCCTTTACTGTTTCCAATACCTCCTCCTTGCAGCAAATTATCACTTCTTCTTCCTCGCGACCGATGTGCATCACCTTACGTTTCTTTGCATTCAGTACCATTCTCTTTCTTTCCAACTCGGCTTCCCACTCAATGACAGCTTGCTGGAGGTTTTCATGGGAATCAGGACAATATCGTCTGCAAAAACTAGAACTTGGACCAGTATTGTCCTCGTATTCCACTTTACCACGACTGTCCGTGTCGTCCTCCGCTTGCATTTTTTTAAATATCATCCATGATTATGGTGAAAAGGAGAGGACTAAGGCTGTCACCTTGTTTAACTCCTTTAATCATGTTAAAAGTCCTGGATTCTGTTCCGATTCTAACTATGCCTTTAGAATCGTGGTAGGTAGATTTTATTGCACCAATCAATTCCTTGGGCACATTTTTAGCGGCTAAAGCTGCCTATATTTCTTTTCTCGAAACCGAATCTGACTTTATATCGAGAAATGTGAAGTAAATGCTCTTTCCTCTGTCCCACCACTTCTCAATAATTGACCTGAGCGAGGTGTGGTCTTGTGTCTGGCGATGGGGTCTAAATGCAGTTTGCTCCTCTTCCAGCTGGCCATCAAAAATTGCCCTGAGCTTCTTTTCCTCTTTTCTTCTTCGCTACTCTGACAACCATTTTAGCTTCTTTTCTTCTTCTGGCATAGAGCTCCCAATTGGCTACACTCTTGACTCTATAATATTCTTTCCAGGCTACCTTCTTCCTACCTATCGCAGCTTTCCATAGTCTGTTTCCTTCCACCACTTAGTCCGTTTACCTTTAGTAGAGACTACCTTTATTCCACATATTCTTTCGGCTGCCTCGAGAATTGCAGACTTCAGTTTCGCCCATACTTTGTCAATTATCTTCCATATCAAAAGCTCTAAGTTTCTCATCCAGAAGTTCTGCAGTCACATTTCTTTTCTGGAATCTGCAGCTTTGTGATATCGATATTTCTGTATGTTTTGGGCCATTTCTTTTTAGGTCGAAGGATCTGGGTGTCTCCAATCAGAAGAAGATGGTCTGATCCAATTTCAGCGCCTCTTATTACCTTTACGTCGCTAAAATATCTCCTTATTCTCCTGCTGTATACGAAGTAGTCTATTATACTATGGACATTTCTTTCTTCCGCTGAAAAAGTTATTTTGTGCACAGTTTTATGAGGAAAAAGGAGGTTCCAATGGGGAGATCATGCATAAGTCAATGAGTCTTCGAATATTTCCATTTCTAACTTGTTCCCCTCCATGTAGGCCTATAACACCATGAGTATTAGAATGATCTTTTCCTATTCTAGCATTGAAATCACCCATTATTATGATCCCTCTATTCTTGTTTTGTCCTCTGATGATTTCTCTCTCAAGATCTGCATAGAACTGTTCTTTGTCTAAAACATCAGCCTTCTCTGTGGGAGCATATACTTGTATGAGGGCGATCTTTCCTATTGACATTTCCATATTTCCTGTTATTATTCTTGAAGAGATGGGCTCCCAATCTTCCACTTTAGCGAAGATGTTTTCTTTCATGATGATGCCAGCACGTGGCTCTAAAACCCGCTGGCACTCCTGAGTAGATAAGCACATGACTCTTGTTTAGGCGCACTTCTCCGTGGCCTTTCCTCCTCACTTCACTTATTTCTAGAATGTCTACCCTGAATGTTTCTATCTCATCCACTAATTCAACTTCTTTTCCAGTTTAAGTCTTTATATTCCAGGTTCCAAGTCTAACATCCTTTCGAGCGCCGCGTTGTAAACGTTGAGACTGATCAAATCCGAGGCAATTTATAGTTCTTTGAATCGATTAATTCTCTTCTAAGGGTGATTGGCCCAGTAGAAGAGGCCCCGTATTCTCAGGACAACTGGTCCCTGAATATTTATGACTCCTCAGGAGGAAGGGTGACCGGACTATACACCCCGGTACTCGGTTTCCCCCAACCTGGAGGACCAGTGGCTGATTGCAGTCAGAAGACTAGGCGATGGGGGCGCCATTTCCCTACGCCACCACGGAAATCACGAAAATTAAAAACAGCTGTTATCGAATAACGTATTTTTTTTTTTGCGAAAAGTTGGTGACCAACTTGTATATAGTGTGCAATTTTAAATCTGATACCAATGGTTTGAATAGTACATATCCAAACATAATTACAAAATTGAAATTTTAATTTATTTAAATAAATATGTATATTAGATTTATAAATTAATAGATGGTAATTTAGGGTTTCATTGTATGTAGATTAATTGTTGCATATTGTTTAATGATTGCTTAGTAAATTATTTTAGTTGTCATAATTAATTGTAACATTGTGTTGCCTTCTTTGGAGTTTCACCTGCGATGGCTGTGATAACAGATTTATTTTATAAAGTTGTAAATGTTTTAATATTAACTTAATGAAATTTTTTACAAATTAAGTTGTAATGAAAGTTGATCCTAACCTCAATTTTGATATTGTTGTTTTTATTATAATTATTTATTTTTTAGTAACTGTATAACTCATCCTTAACCTCCTTTAAGCATCAATTATTTCTCCACCTCCTTAACTATCAATCTTCCGCATTTATGTTAGTACCATAGTTATATGTATATTCATTCTATGTTTATATCTTATATTTACTGTTTATAGTTTTATGTTTATTATTATTATTATGTCTATTGTTTGTTAGTTATTGTCTATTGTTAGTAGACAGGTGTACATTTATATTTAATTACGATTTAAATGCCTGTAATTATTAAAATTTCCTTTATTTTATTTTACTACTTAACTTATCTTAATTATTCACTGTATATAAGCTAGACAAATAGTACTAATACTGATTATTTCTGTTATTCTAAGGGGACTAAAAGTCCCAGAATAAAATTTTATTTTCATTTCATTTCATATAATTGGATTTAATTATGGCATTAACTGCATTTGAACACTTTTTGAAGTATGTATATGATTATATACTAGTAAAAAAAATTAAATATATTTAACAGTGTGCTATGTTGTAAATTAAACTAAATAAGGGCCTTTTACAGAGATACCTGAGGATGGCTTAAAGACCGAAAATTTGCATCCTAAATAAATGAACTTGGTGAAATAGCAACGGGCTGCATTTATTTTTATAAATAAAAGCATTCACCTTAAATCAACAAACATATAATAATCATAACTTTTTGCGGTATGTAACACTTACCCCGAACACTTGCCCGACCGAGCCGCCGAAGCATGAAAAAACCTGCTTTTTAAACGCGATTTTGAGGTAGGCACTAATTCGAACGTCACATATAAGTTAATGATAATAGGGTTGTATAAAAACTCTTCGTGAAAAAATGGGGCTTTGAAAAATCGCTGTAGGACCATTTTGGGCCTTATTCAAGCCGTTTTTATATTTTCGCGAAAAGTTATAAATATTTTTTTCTTGAAATTTCGATGCACGTAAGCATCACAAAGAGCTACAATTTAATTCTCCAAACATGTTCCTACGACAATTACAAACCCTGCAATTAAATGTCCAAAGATGGCCATATTTCGCGGTTTGTAATTTTTTTTTTTTGTAAAGTCGGTGACCAATTTCAATTGTTTAAAACTCATTTATTAGCCCTTTTGAACACTATTACGTACGATTTTTTATTTTTCCCAAACAAAAAAATTTGACACCTTAAACGTGAAAAAAAAAACTGTTTTCGTCAGAGTTGGGAGAAAATTATCCGGTTGTATATTGATGACTAAATTTTTAATTACAAGAAAATAACCATGACTAATGACTAATATTTTAATTAGGGATTGATAAATTATTTGCCACTTCTATAAATTTGTTTTATTGAAAACTAGTTTCGAATGTTATACATTTATCCTTAGTTCTAAAAACACACAAAAAATTCAAAAATAAGCAATTCAAAATATAGTTGGTATTATTATACATATTAAATTATATAAATCAGTATTATAAAACATTTATGAATTATGAATTTAATTAAGACAAGAAATCAAATACATATTGGTACTCACCAAGGTTTAAATGAATTATATCAAACAGAAAAGTTTGTACTGGTTCCTTCTCGCATTGTACTAACAATGAACGAGAAATAGGCAGGATGTTTTTAGGTAAACGGTTTAAGGATCAGGGTTTTCCTAGTAATGCCGGTGAGTAATTGTTTTTTCTGTTATAGATGGGCATAAATTCAAGATTGGACTGTTGGAGATATTTATTTGGTCATTTAAGCAAAAATCTTGATTGGATTTGAAGGATTTTATTATTTCAAGTGCTTCATATATATTTAATTTGAGACTGTTTTAAACGTGATGTATTTATTTAACTCCTGAGTCTTTGATGAATTTATGATTATTTTCATTTAAATGAATTGCAAAGTTGGAATTATGTCTTATTATTATATGCACGTATATGTTCCTTTAATCTCTGATTTAGCGATCTTCCAGTTTTTTCCGTGTATTTGGCTGCACAATCATTACAATTTAGTTCGTATACTCTGCTTCATTAATTGTCTTTTTTTGTAATTGTTTTTTTAAAATATGATTGATAGTGGTTTTATTATACCCGTTATTTTTTGCTATGGAATATATTATTTCAATTTATTTATTATAGTTCTTTTTATTTAAAGGTATGTTCAAAAGACGTACCATCAATCATATTTTTAAAAAACAATTACAAAAAAAAGACAATTAATGATATGTATTCAACAATCCCCGAAGATAGGCCTATCCCGAAACATTATGTTTTGATTCCATATTATGGCCCTATATCCACCAAAGTCGGAAATGAATTGAAAAAATAAGGATTAAACCCTGCATTTAAAATAGAAAAAACCCTATCCTCATATTTCTCTTCTCCTAAAGACAAAATAGACCCTTTCCAAAAAAGCAGAGTATACGAACTAAATTGTAATGATTGTGCAGCCAAATACACGGGAAAAACTGGAAGATCGCTAAATCAGAGATTAAAGGAACATATACGTGCATATAATAATAAGACAGATAATTCCAACTTTGCAATTCATTTAAATGAAAATAATCATAAATTCATCAAAGACTCAGGAGTTAAATTAATACATCACGTTTAAAACAGTCTCAAATTAAATATATATGAAGCACTTGAAATAATAAAATCCTTCAAATCCAATCAAGATTTTTGCTCAAATGACCAAATAAATATCTCCAACAGTCCAATCTTGAATTTATGCCCATCTATAACAGAAAAAACAATTACTCACCGGCATTACTAGGAAAACCCTGACCCTAAAACCGTTTACCTAAAAACATCCTGCCTATTTCTCGTTCATTGTTAGTACAATGCGAGAAGGAACCAGTACAAACTTTTCTGTTTGATATAATCCATTTAAACCTTGGCGAGTACCAACATGTATTTGATTTATTGTCTTAATTAAATTCATAAATATTTTATAATACTGATTTATATAATTTAAGATGTATAATAATACCAACTATATTTTGAATTTTTTGTGTTTTTAGAACTGAGGATGAATGTATAACATTCGAAACTAGTTTTCAATAAAACAAATTTATAGAAGTGGCAAATAATTTATCAATCCCTAATTAGATTGATCCTTCTATACCATCATGCGGATGTCAACTGACTAATATTTTAGTCATTAGTCGCGACTAATATAAAACGAATAATTAAAAAATAATCATTTATTCGAGTCAAAAAAATTTAGTAGTTATTCGTGATTAATATTTTAGTTGTAGTCGTCGAAAAAGACTAAAAATTTAGAATAAACTTATATGGTGCTTCGATAAAGTCTTTTTCTTCTTCTTAATCCTATCCTCTTCTACCATAGATAGATAGAAAGTTTTATTTACATATGTACACTTTAACAATATTTTCAAGTATTTTAACATGATTTCGGATAACTTATCCTTAAAATCAACAAATTTGATTTTTGAGAATAAGTCGTATCTCATAAGTGAATTCATATATTGGAACAACAGTAGGAAAATTAATCTAAAACCTACACACACAAAACAATATTAATAATAATTATGAATGAATAATAAAAATAAATTAATAAAATAGAAAACTGATGACAATAAATAATACATACGACATATATAATAAATCTAAAAATTTAAAGCTATAATTAAGTTAATGAAAACATAATAAAAATACGTGAATGAAAATTATAGTTAGTTTAATAATAAATGTTTTGTCCTTTTATGAGTGTATCGTTTGAGTGTACATTTGTTATAATTATCGATCTCTTTCATCAGTGGATTTTCACTGGCAGTTTTTTTTACTAAAATATGTAGCAGTTTGTGATAAAACAAATTCTTGAATTGAGGGTAGTTGCAAGTCTTGTAACATTGTGGTTATTTTTGTGTAACGAGGGTAGTTGTTGATTATTCTCATGCATAAGTTTTGGACTCTTTCGAGTTTTTTGTAATTGGTTATGCAAGTTGAACTCCACACGGGTGATGCGTAAGTGATTTGAGAACGAATGACTAATTTATATAAGATAAGTTTGTTTTTTGAGCTCAGTTTGGATTTTTTATAGAAATAAGGGAAAATTTTATAGATCAATTTTTTTGCTGAATCAGTTTTGTTGTTAATGTGTTGGGTGAAAGTAAGAGATCTGTCTAGAGTTAATCCAAGATATTTTACAGATTTAGACCACGGTATGTGGGCTGAGTTTATGTAAATTTGGTGGTTTATTTGTGGCCGACGTTTTGTAAAAATTATAGCCTCAGATTTAGTGGGGTTGATTTTTAATTTCCAGTTTAGGCAATATTTGTTGATTATATTGAAGTTTTGTTATAGACGGTTTACTATTGTGTCTATACGGTAGGAGGATGAGTACAAGGCTGTATCGTCAGCGTATAAGGACCTCATAACATTAGAGTGAGCTGGGAAGTCGGATATAAAGAGGTTGAATAGGGTTGGGGACAGAGAGGACCCTTGAGGAAGGCCAGCAGCGATAGGAAGTATGTTAGAGGAAGAGTTGTTGACTTGGATGTAAAATGTTCTATTGGATAAGTAAGAGTGAGCGATTAGGATTAGGTACGGAGGAAATTTCATTGTAATTAATTTGTGAACGAGCCCAACGTGCCAGATGGTGTCAAATGCTTTTTCAAAGTCTAATAAAAGCATACCTGAGTGTTTTCTTTCGTTGAAGGCTTTAGTTATGTGGTCCGTGAGGAGGGCCAGTTGGTCGACAGTGGAGTGGTGAGCCCTGAAACCAAACTGTTCGTCTATGATAAGGTTGTGTTTGCTGATCTGGTCATTTATTCTTTGTAATATTAGTTTTTCTAGGATTTTGGATATTATGCTTAGTAAGCTTGTAGGTCTGTAATTTGAAACTATGCCTGGATCTTTATTCGGTTTCGGGATTACAATGGTTTTAGAAGTTTTCCAAGCGATGGAAAAGTGGTTAAATTTTAAGATTGAATTATATAATTTTGTTATGAAATAAATTGATTTCCGGCTCAGATTTTTAATAACTATGCCAGGCCGTCGTCGCCTGGGGCTTTCTTAGATTTTAATTCCCTGATAATTTTGGCAGTTTCTATGGGCGAGATAGATGAGAAGTTATTACTGAAGGAATTTTTTAAATAGTCATGAACAGATTTTGAGATTTTTCGGTTGTGATGGTTTGAACCCAAGTTAGAAGTGATTGTATGGCTTGCTTGAAAATAGTCGGCCAGAAGTTGAGCTTTATCTTTGTCCGTGTAAGCATAAGTGTTTTTTGTTTTAAAGGTGGTATTTTCGATGCCTGGTTTGTGAATTTTCCAAATGTTTTTATCACCAGGTTGACAAGAATACAAAAATGATTCCCAATTTGCGTTTTTCCATTTATTGATACGAGCCCTGACGTAATTGTTCAGTTTGTAATAAATTAACTTAGTCTGTGGGTTTTTGGTGCTATGGTATCTTCTCTTTAGTCTGTTTTTTATATTTATTAGTGCTAACAAACGAAACGGTAGTTAAATCGAATATTTTGGCTGGATGAAATGTTGTGGAATGGACACTGCCATGGATTCTCGGATGTCTTGATTGAATTTAATCATAGCGGTATCGATTTCATGTATATCATTAATTGTCGGATTTATGCTAATTCTAGAGTCAAATTCTTTTCGGAACAAGGGCCAGTCTGCTTCCTTAAAAATGAATTTGGTTAATTTTGGACTTTTTGTTATTGAAGTTTTTATACAGAAAATCACAGGGTTATGATCCGAATTTAGACAAGGTACTACAATGAGAGGTGATAGTGTATGAATATTTTTAGTGAGGGCTATATCGATGATGCTTGGTTTGTAATTGCGTTGTGTAGGTACGTGGATTGGTTCGAACGGGCTGTGTAACTGAATTTGATTTTTTACTATAAAGTTTAGAATTGTTTTACAGTTTTTGTTAGTACTGTGGCAGTTCCATTGAGTATGTTTAACATTCATATCACCGAAGATGATTACTTGATTATCCAACTGAAATAATTTAGTAATGTCTGGGATATGAATTTTATTAGGTGGGATATAGACGGATATTATTGTCGTGGATTTATTGTTAATTGTAGCGTTAATTGCTACAGCTTCGGTAAAGGCTAAGGTAGGTAATTGAATGAAATGATGATTGATATCAGAACGGACTAATAACACGAGGCCCCCTCCTGCTCTATTGCGATCGCGTCTGTAAATAAAATAACCTGGAACCGAAAATCTATCTTTTGGAGAAAGTCGGGTTTCGTTTACTGAAATTATATGAGGCTGATTATTTCTTAGAAATAATTTGAATTCTACATCATTACCTCGGATCGTTTGGGCGTTCCACATCATAAATTTTATTTTAAAATTGTTAGAAGTCATTTTGTATTATAGCCTTTTACGAATGTATGTTTTGAAAAATAAAAGAAGACGAAATCTGAGTGCTGTTTGATGTTTTTGGATTTAATAGACTGTGGGACAATCACTACTGTAGTTGCATAAGCTAGAGTTATTTTAGCGACTATTGTTACTAAAGTAAAAAGCATTATGAAGCGTGAGCTAGGTAATGCGTTTTTTAAATATGCTAAGTAATAAATGTATATTGATAACTTGTTAGACACTGGTTTGAGATTGCTGGTACAGGGATAGAGGATTGACATTGCTTGGTAAATAATGCTTTGTGTACATTTTTTTTGAGAGGTAAACAAAGCTAAGCTCGTATGTGTTAAGTCGCGAGTGCGTGTGCTAGTGAAGGTCAAGTGCGTGTTGCAGTACGTGAGTAATGCATTTTCCTTGGTGTAGCTTTGAACTGTGAACACTTTACATTCTATAAGATATAGGGGATTATCAGAGCAAAATGTAAGTAATAATATAATAATAAACAACAATATAAAGGAAATTAGATAGTGACTTTCTTCTACCATAGGTTGAGTGTTGATGATCCCGTTTATATAGTCCGATCCATGCATCTCGGTCCTGGACCAGCTGACGTCGCCTGCTCCAGTACATGCCTCTTCTCTCGAACGCTGTTCTGACGTCGCCTTCCCATGTGTTTCAGGGCCTTCCTCTTGCTTCATACACTGCTCTGGCTAATCTTCCTTCCTGCATTCTTTTTACATGGCCAAACCAGCGTAATCTGTTTTCTTCTATTATATTTTCAGCTGGCTTTACTCCGATTTGCTTCTTATTGTGGTGTTTCTGATCTTGTCCCTCCTGGTTTTTCTCTCTATTCTCCTCAGGAACCGCATGTCCATTGCTTGGAGTTGGCTTCGGTGATTTGAGGTAGTAGTCCAGGATTCACTGGCGTAGGTCAGGATGGGGATGAATGTGTTTTTGAACACCGCTTTCTTCACTTTTCTGGACACTTCTCTCTTTACCAGAAAGTCTGTCCTAAGTGGAAGCACTTGCTGGCGTTTTATTCTCTCTCGGATTTCTCCGCCAATCCAGACGTTCTCGTTCAGATGGGTCCCCAGATACTTGAATTCTCTTACATGCTCCAGTTCTTCCTCCCTTAATCGAAGTACCCGACCACCCCACCCCTCTCCTCTCCCTATCTTTAGTTTTATTGCCGGTTATTTCCATGTTTAGCAGCTGTAGTTCTTCCTGTAGGATTCGGAGATCGTGTTGGAGGTTTCTTCCATTATTCCCGAATACAACGATATCGTCAGCATACGCTAAAAGGGTGAGATTAATTGGTCTTAATTCTCTGTGGCCAAGCCTATTGCGATAAAGTCTCTACTTGATTTCATTGTTTTGTTTATCAATGATTTATTTTGAGAGATGGGCAATACTCGAATTATATTAATGATTTGAGTAGTTTACGGGAATATACTTTGAATGATTACAAATTAGATTCATGAATGATTTATATCATCATATCATAAGATTTATGAATGATTACAAAAAGTACTCGAGGTTGATTTGGTTTGAGTACTTTTTCATTATTTAACTATTCCATCGTTATCAAAGGAAATATTTTTTCATTTCAAATTTCTTCAATATTAATTCGAAGTTAGTTACTATTGGGCTATGGGAGGTACAGTGTTTTATTACACTATCAATTTTACGATTCCGCGCTCACATATCAATTTTTTTTTTAAGTTTTCTAATTTCTTCAATATTGAGATCTAATATTATGTTTTCAGGGTCGCAGTTTTTGAAAATACAATCCATTTTAAAATACTGCGCTCACTTCTAGATTTATTTAAACTTTTCTCATTTCTTCGATATTGAAGTCCACTGTTATGTTTTTAGGATTATAGTTTTTGAAAATAAAATCGATTTTAAGATGCCATGCGCATATATCGATTTATTTAAACTTTTCAAATTTCTTCGATATTGAGATCCACTATCGTGTTTTCCGAGTCAAAGTTTTTAAAAATATTATCAATTTTAAGATCCCGCGCTCACAAATCGATTTATTTAAACTTTTCTTATTTCACTATTATGTTATCGGAGTCGCAGTTTTTGAAAATACTATCGATGTTAAGAAAGCGCTCGCGAATCGATATTTTTTTAACATTTAAGATTTTTTCGATATTCGGGACCATTATTTATTGCACAATCGCTGACGTACTTTTTCAAAATACTATATATTTTTAATTAATCGAAATGTAAGCGTGGTCTTAAAATCGATAGTATTTTTAAAAATTACGCCAACGATAATAAAATAATCGGCAAGATCCGAAAAATCTAAAAATAATGATTGGCGAGCGCGCGATCTTAAAATCGATGGTTTTTTTTTTTTTTTAAACTGCGGTCCCGGAAACATAGTGGACATCAATGTAGAAGAAATCAGGAAAGGTTAAAATAATCGATATGTGAGCTTAAAATCGATAGTTTATTAAAAACTACGACCCCGAAAACATTATACTGGACCTCAATATTGAAGAAATCAGAAAAGTTTAAATAAATCGATACGTCAGCGCATAATAATGAAAATCAAGATCCAAAATATTTCAAATTAGATTCTGAGATATAGATCTTCAAAGATTAAATATATTTTCCAAAATGTGAAAAATCTTTATTTTGGTCTCTAAATTTGTCAAATATCGTCAAAAATACTCACCCCATGAGAAGTCATCAGGAATGAACTTGAAGAATATTTATTTGGCTTTAATTTGAGCTTTGGCGGGCATCTGTAGGTTCAATACTTTTCTCAAATATAGCATATAATCGAAAACCTTCAAAAATTGATTTTGGTTAAAATCAATGATGTAATGCAATAACTGTGCTACGTTTCTGGCTATTTGCTTTTCTAAGGCAGTTGGGGGTTCCAGAGACAGAATATATATATTCTATTTACTTATTTACTATATTTATATTTGTACCAATTACAGATGGGAACCAAATGAAAAAGTACTACCATAAAATGAGTTAACTATATGACAACTGGAGTTACTTTGGTACATTGACGATTTTCAAATTTAAATGTTTCTAGCGGGCATAAAAATAGTAGGAGCATGCTTAAACAACCCTTAAACAATAGAAACCATGTTTCCGCTATTTTTTAAGCTTGCTAGAAACTTTTAAGTTGGAAAATCGTCAATTTACCAAAGTAACGCCAGTTGTCATAAAGAAAAAGAACTTTATTCTGGGACTAGGCCCCTTAAGAATAACATGATTGAACATATATAAAAACAGATTTTTTTTTATGGTATATACTTAAGTTAATTAAAAAGCTAAATACCACAGACCCTCATGCTATGGAATATTAGATTGAAATAAGATAATTACAATCTTGCAATGATATATTTTACAGAGGTATCATGTTCAAAATAAATAATACAATTTCTGAGGAATTTAACATCATGGAACTACCTCGGAAAATGAGTAGATGTTGTCCTCCTAGTTCTCCTCAATGGTTTAGGCTTAGGTGCTACTAACATCTTCCAGAAGAGTAGCAGAAGTGAAGCCAGCTGTTGACATTACTCAAGCTACCCCTTTCAGTCATATAACTCACCAGGGACAGTGCCTTTTATGTATATGGTCAACACGTGTGACACCACTTCGGATTCTTTTGGCCATTGTAAAACAAAGTTGGCTAATAATTATACGAAAATCCTCAACTTGTTGAACTTTTCCTTAAGTAAGGTGGCCATAGCCAATCCTTAAGTGAGAAGTGTTTTGTAGTTTAGTATGTGGGCGATTTCCTAATAGCTACCTTGAATAGCCTCTGCTACCAGCAGCTAGCTCAACAGAGAATGCAGCATACCACCATGCTTCTACCAAGGTCAAAAGTGGTGAGGAAAAAAATCCCACAGATTGGGGATGGCAGAAGTAAATTGAGGACACCCAGGAGATGAGGAACAGAATTAATAACATGGAGCCAGTGAAACTGGAGAGAGAAGCCTTTATATCTTGAAGAAGTTATCTGGTAACATAAACATGTATGCATAACCAGTATAATACATTAATGCTGCCGAAAGGCAGGGAATTTTATTTTTATACATGTAAATACTAATTCTATACGTTATACTTTTTTTTTTCTTTTTTTTATGAGGCAAGATTCTGTTTATTAGTATAAACGCTCTTATGAACTGTTTTCATTGATTTTTCCCAAATCAATAAATCCCCATTTTTCAAGGTTTTCGGTTATATGTTAATTTTGAGAATAGCAGAGCCTACAGGTGACCAAAATAAAGATTATTCACTTTTTGGAAAAACATTCTATCTTATATTTTATATATATTATATCTCAGGAGCTACTTAATTTACTGAGTTGGCTCATGTCTCAAATTTTAATAAATTTAATATGATTTTAAAATAAGTAACTATATTTTTTTCTTTTGGAGGCATACTTTGGGAGATATTGACCAGAAAGTGAAAATAGTGAAAAATGTTGATGTTTTTTGGCTGCCATGCTGCTCGCACATGTCTTTCGAATTAGCAAATTTGTTTTTCTACTACTCGCTAAGATGCAAGCAACATATTAAGAAATTAGAACGCTTTTTTGATTTAAAGGACTTAAAAATGAAAAAAAAAAAACAAGAAAGTATCGCCATCATTGAGCAGGATAAAGTCACTTTAATCTAGCATGCCAACAAGAAATATGAGAGAGCATGAGAACCCTGAAAATGAATCAAATTATTAGTCACTTCAATCTCAACAGACAGTATCCCATCACTAGGCAGGTGGAGAGAAATAAGAGAGGATACTAGGAACTGATGGATATTTTGAGACATAAAATTAAGGAATCTTAGGAATTTTTTAAGATTGTCAATGGATTTTCGGGTGAATTGGGAAGTGTTGTTATTTCAAGACACCTGTTCATCACAGGTGACTGACCTTTTTGGAAATGAATAGGCAGGCTATTAAAGTAAAGTAGTGAGTAGTAGTAAGGAAGAGAATTAAGGAGGTGTTAAGGACTGATGAGAATAGCTTTGGATTTCTCAACAATCAGCTATATTTATTGGCTACTACCCAGGTGTTAAAGCTATTGATGTCATACTATATCTTATGGGTTGCCTCGAACATGCAAGTAGGCTGGAAGGATAGATAGGTAAATTATTACTATAATTTATTCAGTTATCTCATAGTTAATCTAAGAAACAGTCTATACCACACCTCGACTCGAAGACACTTCATCAATATATATCAAACATTGATTATCATTAATATAAACAAGGAAATCCCTAATCATACAAAAATAATTGTGAACTGACAAGATTAAATTATAATGTTATTGTACACTAATTATTTGTAGAGTAAAATAAAATTAATTAATAACTTACCCATGACATCTGGAACAGCATCATATTTTAATTTATAACATGTAAGTGCTATGCTGGATCATCAAGACATTCATCCAAGAATGCTTTAATAACTCGACATCTAGCTAAGTAACATCCGCAAGGTGTGGGGTGCTCAATGTCATCACTTTCATGCAGTTGGAACGTTATCTGGTAATTCCTAAGCTCCATTCTCAGAAAAGTGATTTCAAATGCTACCGGTTCATGATCCTCCAGAACTATTTCATCTGGCAGCACAACAACTGTTTGCTTCCAGTGAGTCTCGGGCCCATAAGGAGAAGTAGATAGAACTACATTTCCAGTTGGAACTGAAAATTTAACATCAAACCATATGCAGACACCTTGGAATTTTCCTGAACGTTTAGCTGCTACAACATGCTTTGCTGTGATCTTACTAAATTGACTTTCTTCCGATTCCAGTGGCTTGAATCGAAAGATCTCTAATGGATCAGAAAGCAGGAAGTCCTTACAAATATAACTAATTTCAGGTTTTCCTTGAGCCATTTGTCGAATTGATTTACCAAATTCACCCATTTTCACACCATGAAGATTATTCCATTCATCGAAATATTGTGGCAATTCACACAGTGAAACGAATATACTGCACTCTTCAGGAAACATCACTCCACTTGGTTTTAAATACTTTTTCGCAGAAAGAACGCTGTCAAGCATACCCTCATGTAATAGGTAAAATCCCATCCACTCAGATATGATAACGTCAACTTTTTCGGGGATAAAAACATTTTCCATTTCTCCCTCAATAACCTGAAATCAAATAATTTTTTAATGTATGTATATTTAAATTATGTGAAATAGGATTTGCCTAAAACATATAAAGACTGAAAATATTTCACCAACTGTTTATTTTATTTTATATGCTACATTTCAGCTTCTCAACCCATCCTCAGGCATATCTGAGAAGGCTCTTATTTAATTTATTCAAAACACAGCAAACTATAATAATATATCAAATATATTACAGTTAACTTTACATCAAATAAATATGTAACAATAGAAAACATCTGCCAAGTAGGTAAGCATGGCTTAATAGTTCAACATGCATATGCGCGATCAAATACACAATTCAAAAAAACGGAATCAGAACCCTCAATTACCTAACAAACGAACTCTATATCGAAGAAAACTTAAAACAAATAAAAGTAAATTGAAATACGCATGCGTGATCGAAAAATCTATTTAAAATATCTGGTGGGTCCACTCACAAGACTTTCCTTACCGCTTTGGGCGAAAGTAAAAAAAAAAAAAAAAGGAAAAAAAAAAGATATATCTTCGCTTCTTCGTTAATATTAGCCCGATTATTTATTATTGTTTTTTTTTAATATATTAAGCTTTGTTGAAATTATCTTTCAAATGAGCATCTGCAATGTCCAGGAGATGTATAGTTTTCCAGTTATCAAAACACTAAACTAAGATGAACAGGTTTCCAATTCAGGATATCAAATTCGGAATTAGCATTCTTAAAAGCCTACTTTTTCCAATTTTGTGCGAAAGCAGACGAGCTGTTTACGAAATATAGATGTGTCAAGAAAAATAAGTTTGCGCATGCGTAAGTGAAAGTAGTAGATGGAATTTGATAAAATTGATACAGAAACATTATCATACTTATATTAAATTTTTCTCCAATTTTGGGCCAAATCAAACAAACCATTTTCAAAATATAGGAGTGTCCAGGAAAATACGATGCCGCTTGATACACCTATTGATACCGGACCATCTATGTACCATCCCGCACAATCCAGGAAGAAAATTTCATCAAAACCGGACCAACAGTGACATTTGTTATGCCTTTCATATGGATTCGACTACAGAAGCCACCCCTCACCTTTACTACTTGAGGGATAGGGTGGCCCTGTCAATAAATGGGTTATGAGGAATAGGGGGTACATTTAGGGGCCTTAGGTACACCGCTATTATGATTATTTATAAAGGTGTGGTCTTGGGTATTCTAAAATACATATTTCCTGCATGGAGCCGAAGCCTCACACAGCAACAGATGAGGAGCCTGGCCACCATTCAGAAGCTGGCTCTGCTGAGGGTCAGAACAGTGCTTCATGAGACGGTGAAGGGCTGGCCAGAGATGCCACCCTGTATCTCATCCAGCTCGGAAGTATGATATGAACAGGCATGGGCTGGGTGCGCTTCCAGAGGGACCCCGGCAGAGAATCGGCAAGAATCCTAACTAAAGGAAGGCCATCAGGGAGGATTCTATAGAAGAGTGCAATGGAACCACATTATGGAAGTTCTTCCCCACGGTCCAATCAAGCTTGAAGGCGAAATAGGTCCTTCCTGTCTATTGGGTCTCACAGATTCTGACTGGACATGGAGGGTTCCAGAGAAAGCTACAGGAAAGGATATTGACCCCTAGTGCCCAGCCTGTAGAGATTCTGAGACAGAGGAACACGTCGTATAAGGTTGCATCGCCATGGAAGGACGCCAAGCCAGGTTATCAAGGAAAACCAGGATCTTCGCCCTCATCTTGTTGGACTTCCCTCATCTGATGGAAGAGAATTATCCCTTGTTCGGGGAGTTAATCTACGGGTGGAGGGATGTGGTGGATCCTTTCCATTTCACTTTAGGAAAGATTTGCCCACCAGACATCGGCACAAGAAGATAACCATCAAGCCAGGTGGGCTGGACTGTAGTGCACCAGGAAGGCTGGATTGGAGTCGACACCAGATGCAGTGGATTAGGAGAGCTGGACCAGCATCCAGACGGATGCAGAGAACTAGGAGGGCTGGTCACGCAGTATGACAGTGGATAAGGTGCAGCTTTAATTGTTCCCAAAATTAAACCAGATCCAAATTATATGTAAATATATATATATATATATATATATATATATATATATATATATATATATATATATATATATAAATAAATAAATAAAGAGTATATTTACTGGCAGGAATGGCATACCTATACCCCCCACGTAATACCCCACTACCCCGTATGACTGACATGTCAGGGAAAAAAATAAAATTCAATTATAGACAGACAGACTGAAACTAGACCAAATTTGTTTCTTGATGTCTAAAATGTAAAATGTGAATGGAATTTTCAGATTCTGAGGACATAATTATTTTTTCAATTCCTGCATGAACACACACAAACTCTCCTACCTTTGGTAGGTAAGAAACGGATGCACTTCTTTTTCTTTTTCACTCCACCTGCCTGATCAAGATCATTACTCTCAAACCTCACTATTGGATCCAAGACCAGTGCTGTCATTCCGGTTTTGGAGAATCCGACAATATCTGGAAATCTCGTGGATCCGTTAGTGTTGATGCAATATACCTCGCCACAGTCCTCCCTAAGGAGCCTTATCAGTTCATGCTTAACCCTATGGTGCCAGTGTGTTATGAGGGTGTTGTTGGGGCATTTTCCCAGCCCATGGGCTGATGTTTCAGACACTCTGCCACATTTGCGACAGAGGTACCCAACTTCTCTCTATGGTCCGCTGGCTCCTGGGACTCCACGCAGGGGTGTATAGTTAAAATTCAGTTTTAGGGTGTAGGACCATTCAAACCCCGAAAGAACTTGCTTCTCACATATGTATCTGTTGGTCTCTTTGAAATGATGAACGCCAATGCCCTGCCATCTGCAATTAGCCCATTTCTCAAAATCGTTTTTTCTTTGAATAATTGGACTTGATTCAGATTAGAATTTAATATATTTTTATTGTTATGTATTTTAACATATTTATTTGATGTACGGTAAATTGTAATACATTATTTGATCTCTTATTATAGTTTGCTATGTTTTGAATAAACTAAATAAAGGTCTTTTCAGATAAGCCTGAGGATGGCTAGAGAAGCCAAAACGTAGCATACAAAATAAAATAAACAATTGGTGAAATATTTTCAGAATATTACAATATTACAAACTATGCAATTGATTAAATTAAAATAAATATATGAAGCATTATATCAGACACAACATACTGCATACATAGTGATTACAGTCCTAGTAAAATTCACTCCAAACGTGTACTTGAGGGATTTCTCTAATTCATAAGGTTTGGATTTTCTTAACAAACATACCATTCTTGGGTAATTCCTCCAACATTTTCCTATAGATTTCCCTACCATAAATTTCTGTTTTATCATACTACAATGGTTCAGTAGCTGGGCCATCCTGATCATCCTCATATCAATTACGGACCAAAGCAGGTGGTATACAGGAAGGTACAGGTCATGCACTAGTTAGTTGGAATAACTAGTGCATATCAAATAATTAATAAACAGTCTATCCATAGACTCTTTCAGTGAAGAAAAAAAATTATATATAAATTTAATCGTGAACGTAGACCGATGACATAATTTCTAGCGATCACCTGTTGATTAATTAACTTTACTATCTCGTGTAGTGAATGTTTTACTTTCATGGTTTTATTCTGCGGTTAATGATTTTGATTATTATCTTTTGTTTCTGAACTAAGAAAATCTCCCTTTATTCATCTTCTCATCAGCAGCTTTTCGACTGTTCTGAAACTTTATCAGTTGACAGATTTATTTATACCCTTCTGGCAGGTTTATTTATGGACAAGTTAGAACAAAAAATTCTTGACCCAAACAATTGTCAATTAGCTCAACATATATACAGGTATGTGCCTATGGTCTGGTACAACACAAATAAATAATTTCTTAAAGGAAATAAACGAAATTCACCCCTCGATTCAATTCACAGCAGAACTAGAGAAAAACAAAACCATAAACTTTTTAGATTTAGAAATCTTAGTAAAAACTTAGTCCATGAATTTGGAATTCACCGGAAACCCACCCATACGGATGTCATTATAAACAATGAAGCTACGAGATCGATAGTACATAAACTCGCAGCCTTAATAGCATGATTTACCATATTTTGAATGTACCATTAAATTAAAAGAACTATAATAAAGAAATTGAAATAATATATTCCATAGCAAAAAATAACTGGTACATTAAACCACTATCAATCACATTTAAAAAAAACAAATACAAAAAAAAAAATACAATTAATGATATCTATTCAACAACCTCCGAAGATAGGCCCATTCTGAAACATTATGTTTTGATTCCATATTACGTACGGCCCTATATCCACCGAAGTCGGAAATGAATTGAAAAAAACTAGGATAAAACCCTGCATTTATAATATAAAAAATCCTATCCTCATATTTCCCTTCTCCTATAGACAAAATAGACCCTTTTCAAAAAAGCGGAGTATACTAGCTAAATTGTAATGATTGTGCAGCCCAATACATGGGAAAAACTGGAAGATCGCTAAATCAGAGATTAAAGGAACATATATGTGCATATAATAATAAGACAGAGAATTCCAACTTTGCAATTCATTTAAATGAAAAAAATCATAAATTCATCAAAGACTCAGGAGTTAAATTAATACATCACGTTGAAAGCAGCCTCAAATTAAATATATATGAAGCACTTGAAATAATAAAATCCTTCAAATCCAATCCAGATTTTTGCTTAAAGGACCAAATAAATATCTCCAATAGTCCAATCTTAAATTTATTCCCATCTATAACAGAAAAACCAATTACTCACCGGAATTACTGGAAAAACCCTGACCCCTAAACCGTTACCTATAAACATCCTACCTACCTTTCGTTCATTGTTAGTCCAATGCGAGAACAAACCAGTACAAACTCTTCTGTTTGATATAATCCATTTAAACCTAGGTGAGTACCAACATGTATTTGAATTCTTGTCTTAATTAAATTCATAATTTATAAATGTTTTCTGATAGTAATTTCTATTACACTTAATTTAATATGTATTATAATGCCAAACTGTATTTTGAATTGCTTATTTTTGAATTTTTGTGTTCTTAGAACTGAAGATGAATGTATAACATTCGAATCTAGTTTTAAATAAAAACAATATTATAGAAGTGTCAAATAATTTATCAATCACTGATATTATTGAAGTTTTCTTTAACATAGAAATCATTTATTAGGTTTTCGCTTCAAGAGCCCCATTTAATCCATAAGCCTTTGAGTATTAAAGGCCATCGACACTCACCACTGTTGATAAACACCGCCAACTGTGAGTAATATTTACTATTTATTAATCGAAATGGCACAGTGCTCGATATGTGAAGGTGTGATCTCCAGAGATGAGAAAAATAATCTGAGTTGCAGTAAATGCCAGGTTATTTTTCATGGCAAGTGCTGCAACCTGCATGATAAAGATGTACATGTCTTTTTTTTAAGGCTAAAAAAAATCTTGATTATGTGCTATCCAAGAAAAAAAGAATGGTTTAGCCAGTGAAAAATCATCTTCACCAACCAAGAGCAGCCTACAGCAAGCCAGTGAGCCGTCTCCTTCGGATATACTAGCAGCGGTGAATCAACTCGGTGAACGAAGACATTCAAAGCCAGAAAACATCTCTAGAAAAATATGGAGAACTTGGTTTTGAGTTGAATAAGAGACTTTCCAAAATAGAAAGCAACCTCAAGAGCCAGGCCAAGCATTTTCTCAGCAGAAAACAACTCTTAAATATCGAGTAGAACTAGAAGTTCAACTAAAAAAGGTGGAGCTAGGGCTGCTTTTAAGATTTATCTTTTCCAAACTAAAATCTCTATCCTTTTCCAATAGTTCTGTTCTCTGGTTTCAATCTTTCCTTTCCGACTGGTCTCCAGCAGTTGATATTCCTAATCAACCCCTATCTTCCATCCTTACCCTGTCCTCAGGAGTAACCCAAGGTTCTAGTATTTCCCCTCTCCTTTTCAATTCCTTTATCAAAGATCTTCCCGATTCAATCCACCACTGTTCCCACCATCTTTACGCTGATGACTTCCAAATCTATTTATCCTTCTCTCCTTCTGAATTATTAGTTGCGTTTGCCAATATTCAGGAAGACCTAGATAGGATCAGTGCCTGGGCAAACCTGAATAAATTAAGGTTAAACGCAATGAAAACTCAGGCCATTCTCATTGGTTCCAACTCCATCCTCAGAACCAATGCCGCCTTCCCTAATTTACTCCTAAATGATCGCCCTATCACTTTCAGCTTCTGTGTCAAAAACTTAGGGATTACTATTGGCCAAACTCTTTCTTGGAAACCCCATACTGCCCAAATTTCCCGACGGTCAATAAGTAGCCTAAAATTATTCCATCGTTCCTGCCATCTTCTATCACAACCAAATTTTAGCGAAGATCAATTATAAAATGATTAATTATTTAATATTTTAAAATATTGTATAATGTAACAATTTAAATTGACGTAATAACATTGTACAGATGTGGGCATGGGGAGGGTGTTGTGTATTTTGAAGAAAATAATCATTCTGAGGACGAAGGATTTCAAAACATCGATGACAGTATTAAGTCTTTATTAGGTCATAATAAAGATAATTGTCATGGGAAGTTGTTTATCACAAATCATTAATGGTTTTTTTTATATATATTTTTTTATATAGGTTTTATATATATATATATATATATATATATATATATATATATATATACGAGGAGCGGGTTAACGCACTTACTCACAAATCCAAAGGTTGTGAGTTCGAATCCCAGCACCGGCATGAATTTTATTTAATCAAATTAAATAATTCAAGCAATTTCTCTTCCAATCCCTTTTCACTCTCTTTCAGAGGTGGCTGGTCTGATCGCCAGTATCGCTGGGCGTTCTTCCTTCTTCTCCCAGAGGTGCCTGTCTGATCGCCAATATCGCTGGGCGTTATCCTTCGTTTTTCCCCTCAAGAGGTGGCTGGTCTGATCGCCAGTACTCCTGGGCGTTCTCCGCCTTTTTCCTCCCAGAGGAGGCTGGTCTGATCGCCAGTATTGCTAGGCATTCTCCTTTTTACCTTTCTGAGGTGACCGGCTTGATTTCTGGTATCCAGATACATTTTCATACAGTGGTCGGGTGGATCCCCCATGATATTGTATCCTGATGATCATCATTGACCCCAGAGACTATCATATAAACCTAAATGTGACAAGGAACTGATCCTCCCACTCGTTTAGCACCTCAGCAGTGAGCCATGTATGATTTGATAGCTGAGTCCTCGAAATACCAAGATAGGGCCCATTAGCGGAGATTACAATATATATATATAAATATATATATATATATAAATATATATTGTAATATACACCTTTTTTCATAATTGTTTTATATATCTTAAATTAGGTTTAATATTTGGAAATAGGGATTCTCAGGAAAATAATATAACATTTATTTATCCTGACTGCAATCATCATAAATTATAATGAGGGGTGTGTTTGTTATCATAAATGGAACCAAAATAGATGCTCGGCATTTTAAAACATGGCGGCCCTATTTTGACTTCAACAGAACCTCTGCCATAATGATCGAGTGGGTGAAGTTGACCTATTTGTCAATACTTCGACAATAAACCTGATCTAAGAAAATCAAAAAGAAGTAGAAGAGATTTTCATCAAATGAGGACTTAAGAAAATCATAAATGGTCCATTTGTATTAGATAATCAAAATGGCAGTTCGCCATTTTGAAAGCTAGAGAGGGTAACAGACAACAAAGGAAAAGAGCACCATTCTCGTTAAGACCAGGGACTGGCGTAGACGTCTTAAGAGCTCCCGTGAAACTACATCCACATCATTTGGTAACACATTTATTTATATCACATAGACCACGACCGTCGTTCTTCAAAGACCTGATATCGTTTTTAAAGTGTTAAGTGTTAAATTTAAGATAATTGACGCTTCACGTTGTATTATGTTTGTAATAGTTATAGTTCTGTGTGTCTGTGTCTGATTGTCTAGTAACCCACCCTGAGATTAGAGTCAAACTTATATAAAACAAATAAATATATTAAAAAAGGGAAAATAAGTTTCATTTATTTATTTCCCCAAAAAACGGAACGTTACAATATATATATATATATATATATATATATATATATATGTATATATATATATATATATATATATAATAATATGTACATTAAACTTACTTGAACCACTTTTGAATAATGATTCTCTTCTGCAACTTTCTTGATCATTGGTGTCAGAGAAGGAGCAGCTTCCACAGAATACACTTTCTTTGCTCCTGCTTGAGCAGCGAACATTGATAAAATACCTAAAACATAATTTTTTTTAAAATATGTATCAACCTTCACAAAGATTATGATGAAATAGTATACGTATATAAATATTCATATCATACTATTTCATTATCTAACTTCATGCAAAAATTTGTAATTGATTAAAAAAACTAAGCTTGTGAGGTAGAATTGCCTATTCCAAGCCAGGATCAAAGAGAAGGGTTAAGCATGGGACTAACAAACACACCCTTTAGAATAATCTATTGTTAACAAATGAAAGTAACATCAGTCAAACTGTCTTAAAAGTGATTTTAAATTACTATATATAAGTCAGGAAGAAATGGAACTTGAAATATTTTATCACTATAGAGACTAGTAACACCTCAAGTGCAGTAACCTACTACTTTTTATTAGATAATTGATTTGTTGTGCTATCCCAGTGGAGGGAGAGCGGGTTTGACTACACTTGTCTAAATAAGTGTAAAGCCGCCTCTTCTCAAATAGTTTTTTTTTTTTTTTAAGTTATTATATTCTTAAAATATAATTTATTAATAATTCACCAATAAAAAGAGATTTAATCTAACTTTGTAACATTTAATAAATACAGAATTTCAATTCTGTAATATTTACAAAATTTGAAAGTCGGTCAATATAGGAGAAAATTCCTTTAAAATAAGCTATTACACATATCAATAATTAACCTCACTCGTATCATTTACAATTGAAATAGTCCTCTATCACTGTTCATCCAGAATAGATTCTCATAGTCAACCTTTATTATAACACCCTTTTCATGCTTTGGCGCGAGTTTGGCGGTATAGCGCTTACTTCCAATATAGGATGCGTTTTCACTAATACTTGCTTGCCTTCGACCAACCGGCCTGGTCTCCATCGAAGATTATAATGTCGGGCATTGTTTTTTTGGGCCTGACGCAATCGACTTTGGGCATTTTCCATGATCATTTTGAGCTTCTCGTCGATCCTAGTTATGGTCTCTGGTCCATCATGAACAACATATTAAAATAAGCTAAAATACATAATAACTAGCCTCACTCGTATCATTTACACTTGAAATAGTCCTCTATCACTGTTCTTCCGGAATAGATTCTGATAATCCTGATCAGTTTTCAGTTCTTTAACTTCTCACCCCTATGGGTTCAATGTACAGAATAAGGATGCAAAAAACTAGGCCAACGCTTAAGCCGTTTTCACACAAACTTATCACTGTAACCTTCCCATCTCTATCACATGTGATCATTAATTGTCTACCGTGACAGTGCTCTTAAGCCGGGTCTACACCAGCACAAACATTGTCCACAGAAAATCAAATTTCACTAACATTTATAAGTAATTTAAGGCTTAATAACAATATTCACAAACAAAAATGAGTGTATAATCCATAGGCAGTAAATTTCAAAAGAAAGAAATGTTCGCAGCTCAGTCCTCCCCTTCCACCAACAATACCTCAGTTAACTTTTACCATTGTTGAAGGTAGACACATTGAAAGGTAAAAATTAATTAACTACTTATTATATTACATTTATTATTAACTTAATTGATAATAAAACTTGAAAGCTAATTAAAAATATAATAATTCCATTATGTTAACAATTGTTCAATTAAATAGTTATAAATATATTTTATAGAAAAATGGAATGGTCTTAGAAAAATACTATTAATCTAAATAAAAAATATGAAGAATCTGAGTGTCTAAGGTATGTAACGGCCAAAGATTACAAAAACATAAGAAGAAAAAAAAAAATGCATGGGTTGAGATGAGCCCTTAGTGTTCTATCAGTGCTAATGAGAATGAAAATAAAATAAAGTCCCTGTTAGGAGTTTTTCAAAGGGAAAGAAGGAAAATATTATATATATGATTTTATTCACATACATACCAGGATCGTCTAGAAAAGTAAAAAACGATAGCTCATCATACTTGGCACCTGTCCCCCACTGAAACAATCGAATGCGGATTAGTTAACTTCTTCTCCTACCTCAGTGTATCAAGTTTCAATGCTGTGGTATCACACCTGTCTGTTCTAAAAGATATCAAAATGGCGATGCCAATTGAGTCTGGCTCTTGCTAGTGACAGAGGCACATCTGCTCCACGCTTCTCTTTTCTAAGTTGGTTTATTTGCATCAGATAAATTTTAAAATTTGCATGGGTGTGGACCGAACAATGAGGGATTGATGTATGAAGTTTCACAAAAATCAACAGAAGATCTTAGCTAGGAATAGGAGGTAAAGAAAGCGGCGAGCGCCCGGGACCAGGGTCTTCTTATCTGAGGTACGGTCCGAACCTGAAGACCCCACCTCTCTCCTGCAGCAGTGGCTCAGCCAAGGTCAGTGTCAGCTTATCAATCCTAGCCTCTGAGGCCTGTCATCGAAGCCAGGCTTTTATTGTAATTTATAATTTTTAATTATTAATCACTTCTTTTTGTCTCTTTTATTTTATTTTATTTTTTATTTGGTTGAGGGACAGAAGTGTTTAAATATTGCTGTCCAGATGCATGCGTGTACATGTGTATATTAAAAACCGATTTTATAATCCATTTATTTATCTTATAAATTTGATAGGAATTCTGATATTTGATAATGTCACATCAGTGAAAAAAAGCGATCAAGTCAACATCATTGGACACATAGCCGGGGACAGACGGAGTACTAATCCACACAATCAAATAATTTGATTAGGGATTGATAAATTATTTGCCACTTCTATAAATTTGTTTTATTGAAAACTAGTTTCGAATGTTATACATTCATCCTCAGTTCTAAAAACACACAAAAAATTCAAAAATAAGCAATTCAAAATATAGTTGGTATTATTATACATATTAAATTATATAAATCAGTATTATAAAAGATTTATGAATTATGAATTTAATTAAGACAAGAAATCAAATACATGTTGGTACTCACCAAGGTTTAAATGGATTATAACAAACAGAAAAGTTTGTACTGGTACTCACCAAGGTTTAAATGGATTATAACAAACAGAAAAGTTTGTACTGGTTTCTTCTCGCATAGTACTGGCAATGAACGAGAGATAGACAGAATGTTTTTAGGTAAACGGTTTAAGGGTCAGGGTTTTCCAAGTAAGGCCGGTGAGTAATTGTTTTTTCTGTTATAGATGGGACAATGCGAGAAGAAACCAGTACAAACTTTTCTGTTTGTTATAATCCATTTAAACCTTGGTGAGTACCAACATGTATCTGATTTCTTGTCTTAATTAAATTCATAATTCATAAATCTTTTATAATACTGATTTATATAATTTAGTATGTATAATAATACCAACTATATTTTGAATTGCTTATTTTTGAATTTTTTGTGTGTTTTTAGAACTGAGGATGAATGTATAACATTTGAAACTAGTTTTCAATAAAACAAATTTATAGAAGTGGCAAATAATTTATCAATCCCTAATTAGATTGATCCTTCTATACCACCATGCGGATGTCAACCAAATAATTTGATGTATCTCACATCATTAAAGTGATCGCAGAGATTATGCTGAAGGTGGCTTATGTACCAGAACCTTTTTGGCAGGGGCGCATAATCCTGGTTAATAAGGATAAAGGAGATTCAAAAAACATATCTTCCCGGAGACCTATCTACCCCATTATGCGCCGAATCATAGAGAAGGTTCTGGACCATGAATTAAGAAAGCAGATAACCTTCAGCAAAAATCAAAGAGGCTCCATCAAAGGCCTACCTGGAACACATATCAGAGCTAGAATCATCGACGCAATAATAAAGATGCCAAACAAAAGAAAAATAATTGCATGGTGGTATATCTTGACGTGGTTAGAGTTTTTGACAGCGTTGGGGGGCACGAGCACATTTTAGCTCACTCGAGGCAAGAGGAGTATCACCTGACCTGAAAAGCGCGATTGCTGCTCTTCTGGGCACAAACAAAATTAAGATCAGTGTAGGAACCCCCTCTACTGGCCAGATCAATATGCTGAGTAGTACCCCAAGGTGGGCCCTTGTCGCCTTCGCTATTCAACCTGGCCATAGATCAGAAGTATCACGACCTGTGTGAACAAGATTTCTCCAAGCGATTTGGTTATAACCTAAGAAGCGACCAAGAATGCGTGGTCCTCACAGGGTTTGCGGACGACCAGGCTGTCTCGGCACGCGACAAGAGTGCTGCAGAGAGAATGGTTAATAGCACTCAAAGGATACTTGCGGAGATTGGTCTGACTATAAATCCACAAAAAAGTGCTGAAACAGTGATGAATAGGAGAGCTGCAATCGATGATGCAATCCCTTGAGAGCGGAGATGTCATCCAAACTGCGCAAGCGGATGATATAAAGTATTTAGGGTGTAAATTCTTGGGAGAGCTGATATTCAATGAGGACGTGGTGACAAAATTAAATAGTAACCTGGATAAATTAGTAATCTCTTGCCCTCTCAAACCGGAACAGAAAACCAACATCAATCAATATCTGTTCCAGGGACTTACATATCCTCTCCAGACTGTGCCCTTCACAAAGATACGCCCTGCAGTATTAGAGGGAATTAATGTAAATATCCGCAGGAGCATTAAGTCCTGGCTAACACCTCTACGGCGATATTGTAAGCAATGAGAAGATATAGAGGATTAGGACTGCTCTGCTGTCAATGGGAGGCTCCTTTACAGCATTGGTCCATTGCCCAGCTAATGTGCCGGATGCCCTGTTCCAGTTCACATTTAATTACAGAGGAAATAGCGGAATGTGCCGAAAGACTGAATGTTGATCAGGAGTACCGTAGTGTGAAAGTTCTAAGACAATCACTACGGAAAAATGTGTGAAGAATGGGAAAATTACAGGTGGCAGGGCATTGGTGTTCGCTATTTCAAAGAGACTCTGAAAGCCAACAGATACATTTGCGAGAAGCAAGTTCTTTAGGGGTCGGAATGGTCCGCCTTGAAATTGAATATTACTTACCCACCCCTGCATGGAGTACCAGAAGCCAGCGGACAGCAGAGAAGGATTAGAGCGGCCTCTCAATTGACAACAACAACCGGCCCCTCACGTTTCTGTAAGCCTAGACATAGACTGTAAACAATTTTTTAATAATAACATTAAAATTCGTAATAATTAGTCATGCTAATTTAGAGCATTGATGACTTGTAATTAAATTAGATATTAAATGAGATGGGCGAAACGCTCACGAAATATTTCCTCACCCGGGGCACCATATGTTCAATATTCTGAACTGCTGTAATTAATCTGGCATGGTCTTTCTTGAGTGTCCATACAATATCCTCTCCAATATTATTTTCTCTAAGCCTTGTCATTATCACCAATAAAAAATAATCAATCGAATAAATTTTCGGTCTAATGAGATATCTTGTTATTACATTGTAGCCATTAGCGGATCAGAATTTAGATTAGAAAGTATTTCAGGATCTTGTCCGAGCTGCTCCAGAGAATGATAGAAATCAATTAAGAAAAAAACTGCATGCATACCTGCTCTGAACTTATTATCAGCTATATGAGTTCCTAGAGATAGGTTCCTTCAAGTTTGAGAAGGTTGATCAGATTACATACCTCGGTTACATAACATTGGCTCCACACCAGTGACAAATCGTTTGACAAACTGTTTACCACTGGTGTGGATCGGAGTATTTCTGAATGTTTGTGCATTGATAAAAGTACTGGTGGATGTTTGCATTGGGACTTGCATTGGCCGTTCCCAAGCGAGCGGTTTTCTTCGACACATCAAAGGGATTTGCCATTGCCATTGCTATACCAGTGACCAACTGTTTGTCCTACGGGTCCTCAGTTTTACTCAAATATTGGATTTTAAAATTGTTGTTACTTTAAAGTTGATATTGAAATTATCAATCATTCATAACTTGATAACTTTTGATAGTTAATTGGATTTATTGTTTTAATTCGTAATTTTTTCTGCGTTTTTAGTTCAATATTCGTCAACCAATTCTTAAAAATCAGCTATTTTTCGTAATTCAACCCCCGATCTTTGAAGATCACAAAATATTGTTGTTAATTAAAATGTTAATCCTCAGCTCCTAATACAACAATAATTCTTATTTCTTATATGAAAATGGGGTATTACCATAAAACTTAACTTGCCTTTTCTTGTAAGAAAAAGATAACTCCTTAACTAAATTAGTGTCTTTTGGAGTATTAACTTTTGTATATTATAATGTACAGGCTGCCAAGATGTTTGCACAGCTTCCGAATCTGATCTATTGACATTGGTAGTTCTTGTTTAACTCAAATGAAATACTCTTATGCTAGCTCCACACCAGTGGCAAATCATTTGTCAAACAACTTGTCAAATGTTTGTGAAGTTTGAAATATGAAAAAACAAATGGGGCATCCACACTCATGGCAAGCCATTTGACGAATCGTTGGCCAAATGTTTGTGAAAATATGTGGTTTAAAAAAAAATATATATATATATATTTTTTTATTTTATATATATATATATATATATATATATATATATATATATATATATATATATATATATTATATTATAATATGTGGTTTTAAAAAAAATATATATATATATTTTTTTAAACCACATATTTTCACAAACATTTGGCCAACGATTCGTCAAATGGCTTGCCATGAGTGTGGATGCCCCATTTGTTTTTTCATATTTCAAACTTCACAAACATTTGACAAGTTGTTTGACAAATGATTTGCCACTGGTGTGGAGCTAGCATAAGAGTATTTCATTTGAGTTAAACAAGAACTACCAATGTCAATAGATCAGATTCGGAAGCTGTGCAAACATCTTGGCAGCCTGTACATTATAATATACAGAAGTTAATACTCCAAAAGACACTAATTTAGTTAAGGAGTTATCTTTTTCTTACAAGAAAAGGCAAGTTAAGTTTTATGGTAATACCCCATTTTCAAGTATAGCTTATGAGCTAGTATTCAAGTATAGCTTATGAGTATAAAATTATAGAAAAATCATCGGGTTGTAACGATGCTTGCAATTTATTAAAAATTGTAATTCAATTGTAGGTTACAAAAAATAAATAAAATAAAATAAAAACTGCCATCAAAAAAAAAGAATCTCATATATTTGGTGGACAATAAATACACTAAACCAGTTTATGCTGGCTTTTATAAATTACTAAAACAATATTCAATTTTAAAATTATCAATTAGTGCTTGAATTTTTTATATTCTAATTACTAGTTTTAGTTTTTAGTATTTTTACTGTAGGTTTTGAACTTATTGCCTTTATGCCAAGACCTTGACTGTTTGGATAAATGATTTAATATAATATTTCTTTTATTTACAGTCTTTTTTATAGCAATGTAATGTATATAATTATTATATATGAGAGGATAAGTTGCTTTTTTTTTTTTAACCAGTTTTAAAAGAACAGTACTGAATTAAATAATTAACAAAATAATTAAGTTTGTGATGAAGATGTTACCAACTAATTTTACATATACAGAGTGTCGAGCGATATAGTATGAAAAAATTCAAGTATAAATCAAGGATTTCAAGGCTGTAAACTGAAAAATTCAAGGAGCTTTTCGTCAATTTACTGGATTAAATTTAATACAAAATTGGAACCATAAAATGTTGTATCTAGTCGGCATTTGATAAAATGTACAATTCGGACTTGAGAATGGACTTAAATAATTATAAAGGTTGTATTTCTGCTTGACAATGAAAAATTGTTACTTAACTTCTTACACTAAGCACTCAACATATCGCCAAAAATAAAATCAAGAAAATACACTACAAAAACAATTTCACTACAAAAACTTTCAAGTGTAAATAAATAAAATTCAAATATTGGCATCAATTTCACCATAATTTTGTTAATAAACTTATTTTACATAACAATACAAAATAAATTGTATATAACAAAATAATCATAATTATAAAAATACAATGAATCCTGGCAACCCCTTTTCCTTTTCACGACAAGGGGGAGGGGCAAAGTTATTATAAGAAGAGTGTATATCAGTTGAAATTGAAACTCAGAGCTGTTTGGAGCTAGTGCAATATTATAACATCCCTCGTTCACTTAGCGACAGGTAGAGCGATCCGGTAAGCTGAGACAGAACATAAAATGAGTCGGTTTTAGAGAGAGAGGTACTAATGAACAAAGTTAATGAAGAGTCTTTTTCTAACTTACATGAAATTAGTGAAGGTAAGGAGAAACATAATGTTAATCTTCTCAATATTTTATGCACTTGTTGCTTAGTACTGATGGAAAAATGGAATTATTAGATTAAAAACTAAAATTTCCCGATGACTGGCTGTTTTTTGAGCATAATTCCCGACCCGAAAAATTCAAGCAGAATTCCCGATCTTCAAGTAATCTGTATATAGTCCATTATATTTATACATATATTGTAATGTTCTAAAAATAATACTAGCTTTGAATAGGATAGAGGTCCTTATTTTAAAAATTATCAGTTTCAACGTCGATATAGGCTTCAATAGATCTTGCCTAGTTATTAAATCGGAATGGACTACATTAATGATAGTAGTCCACTAACTGGACACCCTGTATATAGTAAGTCCAGAAATCTTGTTCTATGGTCCTCAAATACTATAATAATGAAAAAAACTATGTTGTTCCGATAATTTATAGAATAATTATACTTAATGTTTTAACTGTCTTTAAAAAAATTATTTTCCATGTTATAAAACAGTTAATAAAATTTTTGCATTAATTGATTTTTATTCTTCTTCAATGGCGCTACAATTCGTGAAGAGTCAAGGTCCCCGGCAGTCTTCTCTGTTTTGTGCTGCTACTCTCCAATTTCTGCTTATTTTGGGCATCTACTGCCACACAATCCATCCAACGCAGGTGAGCTCTTCCATCTTTTCTATGGCTGAATTTTTTTTTCCTCTTGGAGCATTTTGGGGACCTCGTTATAATTCAGTCATGCAACACGCCATGCTCATCTCAGATGTCCTTTCTTTAAAAAATGCACGATGTCATGATCATTACAGAACTCATGAGCTCGGCATTTTTCCTCAATCTCCATACGCTGCTGTTACACACAGGTCCCTTCCCTTATTCCTTCTCAAAACTTATTCCTTTCTTTCAAATCTCAATAGATATGATTCTAAAGCTTTTGTCAGCATCCAACACTCAGACAAATATATGAGAACAGGCCTGATGATTTAGGTCTTATATATTTGCATCTTGGTAATCCTAGAGAGAGATTTGCTTCTTAGATGCTTCTGAAGCCCATAATAGCACCTATTGGCTGCATCTCACATCTCATATCTGAATCTCTGGTTGCATTTTAAAGGACGAATTCAACTGTGTTTGTCTATTTGTCTACCCAGTCAAAGCTGAAGTCTATAATTTTTACTTTTCCCCTTAGATACTCTCCTCTTTTAGGATTAGTTTTAGTCTCGTTAACGAGCAATCTAAATTTAGCAGCTGTTCTCTGAAGGTTCAGGAAGGCACTCTTTATGCTCAAAAAGCTGTATCCAATGATATCCAATCATCGGCATAAGCTAGAATTTGGCACAATTTGTTGAAAATTGTCTCTCCTTCCTGGATTCCCGAATCTCTGATGGAACATTTTAGGGCAATATTAAACAGCAAGCATGCCAAACAATCACCTTGTCTCAGTTCCTTGTGGCTATGAAAAAACTTAGATGTAGCTCCAGACACTCTCACCGAGCAGCTTTCATCGTCATTCTGACAAGGCACACTAGCTTCGGAGAGATGTCGAGAGCAATTATTCCATCATATAGCTCCTCTCAAATCATGCTGTCGTAGGCAGCACGGAAATCCACAAAGAGGTGGTGGGTCTGGATATTGTATTCGGACACTCTCTCCATCATAATCCACACTGAGAAGATTTGGTCCGTCGTAGCTTTGTCTTTCATAAAGCCTGCTTGATATTGGCCTGTGGCGGACGCTGAGTGATGGAAGCAGGCAGCTGGCTGAGCCGGCAGTGGTGGGGAGCGTCGCCTCCCACTCCTGCCGGCCGGCTATAAATAGGCTTGCTCGCCTCACTGAGCAGCACTCTCAGGGCTCTCCTGGGCCACTCCTGACCCAGGAGCGGCGCAGTGCCTTGACTGCTCTACCATCCGCGCCGCCCATCCTTCTCCTTCAGCATACGGCCTTCTTGGTTGTAAGCTTCTAATAAAAATCTGTTATTTTCTTACCTTGGCTACCTTTTCTTTTTTACCTCATCCTTTCACTGAAGGCAGTGCGGTCTTAATCGGCCAAGTCTTCAACCCGCCAGTGAGGCTCTGATAGGCTAAGGCGGGGGTTCCTATCTCGGAAACGGTGCGGTCCTAATCGGCCTAGTTTCCAACTTACTGGTGAGGCTTTAATCAGCTGAGGTAAGGTGCTCCTCTCCTAAACCGAGACAGTGAGGCTCTAATCAGCCGAGTCTCAAACACGGCCGTGAGGTGCTCATCCACCGAGCCGTGGGAGCTACCTTCGGGTTACTCACCTCCTCCCTGAGCGGATTGTACGAGCACGCATAGTACCTGGGCCCTTCTGGTTCTAGAGGGAATTAACAAACGCAGACCCAGAGTACAGGCCAATCCTCCTTTCAACAAAAGGGAAGAGTCTATGGAATAGAATATTTGAAAATGTTTTATATGAAGATGGTAGGAGATATACATTCCTCTGTAGTTCTCACAGTTAGGAGGATTACATTTCTTATGAATGTGACATATAATACTTTTGTACCATTCTTCCGGAATGCACTCCTCTACCCAGATGTCTAAAATCAAGTTAAGTATATATTTACAGATTGCTTCTCTTCCATGTTCCCAAAGCTCAGCCGGGATTCCATCCACTCTTGGGGCTTTATTATTCCTCATTTGACATGTGGTGTCCTGTATGGCCTCATCCAGATCAGGAGGTTCCAACTCTTCGTTGATATTGGCCTCTTGTGTGCCTTCTCCTATAGATTCTCCATTTAAGAGGTAATCAAAGTGGTTCCACCATCATCCTATAGCCTTTTCTCTTTCGGTGATTAGAGAGAATGATTGGCGAGATCTGCTTATACGGAGGTAGAACTTTCTGATTTCATTCAAGGACAAATACATCACAATTTCTTCCATCTCTTTCCTTTTCCAAGATCTTTTCTTTCTCTGGTGAATCCTTTTTTTTTATTTTTATAGTCTTCCACAGACGCTCTTGTGTGCCCTCTCTGAAACTTCATGTGATATACAACATTCTTTTCATCCATTGCCAGCTTGCATTCCAAGTCAAACCAGGGTGTCCTTCTGTCAGTGGTTTTCTGTCTGACGATTTCCTTCGCAATGTTGTTAATTATTTCCCTACATAAATACCATATTTTACTAATCGTTGAACTTAGATCAGTACTTCGCATATCTCTTTGATATTCCAGCATGAATAAGGGCTACCAACAGATAGTGGTCTGAGTCAATGTTACTCCGGCTCCACACCAGTGCCAAATCGTTTGTCACTAGTGTGGATCGGAATATTTGTGAAGGCTGGACCATTGGTGAAAGAACTGGCCAATGTTTGCGTCGGCCATTCCCAAGCGGTTTTCTATCACACATCAAAGGGATTTGCCATTGCGTTCCATCCACACCAATGACGAACTGTTTTCCCAACGGGTTCCTCATTTTTACCTAAATATTGAGTTTTATAATTGTTGTTACTTTAAAGTTGATATTGAAATAATCAATAATTCATAACTTGATAACTTTTGGTTGTGCAAATGGATTTATTATTTTGATTCACACTTTTTTTCTGCCTAACTTTTGTTTTTAAACCACATATTTTCACAAACATTTGGCCAACGATTCGTCAAAGGGTTTGCTATGTGTATGGATGCCCATTTGTATATTTGTACTTTTATATTTCAAACTTCATAAACCAACGTTGTTTGACAAACGATTTGCCACTGGTGTGGAGTCGGCATTAGCTCCTCGGTGGACACACACATACTGTAAATTAGATCTATATCTCCTATTTATCAGCACATAGTCTATCTGATTTACAAAGAATCCATCATGGAGTGCCAAGTCACAAGGTGTATTCTCTTGTGATGAATAATACTAATGCTAGCTACTACAAGGTCCTTAGCTGCTGCAAAACTGATCACCAGTCTTTCTCCATTATCATTCGTGACTTCATGGATACTATTGTTTCCAATAGTAGCGTATAAAACTGATTTCCTACATCAGGGGTTCCCAAACCGTTGTACGCAAGGACATTCCAGGTGGAACACGAAGAAGCAAACAAAAGTCATGAATAAAATCACCTCATTAACACGTTCAATGAGGGATAACAATTTAAAAAAAAAAATATTAAATGTATCAATTATAAGATATAAACACGATCTATAATTAATAAAAGTGATTCAGGATGGTTACTGTAGTAAAAGATAAGGTGAGCAATCACACATCGGGATGCAATACTTTTAAACTCATATTTTATTGTTCCCCATGGTAAAATTATCCCTGAATGATTGTACAATAAGAGATTATTTCATAAATAAATTTGTTTATTGTCATTGGAAATCCATATGCCAGTCATGGTAGGTAGGGTGAGAAAAAAAAAAAGTCTTAACGTATTAAAAGCTTCCAACTGAAACATTTTGTCCATATTTCTAATTTATACACTTTTATCTTTTCAATTTATTATTTTCTTAAACACATTTACTGTAACATATATTGTTTAGTTTGTTTAATATACTTTTATAGATCAGTTTGAAATTTTTTATGAAGACGAATCTTGAATATTAATATCATGAGATCAGGTAGTGGTATGTCCAGTAATCTGAAAAGTGGAAGTGATACGCAGTGACATAAAGTCTGGGAATCTCTGTCCTACCTACTTGGGCATTTAGATCTCCAATTATGATTTTCACATAATGCTCGGGGATTTCATCGGTAGTTCGTTTAAGGATATCGTACAATTGATCCTTTTCCTCATCATCCAACGTCGGTGCGTGCACACTCAGGAATGAAAAATTGTTAAATTTTCCTTTCAGGCAAAGAAGGCATTTTCTCAGGCTGACATGTTTGAAACCAATTACCAACTGAGATAACCTCCTCCTGACAGTAAATCCAGTCCCATTTACATGATGTCGGTCCTTGCTCCCATGTGGGGAAGCTACATAGGGAAGGTAACCCTAGGGTATGTGCTGTTGATGACCTTTGTCTGTAGTGTAAGGGCGTTGTGATGTGTGCTATATGAGTGTCATTGTAGATGTTCACCCAACCTGGGCTCTATTTCATAATAAAGTACAAAGTAATACTATTAGTCTTGTTGTTTGTACTTTGTACAATTTTGTTTCATAACAGCAAAGTACAAAAGTACAAACTAGAAGTTATAAAATTGATAGTACAAGAAAAAGTCAGTGGGGACTTGAGGGGAAAATATATTGATGCATACATACTAACGCTATTCTAACGTTGGTTTCGAGACGGTTTTTAACCAGCCTGTATACCAAAAAGTGTGTGTCTGTATGAAGATCATTTAAATTATTATGGAAGCTAAAAAAAAAAAAAGGAACTTAGTCACGAAAAATGAACGGCTTCTTTTGTGACAGTGCTTTTTGGCCTCAAAAATAAAAATGTAAATAACGATATATATATATATATATATATATATATATATATATATATATATATATATATATATATATATATATATATATATATATATCGTAACGATGGTTTTCAAATATATCGATTATTTATTTAATTTTTTTTTGAAAAAATATCGGTTTTCAATACTCAAATTTTAATATCGATATTACGAAGTTTCCATAAAAAAAATTGATGTTTCCAACATCCCTAATTTGTTTTCAAACCCCTAATTTGTCATATATAATTATTATAATTTAAAATATTTATGATATCCTTTTTCATAAAATTTGTAAATCATTTCAAATCTATATTAATTTGTTTATTTAAATTGTATGTATTCCGTTTGTTTTTATTTATATGTCTTTCACTTGCATCTATATTTCCGTTTATTAATTGAATCATGACTTTATCTATGCTTACACCCTCAAAACAGAAATTATCTCCAGTGATAGCAAATTTAATATATTTTTAGGAATATCTTTTTCTGTCAGATTAACAATTCTGTTTTCTTATATCAATTTTTATAAAGTTCTAACACTGCATTATAATTATTACTATGCCCCTTCACATTATTTAATTTTATATTTTCTATTATGCTATTTGCTCCGCTCCTATGTATGGTATATTATCATATTTAGTATTACTTTTTTAATAATTTTATTCAGTATTGGTTTTTTGAGTATCTATATTTCAGTTTATTATTTGAATAATGATAACACCTATGATAACATCTATGATAACACCCTCAAAACTGAAATTTTCTCCTAGTGATACCAAATTTCTTAGTTATCAATGGAACCACTTTCCAAGATAACAACAATGTCCACTATTGATAGCGCAAAGCACTATAAGCTGATATATATAAACTTACCTAAAATGTTATTAATATCTATATTTAGTTATATATATATATATATATATATATATATATATATATATATATATATATATATATATATATATATATATATATATATATGTAATGTAAATAACCAATTTAGAATATTTTATTTTTAATGGTATAGTAACTTTAATAATTGATCATCTATATAATGTAATAATCTGCATAACATAATTTGATTTTAGTTTTCTATTGCCCAATTTATTCCAATCAAATAATCTATAGGTTATTTGGATTTCCACAATACTTGTTCTGACATAAGTTAGAATCATGTTAATTTTTACCAACTCCCATGTTCTACTTATTATTCAATTTTATGATGATTAATTAGTGTTTATGAGAGTGCTTTATTTCAACATTAAGCCATCATAATCATACATATTTATTTCAAAAATTGATTTTAGCTATCATATTCATGTATACAATGTCATATCATAGGCACGTATAAGTACTATCATATTCATGTTTAATCTAATCTACAAACTAATTAAAATTATTCTGAATTATTTAGATGTCTATTACATACTTCCTACAAATTATTTTCTTTTATGTCTTTATAATAATTTTCAATTTTAATAGTATTAAATTTATTTATCAGATTCTCTCTCTCAGATACACTTGTTTGATTTCTATGTTTAAAATTGGCATTGACAATGTGTTACAGAATTTAACTAACTTTATTATTATTAGTTACCAATTCATTTAGCAATAGTGAATCTAAGCAATCTAAGATCTTCCACTATTGCTTTGATTAAAGTGTCTCATAATGAAAGCATCCTATAATCTGGGCATGAAACAGTTATTGAACTTTTTCAAAAGGTTTCAGTTTAACAAGAACTTTTATAATTAAAATACTTACATAACATTTCTACACAAAAGAATCTTCTGATAAAAAGTAACTTAAAAGTTTTTTTTTATAAATCTTGTGTTGCTAAGTTCTTGCCAAAACATTTTTAATAAAAATTATGATAAATAAAGTTCCTACTGGAACATTTTAAATATAAGGTCTCACAAATCTGTGGAGCACATTTTTTTTTATAAGCTTATTTTTCAGAGATCATTTGAATGAAATAAGGAGATAACCACAAAAAACCTGTCAAATAGATGCTCAAGACACAATTCCATCAATATTACCCATATTTAAGTGGGGACTTTAATAGTGAGAACTTTTAATGTAATTACATTTACTAGGTTCTCACTAAAAAGCTTTATGGGGAGCTTTTATAATATAGAACTTGTACAAAAAGTGCAAAGAAAAAGTTCTAGGAAGAGCTTTCATCACAAAAGTTTTTATGAAAAAGATCTCCAAAGAACTTACTCATTATCTGACATAGTTGCAGTAAAATGACAATGTAAAATAACCTGAAAATTTACTCGAGTACTTAACATATTCTTCTTGGGGATAAATGACAAATTTCTCTCAGCCCAAGTGTAGGTTATGTTTATGAATATCAAAAACATTGTTTTAAGGAGGTCGTTGTTTGATCAAAATGCAATTAACATAACTACTAAGAAAGTATATATTTATTGGAATCAATGGTTTAATCAAAAGGTAATAAGCAACTACTAATGAAGTATATATTTGCTGGAATCAACACACTTTAAGAACACAGTAAGCATCACTTTCTGTTATTTACAGAGCCTAGATCTAGGCTTTATCGATCGCTTTATCGATCCATAGTCACAAAAATGACATTCATTATTCTGCGTCTACAGACAATTTAATTATTATAAATTTGTTTTATAATACGGCTAATTTTCCTTATGTTTGTTGAGTAATAATTGGCCCACTGATTCCTTACATTATAATAAAGATAATAAATAGTACAAGTTCATAAATACAACAATACAAATTACAAGAACTAATATTTTTTGTTTCATAATGGGGACGACCATACTGATAGTATCAGTCGATTTCTACAAGTTAGGAAGTACAAAAGTACAGAATAGAATGTGGGAAGATTTATTTTTAGAGGCTGCAAATTACTTATTGTCATTAGATAATAATAATTTTATTCAATTATTTGTTTAAATTTACACTTTTGTTAATGCTTTTAACTTTTGGAGGGCCACCAATTGAATTCAGTTAGGATCTTTCTCCGCGGATTGACCGGCCGGCCCTTACAATATGAAATATTGTGATTTTTTAATTGAAAGGCCTCAAACTGTGTTCCGAGGATACGAAATATCATTTATATGTTTTAATTTATAAATTAACTTTTTAATTTATCTCAAGTTATGCATACATATACCTATACAAAGATGCATAATAAAGCAAAGGACTTATTAATTAAAGAATATTAATAAGTATAAAAAAAAATCAGTTAATAAAAAAACTTTTGTCTGTGTATTAGATACGATTATTGTTGATTATCATGTTATTATTGAATAAAATGAGTTTGGTAGGCCTGTGTTAATATATTCTTACACATTCAACAATAGTCCATTAGATTCTAAAATGAGTAAGTGAGAAGGAAATATAAAAATGTGCTAGTGTGTTCTTTCACGCATATTAGAAAATAAAAAGTACAATATTTCGGTGTGTATATTATTACAAATATATTATTTGGTGTGTTCAATGATAAGCTCACCAAAACAGACAAAATGCAGGTGTGGAAGGAAGTTGGCGAACATGTCAAATCTATCAGCGTTGTGCCGAATAATAAAGAATGGTGATACAGAAGGGATGTTTGGCGACCTAACATCAGAAGATTGACGATGGTAAATGAATCAGTTGCTGTTAATTTTACAATCGTAAAGGACCTCGCATTATTTTATAGGAAAAGTGATTTCAATCAAATGCTTTGAAACTTTTTAGAGAATTAGTTTTTGTCATTCTGAGCAAAAGTCACAGTTGGTCAAAAAAAATTCGATGACAGGAATATGCGAATTAAGACTTACCTATACCGGAGTATTAAAGCCATCAGATATAATAAGGTATTCAACTGAATTTACTTTAATTCTTACTGGCTCAGATGTATACACACACCCATGCTCACAAGATATATATATATATATATATATATATATATATATATATATATATATATATATATATATATATATATATATATATATATATATATATATATATATATATATACACACAAATATCGCTTATCAACTTGCACCCATTCATATCCTCAGTGTGCTATATAATCCCATTATAATTATATATAGGTATACTCTATGTATAACTCTGTGTGTGTGTGTGTGTGTGTGTGTGTGTGTGTGCCTGTGAGTGTGTGTGTGTGTGTGTGGTGTGTGTCTGTGTATATACATATACCTAAGGTTTGAAGTATAAGGGTTTTTGTATTAAGAGAGCGAAATATCAACATTGTGGTTCATTATTGTCCATGGGTAATAAGTTTAAGGACTTTTTGTATTAATGGATATGTCTGATTTCCACTATAATTTCCACTAATATGAACTTCAATTTTCGCAAAATTGAACCCATTGCTAGCTCATTAGATAATATTATTTTATTTTTTAAATAATAAAGTTATTTTTACAGTATTTTATTACAAGGATTATTTGGGCCGAAAAAGAGAAATGAAATCGTGATCCTTTTTCATTCTGAAATGTCTCTATCCTTTGTTTTAGATATTTGTTTAAGTTAAAGAAATTTCTGAGCTCTGAGTTATCAGACCCTGTGCTTTTTGATGATTTTGATTTTACGTTCTGTGCTCAGTGGCTCAGAAACCCCCAATCCGTGGCCAAAAGTCCTACTAATCCGTTCTATAGGCTTCAAAACTTATCCAATAGTGTTTTAAGTTATAGGTTTGTAACAATATTAATTCCTCATAGGATTTTGGTTAGTAGGAGAAAGGGAGATCAGTAATTATTTATTTAATTTTTTATGAATAAGTAAATAATTTAACTATATTTGTAAAATAAACTAAAAACTATGTTGTGGACATTAAGACGGTAGAAAACTTTGTCACTATCGACGTAAATCGGAATTCCATAAAAACTGAAATCCGGTTCCTTGCAATGTATTGTTGTTAACAAAATAGTGAGGAAGTTAACATGACTGCACTGATTCGGAATAAGAAAGTAATAATTAATCGCTTAAGGTGATAGTGATAAACAAATAAAAACAATGGGATTATAGCTACGAAAATATTACAGAATGAAAGATTATTAATCGATTATTCTTGTCGAATGATACTTTTACTTCGTTAAAATATGAATAAAAATAATTAAATTAAATAAAAATCAATTCACTTATTGCATAAAAATATGAGAAATCAATTATAAAAGATTTAAAAAAGTTGAAGTAGGCAAGTGCGTTATTGGTTTGAGTGCGTACGTACATAGGCTCTCAACGATTTAATGTTAGTCCAATAGTGTTGGATTGGTTGGTTTTTTATTCTTTTTAAAACAGAAATTGTAGTGAGAGCTGAAAAGCTTGTTGATCTTGAGGGTTGTCTACTTCATAAACCTTCTAAGAAAGAACATTTCCACACTAATATCACTAATATTCGTCCCTATTATGAAACAAAAAGTATTACTGCTTGTACTTTGTAGTTTGTATACTTGTATTTGTGAACTAATACTATTAGCTTTATTATTATACGCACTAAATACGCACCAACTCCCTATGCCAGTCAATTGATTATTGCTTTTTATAATTGTGATTTTACTTTTCTTTGCTCATGTATCTAACCATCGGCTGCTTAAGTAATAAATGTAGGAAAAAATAAGTGAAGGTATTATGAATGTTCAGTGTGTTTTAATGAGGAGGTATTCAAAAGTGAAGAGCAAAAACTTTCAATCTGATTTCCCCAAATTTCAATTTTTCAGTTGTACCTTTACTGTACAACGGGTGCGATAAGTAGATAAGAAATTGACAAAAAAAAACATAATCCTTACTCTTTTTCTTCTGCAAATTCAATTTAATTAAACTATATAAATAAGTTAAAAATGTCTATGGTAGAGTAATATTTCCAGAACCATGGGTGAGATTCTTTAACAATTTTATTAATTTCTGTCCATTGTGTCAGTCTATTCTTTAGCAAGCCTGTAAATAATTTAACTACTGAAATTCCAAATTTTAAATCTCTATGCCAATTGTGTTATTCTTATCTTCTGCTATATGAAAGGTGCCTGGGCAAACCTGAATAGATTAAGATTAAACGCTATGAAAACTCAGGCCATTGTCATAGGTTCCAATTCCCTCCTCAGATCCAATGACACCTTTCCTACTTTAATCCTAAATGATCACCCCGTCACGTTCAGCTCCTCAATCAAAAACTTGGGTATTACTATCGACCAAACCCTTTCCTGGAAACCCCACATTGCCCAAATTTCCCGACGGTCAATAAGTACCCTTAAATTATTCCATCGTTCTCGACATCTTCCACAACCTACCCGCTAACTCCTTGTGTCCTCTATTATCTTTTCCCACTTTGACTACGGATGTGTGGTACATGGGGTACCACATGGGCCTCTCGAATGTGCTCGAGGACAGATTGAAGTGGATCATGAACTGCTTTTTAAGATTTGTCTTCAGCACCTCGAGACGGGCCCATGTGTCCCACCTTTACGGCGAGTTAGAGTGGCTCTTCCCCTGCAACCGTAGACAATATTTCCTCGGATCTTTTCTATACCAAACTATAACCATCCACCATCCTTCCTACATCTACAGCCTCCTACAATTCAAATCCTCGGTCCACTCACTGGAAACAAGATCTCTCTTTTCTGACCTCCATATTCCCTCCCACAGAACCAAACATTCGAACGCTCCTTTCTCGCCCGCTCCTCTAACCTTTGGAATTCCTTTCCTTCTAATATCCGCCATGCTTCTTCTCTATCCTCATTCAAATCCCTCCTTTTCCAACACCTTCTTTTTCTCCAAAATGATGCTCTCTGATTGCGAAATTTCAGTTTAGGATTAACATCTGGATCAGAAGTGAATAACAGTTTTTTAATGTACAAACTTTGCTAATCAATTCATTATTTTTGTATTTTTCATTTTCTCTGTGGTTTTTTACTTTTTTCTTGTTTTTTTTCTCTTTTTTTTTTTTGTTTTGTTCAAATTAATTATATTTGTCGATAAAAAAAACTTATTTATTTTACTAAAGATATTGTAAAAATTAATTGGTCTGTATTCTATAGTCTTATGGCCAGATAATGTTACTGTTTTATTTGCTCCTTCATGTTATTCTTAAGGGACCTAGTCCCAGAATAAAGTTCTTTTATCTATCTATCTATCTATCTATGAAGTGGGAATTTAATGGACCAGGGCCGGAACTAGGGGAAGGAGGGGGGTTGACTAAGAGTGTACTCACCCTGGACGACAGAATTTAGAGGGCGGCATATTTCGAATGAAATTTTATTTTTAGTTAAGTAAAAATTATTAGTTTAGGTTTTTTTATTGTTTTGGCCTCAATTCAGTCCAGAAAATGAGCCAATATTTATTTATTTAGAAATATATTTATTGACTAAAATACTGTTATAAAACTATTGACGTTTATTGGGAGCACGGAGTGGCAAAATTAAGCTTGCCTCCACTGGCAAAAGTCCTAGTTTTAAAGATTTTATTAAGTTTAGTGTTGAGTATTATTTGTAATTATACATTTGGGGCATTTTTATGAAACTCACAAGGAATTTTATCGGGACCATGAGCTTAATTGCTCTTAGTTTTAGTAAATACTACTTTAAGTTCATCAAGGGAGAAAAGGGGATCTAGTTCATCATTTGTTATAAATGGCTCTGCATATTGAATTCTGAAAGTCTCTAATGGTTGAGTTAACAATGTGTTAAAGTGTTGGCTCAATTTTTGGGAAGAAATATCAGATAAGTCCCTAAACCATTTATATATAACATTTAAACTGTGATTTAAGGAATGAAGTAGCTCTTGCTAAAGCTGTATATTGGACTTTAGAAGAGATTAATATTTGCATAAATAACATCACTATTAAAACTGCTAAGGAATAGATCATCATGATAAAGGGATCATTTTTAGGTTTTCGAGGGTTCTGATTCCATTTTTTTAATCGGATTTATGATCGCGCATGCACATTTTGCATTTCAATTATTGTTTACTATTATACAGGGATCGTTTATTAGGTTTACACATTACAATGTTTCTGATTCCATTTCTTTAATTGAATTTTGGATCGCACATGCGCATTTTGCTTTTCCGTTACAGTTGAAGTTATCTATGATATAGGGATCGTTTAAGGTAAACTTTCGCTAGGACTGCCCGCGGTTGCGGCTGGCAGAGATTGCTGGCAGTTGACTACTGCTTTGACTGTAGAATATGCTGTTACATTACATCTTGTTAATAACATAATTCCATTTTCCTCTTCTAATAAAAAAGCAAGAATTCCATGTTGGAAACTTGCGTGTATATATTCCTTTCACAAAGGCTATAATGGATAGTTTTAAAGGTTTTAATGATACAATATATAGCTTTAATGATATAATATATGTACAATATATTATAACAATATAGTATATTTATACATATAGGAAAGGCTATAACAATATAGGTTATGTGAGAGAAGTTGTCCGTTGCCGTGGGCAATTTCAACAAAACATGCAAACAGTAACAGTTAGCGGTAATAGTTAGCAAGAATTATGAATTCATAAATGTTTTATAATACTAATTTATATTACACTTATTTAATATGTATAATAATACCAAACTGTATTTTGAATTGCTGATTTTTGAATTTTTGTGTGTTTATAGAACTGAAGATAAATAACATTCGAAACTAGTTTTCAATAAAAACAAAATTATAGAAGTAGCAAATAATTTATCAATCCCTAATTAGATTGATCCTTTTATATCATGATGCGGACGTCAACTGATATTAGTAAATTGAAAAGTGCTTGCACAATCAAAAGTCAAATTCAAAACAATGGAATCAGAACTCTCGAAAACCTAATAAACGATCCCTACATCATAGAAAACTTCAACAGTAACAGAAGAGCAAAATGCGCAAGCGTGATCGAAAATCCGATTTAACAAATGGAATTAGAACCCTCGAAAAACTAATAAATCATTCCTATATCATAAAAAACTTCAAAAGTAACGGAAAAGCGAAATGTGCATGTGAGATAGAAAATCAGATTCAAAAAATGGAATACGAACCCTCGAAAACCTAATAAACGATGCCTACATCATAGAAAACTTCAACAGTGAAATGCAAAATGCGCAAGCGCGATCAAAAATCCAATTAAAAAAATTGAATCAGAAACCTCGAAAACCCAATAAACAATCCGTTTATTATAGAAAACTTCAACAGCGACAGAAAATCAAATTGTGCATGCATGACCGAAAATCCGAAAGTAAATTAGGAAATAGCGCCCTTCAAAATCTAGTAAAGGATACTTATACCAAAGAATTTTGAAAACTAATAATTAAGTAGAAATGCTCGTGGCCGAACAAAATTTTAGTAGTAAATTTGGCATCAGAAACTTCGAAAAACTAATGAACTATCACCAAATCGATGAAATCTCCCTCCTCGATCACCATCTCCCTCTCCAAATAAATAATAAATATTTAAAAATAAGTAAACAATTTTATTTTTAAAATTTAAATTACTTCAAATCAGCACTTACTATCAATGATCTAATAAACAAACAAAAATTTGGAAGAATAAGTTAAAATTATTTCATAAGTCATTATTATAATTAAAATAATTATTTTTTAATAATAAAATAGAATTAATTCATGTCCAGTTGGGTTACAATTGAAATGGAAAAGGTTACAATTGAATTGAAAAAAGTGAAAATAGATTTGGAAAGGGTTATAATTGAAATAGAAAAAGTTGCAATTGAAACGGAAAAGATGCCAATTGATTCGGAAAAGGTTACAATTGACTTGGAAATGCTATAATAATAAGAATTCAATCACCCAATATGCAAAGCATATGCCAAAATTATTTCAAAAGTCATTGTAATTAAAATAATTATTTTTCAATAACTAAATAAATAAAATCGAATTAATTCATGAATGGTTGGCTTACAATTGAAATGGAAAAAGTTACAATTTAAATGGAAAAAGTTACAATTGAAATAGAAAAGGTTACAATTGAATTAGAAAAGTTGACAATTGATTTGGAAAGAGTTACAATTGAAACGGAAAAAGTTACAATTTAAATGGTAAAAATCCCCTCTGGAAAAAATTTAAATCTTCCCAAAAAAATTCTGCCTAAGCCCCTGGTAAAAATTGAAACCAGTATAGCACAAAGACGAACATTAGTTAATAAATACAGTAATATGTAACAATCATTTTACTTTAAAATATGTGGTCAATAAATTAATTAATTTTTATATTGTTTAAAAATTGGCCTCAGACTTAGAAAGTGTTAGCAGAGTAATTGTTTTAAAATTCACTGCCAAGAAGGATTATCTGCTTCAGAACTCATTGCCTAAGGTTTATGGAATTTAGTCTGACTTGTGGGAAGGTTACCATCTAAAGCCTCAACAAGTCCCTGTCTGAAGATAATTTATTATGTTTTTTGGTTTAAACAATTAAAAGGCGCTTTGAATCAAACTGAAGAAATGTCAGAAATGAAGTTGATGACAAGAACTTTCTGATGGTGGAATGCGAATTTTTTTTAAAAAATGCGGAAAGGGGGAGGATGGTGGGGGCAACTATTGACTTGAGTGGAGGCAACATTTTCCCTCCTTAACTGAAAATTTTTCTAGCCTTTCCTAACATAAATATTCTGGATAAGGAGGACACCTACTTCCTATTAGACCTGACACTGCCCAAATATTACCCTGATTCTATCTAGACCATACTAATCTTACAAACCGAGATCTGATAGAAGATTAACAATTATTGAACGTTGACTCAGAAAAAGTAGCCAGGTCTCATTACCTTTAACTTTTCCACCGATTTAGAATATATTTGATCATGACCTAAAAATGAGCAATAAAAAAGTATTTAAACCACAAACTTACCACATCCTGCGCCAACATCTAACACAATGCTGTTGTTGAAAAGTTTCTTGTTTGATAGTATGGCATCTTTATACGCTTTCATCCTAACATTGTCTGTAAGCATAAGCTTGTGGACCTGTAAATAAAAACAATATTAGGTTTTATAAATAAGAGGTATTGTTGATAAACAGGCAATAACTCAAATAAATTATATAGGCAAATTGAAATTTCAGTTATTTGTTTTTCTATGAGCCCCATCCATTTCAGGTTGAAGGCTTTGCTATACTTAAAAATAAACCCAAAACAATTATCCATTAGTTTAGAAGTTGAGACCATCAACTATCATTTTTATATCTATATATATGCGTGTAATTATATCATACAATAAACATTGTATTGAATCAGATTTTTCATAAAAGCATTGTTGTAAATCAAAAAGTAAACTAGAATAACTTATATTTAATACATAAACCATTAGAAAGATCTATTCTAAAAATAATTGTTTGACTATTTCGAAGCAATACTGTTGGCGAAAATTATATTGAAGCACATGAAATATCAAACATTAATATGTAGTGCTCAACAAAATGTAAGCAGAAATGTTAACACACGAATTTCGGTTACAAATAGTTGTAAATTCATAATTATTACATAATTTAACACCTACATTGAGATCTTCGTAAGAAGCAAAATATTTCGAGCACATTTTGACCACAATTCCCCAAAGGCAAGGAGCTTTGATTTTCAAATGATCCACCATTCAAGAATGAAAAGCTCAATTTTACTAAAATTGCATCCAGAAGTTATATGCATGGAGGAAGGAAGATACTAATGGAGGGAGCAGGACTGGTTAAAAACTGTCTCCTTTGAGACGAGTGGTCGGCCATTTTGATAGGACCTTACTTATGGAACTAACCTCCCTTGGCTTTCTTGTCAATTAAGATCAAAACTATGGTTTACTGTTCAGCATTTGGCTGTAAAAATCGAAGCAATGATAGAATTTATGGACTAACCTTTCACTAGTAAGTATAAAAGTTTTGTAATAATTAACCAAATTTTATTATGAAATCATGTTTATTGATTTATTCATTTGATTATTATAGCTTTTAGCTAATTATATAGATATTCTTTATAAATGCACCCGGCAATAACAATTTAAATTTTTAAGTAAGAAATCTGTGTTAAATATATTCCTTCAATCGCGTTTTCACTTGAAGAAAACATAAATATTGCCTGAGACAGGTTCAAATGAGATTAGAGGCTCACTTGGAGGTATGTAATATAACAGAAATTCCTTATTTAGAGATTATAAATACATAATTAGAGGGTTTCTCTTAATAAGTTTCAAACGTTTTGTTTTCAGACAATATAAATCCTTTGTATGTAGGTGGATAACTAATTAATTCTTTTACCTGTTATTTTAGGTTTCTTAAGGATCCTACCCTAAAAGAAAAATGTACGAAAGGAAAATTGGGCACCTAGCGTGCATAGCAAATTGTGTTCTTCCCACTTTGAAGAATCTCAGATCGACAGAACTTCTCTTGTTTGTGTGAGATTGCCAGATAATGCAGTTCCATCCAAGTTTCCAGCCTTTCCATCATATTTACAAAAACTAGAACAGGTAGATTGAATTTGAAAATAGCTTTACTATTAGTTTATTATAATTGTTCGAAAATTTTTAAATATCTAAACTCATTGTTATTGGTTTGACTGCAGTGTAATGTCAAAATAAAGGTAGGTAGCTACTTTTTACGATTGCTAGATACTTTTTATATGACCAACGATAAATTTAATTTTATCATAGTTTCTTTTTGTGTTGTGTGAAATCATTAATTAAATTATTAAAATGACTGAAAGGGGATTTAATGTTCCGAGAATAGACTAATTCAACAAATGCAGTCAAGGATACATATTATCGAGTAAATAGGTGCATATGTTTCAGTTGTATGAATTTAATACAGTTAAAATTATTATATCCCAATATTTTTATCATACATCTCAGTGGAAATCATAAGGTGACGCATTATTTTGTATTGTATATAATTGTCTGTATTCTCTTCTAATTTAAACAGAGACTAAATACATATCTAATTATATTTGATTATAAACTATGATATGTAAAGAAATAGTCCACTAATAAAAAATATAAAGTGATAAAAGTTTATCTATCAAATGTTCAATCAAAACTTTTTGAGGTTGAGGCACTTTCTTACACAAAATTGTAATTTCGATTGTAAAGGAAACGTCATATTCATTAAATTGACTTCAAAATGGTCTTCACAATAATGCAATCAATTCTTCACACTACTTAGCTCGTACAGCTGAGTCTCTCGGAATGATAAAAAATACTGTATATGGTACACTTCTAATTGTATTCTTGCACATAGGTACAAAACAATACTTAGACACTTAGACACTCCCTCGTGTTCCATGGTTTTAATAATCACAAAATAAGATCAAATTTAATAAGTTTCACAAAAATCAATAAGTGTTAATACTCAAGCTTTTTTAAAGTACTGTTGACATGCATAGTGACGCCACACAAACCCCTTGAAAACTGACGCATTATGGCCAAAATATCTTGATCAAAGAAAATATCTTTTTTATAACAACTTAATTTAATTTTTGAGACAAAAATAATTTATTTAAGGTATTTCAAAAAAATCAAGTATGCACCGTATTAGTTCGCTAAGATCTCATAAGTATTGTACAAAGTTTTTTTTTTTTTTTTTTTTTTTTTTTTTATGTTTCAGAAAAGGAAATCGCCATTTCCTAGATCAATTCCTCCCACTAAGAAGGATTGTGATCCCTGTGATTGGAAATCGCCCTCCGCAGAACCTGCGATGTCGCAGTCCTTATCTTCATCCATTCCAGAGCGTAGGCATGTGGTAATGTTTAGTAGTAAGTCCGGTACGTTTAGCACTGCCGGTCTTACTACGCCTTCTGATGCCATCTCGATTTTTCTTTGACTTCGCCTGGTTCGAAAAGTAACAGAAGAAAAACGAGGAGGAGATATAAAAATTTTCAGAAAAAAAAAAAAAGAAAAGAAAAGGTCTCGCGTTACGACCCCCTGGGTTTCGGCAACAATTATGTGACGGCGAACGAATTAAATTAAAAAAAAGGAAAGGACTGAGAAATAATTATCACAATTTCTCGAAACAAGACTGTTTATTAATAGAAGTAATCCTCCTTATATACAATATATACAATCGAAATGTTGTTTACATTCCAGGATGGTTTTAAAGTTGATACTGCCACGCTCCGGTCCTTAACTTATATATATATATATATATATATATATATATATATATATATATATATATATATATATATATATATATATATATATAATAGACCTGTTTTCTTAGAGATGACTGAAGCCTAGCCTTTTTTTAGTCTGATAGGAATTGCGCTGATAATTTCTATGATGATGATAGATGCGTTTGTCTGTAGAAAAAGATGCATACTCATCTGAGTTGCACATGCTAAACTCTCAGTATATCTACCAGTAGGTAACTCCTCATTCTTCTTTCCCTTTGTTCTCTCGGCACATTCTGGAAACGTCTGTACTGGCCATCCAACCTTTTTAACAATTGGAAAATTTATATATTGTTCAGTGTTAAATAACCCTCTAGCCTCACAGAGTTCTTTTTAAGGAATCTATCTTCTGACCGATTTACTTCCAACCATTTGTTCATAAATTTTGAAAAAAAAATGATAAAAGGTAATTTATTTTTGAGTCAGTTTGTACGTTCAAAAATGAATAATTTAAGATATTCTGACTTCTCCATAGCTTTCTTATTTGATAACCCGATTATGTCATACAATGCCCTCCTTGATATAAAATAAAACTGGTATCAGCAGGATTAGCTAAAAAGAGAAGTCGGATGTTAATTATGTTTATATGAAAGTTGTATATAAAATTTAAAATATCGGAAGGGGGCAGCTTCGGGCAAGATTTCTATCTTGATCCTCATACACAAATAAATACTGAATAAAAAACGTTAAAAAGTTTATTCTCATTTTAATAACTAATAAATTATATCATTTCCAAGTCAATTTTAACCTTTGCCAAATCAATTGTCATCTTCTCTATTTCAAATGTAACCCTTTCGAATTCAAATGTAACATTTTCTATTTCTATTGTAACCCAACCGGGCATGAATTAATTCAATTTTATTTTATTTTATTATTGAAAAATAATTATTCTAATTACAATAATGACCTTTGAAATAATTTCGCCATATACTTCCGATAATTTTTTCGTTTTTTAGATAATTGATATTAAATGGTAATTTCAATTTGTTAATATTTTTTAAAAACAATTGTTGATTTTTTTTTAGTAATTATTATTTTGTTTGCAGGTGGATATAAATCACAACTGATATTAGTAAATTGAAAAGTGCTTGCACAATCAAAAGTCAAATTCAAAACAATGGAATCAGAACTCTCGAAAACCTAATAAACGATCTCTACATCAAAGAAAACTTCAACATAAACGGACAAGTGAAATGCGCATGCGCCATTGAAAATCCGATAGTATATTTTAAAATAGCCTACTTGAATTGCTATTCATATCAATATATTTTAAAAATATTTTTCGTTTTTCACTTGTAATTCTTAAACGGTGCATTCTACTGAAAATACTATAGTTTATTAAATTAAAAAACATCAAATTCTGCGTCTAATGAATAACACAACATAATAATTTGGCTAACTAGTGTGGTCGAAAACCACGGTAAATGATTTTGTAAAAAACATAGACAGAGTACTATATATGAGTCAACAGTACTATATATGAGTTCTCTAAGAGAAAAACCCAAGAAATAAAAGTTGTAGAGCATCAAATTCTGTTTCCATTGAGCACAAAAAAGTCTAAATTCCAATCAAGCCCTACACTGGTTGATATTAATTCACTATCATTTATTTTCATTTAAGTGTGCTATTTTAAAAATTATTTTAAAATCCCTAAAAACCATTCGCCTAGAACAGAGATGGCCAATCTTATGCATACCGTGCACCAATTTTTTCACAGACGAGTTCAGATGCGCTATAACAATGCACAATAACAATAACTGCAGTATTGTTTCTACCTTCTTACCTTTGTGGTTAGAGGTTATAAAATGGAGAGTATTATTTTATTAGAAATAATTTTTTTTTTGATCAAACTAACATTTTTAAGTTTTTCTAGAAAATAAGAAATTGTTTGCTGACCTGAGAAACCCTTGATTTACAAATTATTCAGACTAACCAAACTGTTCCTCATTATATCTTGAGATCCATACTAATCACACTGAAATGAATCAGCTTGAAAAGCACGAATTTCTCCAGAACGGCTTTTCTATATTTTATGAAGGAAAGAAGTGAAAGAAAATTCGGAAAAATTTTCAAACTCTTTTTTCTACTAGCATACTTATAAAAAGTCGGAAAATCGTCTGAACTGTGAAAATCCATTCACTCGTTTACGAAATATAAGAGGAAAAGTTTGTCACGCTCGTTTTTCTTTAAGCGTTCATCTAAACAGTCGAGAAATCGTTTGAACTGCAAAAATCCATTCAATATTCACGAAATATAAGAAAAAAGGCGAGAGAAAAGTCGGAAAAATCGTTTGAACCGTGAAAATTCATTCTCCGTTCACTAGATATGTGAGGAAAAGCGAATGGAAAGTCGGTAATTTATAAATTGGATAATCTAAGCTGAAAAAATTAATACATCGCTTAAAATAATAATAATTATTATTATGTAGATGTAACTTCAGCAATCTGAAAGAAACAAATAGTAAGAAGAAGATTAGTTAAGTAAATATTTAAGTTCTGTTAAATATTTTACTTAAAGCATTCATGATTAGTTAATTATTATTAGATCAGGTGTTTAAGGTAATTATAAAAAAATAGTATCATTTCTTATATAGCATTTCCAAGTCAATTGTAACCTTTTCCAAATCAATTGTCACCTTTTCCATTTCAATTGTAATTTTTTCCATTTCAAATGTTACCTTTTCCATTTCAATTGTAACCCTTTCAAAATCAATCTTCACCTTTTCCAATTCAATTGTAACCTTTTCTTTCCATTTCAAATGTAACTTTCCATTTCAATTGTAACCCAACCGGACCTGAATTAATTCAATATTATTTATTTTATGATTGAAAAATAATTATTTTAATTACATTAATGACTTTTGAAACAATTTCGGCATATTCTTTCGACATTTCTTTCGTTTATTAGATAATTGATATTAAGTGCTAATTTCAAGTAGGTAGTATACATTTTTAAAATAAAATTGTCGTTTATTTATTTTTAAATATTTATTATTTTTTATTTATTGAGTGGGTGGGGGAGGGTGGATTTCATCGATTTGTAGCGATTTGGTAATTTCGAATTACTATTACATTTGACATTTCTTTGATACGGATATCGATTATTGCACGTTTTCGAGGGTTCTAATTCGATTTTGTTAATGGGAATTGTGATTGCACCAGGGCTCTAAAAGTAATAGGACGCTGGAGGAACCACTTTGAAACCCTCTTGAATGGAGAATCCATAGGAGAAGCATGCACCAAGGTATCAATATAAGTGGTGGAGAGCTGGAGCCTCCAGATGAAGAAGACGTTCAGGATGCCATTGGTCGGATGAGGAATAACAAGGCCCCAGGAATGGATGAAATCCCGGCTGAATTTTGGAAATATGACGGAGAAAAAACATCTAAATTCATGCACAATCTGATTCTACAATACATTCGACATATGGGTAGAGGAGTGCATTCCTGAAGAATGGTACAAAACTACTATTTGTCCTATTCATAAGAAAGGTGATCCTCTTAACTGCGAAAACTATAGAGGAATATCCCTCCTACCGTCTTCCTACAACATATTCTCTAATATTTTATTCCACAGACTCCTTCCATTTGTTGAAAGGAGAATTGGTCAATATCAAGCAGGTTTTATGAAGGGCAAAGGTACAACTGACCAGATCTTCTCAGTTAGGATGATAATGGAGAGAGCGGCTGAATACAATATCCAGACCCACCATCTCTTTGTAGATTTCCGAGCTGCCTATGACAGCGTGATCCAAGAGGAACTGTATGAGGGAATGATTGCTCTCGATATCCCTCCGAAGTTGGTCCGCCTTGTCAGGATGACAATGAAGGCTACTCAGTGCTCGGTGAGTGTCCGGAACCGGGAACGGTTTTTTTCAGAGCCACAAAGGACTCAGGCAAGGTGATTGTTTAGCATGCTTGCTTTTCAATATTGCCCTGGAAGGCGCCATCAGGAAGTCGGGAATCCAGGTAGGAGGGACGATTTTCAACAATTCGTGCCAAATCTTAGCCTACGCCGATGATCTGGATATTATTGGAGGCAGTTTTTCCAGCATGAAGAGTGCCTTTACAAATCTTCAAAGAGCAGCTGCTAAAGCTGGATTGCAAGTGAATGAGAAAAAAACAAAGTATATGCTCTGTAATCCTAACAGAGGAGAACACCTAGGAGGAGGAGTAAAAATAGGGGATTTCAGCTTTGATTGTGTAGAGGAATTCATATTCCTTGGAACACAGCTAATCTCAACTAATGATAAACAACTGGAGATTCAGCGTCGGATTATAGCGGCCAATAGGTGCTACTATGGACTTCAGAAACATCTAAGAAGCAAGTCTCTCTCCAGGACAACGGAGATACGAATATATAAGACCCTAATCAGGCCGGTTCTCACATATTCTTCGGAGTGCTGGATGATAACGAAAGCCCTAGAATCGTCCCTATTAAGATTTGAAAGGAAGATTTTGGGAAGGATTTTGGGGCCTGTGTGTGACAACGGTATATGGAGATTGAGAAAAAACGCTGAACTTATGCATCTCTATAAAGATCAGGATATTATGCATTTTATAAAATCTGGACGTCTGAGATGGGCAGGGCATATTGCAAGAATGAGTAATAACGAAATCCCTAAAAGACTCCTTGAGGAAAAGATCTTCGGACGCAGAAAAGTGGGTAGACCTCGCCTGCGGTGGGAGGATTGTGTGGCTGCAGACGCGCGAAAAATGCTGGGGACTAGAAATTGGAGAGCAGCAGCACAAAACAGAGAAGACTGGCGGCTCAGACTAAGGGAGGCCTGGACTCTTCACGAGTTGTAGCGCCATCGAAGAAGAAGACTTTTGAAACAATTTCGGCTTATTCTTTCGACATTTCTTTCGTTTATTAGATAATTGATATTAAGTGCTAATTTCAAGTAGATAGTATACATTTTTGAAATAAAATTGTCGTTTATTTATTTTTAAATATTTATTATTTTTTATTTATTTAGTGGGTGGGGGAGGGTGGATTTCATCGATTTGGAGATCGTTCATTAGGTTTTCGAAATTGTTATGGTCAAATTTACTACCGAAATTTTATTCGGCCACGAGTATTTCTACTTAATTATTAGTTTTCAAAATTCTTTGATATAGGTATCGTTAACTAGGTTTTCAAGGGCGCTATTTCGGAATTCACTATCGGATTTCCGATCGCGCATGCGCATTTCGCTTTTCCGTTGCTATTGCAGATTTCTATGATAAAGGGGTTGTTTATTAGGCTTTTGATTCCATTTTTTTAGTTAGGTTTTGGTACGCGCATGCGCGTTTGGTATTTCCGTTAATGTTGGAATTTTCTATGATATAGGGATCGCTAATAAGGTTTTCAAGGGTTCTGATTCCATTTCTTGAATTGGATTTAGGATCGCGCATGCGCATTTCGCTTTTCCGATGCTATTGGAGTTTTTTATGATAAAGGTATTGTTTATAAGGTTTTCGAGGATTCTGATTCCATATTTTTAATTGGATTATTAATCGCGCATGCGCATTTTTCATTTCCGTTACTGTTGGAGTTTTTTTATGATAAAGGTATCGTTTATCAGGTTATCGAGGATTCTGATTTTATTTCTTGAATTGGATTTTGCTTCGCGCTTGTGCATTTCTCTTTTCCGTTACTGTTGAAAATTTCTATGATATAGGGATCGTTCATAAGAATAGATATAGAGTAGAATAGATATAGATATAGAGTTGCCAATTCTATAAATTTGTTTTATTGAAAACAAGTTTCGAATGTTATACATTCATCCTCAGTTCTAAAAACACACAAACAATTCAAAAATAAGCAATTCAAAATATAGTTTGGTATTATTATACATATTAAATTAGATTAATATAAATCAGTATTATAAAACATTTATGAATTATGAATTTAATTAATACAAGAAATCAAATACATGTTGGTACTCACTAAGGTTTAAATGGATTATATCAAACAGAAAAGTTTGTACTGGTTTCTTCTCGCATTGTACTAACAATGAACGAGAGGTAGGTTGGATGTTTTTAGGTAAACGGTTTAAGGGTCAGGGTTTTTCCAGTAATGCCGGTGAGTAAAAAACATAAAAAATCGTTTACAAAAAAACATCCTACCTACCTCTCGTTCATTGTTAGTACAATGCAAGAAGAAACCAGTACAAGCTTTTCTGTTTGATATAATCCATTTAAACTTTGGTAAATACCAACATGTATTTGATTTCTTGTCTTAATTAAATTCATAATTCATAAATGTTTTATAATAGTGATTTATATTAGTTAGTTGAACTGATTTATATTAATCTAATTTAATATGTATAATAATACCAAACTATATTTTGAATTACTTATTTTTGAATTTTTTGTGTGTTTTTAGAACTGAGGATGAATGTATAACATTCGAAACTAGTTTTCAATAAAACAAATGTATAGAATTGGCAACGCTATAAATTTCCGTACTCCTGGATGACTTAGTCCGTGTAATCGCTTAAAGACTGTTTTTCTAAACAGTTGCAGAACATAAGGACGTGCCTTAGTGGTGGAGGTTTCGCAAAGTCCTAGAGTTTTGACACCCGGAAGACTTAGTGATTTTTAGTTTAATTTATCGTTCAAACAGAGTTCTTGAACGCTAGGATCAGACTTCTAGCCGGTAACGATCGCTTCAAGATCGTCAGAGGTTTGAATCTCCTCAAGGCGCGAGAGTGTGTCAGCGACGATGTTCTATTTGATAGATCGGCTTGATAAACTACGGCCGTAGAAAATTGACTGATGAAGTTCAGTTGTCTGATTCGGCGTGGTTTTGCTGTCTCTGGTTTTTGCTGAAAGACGTGTATTAATGATCTGTTTCACTGCCTTATAAATTGCCAGAAGCTCTCATTCATATGTGGAATAATTCTTCTGTGTGGCTGATAGTGCCGTAGAAAAGAAACCATGTGGGCACCAGATGCCATCTTTCTTCAGTTGTAATACCGAACCAATTCCAATGTCAGAAGCATCACATGCTAGTGTTGGTTCTCCGGCGGTTGAAGGATGGTCAAGTTTTGCCACTTCACTCAGACTTTCCTTGCTTTTCTCGAAGGCTTGGATAGTCTCTTGGGTCCAATTTATGGGCGTCCTATCCTTCCGCTTGCGGTTGTGGAGTAGCTTATTGAGTGGAGCTTGTTTCGTAGCGGCATAAGCTATGGTTTTATGATAAAAATTGATCATTCCCAGAAATCTCCGCAGTTGGCAGATGTTTTCTGGTCGTGGTAATTCTAATATAGTTTTTACTTTTGAAGGCAAAGAGAGGTATGACGCCTTTGCTGTCTTTTCGGAAGTCCAAAAAGTCTTCTTCCGGTTGACCAATAATATATTTGCTTATGTTTAGTGAAAGTCCGAGTTCATCAAGACGCCGGATTGACAAATCGACCAATCCGTAAAGGCAGGTACGAATATGAACTATTCTTAGAATTTTATACAATAATTTGAGATCGGAATGTAACAATAGTTTATTGTTTACTATAGAGTTGCATGTGAAGACCAGGAAATTTTCTTACAGTTGGAGACCATTCACAGAACTGTTTGCCGAATTTATTCATTTATTAAATCTAAAGACACTTCCAATGAAGTACTTTGTTTTAAATTAGTTGCATCTAGTATTCCCTTATTTAATCTTGAAAAATCCCCATTCGGGAAAAAAAGTATTTTATAATTATTTGAATTTTTAAGAATTATTAAGTTATTAACGAATTCTACGTAAAATTTTGTGAATAAAATTTGTTTTTCAATTTACCTGTGTCTTGTTTTATTTATATGGTAAATTAAAATTAAAATTCTTAAAGAAAGCAATTTAGACAATAATTACAGCCTATTGCTGACTTTTTGCTCGTTTCTGACATTTATCATGTCATTTATCGTGCATATTTTCCTGCATATTCCTTCAGGCTTCATTGCATATTACTGCAAGTTTTACTGCATATTTGAGGACGTTTTACTGCATATTTAAAGACTTTTTACTGCATATTTAAGGACTTTTTACTGCATATTATGTGGCATATTTTGACCTTTTTTGCTGCATATAAATCCGGTCTTTAGTAATGACAAACGGCTCCCCGCAAAAAGCATCTACATCCAAGTAGAATTGCTTCGCGTCAATCAAAAAACTGACTAACCAAACTTTTCCCTAACCTATTCTCCAATTTTCAGTTTATTAAAAAAACAAAAACTTGTTATAATCCGTTCCCATATTCCACCATTCACCCGTATCTCCATTATCAATTCTAACAACTGGTTAACTTTTGATTTTTGTTATTATATTTTATTTCCTATTCATGTTAAATGTTTTTTTTTTTTTATTTTAGTTTTTGACAACTCCTTATTTAATGAAGACTCTATTAAACCTCCTCACCTCTTAATTTTTTTGTCTCCTCGTGTGACAGAGACATATTAGCAGCTACTTTGCAAAATGACTATTGAATACCCACGGGTCTTCTGTGAATCACCGTTGAAATTAAAAATTTGTGCGCACACAGAGCGAGCCGCCCCACGCCCGGAGCGTTTTCCGATCGCGTTGAGTGAATCGCTAGAGTGTACGCACCTATACATTATGCAATTGATTGTGAGTCATATCTTGAGAAAAGTCAGATATCTCGAGAAATGTTAGACGTGCAGATGCCTATTATCACTCACATTGCAGCTAGTAAAATGCATTATAAATTAGTGATCTGCACCATTGTTGCCAAGAAGTCGACGTCTTTTTCTGACTTCTTGGCCCCTGTCAACTTACTGGTCACAATCGGTATATCCCAATATCTCCAAATCTAAGGCTATGTTATGGTTCCGTGCATATTCATTTTTCTTTATTTTAATGTATTTAATTTTCTCTTTTTCTTATGTTTTTCTTAATATATACCATTTTTTATTATTTTATTTGTAACTTTTTATTATTCTATTCGGAGGTACTTATTTCCTTTCAGATCGTATTCATTATATTGTTATAACTACAACGTCTTCCCTCCAATTACTGTAGACTTTTCCATCTCCTCTACATCATGTCTAGTGTCATAACCATCTGTCATGCTAATTCCAAGTCCCTACCTGCTCATTATGACAAATTCCTATAATATTTCGCCCAAAACTTTTACTATATCATTCCAGTTTTTGAAACACGGCTAAAGCCTACATTTGCACATTGAAAACTTAAAATTGAGTTTAAGAAAAAATAAATATATAAAAATGTTTAGTAAAGTTAAATACATCGTATAAGTAAATATTTTTTCGTTCGTCCTTATGTTGCAGTAGGATAATAATACAGAATAAACGCTAAAATAGGATATTTTAACTATCGACGTCTTCTTCCGTATAAGAGAATGGATCAGAAAATTATTTAGTTAAGCCTGCTAGAATAGGAAGGAGTTAGTTGACTATTAAAATAGACTATTTTAGCATTTATTCTAATTTCTCTCAACTCGCTAATATAGTCCGTTCCGATTTAATAACTAGCCAGGATCTATCGAAGCCTGTATCAATGTTAAAACTGACTATTTTTGAAATAAGGACCTCTCGAAGGACCTATATCCTCGCCAAAGCTAGCATTATTTGTAGAGCGTTAAAATATTTGTATAAATTTTATCCTCCTCCTCCTCCTCCTCCCCTCTTACCCGCCCCACCCTTCCTCACGCGATTCCTAATAGGCTTTCGGAGCCAACTCGCTTTAACGTGTATGAACATGGAGATTGTTAAGACAGTGGCTTTTTTCAGCATCTTGGAAAGAATAGTGCAATCACAAACACCTAGTTTCCTCGAAATGTCCAAACAACTTGATCCTTTCCAATCTGGTTTCCGACCCTTCTTCTCCACACAAACCGCTCTCATCACATCACTTCATCAAAATCACCATTGAAATTCATACCGCTGTGGATGAAAAAATATTAACAGTATTAATACTCCTTGACTTCTCTAAAGCTTTTGATCCCCTGGAACATTCCATCCTCTTTACCAAACTAAAATCTCTATCCTTTTCCAATAACTCTATTCTCTGATTTCAATCTTTCCTTTCCGATCGGTCTCAAGCAGTTATATTCCTAATCAACCCACATCTTCCTTCCTTACCCTGTCCTCAGGAGTAGCCCAAGGTTCTAGCATGTCTCCTCTCCTTTTCAATTCCTGTATCAATGATCTTTCCGGTTCAATCCACCACTATTCCCACGACCTTTACGCCGACGATTTCCAAATATACTTGTCCTCCTGAGTTATTAGTTGCGTTTGCCAATTTTCAGGAAGACATAGATTGGATCAGTGCCTGGGCAAACCTGAATAAATTAAATTAACCTGAATAAAACCTAATTAAACGTCACGAAAACTCAGGTTATTGTTATCGGATCCAGTTTCCTCCTCAGATCCAACGCCGCCTTTCCTAATTTATTACTAAATGATCACCCTATCACTTTCAGCTTCTCTGTCAAAAATATAGGTATTACTATTGACCAAACCCTTTTCTGGAAACCCTTTATTGTCTAAATTTACCGATGGTAAATGATAAGCACCCTAAAATTATTCCATCGCTCCCGCCTTCTTCTTCAACCACCCACTTGCAAGCTCCTCGTATCCTCACTTATTTTCCTCCGCTTTGACTATGAATGTGTGGTATCTCGTTTCCACTCTAGGACTGGGTTAAAGCGTATCATAAACTGCTTTTAAAGATTTGATTAGTAGTAAATAATTGTTTCAATTATCAAACAAAGTTTCAACTCTGTGAATCATTTCATTATTTTTATCATTTGTATATCCTTCTAACATAAAATTCTGTTTAGAAGTGAGTAATCGTTTTTAACTTTGTTTTAACTCTGGATTGTTTCATTATTTTTATATTCTACGTTATTTCTTTCTTTTCATTTTTTTTTTGTCAGTACAATTATTAACTTTATTTTTTTACCAGAAGAATCTTCTTCTTTTTTTCGTTATTTATATGTTGTAATTGAGATTATTGTACATATCAAATGACTTTTGTTAATGTAGTCTTTGGCTAGACATTTTTTTCTGTTTTCTTTTTTATTTGTAGATGTTTGTTACTCTTAAGGGACCTAGTCCCAGAATGAAGTTTATTTTTCTATTATTCTATTACAGCTTATAATGATTACCTTCCTAAAAAGAGTAGTTTTCGTGATATTTGCCAAAATAAATTCACCAAATAATGTTCTCGATTTTATAGATAAAAAATGTGTTTATTGAAAAAATTTAACTCGGGAACTATTTGACGTATACATGTCTGTTGCCTCTTCGAATTAGAGCTATCAAAATAAAGTAGTTTATAATGATAATCTTCGTAGCAAGAGCAGTTTCCATGATATTCGCAAAAATAAATTCAAGAAATGCCGATTTCTCATTTTTATTTTTGCAAAAAATTGTGTATTTTAAAAAACTTTATCTCGGTAACTATCAGAGGTGCATATGCCTAATTACCACTCAAATTAGAGCCATTTAAATGCACAAAGTAGTTTATAATGAGCATCTTCGTAGGAAGAGTTTTCCATGATCTTTGTCAAAATTAATTCACAAAATCGTTATTTATAGTCGTTTGAAAAAAAAAAAAAAAGTCGGCGTTTTTAATATTTTCTAGAGAACAATTTAAAGAGCTCTTTTAGGGCTCAAATAATAGCTTTTTCACTTCATTTTAAAAAAGGTACTCATTTTTTTTCCCGCGGATGGTAGTTTTCAAGATATTGAGCACTGAATAAAATATGAGCGAAAATTTTAGGTTTTTCTTGAATAAAATGAACTTCCGGTAGTATGCTCCTTAAAATAGTTCAATATCTATTTTTCAAGGGCATTAACTGTACATACTGTATAGTATAGGAGAAAGATGAAATATTTTTTAAGTGTGGAAAAAATATTTATAAATAGAAAAAAGAAAAGCGGAAATTTTTAATGGAGAAACTTTTTATATCTTCATGAAAGAAACTCAATAAAAAAAAAAATTGAAATCCATCCATTGTAACTGGGTTAGTAGGTATAAACTTAAATGCACTGGACTAACTGTACATAAAATAATATGATATATATATATATATAATAATTATAATTAGGTACGTATTTTAGGTTTATATTGTTTTTGAGTGGATCGTATATTCAATACCAATCATCTGGTATCTCAAACGATTGTAATGACAGATAAAAATATAGGTATGTCTTCCTAAAAATGTTAATCAGCAGTAGTATAAGTCACATGTAAAACTAGGCTGTGAAAGAGTAAAGTTACAGTACTAAAGGCTAATGGATCGATAAGAGAACAGTCTCTCCTTCACCCAATTCTCAACCAACCTTCACCGAGCCGTTCATCCAAGTAGCACAATTGTCACGAGCAGAGAGGTTACCACCTGGCTATAGTGGTACAACTCCGGTCAGTTCTATTCTCTTAAGTTTAGTTGGTCTATTTTTTTTTTAGATTACGTTTAGTTAACATATTTACGCTTGTACAATTTATTTATTTTTTGTATAAATATATCATCGTTTTATACGCCGCATGGTTTAACGTGTTTTACTTTAATATTTCCGTGTACTGTGCCAGTGTTGGTGAAAAAATGGTTTTAGTGTGGGATGAAGTAGCTCTTAAGAAAAGAATAGAAAGGTTCTGGTTTATTCATTTCACGACTGTCAAATTTCAATAAGATAGAGGTAGGTTTTTGGAATAATAAGTGTATTATTTTTTTAATATACATAACTTCCACAAATAAATACATTTTTTTTTTAATTGTTAATCTTATCGGAATATCATATTGGCCAGTTTATTTATTATATTTGGTCATAAGTTATTACTCTTACAAGTTAACATTTTTCTTTTATTTATTTCAAAACAAATTAAAATTTACTGGTGTAACAACTTATTTGTTGGTTATTTTAACTTTTAGTTTATCTGATATTTTTATTATATTGCTTTTATGACAATCGTTTGCCAATTTTTTTTTTTTGGTGTTTTGATTTTTTTACCAGCATTTTCTCTAAATTTCTTAAACAGTTCAGTACCTTTCCAATTTAGAAGTTAAAATGTAATATTATAATCCATTCTATAAGAAATTGTGTATCTTCGTTATAACTTGTTAGCGTATTAACTTATTTGTTTTTTTATACATGTGTTCTTACCTTCATAATTAAAATGTCTTAGTTAACATTCTTTTTCAGACTGAAGGATTTACTCGAGATGTTCCTTCTAAACATCCTTTAATGGTAATATGATTTAGTTGTATTTTTATAGTATTATTATGGGTTTTCAAAATTATTAGAAAGGTTAATGTTGCTTTTGAGATATATTTCAGTCTATTTACGATTCTATATTTTATGAATATATCTTTTATAGGTTTTATTAAATTTGAAGAAAGTAAAGGAAAGATAAAACCTAGAAAATTCGGTCTTTGCTCATAATATTTATATCAACCTCTCTGAAGAAAGCTGAGGTCTTAATACATCGGTATGGGACTGTTGCTTTGTCCTTTCCAGTCTATTAAATTCTGATTGTATTTGTTTGACTGTAAATATGATTTTTCAAAATGTAAAAATATTTTATATCTTTGACTCCCTAACAATCTGGTCCCCTTGATACTTATGAATGTTGTTTATTATACAAAAAAATTTTAATAGTTTAAATACTTGCATGTTATTGTAGATTTAAAAAAAAATTGTTGAAGTGAGCAAATGTTTCTTACAAATTATTTGTATCTCAGAATCTCAGTAAGTAAATCCTTTACTGTGACTCATAATTTTAAGAAGACTTTTAAGAACTAAAAAATATTATGTGCACTTGTATGGTTTGGTCTAGATGAAAGTATATATCATTGCATTGCTATTTATAACTATTTTATGATTAATATTTTCTCATCTCTTTAATTGAACATTTATTATTCCTTATTTAAAATAAAATTGGTGCCCTAATGAAATATTTTCCTGTTTTTCTGTTAGTATGCTTATATGTTAACTTTTTCATTTAAGACTTCAAAAAAAAAAAAAAAAAAATATATATATATATATATATATATATATATATATATATATATATATATATATATATATATATCAGAAAAATATACATTTAAAATTATTAGGTGGCTCAACACCTATGAACAAGATAAGGCCTACTGATTCTTTTCTCACTATATTTGGTGTTAAAGAGGTGGCAGCCAGTTATCCTCACTATTTGATTTACATGCTCTTTAAGGGCATTTACTTATTTACTTAAGTAGCTTTTCAGTGATCATTTCAAGAATGAAAGGACCTTGTACTAGACCCCTGGAAAAAATACTGGAGATGTGAATCATATTTGTATCTGTATCATTGATCAATGTGCTACTATATCTTTGAAGTATTCAAATTTTTGATAGATGCATACTGTGGGATATTCTAAGCCCTATTTTAGACCTGACCCGATTGAAAATTATTTAATCTTTTGAAAGTTATAATAATTAATGTTATAATTAAATCCAATTACTTGGAAAATAAAATTTGACAAATTTATTTCTTCAGAATATTTGCATCTGTAAAAGTATTTTCACTGTCATTGTCATTTTAATCCATATCATCTGTTATCTAGTAATGATTCTTGATTCTCAAATAAAATTCTCATAAGAAGAAATTAATAATATTTTCATAAGAAATTCTTTGATACCAGTCATGTTCAATGAATTTTAGCATGAAACTATCTGAAATATTTAGAGGACCCTTTCGGAACCCCTGTGGTATTAAACGTAACCCTTTTTTGTTTATTTACTTTTATAAAAAATACTTTATTGCAAATTTACTAATAATTCCTTTTCTAAAATATTGTCAGTTTGGTGGTAAAAGTGATGAACAGCATTTTTGTGAAAATGAAAAGTTGTTATTTATCTGTGCCTGAAGTAAATTTTTGCTTCCATATTGACAAAATTGTTAAATTATCAATAATTAACTGGTAATTTCACAGTTTTGTCAATAATGAAGCGTAAATCTGGTTCAGGCACATGTAAATAGCAACTTTTATTTTCATTAAAATGATGTTCATCAATTTTATCACTAAACCGACGATATATTTCTCATAATATATTTTTTTAAATAACTAGATTATAAAAGGAAGCTCACAAAGTGCCTGGGCATTATGAAATCAAAAAACAATTTTTCAAAATCACATTATTATTAATTATTATCATATTACAATCCATAACCATAATTAAACTACTTATCACAAGGATCTATAAGAAAAAATAACTAATTAATTTACCTAAATGTTTCTTGCAAAAGTTTTAAAAAAATTGCAGTAATTGTGAAAACTCTGTTTGCTAAGGTGCATAGGAGAATCAACCTTAAAGGTAATATTCATTATCAGCATCCAAAAACAAGTGGAAGTACCTAGTTTTAACTGCGTAATAGTTAATACGAGTGTGAATGTAGAAACAATAGTTGGAGTCCCATAAGGACCTCCTTGGTACTTAGCATTTCATGAGGCCCGTGGTACTCAGAGGGTTAAAACTAATTAAATGGAAACTAGTGTTATGATGCTGTAGAGGTGCTAGAAAAGGGATTTTATTTTGTATATCAATAAACAGAAGATGTCACAAGTGTATATGTTGATTTTCAAATTTATTTCATGTCATGTTCATAGCTTGTTCATTGCATGCTAGTGAGAGGTTAAATTAGGTGTTGGTGATCTGTGTGGTAGAGAAACATAAATTGAAAGTGATGCAATTGAATGCAAATTCAGTCATCCTCTATAAATTTGATGAATTCTTATTTAACTTTATATTTTATTTCTTTTCTATTTTATGTAATATGTTTTCTTTAGCCTGGCTCTTGGCCTTGTTTCTATCTTTTGCTAAAAATGTACTCATTAATTTTATTTTTTCATATTAAGTGCTATCTTTCATCAATTTTCTTCAAGACTGTAATTTCGAAACATAATGAAGATCATCTTTGGGGACATCTGCTGTCGTGAAGATGAGGTTTTTTTTTTAATTTATTTTTCTGAATGCCTTATACATCGACAAACTTCTGTATTCCTTTAACACTTTAATTCTGATTGATGCCTCTATAATAAACTGGTGATTTAGGAACTAAAATGTTTCTGGCACAAATTGAAGTTGCTTTGCTAACATTTTTATTAAATCTTATTATTCAAGTTCCTTTCTTCTGTAAATTCTTTGTATATATCTCTCTCCCCACACCCCTCTGTCTCTCTTAATCTTTTCACATGAACACCCACACACTGATTTAATTGAAAATTAACATTATTTTATTTGTATGTTTATTTATCAATATAAATTAAATTATAAAATAAAACTCTTGTTCTTAATCTGTTTTTTTCTTTTTATTCAATTATTATTCATTCTTTAATTTATAGAGCAGACCATGTAAATTAATTTTGTTTAAAAGTAGATTCTATTCATTTAGTATAGTCTAGGGATTAAACTGATATGAACCTTAATTGCATTTGAAAAACAAATTAAGCCGATCAGTGGATTACAATTTCCAAGAAAACAAAGTCAGTCATTTTTTTTTTTTTTGTCTCACCTCATTAATTAATAATGAAAATTAATAATAATATTTTTAAAATAAAAATTCAAAACTATAAAAATGAACTTCCTAGAGTGCACCAGATAAGAGAGAGTTTAGCATAGTTTTATAATGTACATATGCGCTCATTAAGCAACTGCCCTTCATTGTATATTGTATTTTCTGTTAACAATTTCTATCTAAATAACTTAAATCTCAACATTTTGCTAATTTGCATGTTGATGAATGTGTTTATTAACACTTAAAAACTTAAGCTTCTTTGAATTTTTAATATTGTTTCTGTTTTATTGCCATTACTTATGCGATGTTTGAACTTTTTGATCAATGAAAAATGATACTTCTTATACTAACATGGAGTAATGATGATAATAATCCTTTCTTCTTTGTTTTGATCTAAAAAGAAAGTATTATTATTGATGGGTGATTACAATGCAAAGGAATGAGTCAAGAGGAAATGATCAGTAATGATGGATATAGATCAAGTGAAATTAGTGAATTGAATCATCAAAGCAACTTGGAGTGAATGTTCTTCAGTTAAAACTGGGCCATTCCATGTCAAATTGTCCAGGGGCTGGCTTCAACCTGTCACAGATTTTAATGAAAATTTGTATTTAATAATTGAATACCAAAATAAGAAAAAGGTCATGGACAAATTTCAGCTAATTCTAGCTTGTAATTTAAAAATTACCGTCGTTTGAAATTTGTAGAGATTTGAACTTCAGAGGATAATTTGAGCTGGAAACCAGCTCCTATGTTTTTAGGCTTTTCTATGTAAAATCAATATTTATGGAGCTAGAGGATTCAAAATTTATTCATTTGTCCTAAATTGTGTATGAAATAAGACGATACCAAAAATATTGGCATTATGACTTTTCATCATTCAAAATTATTCTTAAATATAATAATAAATGTGCTTTCAAAATTGTGACTTTTATATCGAAAAATATCTGTGGCTAAAATCTTTCTCCAGATACCCCAATACAACCGTATATTACTGATAAGAACATTAAACTTCCTTTCAAATGATAAAATAATATTGATAGGGTTTTGAGTTTAAAGAGTTTTATGACAATGTATATCTCATAATTTTTTTTGTATGTTGTGGAAATGGTATGTTCAACATAGACAAAGTTAGTGTTAAAAAAATTGGAGAGTGAAGTTCTTAAATATTGGACTATTGAGCTAAAATATATTGAAACTACAATTCATAAGGTGAAATATTTCTAAAGAAAATCTCTAAATTAAAATAATTATCATTAATGGGCATAGGTGTCCATAATAATTGTACCACTTCCTCTTCAACTACTAATGGACACATTAATATATATTAAATAATAAGTGTGATAATAATAAACTATCAATTCTCCAAATTCAAAGTATATAGAATATGTGCATACCTTTAAAATTATAAAATAAATACTTAGCGAAAAGCAATACTCTTACGGAAGAAATTATTCAAAATGGTAAATATTACAAAATCTCAATATTTGTACATAAAGCAGAGGAAAGAAAATCTAGGATTTAATGAAATTTTAATCTTCATGGATTTTTTTGAAAATTATAATTTTATTTTCTAAAACAAAGTTCAGTCATACCATTGGAGCCATTCAAGTTGCACTGTACATCCAGTGGTAGTATATTCTAAGAATGGAGATGGTAACATAATAGAAACACCCTTGTGTTTCATTCCTGATGGCCACAAACATGAGTTACCATTTATCTAATCCGTTCAAGAAAAAACTACGATTTTCATTAATTTGACCTTACTATCAGTAGACAATGTGAAGTACATTACTGATGGTTGCAAAGCCCAGTATAAAAATTTTAAAACTATGATGAATCTTTGTTTCCATGAAAAAGATTTTCTTCTTGAAAGAAGAAGAAGTTGGCCCTTTCATGCAATTAGCCATGGAAAAACTGTGTGTGATGGAATTGGAGGGCACAATTAAAAGAACTTTTACAAAGAGAAATCTCCAAAGTGCAAGAGAAAGTGAACAGATAGTAATTGCTAAATAAATGTACAACTATTGTAAAGATCTTTTTAATAATGTTTTTATAATAGTAATTTATAATAGAAACAAATCTAGGTAATTGGGCAAAGTATAACAGGAATCAGAAATTTTCATTGTTTTTACCTTGTGACTTCTGAAGAAATCACAGTAAAAAGAGTGAGCTTAGACTTTGATAACTGTTTAAGAAAAAACATTTTTTTGTAAAACAGCACCAGCCGTAGAACCAAATCTTCACTCTTTCTTGGCCTGTGTTTATGAAAGCAACTGGTGTATTGAAATGGTCCAGTGTTTGCTAGGTTGTTACAAAAGTCCTTGTGCATTAGTATAGATTTATTTCAGATTACATATTTTAAACATTATTGAATACTACTCTTCAAAGTAAAGTCCATTGTTTTCAATTACTTCCACCCATCTTTCTGCCAGTAATTGGATTTGATGCCGGCACCACTCCTTTGATTTTGAGGCAAAGAACTCTTCACATCCAATTTTTACGTTCTCGTAATTATCAAAGATTCAACCTTTTAAAAAATGAACTATTGATCTAAACAAATCATAATCTGATGGTGCAATATCTGGGCTATACGCAGGATGAGGCAAATCGTTTACTCCATGCAGTTCCGATAATTTTTCCTTGGTCAAACGAGAACGATGTGCAGTGGCATTGTTATGTTGCAAAATGGCTTGGTTCCTGTTGACCAAAGTGGGGTACTTAGCATTCAAATCTGCACAAACTTTGTCTAGCTGTTCACAGTAAAGGTTTGAGTCCACTGCCCGACCATCAGGAACAAGCTGAAAATGCAAAACGACTTTGAAGTTCCACCAAACACAAAGTATCCCTTTTTTCGCAATACCGATCTTGGCGAACCTCCGGTTGTGCAGTTTCACCTGGCCGTAACCACTGCTAATGTTTGCTATGGTTTTTTAAAAATATCTACTTTTTGTCACTTGTGATAATTTTTTCCAGAACCTGTCATCTTTCGGATTTTGAAGCAAATTTTGCATATATCAACTCGCTGCTAGACTTGGGCCTCTGTCAAGTCATGTGGGTCGGACCTTGGTCTTAAATTCCGTACACCCAAGTTTTGAAGATGACGAGCCATTGTTGCATTAGAAGCCCCTACTATGGCTGATAAATCACGAGTAGTTGCATGTGGGTCCTGGTTCATAATTTCAAGAACGTCATCATCAATGACCGATGTGCGACCTGATCTGGGTTCATCTGCAAGGCTCATATTTCCATTGTTGAAATTCCTGAACCAAAGTGCAACAAGATTTCTATAATTGATTCTCCTTCTATGGCACAAATTTCTTCGGCGGCTGCCTTTGCACTAATACCTTTTTTCCAGTAATATCTCAAAAGACCGCAAACCACGATTTTTTCTTCTGACATTGCACAACTATTCCACGTGTGTTTTAAAAATGTAATTGACCCCATAAAGCCAACTCAAGTCACAAGGAATTAAAGGATTAGTCAAAGTAAACATTGACATAAATATTAGGAACAAAAACATTCTTATAGGATTAATTATGAGGTTTAGAATTAAGGGTTTTGTTCATGCACAAGGACTTTTGTAACAACATAGTAAATGAGGCAGAAAGTGATTATGAGGACCTTTTTATGCATCCCTATGGTCCAGCTGAAACTATATTTGGGCCTCAAAAAGAAGACAAATGTCCTGCACCACCAGCTCATCTACTTTGTTTAATAAAAGCTTGATTCTATACATACATACAACATTGATTCTAATTCATGGAAAGAAATAAACAAAGCCTAGAACAACTTTAAAAGGTCATTGTAGACAACCATTAATTTTTAAGTAGAAAATTTAATTATTAATTTGGATGATTTAATGCTCTTTTCAGTAATATATGGTTGTATTAGGGCATCTGGAGAGATCTATAAGCCACATATAATTTTTTATATAAAAGTCACAACTTTGAAAGCACATTTATTTTTATATATTTAAGAATAATTTTATCCATGATGAAAGATATTGGCAATACTTTTGGTGTCATGTTATTCCCCATGTTATTCCTGCCTCATTTACTATGTTGTTACAAAAGTCCTTGTGCATGAACAAAACCCTTAATTCTTCATTTTTTTTAAACCTTAATTAAATGACTTGATTGAATAACAATACAATACAATCAGCCACATTCAAGAGCAATAAGTATTAGGGCTTTAAGTTTCCATTCATACTATATAAATACAAGTGAACAAATAAAATGAATGAATAAACCAAAAGTATATAATAAAGATAAAAATAATTTGAACATATGTACATCACAACAAAATTAAATTGATTGAATACTATCAGAATAAGTAAAAGCCAAAATAAGGAAAATTTAAGTTAAATAAAATAAGTATGTTTGAACACATTTATACCAATTACATTCTGCCCTAGGGAACTCTGAACTAAGCTTTACCCTCCACATGAGGGGGGCAAAGCAGGACTCCAGGAGATTCTAGCGCTTCTCTCCCAGTCGCGTCACTGGTATTGAAAGCCAGTAGAGACTGAGTGAGGGCACTAGAGCCGCAGACGATCAGGACTTGAGTGGAGAAGCCATTGCCAGAAGTCTAATAACATATTTACAAAAGGACTCTGGGCTGCTTCTACCTTCAGGGAAGGTTATAGGGATGGTTAGAGCTAGATAGGGATTGTGCTATAGGATTAGGATGGTGAGTGAGGTTCTTGTGAAAGTTGGATAATTTGCATAGAATAAGGTCAAGGACATATGGGATATTGAGATTGTGATTTAAGGTCTTGTTTTAAAGATAATATGGAGCATTGACTATTGCTCGGTAGACTTCAGACTGAAAGGATTGGATATGTTTGATGTTCAAAGTTTTAGCTGTCCCCCATAGTTCAAGTCCATAGGTTTCAGAATGGTCTTATAGATTAATAGTTTGTTTTCAATCGAAAGATGAGATGTTCTGTTCAGTAGTTTATATAACTGACCATATCGTCACTTGAGCTCTTGTCTTTTAGTTGTATGGTGTTAAAATGGACTGGAGGACAGGATCTGCGTCAGAGTGTGAAAGTAACATGCTTTCATTTTGACTCATTAACTTTAATGTGCCAATAGTTGCACAACTGTTCGATCAGGGTTGCCAGGAATATATTGGGATTAGTAGAAAAGTCAGCGGTGAATAAAATGTAGATGACAATACCTAAGAGACTGCCTTGTGGAACACCGGGTTCGACAAGGTAACTATTGGAGAATTCTGTATCAGAGCGAACTCTGAAAGAATGATTAGAGAGGTAGGATCAGAGGATTAGGTATAAGGATTGGGGTAAATGGATTTTGAGCTTGAAAAGCAAGCCATTGTGCCACACCCTGTCGAAAGCGAAATGAATACATTTTGAAGCCTTTAGCTCAATAAATAATGATTTTGCATAGAAAAGTCCAAATCCATGTAATATAGTTTCCAGATCAAACTGTCCTCCAAAGTTCAAATCTCTTCAAATGACCATATTTGTGAATGGTGTGAATTTCCTTCAAGTAAATCTTGTAAACTTCTACTTAGGTCTAAAAATATATTTTGAATAAATCAATACCTTACACAAGTTACCTCCAACCATTTACTTGCAGATGGTTTCAAGAAACTATTTATACAATTGTAAGGAAAGCTGTAATAATTAGTTGAAATTTGATGATGAAAACTTCAAGTGCCGTTTTTTCAAAAGTACTGCTTTTGAAGCGGTAAAATTCTGCAAATTTTATCAAATAATTTTATTTATTCTATTTATTAATAACACATTGTAGCATGATTTTCTATATTTCTATAACTTTAAATGTTCCTTAAGTATTTTTTGCACTAATTTCAGACCTGTAATTAATTTTTTTCTATTTCCTATAGTTTTTTTTCCAAACCTAGTGAATTTATTTTTATTTAAACGCAAATTCCACAAAAGTAACTTTTTTTGGTAGAGAGGAAACTTTTATTTCGGTAAGAGGGAATAGTTGACCACACTTTTCACACCCAGCTGGCTGCTAAGCGGGAACTATAGCTCATTGTTGGCATGCTATAGTGCTGTGAGGTTCTATTTGTGCTGTCACATGTAGTTTCATTAGAAATTATCTAATGCAAGTTTTTTAATTAGCCAAAACGGGTTCTGTTATATCTGTGGTAGCTCTGTAATTGCTAAGCAAAGACAGAACATTAATAGTTTTGTGAGAAATATCTATTATGCATTCTTCGGCATGAGACTTGGCGATGAAGACAAAAGCTGGGCACCGCACAAGGTATGCCATGCATATGTTGAGGGACTGAGACTGACTCCATATCCCAGTTCCATTCTTGAATATGTGCCCATGTAGAGCATCTCTGAAAATGATTGCGATAATGCTGATGTTTACAAGCTGAAAAAAAATTCTGCACTAAAATTATCCAGTCAAAATGAACTTGAACTCGAATTCATGAATTGAATCTGACAAAAGATGCCTGCCAATTGCTTGTGTCATGAATGAAAGCGAAAAATCGTTTACTACCCGGTTTCTTCCAGGATCTTTTACTCCGTTCTCTTGGTATAGGGCCAGAGAGAAGGAATTCGTTTGGCTCTTATCTAGTGCACATTTAACTGCTTCTCAAGGAGTCATATGAAAATCTCAAGGCTCTGCTGATACGTGAACTTTGAAAAACATTCTTGGATAATTTGTGGGGATTTAAAAGTATTTGGTATGTTACTTGGTTAACAATCCGGCTACGCAGAAATAGCATGTTTCATTTGTGAATGGGACAGCCAAGCTAAAGACAAGCATTAGAAAATAAGAAACTGGCCCAAAAGAAAAATCCTTTAACCTGGTTCACAGAACATAACTAATGCACCACTTATTTAATCAAGCAAGATATTATTATCCCTCAGTACACCAAGCTCGGATTAATGAAACAGTTCACTAAAGCCCTTCCAAAAGTATCTTTTGAGAAACTTAAAGAAGGGATCTTTGTGTAGACATAGATCAGACATTTAATGAAAGACAATTTGTTTGAAAGTACCTACAATAAATCCATTGGAATAAAGGGCTTGGATTTCACTCAAAGATGTTGTGGTTAACTTTTTGGGCAACTACAAACATTTAAAGTACAAAATCTTGATTAAAACTGTTGCATAGTTTCATGAAATTAGGATGTAACATGCATGCGAAACTTCATTTCCTACAATAACATATTGATTTTTTTCCTGCGAGCCTCAGCGATATCAGTGAAGAACAAGGAGAACGTTTCCAGCATATAAAAGATATTGAAAAGAGAAATCAGAGTTGGTAGAATGCAAAAATGATGGCTGATAGACTACTGATTTATGCTAAAAAGATATGGCACTGGTGAAGGGAGAAAATCAAAGATTTTCTGAGATTCCAGTATCAACCCATTTCAGAAAGACTAGAATTGTTGAAGTCAGCAAAGAAGAGGAATTAAATTGTCATATTAGCATTTTTTAAGTAAGTATATACTATACATTGTTTACTCTAATGCAGTGTGCTGTAATTTTATACAGGGATACAAAGTACAGAATCTTTAAATCAAACTAAAATAATAATTCTTCCTGTTTAAAACATGCTGTATTTGTTTAAAAACGTCAAAAGTGATATGGATAAAAACCGTAGGCAGAATAACTAAAATCATATTTGATATCAGCCGAAAGTTTTAAAATGTTGCATAGTGTAATAAATGTCAATATGGTTATAGATACATCTACATAAAATTAATAATCATAATAATGGAGATATTGTTGACCTTAGTTCAAATCAAGGAGATGATGGTTCAGGGTGCTGTAAAAAATAAAACACTCAGCAATGAATTTTCTTTGCTGTGTGTTTTATTTCTGACTGCATCCTCAACCATCATCTCCTTAAAATTAGTAATAATTGAATAGAATGCATAGCTTTTATAATTAAGAATATGCATTTTTTGTTACTTCTTTCTCTACTTCATAAATTTTACGATTTTGGCTGATTAATGATTTACTTTTTTCATTTACTATTGTTATTATTTTTTTTTCTATTTTTTTTTATTTTTCCGTTTTAGCTAATTCATGATTCACTTATTTTTATTTTATTTTTTTCAGATATCTTTTGCGTATAAGTTCCTCAAAGCTATTTGTTTATTTGTATAAAAGGGCTTCATTACATCTTAACCAACTAAATTTAGACTTATATATAAAGTTTTCTAGTTTTATATTGTGAATATAAATGTTGTGTGCATTTTAATCTAAAGAATAGAATAGAAAAAGGCTTAATGCCAAGAAAAATTAGCAAAGGTCGTTACTTTAGCCAGTTAAAATACTATTACTGATGCAATCCCTCCCCCAGATTTCCTTTGCTGTTTTAAGCATTTGTTTTAATATCCAATATTTTAAACCAGTTATTTTAAATCACCTCTTAACCACTTTTACTTAAAATCTTGAATATGAATTAAAAGAGGAATAATAATCCTTGGTTATTTTATTTAGTTACATTAACCACCCTGTATAAAAATTAGTGGCTTTATTCACTCACATTAATTTTTAATACGTAATATTGATTTCTTTGGCTGTAAGTTGTAATGTGTTTGTAACACTTTAACCAACTTTTGTTGATTAATTTCTTTTAACATATAATAACAGAACAGATATTTATTAATGCTAGAAAAAATCATTTAATTTATTATTTATTTATCAAGGTTATAGTAATGGATCTATAAAAACTATTGTGGAAACAGGAAACTTTTAAACATATATTAATCTGGCAAAAAGTAAGTTTATGACAGATATAAATGTCAACTATAAAGATATAAGATATATAGCTTGTAATAAAATTTATATTCTTAAAAAATAAAACCTAATCAGAAAGGTACTGCTAATGAACTTTGGAGAAATCATATTGTCAAAGCCAAAGTCAATAATTTAAAGAAAAAGAAAGATTTTTCAGCTATGACAACCTCAACTGTATTAGATTTTTAATTAAGTAAAAGGTTAAGGAATTATTCAAGTTCTTTAATAACTGGCCAATTTACACCTTTTTACTATATTCTTGGGATCAAACCTTTATTTTAAAGGATATTTATGATGTTTTCTTTTATTATAAAATTTTAATGAGTATTGAAAATATGCAATAAAGATTTATACTATAAAATCATCAAGTATTGAAGTTGGATATTCTGTAAACTATATTTGGTTTCAGGTTTAGTGAGAAATGAATTATTTCTTTGGTATTATCTATTGATTTTCCACACTGGTAATAATTAAGAGTCAAGAAATTGCTGTTATTTTTGTTTATTTATTTTTTTGTTTATGTATTTTTTAAAGGAAGTTGAATATATATTAAAAAAAGTCCATTTGCTTTATATCAAATTTAGCCCTACCCAACTATCCTTGGTCTAATTTAATTATTTTTAAATAAAACTATCTGAAGACATTTAATATTGTAAATATATTTCATTCCAGTTACAATTCTCGTAAATATTGAATAATTAATTGAATTGGTCTCTGTAACAACTTCGGATATAACTTTTTTTCACAATTAATTTTTTTAGTGGAATAACGTTTGTTGTGATTATCTATATACGAAAGTTAAGGGTTAAGTTCTTAAACTAACTTATAGATACTGTCAATTAATTAGTTTGTATACTTAATCCTAAATGTTTCCTTATCTTGAGTCACAGCAGACCTTATTTCAACAAAAAAAGAGTAATAGTGAAAAAAGTCACCTCCAACGTTGCTCTAGCCAACAATTCAATTAATAAAGTTACTAACTGCATAATTAAAAAAGGCATTTGGCTATTTTTAACCAAAAGTATTGCATATTTAGTCAATTCTTAAATTTTTCTCTTTCAAATTCTGGGTGTTATGGAATGCTGTTCTTTACTCTTTTTTATTTTTCTTGTGTATCTGTTATCCAGTTTCCAATGAATTTCAAATAAAATTGTCAAATACAGTTCCAGTTGTATATTCCAGTCTATTTAAACCATTAGAATTACAAATTAAACATTAATAAGCGCTATGAACAGACTCAAAACTTTCTGAATATACTGTTTTATGTATGTTTGCTATTGATTTATTAGTAATTCAGCATTATAAATGGGGCTTAAGCATTCAAATTATATTCTTCATTATTATATATTTCTTATTAAACATTAGCATCTGCAGTAAGTAATTAATGGAACCCTATAAGAAAATGTACTTTAAAAAAGTAATGATTTAAATTTTTTTTTCATCAAAACTTCTATCGTCTCAGTTTTCTGTGCTATTATCCATGGCTTTCTTTTCCGTCTTTGGGTTCTCCACTTTTGAGGAATTATTTATAAATAAATGACCAAGTATACTACATCCTATTGATTATATCACTTACTAAAAGTAAAGGTATTATCTTAAATCCATAAATGAAAGTAATAAATAGCATCCAAAGGATACTAGCAGAAATTGATTTTGCTATAAACCTACAGTATAGTATGGTTGTTTTAATAAATAGAGGAGAGCTGCAGTCAGTGACGGTTTCCCTTCAGAATTGAGATGTCATCCAAACATCACAGGCAGAAATTATCAAATATTTAGAATGTACATTCTCAGAAGAGCTCATTCTTGCATTTAATGAGGAGGCGGTGACCAAACTGAATAACCTCAACAAATTAGTGAACTCTTGTTTGCTCAAACTAAAGCGGACGATCAGCATCATCAACTGTGTTTCTTTGGAACTTCAGAATGTGAACCTCCCAAAGATACGTTCTGCGTTATTAAAAAGTATATATACGAATCTCCGCAGGAGCATCAAAGCCACTATCCGGTTCTCTGTTAACACTCCTATGCGAATGTTGTACGTACCGAGGAGATATCGAGAATTGGGAATGATCCATTGTCAATAGGAAGCTCCTTTACAGCATTGGTCCATTGCCTTGCGACTGTCTAATGTTCCAGTCTACATTTGATTGGAAATAGCGGAATATGCTGAAAGACGGTGCTAATCAGGGCCACCTTAATGTAAAAGCTTACATCAGTCGCTGCGAGGATATTATTTCGAAAAATAGGCTTATTGCAGGTGGCCGGGTGGTCTGTTGGTCTTTGCCATTTTAAAGCCAACAGCAAGAATAGAGGAGAACGCAAGAACTTTCGGGGTCTGAATGTTCCAACGCCCTAAAACAAATTATGCACCCATGAAGTCTGAGGACCTAGCAGGTAGGCGAGAGGAGTTGGGTCCCTCTGTTGCAAAGGCGGTAGAGAGTCTAAAAGACCAGCCCATTTGCTGGGAAAATGCCCCTGTAACTCCTTCTTCCTAATACGCAGACACCATTGGGTCAAGTATGCGTTGATGAGGCTCCTTAGAGAAAAGGACCACCTGTTTCAACGAAGTTTATTACATTGACATTGATGAGGATCCACGAGATATGCAAGTATCGTTGCATTCCTCAAGACCGGAATGACACCACTGGTTTTGGATCCGGCAGTGAGATTTGAGAATAATGACCTCCATCAGGTAGATGAATTGGAAAGAGAAATTAAACATATTTATGAGAAATACATCTATTTCACCTAAAAGTGACCTTCGGAGAGAGAAAGTTCACCGTGAGAGGCTTCTGAGTTGGATCTCGCGGAACTATCCGGAACAGAACAAGGAGCTTTCTTGAAAACCTAGGTGTTAGCATCCACCTTCACCTGCATGATAATTAACTAAGTGGATATTTTTTTGTTTATCTATCTTTCAACCTAGTTGTCCCACGTCTCTGCAATCATCCAAGGCAACGCAGGAATAAGCAGATGGAGCGAACAGCGACTGCTCGTAAAAAAATATGAGACTTTGGTCACTGACGTTCCCATTAACATCAGCCTCCCGCTTGTAGTCAGCGTAGCCGCCTTCTAAAAGATTGGACATGACTACCTGTTCTGCTATCTACCGAGGGTTCACTATGTGGTTGCGGAACTATGGATGCTGAACACCTGACGGGTTGTTTAGTCGTACAACATACCTCACGTGTAAATGAGAACCTTTATTAATTGTGAAGGATCACTGGAAAAGAGAAATATGGGATGGATGAGAATGATAAGAAATGGATTAAAACTTTTAATCCATTCTTTATCATTCTCTTCCATTAAGTCCGGATTTCGTGTAATAAAGATGCAAAAATGTGCAACGAAAAATAAAATTCTGCCATTTACATCGTTTATGCTTAATAAGACAAAAAAAACAAAACATATTTTGTTTTCTTTCATAAATTACTATTTTTCTTAATAAATTAGTTAGTTTGGTGCATTGTTTTGTAAAATTTGAAAACTTCGTGAGCTCTTAAGGTATTTTTTGCTACTTTTCGCATGATCATGCGTGGTTCACGCATTTTCTGCCTAAGTGTTTTTTATCGCCAACTGATAAATTTTTTAATTACGTATCGCATACATAGTGAGACAATCCCAAATTTCTGCCGATATATCGATAACTCAATCCTTGCCGAAAACATTGAACCATTCATCTTTTGCCGATAGAACTCAACTCTTTGGATTTACGATCTATTTTGGTGTATTATCTTTCAATGCAATAAACTATTATCTGATCATTTTTCCATTTTGGGTTTATATTTTAATAAGATATAATTAATTAGATGAAAACCACGACCAGATAACTAACTAACTAGTTAATATTACAACTGTTAGAGCATGAATAATTTTTTTGCTCTACCAATATCCGATATTTGTTTTTAATTAGGTTGTACGGATTTTTATTCCCTTCACTTGTAAAAATATATGTGCGATGTTGTTTGTTATCATATCCACTAATTAATTTATTTTCAATAAATTATTGAACATATTTTTGTCCGAAATATGCATAATTGAACACAGAACTGTGTGTATGCATAATTATTTTGCTAACTATAGACTGAGAGTTGCGCTGTAGGACATAAAAGAAAGTAAATGGATTCGTAAGGATGAACTGGCTTTCCACGAATCTAAAAAGAGCAAAATAAACTTCAATTTTCAGTTTCAGTTTTAGAATTTTTCAGGAAATTGAATTATATTTAATGCTATAAACAGTTGCGTATTACTTCATGAATCTGTCCTGTGTAATTTTGGTTCAATGTTTATATTTTCAAGCAATATACAAATATTACGGCCAAATGTACAATTTAATGCAGAAAAAATATAAAACGTGCAATTTACTCAAAATTGTTTAAAATGTGCAATTTTGTGCAAAATAAAACTTACATATATTAATCCGGATGCCTTAATTCGTGTAAATAACCTGTCCCCGATCGATTTCAAGCTACCGAAAAAAAAGTGTAATTGCCCAAGAATTCGGGCTCCAGAAATAACAATGCTGTATTGTGATACATAGTTAAAATCAAATAAAAAAATGTATGTATTTATATAGTATCTAACTAGACTGATAAGTATGCTGCGTGTACAGCAACCCAATGTATTTGGCAGCATTGCTAGGAAATAAAACATTTCTCTCTCTTTCTGAATGCCTAATTTAAAATGATAATGAATGCCAATACTCCAGATTGAAATAAAAATTGTAACTTTTTAAAAATGAACCGAAGTTGGGAGTTTGAGAAAAACTGTACCGTTTATGTTAAAAATTCAACAATCTTCCCGAACACCAAATCCATGTGCAATCATCCCCTTTCTTTGTTTTAGACTTTTTACTTTTCTTACCATATAGGTAAGACAGGCATTGCAGTCGGGTCAAATTTTCGAAGTACAGTTTTCAACGATTCTATGCGTTTCAGAACTCCCTGAGCCCCCAAAAATGCATTTTCAGCCTTTGGTCTGTGTGTCTGTCTGTGCCACGATCAGGGACGGATCCGGAGGTAGTAAATGGATATTCTTTTTTTTTTTTTTTTTTTTTTTTTTGTAAGTAATTTATAAATATTTAATTGCTGCTATTAAAGCTAATACAAATCTAAGACTTGTTAATTTACATTACTCTATCCTTCAATTCAATGTACTATATTTAGTACTATTACACTACATTTAGCTATAATAATATTGAGTGAGGGGTTAATACAACTTACAATATGACCAGAAAATGCTCCCCTATTTCTTTATCCGATACTAGCAGTCGTCCGAGGAGGGGGGGAGGGACTTTGTTATTTGACAGAAAATTGCGAGGTGTGATAATTCAGATAAATAGATGTGATTTGCTTGTAATAATATGCAATAATTATTATATTGTATTATGCATTAATAACTAGATGAATACTGACGATGCGGGAAATGCCTCAAAACGTCAGAGCTACATTTAATAAATGTTTAAGGTAGAATTATTCTCACATACTATCTTAAATAGTAAATAATTGTTTTGCTTACGGATTTTACTTAAATATTTTTAGGCTAATGATCATCGATAATTACCTGGGCTTATGTCTTCTATTTCAACTTAAATTTTTCAAAAGAACAAATGATTTGTATAAATAATCTCCATCATAGCTTGACTAAACTGAGATACTTAATTTTGAAAATTGACAGATAATAGTAAATATCAATCAACAACAAATAATCTAATAAATAATTATCAGTTGCTATAGAAAAGCATGGTGTGATGGGTGATATAATGTATATTTAGAATGGTGCTCCTTATATTTCTGTATAGGAACAGTCCTCACTCGGGACGGAAAAAAAAATTATTAATACCTCAGGTTTTATTACAGACTTTGTTGGTTCTCCTCCAACCTCTATGCTGTAGGTTATTTATTGATCGAAGAGTGAACGTGACGATTGTGATAGTAGTTAGAAATGAGATCCTCTTAAATTCGACTTTTCCCGGAAATTGAGAAAATGTAAAATAGGTGCTTTCGAAAAAAGATTTAAACAAGGCCAAATGGACCTAGAGCGATTTTTCAAAGCTATCTCACCTCTAGGGGCTGGAGCAAGAAAGATCCCTAAGCTCAAACGCGTTTTTAAAGTATTTAATCGGGTATAAATAGAACTTTGAAAAATCACTCTAGGAGCATTCTGGCTCTTGTTCAGATCTTTTTTTGAATACACCTATTTTTACATTTTCTCAATTTCCGGAAAAAGTTATGATTTTTTTGCATACAATTTTTATTGTAGAAAGATTCTACAACAAGCCACAATAGGCCCAAAACAAGTCCCTGCGACAATTACTAGCCCCGTAACAAAATATCCAAAAATGACCATACTTTGTGGTTTTTAATTTAGAAACTTACCAATATTTAGGAACTATTTCTGGATCACAAATAATGATTTTATATTATAATCTGTACATGGTTGTCCGTGTCCGATATCATTTGAGTCCGAGATCTCATAGTAAATTGAAATTTAATTTGAAAATTTAAGGTCGGGTTTAAGGTGTTATAAATACTACAAAAACATTATTTGTGATCCAAAAATAGTAAATTTTTGAGTTATCCAATTTTTTAAGTATAATAATTATTTTTTATAGCGATTTCAAGGTTCTATTGAATTATATACTATGAAAACACTATTACTCTACGGAGTGAAGTATATTAACAGAATTTTTTTATTCAAAAATTGCGTCAGATTTGGTTTTAGCACCCCTTCAAATTTTTTTAAAGATTTAAAAAATTGCACATGAATCAGCAACCCTTTGAACGATTCAAACCAAATGTGGTTCGTCTGTAAAAGCTTCTCATCTACGTGGTTTAACTGTTCTTCCTACTGTTTTAGAACCAACGTTATCCGCAAAAAACCTCAATTTGATTTTTATTTTGTAATTACATTTTTTTAGGCAGACCTTCTAGATAATGCAATAATTGTTTATATTAATGTAAAGAAGAAACTCCCCTCTTTCCAACAAGTCCAAGAAAATCAAAATCAGATAAAATGAAGACGAGATACAGAGCTTCAAACCAAACGTGATTTCGTGGCTTACAAATGTTGAACCCTTCGAAACTGAAAACAATTTTTTTTTGTTTTCGATGATATTTTCAACATAAAGATTTTTCGGTGAACTGAATCAAAATCTGCCACAATTTTTGGTGTTAAACAATCTTTTAGGGCTAGTTTACCCAATAATCTAAACGTTTTTTTCAATTTATTTGACCAAAAACCATCATTTTTTAAATTATATATTTTTTGTTTAATATACACAAAAAAAATGTTTTGTTGGAAAAGCCACGTCGATATCATTTTTCAAACTCGAGATAAAAAATAAAGAAGTTTAAGCATGTTTAATTTTTTTTTCTGGACTCCTAGGGCCCATTGGAACTAACGACGACGCACGTGTCCAATATTTTTGGATATAGAATCACCACAAAAAAATTGGTTGAAATGGGTGATCTATTGACTATGCCCTCCCCTCATAAGAGCTTTCGTCATCCTGCTCGAATCCTTGCTGGATACTTGGCTGGACCCCTCCCCCTCCGAAATGAAATCCTGGCAACGCCACTGTATACCATTAAGCATAATATCAAACTGTAATTTTCCGACATGATCCTTTCTACAGGAAGACCCTCCAACGGATTAAATTCGTGATATATTTTTTTGTAGATAATATTGAGTCCTTTAATATTGATGTTTTCATAATTTATACCATGCTAGTTTTTAGTGCTATCGAAGAAAATAGGTCTTTTAAGGTAAACCTTTATTTAACAAATTTTACGGTTGGGTGTCCGACGCTCTGTAACTTTTTGCTTTGTTATTATGTACTATGCTACATATTTCAGTAATTATTTGTTATTGTAAGGCTTGGCATTAAGATGCTCTCCTAAAAATATAAGCTTCGGAACAAAAAGGTAGCCCATGCATTTTTCTTTCCACTATTCGTACTTCAATTATTAAATTTCATTAATGAACTTCAATTATCGCACCCCGATATTTATATGTTTCGACTGCTTTCAGGATGCGGTTTGCTATTTTGGCATATTCATCTGCTCTACACGGTTTTCTTAGTAAAATTTCTCCGTAATTCTTCACCATCTCTGCATCTATACTATCCAGACCGGAACATCTGTTATTCTTCAGGGCGGTTGTCACATACACAAAATCTTGTTGATGTTTTCATATGTTAAAATATTTTCTCTATGTTCCTATGATTTGAAATGGGTCGCTGATCAAATTGCCGTCTTTATTTCTGAATATACTTATTTTAGGTTGAAAACCATTCTTAAATTCCTTAATGCCTTTAAAAAAAAAATCTTGTTAAATCGGCATCATAATCAGTTTAGGAGAGAGTTTTCGTTGACCGTAGACGTATATCTTAAGGGAGAAGTTGGTCGGGGGGTGTGGTCAAAAAATTAACACTTATAAGTAACTTATATATTTGTGCCGACGTTTCGGTCTAAGTTTTAGGCCATCTTCAGGGCAAGAGGCGTGTGGTCGAGCGCCAACTCCAAACGCGAGTTGGCGCTCGACCATAGGCCTCGTTTACTTATATACTCGTAAGTTACTTATATACTCGACTCGTAAGTTTACTTATATAAGTTACTTATAAGTGTTAATTTTTACCGCAACCCCCGATCAATTTCTTCCTTCGAGAAATATGGATCATCTTTGCCATTTTGTACAACTTCCTGGTTTGAGAAGATGTACATTATTTTTTTTGGAATTGAAAAGCCCTTACATCACTACAAGGACATCAACATCCTCACTTAGGATAACAACAATATCAAAACTGCTTGACTGTGAAAGAGCTGTGTTTACAATGAGTACATCAGCGTCCTCTGCTGCCTCTAGCACTTTCATTGAGCCTTTTTCAAGATATGTTTTAACATTTGAATCAGACGGCTCTTGTTAGATTCATTCCCCTAGAACTTCTTTTGGGAAACAGCAGGGAGTGTTCTCTCATCGAACATGATGTTGGCTGACGTATTTATTGACGAACCCTTTCTGAGCTTTTCGTATCTCACTGTTTCGGATTACTTGGGTTATTATAAATTATGAGGCGGAATGTCTAAATTAATCATTGAGCAAGAGTCCTGGGAAGAAAATTTTGGAGAAGTTCTGAAAATTTGGTCATTTATGGGTTATAAGGTACTGATTATGAATTTTAACTTAGTATCAAATACCAAATACCTAGTATCGCTCTGCACTGATCCAGTAATCGTAGTGGTTTTAGCTCACGTTGTGCTCAGAAACTTTATAAACATTGATTTTACACAAAGGTGAGCAATGTTTTAATAACTTTGAGTGAGGTGAGTGCTCCTTAATTAACTTTTAATAGTGAGAAGTTGTGCACATAGACCAGAGAGGTCACCCACGTGGCAGAGCAGTCTGTTGCCTCCTCGCTACTGGCCTCTGGCTATCATCGCCTGGAACAATCTTTTCAGATCTCAGGTAGCTCAGTAGTCTAGGCGCCGTATACCTGTTCTCGTCGTCTGTTAGCCACGAGTTCGATTCTATAGACTTATTCTGTTCTTATTTTTCCCCGTAATTCCACAGAATGTTTTATTTCTTTATGTACATAATTTTAAATATTTAGAAGTTAAATTTTAATTTTTTATATTTATTTATTATTATTATTTTTCATTTTTTTAAAAGTTATATTTCACAATGTATACTAAAAAATTATCGGGCATGGAAACGGATGAAGAAACCACCTTCTCTGAAATTAGCGAAACTGATTCTCAGTATCTGAAAAGACGAACTCTCCAGAAACGTCAAAGGAATGCTGCTCCTGGCTCTGCTGGGAACTCACCAAATAAAAAAAAAGAGTAAAAAAGGAAAGCCTAAACAGGCTTTACCACGACCTGAAACCCGCAGTAAATCTGCAGTCCACCAAATTGAATCAAACCCGATAACATCTGCCATTCTTACCAGTAATCAAACAGCCCTCAATAACACTGCTACTGTATCATCCGGACCACGGAAATCCGCTGAACCTGAGCCACCACCAATATTTGTTACCAATATTCGCGACTTCATGGCATTTGGTAAAGAAATCTCAAAATTAATTGTACAAACAAATTTTAAATGCTTTTCCAGGATTAATGATATTTAAATTAACACGGCCAATAAAGGGAGTTACAAAATCTTATTAATCATTTATCCGAAAAAATTTCGACTTTCACTGTTTCCAATTAAAAGAAGAAAAGTCATTCAGAGTAGTATTGAGGGGACTACACACCACCATCTCAACATCCGATATATCGATGATATCGATATTTTACAACGATATATCGATCACAACATATGTTAAAAAACTTTATTACAGTAGAATCTCGATAATTCATATCCCGGTAATTCGTATATCCCGATAATTCGTATGGATTCTCTGGTCTCTTGAAAATCTTCCTTTATTTCGTATAAACACACTGCAATCCGGTCCCTTCGATAATTCGTATTTATTTTCTTCTTCCAAGTAATGTAAACGTCTTATAATTCGAATTTCCAAATAAAAAATCTGGTTAACTCTTAATGTTTTCAAGAGGAGAGGTGAGTGAGGGAGAGAGGAATTGTTTCTATGAATTTCGGTCGGTTTGCCCCTTCTTTTTTTACTATTCAGTTCTCTTTAAATAAAATTGTAAAAAAAACAAACCTGTAACCATACTGTTAGCCGCCAACATGGATTGATCTGAAAAATTAAGTTAATAATAAAATTAATAATATAATATAATATTTACGCCTCCCAATAAACCATCTAAACTAAAGTCTTTAAACTTGGCCTTAATTAAACGATTTAAGACATTTTACGCAAGGAAGTAGTGTTGCAACTCACAGAAAGCATCAAGGATGGGAATCATCTACCTCAAAATTAAGATACTCCCATAACTTTTCGAGATTTCGCCAGTTTTGACAGAGGCTTAGCGGTAGCTAGGATCCTAACTGACTTGAAAATTTCGACTCCGTAAAAAGGAGATGAAGAAGAAATTGATGTGCCAACGATTAATTCTAAAATGGCTAAATAATGCATCTACGATGTTTGTCATTTCTTAGCAAAATCGGATGCTTGGGTAAACGTATTTTCTGCTCTGAACTTGCTTAACGAAGCCTTCGATAAGACCCATCTTCAAGTATTGCTCCATAAGAAAATAACCGATTTTTTTTCAAATGTGACACTCTAAGATTTTGTTGATCTAACTATATCGTTTGTATTTCCATTCATATAAATAGAATTTTGTATTAATTTGGTTATTTCGTATTTTTTACCACCGATTATTGGAAATCACGATAATTTGGATATCTCGATAATTCATATTTGCCTTTCAAACCCTTGAACCATACGAATTATCGAGATTCTACTGTATTTTATTTTAACAATTTCCTTTATACGGTAAAACTACATAATCGTAACCCCAACATGGCGGAGGTCCAGATTTTTAAGATCAGTCAGGTCCTAAAAATCTAGATGTCCGCCATGTGGGATCACGATTCTGGAGTTTTACCAGTAAATATAACAATAAACAATATTTAATTAACAAATAATAATTAGTAGATAAGATTTATAAACAAATAATGTTAATTAATCCTATGTAAAGACAAATTGATGATCATATAAATGATGATGGTACTGAGATGTATATCAAATAAATTACATGCTTTTAGATGAATGTTTTGAGAATGCACAATAGTCGGAAGTGTTATAAGATAAATCAATCAAATAAATCTTTAGTTGAAGTTTGAAGCTTGAAGCTTTTATTATTAAAAAACTTCTAGAAGACTATGGTATATGAAATATGGCTAAAATTCTTCAAAATAAAAATATGTTATAATATTTTGTTTCTTTTAAGTATAATTCTTTTCTATCTTTTTTTATAATGATTCATGGCTAATAAAAATATTGTATTATAAATAATAATAATTATATTATTTCATAACCTTCTTCACAGTTTAGCTTTTTACTCATTTGATGTACTTTCTTTGCTTTTTCATCATTTCCTTTCGACGCATCGATATTTTTTTTAGCGATTATCGGTGGATATCGATATTTGGTTTTGTGAAATCGAAAAATATCGAATATCGATGTTCCAACCCTAGTCTCAACCTCCAATAGTTATCCCATCCTTTCACCAATGAACCCTACTTATTCGCCTACATCCCTTAAAAAACGTCCCGGTATCCTTGACATATTCTTTACTTCTCAGATACCCGCCTTATAATCTACAATCAATTCCATAAATGACCTATCCTCAAATCATAGTCCAGTTCTGCTTCTGATGCATTCAAATCCTGTTCCTAAATCTTCTCTTCCTTCTTTGATTACAGGACTGGTTAACTGGGACGATTTTCGTTATGATCTAGAAACCAAACTAGACCTAAAAATTCCTTTAAAAACCAAGCAATAGATTGACTCCGCGATTGAAGAACTCATATCGATTGAAACCATCATCAATAACAATATGTCACACCCTAAAATTAGAAATTCCCGTGAAACTAACTTACCACATCAAATTCACACCTTGTTAACATAAAAAAGGCGAGCAAGAGCAAAGTGGCACAGGACCAGATATCCATCGGACAAAACTCATTACAATACGGAATGTGGACCAGTTTACGTATCTGGGAGCTGTTGCGAGCTGTGGAAACAGAATATCATTGGAGTTTAGTCTGCGAATACTAAGGGCAAACAAGTGTTATTTTGGCCTTAGTAAACGTCTTAGAAGCTCTATCATCTCCCGTCGTACGAAATGTTTCTTCTATAAGACCTTCATTAGGCCTGTCCTCACATACGGATCGGAAACCTGGGCCCTGTCAAGCACTGAAGAAAAAGATATATTAATCTTTGAAAGGAAGATCCTTCGTCGTATCTTTGGACCAGTTAAGGTCGGTGAGATTTGGAGAAGGAGAACAAACAGGGAGATATATGATCTGTATGGGGAGGCGGATGTTATGAGGTGCATCAAGCTTGGGAGACTACGTTGGGCTGGATGCATAGCAAGAATGCTAGAAGAGGAAGTCCCAAGGAAATTTCTAGATGGAAAGCTCTACAGGACAAGAGGGGAAGGCAGATCACGCCTTAGATGGGAGGACGCCGTCATCCGAGACGCCCGGGAACTGTTAGATACCCACAACTGGCGAGCTACTGCCCAAGATAAAGCCGGTCTGTAGCGCCATGGGATACTAGTAGCTTACTCTTCCCTCTTTTCCCAGTCCGCTGGTGTCCCTCAAGGTAGCGTGCTAGGTCCTATTCTCTACACGGTTTATACAGCTGATATCCCAACCCATCCTACATACGCAGATGACACAAGTGTGTTATCTGTGAATAATGATCCAATTGTTGCATCTCAAACCCTGCAGTCACACATAATTTTCATTGAAGAATGGTATCAGAACTGGAGGATTAAAATAAATCCCAACAGATCACTTTTACCCTCCGTCGCAAACCCACTACTTCCTGTCCTACTGTATCCTTTAATAATGTTCCACTTATCCCTGTTGAACAGATCCGTTACCTAGGACTCCTTCTTGATAAACGCCTTACATGAAATCCTCATACATGACTGAAACGATAAAACATACCGTTTACTACAACACTTACTTGACAAACGATCTAAACTTCCGATTTACTGTAAAAAGGTCATATGCATAGCCATTATCAGGCCTATTTGGACATATGGGATTGATCTTTGAGGATCCACGAAGCCATCAAATTCTTCCCGTATCCAATCCTTACAATCCGAAATCCTTCGAAAAATCCTTAATGCTCCTTATTATGTTACAAATAAAATTATCTATAAAGACTTAATTGTACTTATTACAACATTTACTTGTTGAATATTCTTATTCAGTTGTAAATTGCTGAAAAAATAAACAAAAAAAAAAAATTTGTTACCTTGAATTTTTCTCGGAAGTATAAACAAAAGCAAAAACATATTTTGTTGTTTGTGTTTTTTTAGCTCATACCTGGAAATAATGCATTATCCAAACTAATTATAATATTTATTTTATAGACAATTAAAGAAGAGTGAATTCTCTACAATTTCGAATTTCAAGATTTTTTTGTTTTGACGCTTCGTTTGAAGGGAACGCGAGTCGAAATTATGAGGCGGAATGTCTAAATTAAACTTTGAGCAAGACTTCTCGGAGGAAAGTTCCGAAAATTTGATCATTCATGTTTTTTAAATGAAATTTTGGGTAATTTATTCTTATTTAATTTAGTACGAAACAAATATTTGAATTTATCGGAATAATAATACATGTTTTTCTAGGTATATGTAATACAAAACACATTTTTTTTATACTTCCTGAGAAAATTCAAGGTAACTAAGTTGAAATTCGTAATCAGTACCTTAAAAAACATAAATGATCAAATTTTCGAAACTTTCCTCCGAGAAGTATACCATATTCCTATAGTTTTAGGGCGCTGAATCCAAATATGATATTCAAAAAGCTGCATCACCCACAATTGGTGATCTGGATAAATCTTGGGCCCCGCATATAAGGTATGTTATGTGTGTGTCGAAGATCTAAGAAAATGGTCAAAAAAGGAGAAAAAATCCTTTAAATTTGCTGTTCCTATGATATGGAGGGAGCTAAGAAATCATTCCGATGATTGCTACTTTTGCAGTGTCGATATTACTGGTCATAACTCAAAAAACAAGAAGGTAATAAGCTACCCTAACCTTCCGTCCGCCATCCGACCAATAGGGCACGGTATAGATTTACCGGTCCCTGAACCACCAGATGATTTAAATTCTATTCCAACGGAAGTATTTTCTGATGTACAATCGGGGTTAGATGAACAAGATGATGAAGAATTCCAATGTTTTACAGAAAATGTAGAGCCTAAACTGTTTACTCAAATCGAGCTTAACGACTTGGTTAGGGATCTTGGCTTAACGAAAGAAAAAGCTGCATTGCTTGGCTCTAGACTCAAAGAAAAGAACTTGTTGACGGTTGGAACCAGCATTTATGTGTACAGGAAGAGAGAGCAACAATTTCCCAAGTTTTTTGAACAAGAAGGTGACTTAGTGTACTGCTCAGACATTTCCGGTATGATGAATGAGTTTGGTATGGAATACAAAAAGGAAGGCTGGAAGTTGTTTATTGATTCATCGAAAACTAGTTTAAAGGCTGTTTTATTACACAATGGTAACATGTACGCTTCTATTGCTGTTGGTAATTCTGTACATATGAAAGAAAACTATGAAAACCTAGAAACAGTGTTAAATCGAATAGGCTATTCTGCTCATGGTTGGATGATATGTGGTGATTTAAAAATAACATGCATGCTCCTTGGTCAGTAAGATGGTTTTACCAAATTTCCATGCGAAGTTCAACAAGCAACTCATCGTAGAAAAAGCTACACAAGAAGCTTCAAAGAAAAAAGAGAAAGAAAGTATAGACCAATTCCAGTTGACAAGTGAAACCTGTACTAGCGCACTATATCACTGTTTTAAATAGCCACTGTAAATACAAACCATGCTTATGACGTAACATAGTGTTTCATTAATTCCTCCGTATACCGTATAGGGGTTTATACTATATAATACAAAGCATATTGCTGGAAAACTATGGGTGATACAAAAAACTAAGGCCAGATTTAGATTCAGCACATAAAAATCTATAAAGATCAACTATTAAAGTTTAAAAAACTTTTCAAAAACATTTTTTTTGTTGGCCTGTGAAATTCAAGGTAACAAAGTTAAAATTCGTAATCAGTACCTTATAAAACAAATGAACAAATTTTCAGAACTTCTCCAAAATTTTCTTCCCAGAGCTCTTGCTCAATGATTAATTTAGACATTCCTCTTATATATCGCTCAACTTTTGGATTAAAAGAAATAAAAACCAATGTGTCCTAGGTTTCACGTCGACTTTGACAGGTGCTATAACTAATACCTTTTATCACTTATCCTGCTTCTTTCATTTATTAAACAGTCTATTTCTATTTCCGTTTTATGCAGAATCGATTTCAGAGCTCTGAATCGGTGCAGACTTCGATCATTCAGACTCCTAAGATAAAATATATTCAGATGAATGTTGTTCGTTTCAAAAACATGAAATACATTTCAAGCAGCGTATGCTATGTTCAACATTAATCCGTGGGTTGGCATGGGCTTAGATAGGTATCTCCGAGGGGACCTTGACTTGCCAGAACCCCAGAAAACTTTTTTTTTAAAATGATAAGGAGTAAAATAAATATAAACGAAAGCATTTGGTTAGCTACACCAATGGTGTTCTCCAAGCAGATTTGAGGAGTTTTCTATCAAAAGTCAATTAATCCATTTCTGGAAAATAATTCCAAAAGAGCATATCATGGAGATGAGGCAGATTTGTATTGAAAATGTTGATTTGCAACACCTATTTGACAGGGGAAAATTTAAGATTTGAAATTAACTACATAGTTTTTAGGTGTAGAATATCAATTAGTCAAAAAAATCTTTGTATTTGAGAAGTGGATATATGTATTAATTTTTTATTGAAAGCTCCTCATTTGCGAATATAGCTACCTTCGGAGGAGAGTAGCCCAGTAGAGATTGTATTTGGCTTATATAAGGTGGAGTGATTTTGATTTTCAGGAATAGTTGTACCCCCTTGTACGTTTCCCGTCATCTTGAAAAAATCGCCAAGAAAAAGCACTTTTTTTTTCAGTTTTTCTTCAGTAACTCGCTTCCAGTGCATTTTAGGCAAAACGTTGTCGTCACCAAATTTAATGAGCATTCAATGTCCTGCAAGTTTTCCTCGTAGCATGCTGGAAAATTCGAAAGAGCTACTGAGATACCGTATATATTTGGGAAAATGTCAAAAAAACGTAATTAATTAGATTTGTCACTGGTTTCGCCTTGATAACTATTTTTCAGTGCAGTTTAGTGTGAGGTGCACTATAAACCATCTTGTAGAGGATTAAATTTCCTAATAGATTCATACAAAATATATGTAATTACTCCCGACAGACACCAAGAAATATAAGGCTTGCTCCTACCGGTGTCTTTGACTATTAGATAACTGCCGACGCACGCGTGATTATAGTTTTCTGTTCCAGCAGGTCCGAGACCAGAAAGCCAACAGCAATTACCAAGTTATTTATATTGGAGTGAGTTTTGGCTGACCGTAGATATACTTGAGGAAGAAGTTGGTCGGGGGAGGGGTGCGATCAAAAATTAACACTTTAATAAGTAATACTTATTTAATTTGTGCCAACGTTTCGGCCTAAGTTTTAGGCCATCGTCAGGGCTAAAAGAAAAACAAAATAACAACATTGAAAACGACAGAGGCAGTACTAGTAACAGTAAAACATGATAAAAAAAAGAAATTAAAAGTAAGTTTAAAAAAGTATGAAGTATAAAAAGAAAAAGATGACACTATATATTGTAAAAATATAAAGCGTAAAGTAAAAAGAGTGAAGGAAAGATTATGAATTACATGAACCAATAAAGTATTTAATACAAGTGACTAATGAAAATAATAACAATGTAAAAATTAATTGAAATTAGAATAATGCGTTTTTTGCACAGGGTATAGTAAAATATATGAAACCTATTAATTAAAAAGACAGCTAGTATGAAGATAGGATGGAAATATGTAATATGCAAAGCATATAGAGATAATTATTATATGACAAATTACGCAAAAGATGACAATGATGTTAAAAAAGTTGACGGGAAATGTGTTGGGAATCGGGTTTTGGAATTGACAATTCCCGTCAAAAAGTTGACATTTTTGTAATTAAAATAATTATAAAATGAAGGAGTAAAATATAAAGTATTGTAAGCCCAAAAACAAAAATAGGTCAAAATCCTATGTGGTGAAGAAAGAAGAAGAAGGATAGAAACAAGGAGGAAGAGGAAATGTAAAGAAAAATTAATAATTACATACCAGACATGCGTCCAGCCGAGTGCCAACTGAATCGTAATAATAGAGTTCTGGGAATTAGGAAAAAACCGTTGAACGATGTCACCAACTCACTGATTTGACAGAAGCTAACACTAAATTTAAATACTCTGTGAACAAAGGGCATTAAAATTGATTTAAAAAGGTATTGATTTAAGGCCAAAAAAAATAATAAATTAAAATCTAAAAATTAATATTAAAAAATAAAATTAGAAATTAATATCTCGGGTCATGAGAAAGGGATTGTTGGTAGATTTTATTGAATTTGGTCATAAGTAGTCGTTTCTTTAGGGATGTTTGAGGGAATGTCCTTAATGACCTACTTAATTCCGTAACCCCTATTCCCACATTGTCGTTATTAAAAGATATGTAAATGACCTTCTCCACATCCTTAATCCTGATAAAATTCCTGATATCCTATCAGCCTTCAACTCTTACCATCCCCACCTACATTTTACCGTTGGACGTGAATTACACAATTCCCAACAAGTTATTTCAAGACCTATCTCGTCAAGACCATCTCAGCATCCGAGGCCCTCATTACAGCACTTCTCTTCTAGTCTCACTTCGGTTTCACCCTCTTCTACCATCAATGACTCTCAAACTCGCACTCTGCCCTCTTCTGATATAAGCCTCCCTCACCCAGTTATTTCAAGCCCTATCTCGTCAAGACCACCTCAGCATCCGAGCCCCTCATCGCAGAACTTCTCTTCTAATCTCACTCCGGTTTCACCATCTTCTACCATCAATGACTCGCAAACTCGTACTCTGCCCTCTTCTGATGTAAGCCCCCCTCACTCAGTTATTTCCACTCCCACATTATAATCTATCCTTCTCATTCTTCAAATCCTCATTTTCTACCTACAAATCATGCATTAATTATCTGTGTTCCCTTCATAAATGCCTAGTCCATAATTTAGAACATCGCATTTTCTCAAATGTCGCTCTAATTCCCTTTTTCCAAAATTCATAAACAATTCCCCAAACCACATTACCATATCTAAACCACTTAATTCTACATTATCGTCGCATTCCTTCAAGTTTAAAAAATCCCTACTCAATATAAAAATTCGTGAAGTCATACAACACCTATATTTCCTTAACCAAAAAATTTCCTCTCTTATCTATTTTTTACAAACTAAAATATGTGAAGTATATATGAAAAACCTTTCCACATGTATTTCCACTGTTTTTAACATAGTCCGATCCTTAAAGAAACGACAAATTTATACCAAATTCAATAACCTCTACCAACAATCTCTTTTTCATAAAATTTATCCTAAAGAAGACGATAAATGGGTCCTTAATATCTCATTGAAAAAAATTCTCTCCAACGACCTTAAAATTTTATGTTTAGGCCCAAATTTTTCCACCCCAACTCCTCATTCAAAACATTTTTTCCAGAAATGTTTACTGATCTAGAGTATATCCATAATGACCCTCTTTTCCATCTCTCCAATGATAGTAAGGAGTTGTCACGCGTTTCCATTTCCAATATTCTTTCTGATTATCTCCTACACCCACCCTCAAATTCTACCAATTTTTCTCCCAAATTTTTCAAAGACCTCTCTTTCACCCGATCCTTCCTAAGATCCCATGACGACATTATGATTATAAAAACAGACAAAGACAAAAAAACAGTCATAATGGACCTTTCGGAATACAATGACAAAATGACTGTACTTCTATCAGACCGAACCACATATACCCCATAACCCGTGACCCTACTCCACTGAAAACCCAATTCAATCAACATCTCAAAAACCTTTTAAATTTAAAACTAATCACTTACCCTACCTACAGAAACCTTATATCCTATAATTCCATAGCTCCCCGTTTTTATGGACTCTCCGAAATGCACAAACCCGGCAACTTCCTACGTCCCATCACTTCCAATATTAATTCTTCCTCAGTCAAACTCAGCAAATTCTTACTCTCCTCCATACAAATCCTTAGCCACAACAGCCCTTATGACGTACACAATTCCTTTCACCTACGCGAACAATTATCCTTTACTATTCTTGACCACTACATACTTACCTCCTTCGACGTCGAAAGTTTATTCACCAACATTCCCATAGATAAAGCCCTCCGTATAGTTGAAGACAACTGGACATCCATTGAACCCCATACCTCCCTTAACCGTTCCTCATACCTTGAATCTCTCTAGCTTTGCTGTAAATCTGGTTATCTTACTTTCCATGGACAGTTCTTTAATCAAATTTCAGGACTTACCATGGGAAATCATCTTGCTCCTGACATTGCTAACATTGCACAATTCCCTTCCTTTCCTTGATTTCCTCATTATAAGAAACCCTAACAACACTATATACACAGACTGGTATACCAAACCGACTTACACTGGCAGATTTTTAAACTACCGTTCACAACATCCTAACCACCAAAAAATTAATGTAGCCAAAATTCTGGTACTTCGATGTCTTTCCCTATCCGATTTCCATCTTCATGAAACCAACATTAATCGTATCAAACGAATCCTCTTAACCAATAATTTTCCCCTCAGTACCATTAACAAACTCATCCACAACTACAAAAACCCTCTCCCTCCCATCATCTCCACCACTACTTCTTCGCCACCCCCTGCCATTCCCTTTTATAGATCTCTACCATACATCCCCTCCCTTTCTAAAAACATACAAAAATCCTTACGCTCCTCAATTCATAACCTATGAATTGCTTTCAAATCCCACAACAAACTTTCCAACCTCTACTCTCGTGTAAAAGAACCCATTCCTCTTAAACACCGTTACCAGGTCGTATACCGCATCCCCTGTTGTACTCCCAACGGTAACTCTATCCATATCGGCGAAACTAAAAACCTCCGTAAACATCGCATCACCCAACAGAAATATTCCATCTCTTCCCGTAACCAGACTGCCTCTAAAATTTCAGAACACTTTTTATCCTTAAATCGGAGTTTTGATTTTGACAATACTTCAATCCTCGCCACAGTCCCTAACCATGACAAACGACTCCTCTCAGCAAGCATATACATCCAATTAGAATCCCTTCCTGTCAATCAAAAAACTGATTTACAAAACCTTTCTCTAACCTACTCCTAAATATTCAATTTATTAAAAAAAACCTAACTTTACATTCCCCTCCCATCACTTTCTCCCCCCCCCCCTCCCCTGTGACAACTCCTTATACAAATTATTTTTCCTTATTAAATTTAACCCGTCTCCTATAGTTATTTCCATTGTCATTTATCCCATCAGTTGGAAGGAATGTTTTTTTTTTTTTGGGGGGGGAGGGGGGGGTATTATATTATGTTAATTTCTAATTTTATTTTTTAACATTAATTTTTAGATTTTAATTTATTAATTTTTTTGGCCTTAAATCAATACCTTTTTAAATCAATTTTAATGCCCTTTGATCACAGAGTATTTCAATTTAGTGTTAGCTTCTGTCAAATCAGTGAGTTGGTGACATTGTTTAATGGATATTCCTAATTCCCAGAACTCTATTATTACGATTCAGTTGGCGCTCGGCTGGACGCATGTCTGGTATGTAATTATTACGTTTTCTTTACATTTCCTCTTCCTCCTTGTTTCTATCCTTCTTCTTCTTTCTTCACCACATAGGATTTTGACCTATTTTTGTTTTTGGACTTATAATACTTTATATTTTACTCCTTCATTTTATAATTATTTTAATTACAAAAATGTCAACTTTTTGACGGGAATTGTCAATTCCAAAACCCAATGTACTTTATGGGTTCATGTAATTCATAATCTTTCCTTCACTCTTTTCACTTTACGCTTTCAATTTTTACAGTATATAGTGTCATCGTTTTCGTTTTATACTTCATACTTTTTAATCTTACTTTTAATTTCTGTTTTTATCATTTTTTACTGTTACTGGTACTGCCTCTGTCGTTTTCAATGCCATTATTAAATATATATATATATATTTGAATGTCTTAATAATATTCATCAAGCAATATGTAGATTAACTCTGCCTCCTTAATACTAACAAAATTCTTAAGATCTCAACGTAGAAAGGGAGAAAAATAATTTACTTATTCCCTTTTCTCTTTTAATATAATATATTTTATATGATTTTGTTCTTAAACTTCCCTTAAAATTTGTTAAAAGTTCCTGTTTGGTCTTAATACAATGTAATCAAATCATGAATAACCTAACTTTTAATGGTAAAGTAAAATGATTTAGTTTTTCATTCAAAATAACATAAACCGTTCATTTGTATGGAAGTTATGAAACGAAATTGTTTTAAAAATTATTGCACTCATTTGCCATATTGATTATTGAATAAAACATATTATGAGTAAATCAGATATGTTCTGCTTATGCTTGGTGGGAAAAATTCTATATTTGAAGAAAGGTCAAAAATACTGAATGTAATATATTTAATTAGTCTAATAAATAGGTAATGCAGCATCTGTAATTGACTTAAAATAAATAAAACCAGAAAGGGATCTTGGTAAAAAGTTTTGGAGTTCTGAAAATTTGATCATTCATGTTATTTAGGTTTCTGATTACGAATTTCAACCATGCCACTTTTTCCGGAAGTATAAACAAAATTATTTTAATTTATTTTTTGCTTATAACTTGAAAACCATCTATTATTCGATTAAATTCTAATATTCATTTTATACTAAATTATAAGAAGAGTTAATTACCTACAATTTTGATTCTAATTTTTTTGGCCACTCCGTTTTAAAGTAAGCGCGAGTCGGAATCATGCGATAGAATGTCGAAATTAATTTTTTGAGCTTTTTTTGAAAAAAAAAATTTATATTTCGGGAAAAAAATTGTCAACTTGGAAAAGTTGAAATTCGTAATCAGTACCCCAAATAACATAAATGAGCAAATTTTCAGAACTCCAAAACTTTCCAAGATCTCATTAGACTGGACCCCATTAGACTAGGAGCAAATGCTCCTAAACGATGCCCCAGATGGAAAAAAGTAAGGTATTTACTCTTGCTAAATTTAGTATAGGCTTATGTTGCTAAAAAAAAGTCCCGGTTTTCATGTTATGGGAGAAAAAAATATTAATTTTTTGAGCTTTTTCTTTTTTTTTTTTTCAGTAGGAAAAAAAAATGAGGTGGTGAACCTCAAATTCGTGTTCAGCACCCTCAGAAATATGAAAGAGCAAAATATCATAAATCCCTCAAAACTTTCCAGATAGGAACCCCCAATTAGCTGGCCTAGTAGTCAAGTTCCCTTTCTTGTTTCGTGGCTAATCACATGACCTTGAATCAACTTTAATTTATAAGTTATAATCTATTCTTTGATGAAGGCTTGGTGATAATTTGACAAAGATACAAGTATTAGGAAGTTTAAGAAGCACCTTTAACCTTCTAAACACCTTTCTTTTAAAGTTTGACGTTTCGGACGAGCTATCCATTATCAAAAACTTCTATCTATAACATATCATATACATCATATATATCCTTAGTTAAAAACTCATTTTTATTCTACATTATGCGTTATATTACCTAATAATTAATTTATAAATTGGTACATCTCACTATATAGTCACTATCATAATTAATTGCATTTATTAAATTATATTTACCTGTGTATGCTAACATTTTTCCATTTAATTATCATAATTCTATCCCATACTAAACTATTTATATATAAAGACATAATACACATGATTGCAGATGTAGAAATTTTTTTTGAAAATATTAAAACAACAGAGCCACACAAATGGCACAAAAAATAACATTTATAAAACTATAAATAATTGTATTACTAAATTTGAGAATGAAAGAAAAATTACAAATTTGAATGAAATAATAAATAAACATCTTTTACAGTTTAAACGATTTTTAAATAATAATATAGTGACAAAATTTAATAAAACTAAAAAACTGGTAATTATGGAAAAAGAAGGTTATAAACAGAAAATGGAAAATATCTTCGATGATAAAACGACATATAAAAATTGTAGAATTCACCCGGGAATAGAATTAACCAAAAAAATAAATAAATAGTAATATTAATAAAGTGGAAAAATCAAATGATGATATTAGTATCAAAGAAAATATAATAATGAATAATAAACAGACATCCAAAAAATTAGAAACCAGAATAAAATAGCATAAGACCAATACTAAAAATCCAAAAAACAATACATCAGCACTTACAAACTATTCTATAAAAAATAACCATAACTTTGACTTTGATAGGACATTAATAATTAACAAAGCAGAAAACAATAGACTACAAAATCATATTGAAGCAATATATATTACAAAAATATTAATAATGTAATAAACTTCAACAAGGATATGGTAGGTAATGGCAACCACTATACAGGCATTATTAATAAAATATATGTACACTAAATAATTACAATAATCAATAATTACAGTAAAAATTAAAATAATTCTATGAGATAATATTATGAATAAAAGATTAAGACTAGGTATAGACTATATGGGCCAGTTAGCATAGTGATATGAAATAGACCATAAGGATAAAGCAAGGTATTGATAATAATATAATTTTCTTAAAATAATGATTAGACATAAGTATAAAAAAAAAAAAAAAATTAATAATGCTTTTAATATGTTGAAACCCAAAAAATAGGACGAATTTGTTGGTTTATTAATAATTATTTTTGTTCTCATTGTTATTAACAACCATTATTTTAATGATATAAGTGAATAATAATGTCACCATGGTTTGTCTTGGATCTAGTTTCCACATGCAATTTGAATATGAGGCCGTGTCTGACATATTGCTTTTATGTGTCTTCATGCATTAATGTATTGACATATTGTTTTTATGTGTCCTCATGCATTAATGTATCGACATATTGCTTTTATGTGTCCTCATGCAGTAATGTATTTGGTATTATATTAATAAAAACCCTTTTTTATAATCTTTCCAGTCTTTATATTTTATATCCAACAATGGTTATGAATCAGGGCGTAAATTAAAGAAATATTAGAAGTTCGGGTTTTTAAAAACTGTGTATCTATCGATTTAAGTTTGGACTCATTGGACCGAAAGCTGTATACTGTGTGTGTGTCCATAGGCAACTTTGCAATGGATGGCAAGAAAACCATGAAAAATAATTCAAATTGGATACCTAGCATTAAAAAATTGCTCGGGCGAGAAAACTGCGCCTCATGGAAGTTGGAGATGTAGTTGACTGCTGAGGATTTGTGGAACGGGGAAGAGGACAAGAAAAAGGATTCTAGTGCTTAGGCGAAGATTTGTTAAATGATTGACTAGTCTTTATACCCTACAGTTAAAAGTTTCAAATTGGCTTAAGAGATCTGGATAAAATTAGAGAACACCTATGAAGCCAAAGGGCTCTCGAGGAGATTCTCAGGATGTTAGAAGATTTGTAGAATAGAGAATAGGTAGGATGTGTAAATAAGGACGAGACAGGGGGTAACCAAAGGGAACCAGCCTTACTGACATTGCCCCAACCTCGAAGGGAACCAGCCTCTAGACTCTGCGGAGCCGAGCGAAGTGGACAGGCCTTCAGACCTTGGAAGTAACAAGCTGAAGGGAACCAGCCCTCAGTACTTGTGGAACTAAAAATAAGGTATGAGAAAGGATTACAAATGAAACACCAGATATGACTTGAGATAATAGCCAGTGATGTTCTGGATGAATTGCACAGTCGAGAATTCTTGTTTTCCGGAGAGACTGAGAGGGAACTTGCCTATGACCTGTCTCGACCTGAGTATCATATGCTCATAGTAAGCATCAAAGTTGAGAAGCATCCTACCAGTACATTTATTTAGGTCCGTCCAGAACATCTCTACCTATACAACTTTTTTGCTAGTATATACAAAACGATAACCGGCTGGTCTGCGACAATTATAGAGGCATTACAGCGCTTACTCCCCTTTGCAGAAAAGATATTGGGTCCGTACCAGTGTGGCTTTTGAAAAGGGCGATCCACAATTGACAAAATATTCTGCTTACACATCATTGAAAAAGAACACAAATATAAGCTTAAAAAAAATGATTTGTTTGTGGATTTTAAAGAAGCTTACGACAGTGTCCATAGGGAACAACTGTACAAGGCAATGATAGAGCTTGAAATCCTTGAAAAGATTATTAGAATGGTAAGACTCACCATGAGAGAAGTGTGATGCATGATGCAGATTGGAGGAACAAGATCTGAGGAATTCAGAGCTGGGAAAGAACAGAGGCAGGGGGATGCACTGGCATGCCTTCTATTCAATCTAGGTCTGGAGAAGGCCATTAGAGAATCTGGTATTCAAGTGGGTGGAACAGTATTCAGCCGAACAGAGTACAACTTCTTGCTTAGGCTGATGATATTGATATCGCTAGACGCTCCTTCCAGACTGTCTCTGATGGATTCTTTAAACTAGCAGAAGCAGCAAGAAAAATGTGACTTAAAGTAAATGCAGCAAAGATCAAATACATGGTCACAGAGGAAATCCCCAAACCTGGCGAAGAAATCACTATCGGAGAGTATGCTATTGAAAAAGTCTCCGAGTTTGTCTATCTCGGGTCTCTCATAACCCAAGACAATGTTGTGGATTCTGAAATTAAAGGAAGAGTGCTGAGCGCCAACCGTTGTTATTATGGCCTCAGTCCATATTTTAGGAGCCGTGCATTGACTAAAGACATAAAAATTCTCTTATACAAAAAAATTATGTGGCCAATTCTCCTTTATGGCTCAGAAACATGAACTATCTTCAAAAATGTGCAGAATTTGATGGTCATTGAGAGAAATATTCTGTGTAAAATCTTTGGAACTGTGAAGGTTGATCAGGTATGGAGACGTTGAACAAACCAGGAGCTCAAAGATTTATTTAAGGAACCAGACATGGTCCAGTCTATGAGGCTCAGTAGATTGAGAGGGGGCGGGCACATTTCTCGGATGGCTGATAATGATCTGCCTAAGAAAATAATTACAGAGGTAATACATGGAACAAGGTGGAGAAGAAGACCTTGGCTTCGATGGAGTGATGGAGTGGCTGGTGATGCTAGGTCCATGTTGGGTGTGAGGAGCTGGATGGCAGCAGCACAGGATCGGAACAATTGGAGGAGACTGGTGCAGGGGGCCAAGACCCGACATCAAGTTGGCCAAGCCAATTGAATGAATGAATGATGTTCTGGATGAATTGCAGAATAGAGAATTCTTGATTCTTGTTTCCGGGGACAGCCCCAGAGAGACTGAGAGGGAACTTGCCTATGGCCCGTCTCGACCCAAGTATCATTAGCTCATAGCAAACATGAAAGTCGAGAGGCATCCTACCAGTACATTTATTTAGGTCCGTCCAGAACATCTCTGCCTATACAACTTTATTGCTAATATATATATTTAATTGATATTTACATTCTGATAATAGTTAACATTTATTTAGAAAATAGTAAAGAAATAATATAAAGATTTCTTGCTGCAGCTGCTAAACCCTGCAGAGTTTTGTTAATATTCCATTTGGGAGCACTAGTTATTCAGTTAGTTGCTATGGTTTTAGCCAGAGCATAGGATCGTGCTCGGTTCACTACAATGTGTTACAATGATTTCATGTCAATACGAAAGGCTGTGTAGCAACAAATGCAGCTTCAAAACAGCAGGACTTCGATACTCCATAGTATGTCATAATTGTGGATTCGAATCCTGCGATAATGCACCAGAGGTTGAATTTAACATGGAAGGAGATGAGTTTGACGATATATTTCCTATTGGTAAAATTTATGAATTATATGCATCAACCACATCTGAGTCAAAATAAAAAGAAAAGGATGAATTTTTAACTTGAAATTTTGTATATATCATTAAAACTAAAATTTAAGATCTATTTTTCAAATAGTATTTTCTTGAAATATAAGTATTTGCAAATGTGTTGAAAATTGGTGTTTTTCTTTTTCAAGCAATTCTTATTCTCCAGAATTTATTTGAATATCATGAACTACACGTACATATTACATACATAATGGATTAAAGATGATATTACATTCAGAATTTGAACAGAGAGTGAATGATATTTTCAGTTATCAGTCCACTTTCACTAAAATTGTTATTTAAATATTTATTGGCGTCTCTTGGGAGTTATTACAAATATTTTGTATGAATCTTTTAGGAAATTTAGTCCTCTACAAGATTGGCTATTATGAATTTCACACTTAACTGTAATGAAAAAAGTTATTAAGGCGAAACCACTGCTTATCTAACTTTTTGCGTTTTTTTGACATTTTCGCAAATATTTAAGGCCCCTTATCTCAGTAGCTGTTCCAGATTTTCCAGCATGTTACGTATAAAATTTTTGGAAATGCAATCCTCATTAAAATTTGTAACAACAACGTTTTTTCTTAAATGCACTGGAAGCGAGCTACTGAGGAAAATCTGAAACAAATAAAAGTGCTTTTTTTAAGAACTTTTTTCAAGATATTGAAAAACTCACAAGAGATGGAAGGTTGAAAACTTGAATTTTTTACGAGATGTCAATACATGCAGCCATATCTGAAAATCAAAGTTACTCCACCTTTTGCAAGCCAACCCTTTTTTTTGTGATATCTCTACTGGGTTAGAAGGGGAATGGCACTCCGAGGCACCTGTCGGCCTCCCCCCCCAAGGTACCTACTGGGTCCCTCTAGAAAATTTGGTTAGCTATGCCAATGGTGGTTGAATGCCTATAATTTTAAAACTGTTTGACTCTTTTGTACAAAATCTAAGATATTTTTGATTTATTTTTAGTATGTTTTCTCTTTAAAAGTTTGAGGAAACCAAAACCCCATTTTTAAAACTAAAAAAATCGTTTTAAAAACATTATGAAGAATGAGCATATTATTTTCAGCCAAATGTATGATGCAGTGGACAGAGGGAACTGCTCACACAGTGATAGGATCAAATTATATCCCTTGCCTACTGGTGCCTTACAGAAGATGAGCAGATATCCTAGATAGAAGAGGTAATAAATAATCATATAATTTTTTTATTTACATCTTTACTAACATTATGTCACATGATAATTAACTAACCAATTTAAACCTCAGCATCTGTATATGCTATAGTAATACTCCAGTGCACTTGAGCTAGTATAGGTGTGGGCTCAATTTCTCCCAACATCTATTTCGTGGCAGAACCAGGAATAAATCTTTACCTAACACTCCCTTCAGTTAGAGTAGGTCAGAACCATTAGACAGTTTTCTGTTCAGGTTCCTGTCCTATAAGCATTAAACAAACTACCTAATCAATAGTATCTTCAGGCCTTCTTCATCTTTTCTTTTTATTTAGGATAAATTCTTACTCAAAGAAAATGGTGGATTACAAGTGAAAATTACGTGGGTAATTCTTTAATCACATTGATAACTCTATAAATGTTTAGGATTATTATATTTGTATATATTACATGAAAATGAGAAAAGATATGATTCACAAGCAGTGATATTTTTTATCATTCTATCTAGGGTTGATAATTCCATGTCTGTGTCCTTCCATCAAGGTTATTTTTTTTCATGTATAATAATGTATTGTCTTGTAGTTTTAATTATTTTAGTTATTCTTTTTATTTTACAGTCTTGCAATATTACAATAATACCTTGTAATAGCCTCCCCTCACCGTTCTATATAAAAAAACCCATTCATTTTATAATATTAACCATTATACTTAATTTAAAATTCATGAAATATTATTTAAATAGCACTTAATTAAATATTTCATTGAGAAATAAACACATTTTACTTAATAACAGTTTAATAATGATACAAGTTCTAATGCTATTGTACTAACAAGTTCAAATGCTAATTTTGAATAATGATAGGCATATTTATATTTTACTAGTTGAGAAATGTATCTCTGTGTTGATTGATTTTCTATGTACTGATTTATTTTTTAGGATTGCTGTCTAGGCTGCTTATTTGAACATTTTTTTATTGAAGAGGTCTGAAGTCCTCAATGTGAGATTTTCAATACCAGAGCCAAGAATGGAAATAGTTAATTGTTCTACAGTACAAATTGAAAAAATGTATTTTTCTATTCAGGAATGGTCAAGATAGTTCTTAATATAAATAGGTACTTAAATTTTAATGTATCAAACTTTTTCACAAATAGTTTTTTTCTTCTTGGGATCCTCCTTTTTTTTTCTTTGATGATGACACCTGGGTCGGTTAAATAAATAAATAAAATCCAATAGTTTGTGTTTCTTATTCCCCTTGACCAATTTAATAGATATGCATGTTCTACTCAGCAGCCACCATTTACATATTAAATTAAAGTTATGACATCATATAATTATCATAAACTATAATCTGTCCATGTGCAATATGATATTGTTCCTCTATGTTTGTTTATCATTAAAAAATCCAAATTTCAAGTTTTAAATAAAAAAAATTTTGTTAAGTTAAAATGCATGTATACTTACTTGTTTGAATCATTATTTATAGAACTTCAATGAGCAACTAATAATAAATATTAATATTTCTTTTGTAGTCACAATAAAGCTTTATTTCTTCACTCTATTGATATCTATTGATGCCACTTTAAGTGGCACATAAGTACTTGAGAGCTCTCCATTATTCCACTTTTTTTAGTTATTGCAACCGTTTTTTTTTTAATTTGTCATGAAATTTAAAAAATTTAGACTGGGAAAATGTATTTATAATTTGATTACTAAACCAAGGTCTATTTGTTTACTTTCAATCATATAAATTCTTATAATGTTTTAATAATGTTTTTTTTTTTTTTTAAACTTCATTTATTTTGAGTGTTCTTTTTAATATTTTAGAAAAAAAATGATTGATCCAAGTTCATCTGAAGAAGAAAGTGAGGAGGAACAACATCATCAAACTGATGAAAGTAGGCATGCTCAACATCATGCAGTACATCTCCCTCCTCCTCCTCCTGCTCATCAGTACAATCAATCTGAAACCCTTAGTATTCCTCTCAACAGTGAAGCTCCTCGGTAAGTATATGATTTAGGTATATAAATGGGTTTGTGTGCACATGAGTGGATAAGTTGGAAAATTGCATGACAAAACTAGAAGACTGATTAGTCATTGAGAGATTTAAAAGGATATTAAAGTAAGCTTAATCTATGTGCCTCAATTCAATCGGTGGTCCATTTATTTTTTTATAGCTATCCTTCCCTTTGTTTTTGAGCCATGATTAAAGCTATATTTGAAATTTCTTGAAGATAACATTCAGTTTATATCTGCTTATGTTAATAAAACTAAATTTATTTCAATATTTATTTTTCATTGATAAATTTATAATTTTTAGTTGCTTTATTAAGCTTCTTAAATAATTTTATGTTATTTTAAAATGTAAACATTTAAAAATTATTTTATTAACTTACCTGTTTCCTTTATTTATTGTGCAATATTAAATTTTTAGGTCTCTTTCACCTAGTGGTACTTCCACTGATACTGCAAGCATTTGTGGGACTGTTAATCCATCACGTTCTAATTCATTACCCCGCCCAACCAGCCCTAGTCCATCTGTTGTAAGTGAAAAAACTGAAGCTGAATTACAGGTCAGTATTTATTAGTTTTTATATTTCATTTCAAGTTTTACTTGATATGGGTTCTCATTCTGTTCAATGTTTAACTTTGAGAGACTGATTTCTAAGTAAGGGTGGCTTTGAGAGGGTTGGCTCCACCTGCCTATGAACACACCCTATGGGTTTCTTCATCACCTTCACCCAATGGGGTAAGATTGCCTTGGGCAATCTTACTAGCAATCTCCTAGGAAGGAGACCTTCTCCTCTACCTTAGAGGCACTCAAAGGGACTGCGGATCGATTGGGTCTTACTGGGGCTCATTGATTTGATTAAATATATATGATGCTCTTATTTCGTCCAGCTTTTTTCTCCTAGCAACATCAACTTTGGAGTTAAATTTTATTATGACAAAATGCTTTAAAATGATCAGTTTTTGCACTTTTGTTGTACTCAACCATTCATCTTGAGATTTATGTAAAAGTTTTTGAGGAAAAAGAAGAAGGCTGCGTTTTCAGTGTTTTGAGCTCTACTGGCCAGATAAAAGAAGGTTTACAAATCTTTAATATGATCTTATGATATCTGGTTCAATGAGGGTAGCAGAAGGTCCAAGCAGAAAGATGTCACCTGGTGGTCATTAGTAAGCCAATTGTTTTGGACATCTTCATCTGATTTAAGTATACACATCACCTCACAGCAGTAAAAAGTTTATATTTTTGTATCCAAGTTTTTTTTTCTTTGTTTCCTCTATTTATCCTTATTTTGTTCTAATATCATAAATTTGATGCTATTAATTTTATTTTATTTTTACTTTACTTGATTGCAATCAAAGTTGTAAATTTATAATGTCTCTTATACTTTAATTTTATCAAAAAACTTCATTTTTACATTCCAGTAGATCGCAAGAAGACTGTTCTTTGGTCATTAAATCAATAATAGCCAAAAAATCCTTATTTGCTGAAATTTTAACTATTTCCTCTCCCTTCTTACATGCTGTTATCATCCTTCTTTTGTTCATTTCAATAACATTTTGTAATCCTTTCTAACCTTTGGTAATTTTAGCACCAACCTGCTTCACAATCCTGTTGCAAATTTTTTCTCATTAACCTAATATTTCCTCTCAACCTTCACTTTGTCCCTCACTGTTCTAGCCATTACACTCAGTTTTCAGATCCTTGGCTAGACTTTCATCTCTGTGATTCTCCAACTAAATGGCTGTCATCTTTTCAATATTCAGTTTCATTTCTTTTATCATTAAACCTCATTCAAAGTTGTTACGATCTACATCAAATCCTTTACTTCCACAGTTTTATCATTATATACTGGTATGAGTGTAGAGAGAGCAGAAATATACATGATTCCCTAAAGTATGATCTCGATTCCTTCCAGTGTGATATGTATTGTAATAATGAAACCAAAAATGGAATATTTGTTTACTGAAAATTTCCTTATTAATTTTTTTATGACTCATGACCCGAAATAGATTTAGAAAAACTGATTGTAACAAGCGCTCCTATTCATGTACAAATGTAAACTTATCTATGTGCCTGTTTTGAATGTCGTAAAATGTAATTGTATTTAGTAATTTTATTACTTTCACTTACCTATATATGAAATATATTTTATTTAATAGGATAAACAAGAAAGAGAAGAAGAAGAAAGAAAACGCAAGCTCCAACTCTATGTTTTTATTTCAAGGTGCATTGCCTATCCATTTAATGCAAAACAACCCACTGATATGACTAAGCGCCAAACAAAAATTACAAAACAACAGTTAGAAGTAATTCAAGGAAGATTTCAGGCAAGTTAAATAGTATCTACTAAGAATTCTTTAATATCACAATATATATATATTTTTTTTTTTATATTAAACCTAAATGACTATATCTATTGTTTAGTGGTTATAGTCATTTATATCTATATTGCTTATTGGCTAGCATCTCTGACTAAATGGATACAGGTTTGATTTCGGAGAACTTTTTCTGAAGGAGATAGTTAAGTCCAGTTAAATTGTAGATTTACCTTGCAAAAGGTGGGGTAGAAGGTTTTATTGTTTTAACTTGTTACTATGGATGGCAAGATGGGAAATATAAGTTTTGTCCACAAAATTTATCGTGGCTAAGTTTTCTGTAGCCTAAAAATCTCGAAATTTTTGGATTTTTTTTTTTATTTATTAAGTTATATTTTAATTCCTCATAGTCCTAGCAATTAGCCATCCTTTTCCTATTTCAAAGAAAAATTGCGACAAGTTTTTTCTATACCATACCAGGGATAGCATAATTTATCAAAAAATAATGAATTTCTCCGGTTTCTTGAAAAAAGGCAAAATAGATAAAACAGGAGAAAAAGTAATAGAATAAAAAATTATTATGTGAGTATAATAAATTTGTTTTAATGTTATTTTTAAATAATGTTATGATGTGTAGTAAAAGTAACGATCACTTCCGACGTTTTGGCGGACCAGGTTTCTTGATGTCTTCTAAATTGTCTTCAGATGTTTTCAGAGTTGACTCCACTGCATTTCTTGCAGATAGAAGAACATGCCAAACCTGCTTTTCTACAGATGCTCGTTCGACCACAGTCCATCTTACACGATCTGGAAACATGTAAAATTGACTTCTTTCAATAGGCTTGAGACCCTGATTACTATTAGTAGATTCACCAAATAGTTTGTATTTCAAAGCGCCTGGAATTTGCGAACTGATGAAACTTCCACCATACAACACTATAATGAACCATTCTCCAGCTCTATTATTTTTTTAGGGGTAGCATTGGGTTTCTGAATTGTTTAACTAATGCCTTTAGATGTTTGTGGTTTTTTATTGAGTTGTAAAAACTCGTCCACCAAAGGCATGAGTAAACAGAATATCTTCTATGCCGAACTTTTTTTACTAAACAAAGCTTTTGAAATAGAGTCAAAGGATCATAAGACTTTAGTAACTTTCCGGCTTTTGTAGTGTTATTAACAGTAAGTTTAGTTACAACCTTATTTTTTTTAGGTGACTTCACATTCTGGAAGTTGTACACATTGTTGTTGTTATTATTTTCATAATAAACTGAAATACAGTTAATAAAAAAATAAATCTGAATATTTTTGTGGTTTTTAGGCAGGCTTCACAAAATTTAACCATGATAAATTTTTTGAACAAAACTTGTTTTCTCCATCTTACCATCCATATCAACTAGTTATAACAAAAAAACTTTCTACCTATTTGCAAGGAAAAACTATTTTTTCGACAGTTTGATTGAACTATTAGGTCTGGAACTGGGTCCACTCTGTGTTGTTGTGGATCTGAGGGTTTATTAAAATACTAGCAAGTAAGAGTTTAATGTTTCTACAAGGGCGGACGCTAGCTAACTGACTTGAACCCAAGCTATTCTCTCAAGCAGGGTACTGCCTGTGCCAGTGTTGCCACCAACAGTGTTGCTTTATTTATTATTATTATATAAATAAATTTTCACCTAACTATTTCCTTCCTAAATTATTTATTATTTCTCTTAAAAGCAATTCTGCTAATAAATATAATATTTACGATGTATTTAATATAACACTGTAATATTTACATGTATATATCCAGTAGCTACACTATTTTTACAACCTTAATTTTATACACTATTAGTTATACCCTAGCTATGGGTCACAATATACATAAATTATCAAATCAAATAGATATTTACAATACACCTCTTCTTATCCAGATATTTATATCACTTCTCTAGGTCCGGCAGTCTAACTAAACCTAAATTCACTAAATGTCTCACCTTTACTTCCCTTTCACATCCTTGCCTTGCAAATTTTTGGATCCATCGGGGTTTTTTCTTAAATCTTAAAGACCCATCTACTCTTGATTACTTTCTGGTCTGATGGTCGTGTTACTTCTTCCCCTTCTTCCATGTTCTTCAATTCTTCTTGAATTGCCTCTAACCATCGTTTCAAATCTGTTGAATTTAAAATTTCTTGATAAGATTTGGGTTCTTTCGAGAGAGTTTCCAGGACAAAATCCCTTAATCTTTCAAGCAACTTTTTGGTTCTTTTAGATCTTCTTCCTTTATTTTGATCTACACCCAAGCCATATCTAAGCGCTTTATCTTCTTCCTCAGTTGATGTGCGTAGACCATCAGGCACTTCTTGTTCTTCTAGAGCCACATTAACATCTTCAAAACCCTGAAGTCTTCTTCATCCGATGATACATGTCGATCATCGGGTCTTTCTTGTTCTTCTGGCACCGATGCTTCCTCAATAACTGTTAGGTTTTTAGCATCATTTCTGTCTATGATTTTTTCTCCTTGATAGCTTGATAGCTTGGAACTTCTAGGAGAGCAAAATCTTTTCTTTCTTCCTGTTTTCCTTTGCTCCAACCCCTGCGGTTCTCATGAAACACTACATCACACCAATTCACCATCATTTGTGACTATTTCAGCTCCTTCCTGGGAAAGTACAACTTTATGCCCCTGTTCTACTATCTTAGGCACAGATAATAAATTATTCCGTAGCTTAGGTACAACCAAGACATCCTGTTGGTTCAGATTGTTCTCTATACCTTTACTACAGGCTTTCACTTTAATATTACCACGACACGTAGATCTAATTGCTCGACCATCTTCAGCTACTGAAACTTCTTTATTTTCTTCAATTCCTTCCTCAATTAAGGACGGGTCTGGGGTCTTATGAGAGTTGCAGGTCGAATCAAGGTACCACACATAATCATCAACACAGGCAGTCGCACATATTGAAAATTCTTATGCCAAAGAATCTTTGTCATTTTTCCTGGGATGAGGTCTACGTGCATAGGTGCATACTTGTATTGGGCTGTTTATTTTTACCCTTATTAAAGCAGCAATCCTTTTTTAAATGACCTGGTTTATTACAAACGAAGCACACTTTAGTGTTGAAATTAGTCCGGTCATGAAAGGTTCTAAACGCCTGATCATTTTTATTAGAGGCATTTCTCGTTTTAAACGACAAAAGCATCTGCCTCAATTCGGCAAATTTGATACTTTTTTTTGCTAAGATGGGTTTCACAGCTGGGTTGAAGGAGGCAAGCCTTCAATTATGTACCTTATTAACTCTCCATCTGTTAATGTTTTTCCAAGTTGAGCTATCTCTTGGACCAAACATTAGAATCTGTTAAGATACTCATCAACGGATTCTGAATTATTCTTTTTTATGTTATTAAGGTCGAACATAAAGTCTATAACCTTTTCCTCAGTGATACCCTCAAACTTTCCTTTAATTTGTCCCAAACTATCTTAGCCCCTTTCTCATCTTTAATAGATGGTAAAATATCGCTACTTACAGTTAGGATAATTGTGGACATGACTTCTTTGTTTCTTTTTTCCCAATCCTTCAAAGCCGCATCTTCCACCGGCGGAATTCCCTTTGCCACTACATCTTCATAAATGCCCTTCGCCTTGAGGTATACTTCGATTTTCATCGACCATATTGCGCAGTTCTCCGCTGTCAGCTTCTCGATTCCTTAGTTGTGTCCATTGCATTGTATAAGTTTTAAGTTAGACCGTAAAACAAAGACCTTTGTATTTCTTTACGGCGGTTAGTCCGAAAAAAAACAACTATAGCACACGCATCTGTTAAAAAAAGTGTTTATCACTCTTCACTTGCACTTTTTATAAACTCAAATCACGCTCTGTTACCAAATTGTTGAGGATATGAGGGTTCATTAAAAAACACTAACAAGAACTGATGTTTCTACATTGGTGGACACCAGCTGACTTACTTGAACCCAAGCTATTCTCTCAAGCAGGGTACTGCCTGTGCCAGTGTTGCCACCAGCAGTGTTGCTTTATTATTTATTATTATTATATAAATCCTTTTAACGACAAATACACGTTATATTTACAATGTTTCAAACAATGAGAAATAATAAATCAATTTTCAGCTAACAGTTATGAATATAACTGAGTAGCTACTTGTATAAACAAGTAATTAATGGTCTAGTCTTGAAAACCAAAAGGTTTTAATTAATTACTGATTGCTGAGCAGCATGCATATCATTTGCTGACAACAAACAGAGCAGCAACTGATTTCATAGTTGTAGTCTGTTTAAGAGATACTGAGCCATAAATTCATTAATTTTTATTTATTTGAAACCTTTAATCATATGGGTCATTATTATGGTGGTTTGTTTCAATTGTCTAACCTGCATTTCAAGAATTTTATTAGCCTCAGAATGTTCTATATCATAGTATTTATAATATCAATAGTGGTTCTTTATTCTTTTATAAATAGCTTGAATATGTTATACACATTTTAAAAAGCTTAACTTGCTGATTACTGGATGTAATAATCATCCTGGGATAAGAGTGATTAAATTTTTAATATCTTTCTTGAAAAAACAGCTAGAATGTTACTTTTAAACTATCACAGTGTCTTTGTACAAATTGTTATATTTCAGCTAACAAAATCAATTTATCCCATACAAAGGGCTGCTGGTTTTTAATTTAACTCTTTTGGAATAATATCCTACAAAAAGCACGGTAGGTGTAATAAGTGGGCTGTATGCAAGTGTGAAAATATTACAAAATTAAAACTAAAATACAATAATAATAATAAAAAAGAAAAAAAAAAAAGGAATGGCTTACCTTTAATCTTGTAAATCATTAATTAAAAGGGGCATGGGAAACCAGGATTATCAACAACTGAGTACTAATTGGCCAAAATGACACATGGAAAATGATAATCTGAATTTCTTACCTTTGGAGTTTGCACAGTCTGCAGTAGCCAAAAAAATTAATAATAAGAAGAAGAAGAATTAGATACAAACAAACACTGTATCCATCACCATATTGACAAGAATACCAAAAAAAAAAAAAATTATACTCAAATCAATTACTGCTTGGCTCAGTTGGCCAAGAGGATGATCCGGGCCACCAGTTATACTAAAAGAAGGAGTATTACCACTCGCAATATTCCATGTGTCAGGAAGCAGTCTTTCAATCCTGGAAATAAGCCAATTCATAGGAGAAGAGGCTGTATTTTCAAAAAAAATTCCAATTAAGAATCGTCTCTATACTGGAAAATAGAGTTGCAAATTCCTCCACAGTGAAGATAATGTCCGGAGTTAAACGAAACAAGAGATTCTTCACATACTTAACTCTGGCATCCCGAATCCCACCGAAGTGTTTTTTTTTTTACTATTGTATGTTTCAATTGCCAAGATTCTCGAAAATAGAGTTGTGATGGGTGTGCAGAAAATCATCTACTTCTTGCAAGTTTTTTATTACTACCCACGAAATTTATGCCCCCATCAGATAAGGTGGTATGAGGTGAGCCGTGTAGGACAATGAAACGGTCGAGAGCACCTAAAAACCTCTGTTGAAAACTCTGGGGCAATTTCCAGATGGAGTGGCTTGGTGGCTATGTGTATAAATAAACACAAGTAATCCTTGGTTATCACAGCCTTTTTGAATTTCAAGAATTTGACTCTAAATGGGCCAGATAAATCGATGCTTATTGTAAGGAATGGTCGAGTAGGTTGAACACTGCTAGTGGGAAGGTCAAGGATTGATGGGGTATTCAGTTTTTGAACAAAACCTACAACAAGTCAAGCAATTGTGTATAGAGATCAGAACAGTGCTAAAGAAAGCAGTTGTATTAGCTCATTTTTTAGGATGCAGGCGGATGATAAACTGTCAATGGCAGAGATAACATCAACAATGTAACGAATTTAAAAAAAGGCGCAAACACAAACATTAATGTCACTGTAATTGATAAGACACCACATACAAGACCTAAATTTATATATGTATATATATATATATATATATATATATATATATATATATATATATATATATATATATATATATATATATATAAAGCAACCTTCAATATATATTTTTATCATTATAATCATGAGGGTCATGAAAAATATGACTGCCATTAATTCATTAAAAGTTATATATATTTAATATGTATAGGATAAATGTTATTTTAGTAATCTAATTCATATTTATCAAATTAATGTTATAATAAATCTAATTTTATTTCTATTTATATCCAGCTTACAGTTAACCTGCAATGTTTAGCTTTTTAAGCTGTTAAATAAATTTCCAAAACAATATTGATTATAGTTATTATGGTTTATTAAGTACTCATTCATGTTTTTTTTCCATCGATATATGCAAATAAGATGACCTCTAAAATCAATTTATTATAATTATGTTATGTTTTTAATTTAAACATTTTTTCTAGGTCTTTAAATATAGTTTTTTCATTGTATTGTTTTATTTATTTGCTTAGAGTTTTCTAAAAGGCGACACTCAAATAATGGCTGATGAAGCTTTTCAAAATGCAGTTCAAACTTACTATGATGTATTTTTAAGATCTGATAGAGTTCTTAAAATGGTTCAGTCTGGTGCTTGTTCTCAGTACGATTTCAGAGAAGTGTTTAGAAACAATATTGAAAAAAGAGTCAGGTAAGGAGATTTTATATATAGATAAGTAAATCTTTATTTAATCTTAGGGAGATGTTTGTAAATTATAAACATTTTTAACAGTGGTTTAAACCATCTGTCAGAGATTTGTATTGACCTTTTATGATTTAACAGAAATTGCCTATTGCGTATGTGAATTTTTATCAAATCATTATATATATTAGGTATTGAATCTAATTACATCGCTTGGCCTAAGGGGAAAAATGGACAGACGAGCAAAAGAGGGAGATGAGTGAGAAAATGTAGAGAATATGGGCTAATAAGAAAGCCGAGAAATAATATACTTGTGGTCCTTAGATGGCCATTATCGCAAAATAATAATTTTTTTTTCTTTTTCTTTTTAATAATGCCCTCATAAAAGGATGGTTTATTAGATTCATTTTGCATGCTCTATGTGTGATGACCACATTTTGTTTTGGCATTTGAAGTATCTCCTGAAGTTCATTCTCGATTGAGTTTAACTATTCAGTTCCATCATAGTGCAATACACGGTGCATAATACGCTTTTTCCGATAATCGATAATTTTCAGTTAATGCCAAATGTACACATTTCTCTTCATCATTATCTAAGCTTTGATAAAACTGCTTCCATGTCCTCTTTTGGGTTTTCTTCGAGAAGTATACTTAAAGCTTTATTAAGGTGTTTTTTAATCATGCGTGATTTAAAGCTGTATAAGGATTCTTGATAGAAATGATCTTGCTTCATGAGGCATTCATTCAAAAATTATATACTGGAATAGCAATGTGTACATTATTTTTTAGATTGCCCTATCTTCTTCTTCTGGATGAGCTGCCTCTTTTTCCACTGACTCTTCTAGTTGAAGTTCAGCCAGTTTCTTTCTATTCTCAACAATTACTGACCCTAATTGTTCAGATACTTCCTTTTTTTTGGCATTTCTGTAGCAGAAAGAAGTATTATTTATTATAGGATCACTCAAACTCGATCACTCAGCCTTTGTGCTCTCTTCCTCATCTGTGTGTATGTCTTGCTATTAATATTGACTCCTAAAATATCCTGTCTTTTCTGTTTCTAATTTTGTTGCTAAGAGATATATCTGGAAGACAGCCTTGTTCATTTCTAGCGTCCATTTCATACTTAAAGAACATCTTGGTCTCTGCTATCGGGTTCATGCGGGAGGTGAAGTAATCTAGCCCAATCCCGAACTTGAACTAGTGGCTGGTCTTTGCAGCCTGGTGATTCTTTGTGACAGGTTGAAACCACTTGCTCTGCTATTACCTGAAGAAAGCTGTAGAAGATTACCGCTTGGTCCAGTTTCATTCCCAGGCTTGTTTGAGACAATAGATCTATTTCTTAACTCTATTTTTAGTAGGCCATTGCATTTTAGATCTTCTGTCAGGTCTTCGTAGGTAAGTTTGCTGTAGGGTATGCACTGATAATGTCCTTGGTGTTAGTGTATATGGGGTATTATATGCTGTAAAGTGTGTGTTGGTGAATGGTAGGATGTATTAAGGAGCCCGGAGGAATGTTAAACCCCAGCAATTACATTCATCAGTTGCGCCTTGCAGGTCTATTATTATTATTGTTTCCTCTTTCTCAGATTTCTGGAGTAACATCAACATCCTGGAAAAACAATCAAGAGAATGTAGACAATTTCACTTATTTAAAGAATGTCTAACAATCCCACATGTATCAAGCAGAACGTATTTTTGAGCTAATTTCCAATTTCGTAGGCCAAGGGCAAGATATTCCATACCCTCTATTGTGCTTTTTAAAATAAGTCCATAAGGAAGAAATAATTATAAAAGTCATTATTACTTTATCTAGGTGGTAAAGTGTTTTTAGCTCTTTATGTATATTGTTTTTATTATTATTATTAAAAAAATCATTATGTTAAATCTCCATGAAATGATATATACTGTCTGTACAGATCATTACCTGAAATAGATGGATTGAGTAAAGAAACTGTTTTAGCATCATGGATGGCAAAATTCGACTGTATTTTTAAAGGTAATAATATTATAACAAATGTTTCTTATACATATTCTTAGTATTTCTTTTATTATTATAATAATGCTTCTGCTGTAGAAATTGTTGGTATATTTTTCTTTCAGAATTCTCTGTTTATGGTAAACCGGGTCTTCTGTGAAATCTCTAGTTTGCTGTAGAATCTCAGATTAGGAATATTATTAGGTTGTATGTGCTACCATGAATATCCAATGGTTGTCTGAAAAGTGAGTTGACATCCGCATGATGGTATAGAAGGATCAATCTAATTAGGGATTAATAAATTATTTGCCACTTCTATAATTTTGTTATTATTGAAAACTAGTTTTGAATGTTATACATTCATCTTCAGTTCTAAAAACACTCAAAAATAAGCAATTGATAGTTGAAATTGCTTATTTTTGAATTTTTGTGTGTTTTTAGAACTGAAGATGAATGTATAACATTCGAAACTAGTTTTCAATAAAAACAAAATTATAGAAGTGGCAAATAATTATCTATCCCTAATTAGTTGTGCGAAATTCTGACTTAACTAAGAAACAAAACATTTCTTTTTTCAAATTTCTTTTTATTTTTCTGCATAGTCTTTTTGTAAGTCTATACACTTCTTGCAAAGATGCTCCCATCTTTCAACCGATTCAAATAGTACTTAGCATCTTCATCAGTAAAAGAGTTGTTTATAAAGGTCTCATTCAACGAAAATATCCGTTCGAGCTCAACTTTTTGCTTCGGAAACAAAACAAAAGTCATTTGGAATTAGGATCTAGGAAGGAGGGTGTTTGAGCAGTCCAAACCATAATTTATGGATTTTCGCTGTGGCAACTGCTGAGTTGTGAGATGATACATTGTGGTGAAACAAAATTTTTGTTTCTGTAAATGGACTGGTTTTCTGTAATTCATACCTTCAGCAAATCAAGTAATAATCCGTAGTATGTTCCTGTAGTAGTTTTTACTTTTTAAAGATAATCAATTTAGACAACTCCATGACTTCCATGTACATGACCCCCTATCCCTGAAAACAGTCTCCATCACTTTCCTAGTCAAAGGAACAGCCTTTGACTTTTTTGGAGCTAATTCCCCCTTTGCACTCCGCTATTTCGATTGTGTTTTTGTTTTGGGTTATCCAAGTTTCATCTACGATAATTAATAGGGACCAAAACATTGATTTATTACACCTCACTTTCGTCAACAGTTTATTCAAACACGTATGTGGTCCAGAGTGAGCAAACACAGCACCCAAATCGCAGTAAGCTTCCTCATGCTAAGTCTTGATTCAATATGTGACAAACACATTCTTTGGACATGTTCATAGCTTCTGCTATCTCTCTTATCTTTATTTGACGGTTGTCTAGTACCATTCGGTGAACTTGAGCAGTGCTATCATCATTTGTTGCAGTTTTTGGCCATTTCAGATGTTGATCTGCACGCAAGCTGATACGACCATGTTGAAATTCAGCTGCCCAAAATGTCATGGCAGTAAATTATGGTCTAGTCCCCATACACAGCATCCAACTAGTCTTTAATTTTATTTTTGTAGGCCTATTGCCTTTCAAAAACAAATATTCAATGACAGCTCAGTACTTGATTTTTTCCATTTTTACAAAAACATTCACATCGACTCACTCAAATGATTTTCGAACAAAAATTGCACATCCAAAATGGCTGAAATTTTTATTAGTACTTTCAAAGCATGCGCAAACACATTCCCCAACTTTTGTTGTCATCTTGATGTTGAGGTCGGAAGCTTTTTAGACAACCCTTGTATATCCTGTCCCAAAGTTGAAATATTTATAAGTATAAGCATTATTTTATCTGAGAAAATAAAAAGGCTGTATCATTCTGCCTACAGTATGAAGGTCTTTCTATCTCTAGAATAAAATCTTTATGATATGTGTATAGTTACCTGTATAGATTCTTTTTACAAATCTTACACCATTTTCATCTCCCCAACAATTACATTCATGTTGAAAGGTCGAGTCATATAGCCCTTGAGGAATATTGATGCCTTATCTGGGTGATCAATTCCCCAGATTTGAGCTCCCATTTGTGTAACAATAAATATCAGTAGCAGAAGAAATTTTAGTATCCTTTAAAGATATTTAAAAAAGTTACATTAATCATTTTGACATTTTAAAGATCCAAATACATTCAGTCTGTGATTGAGTGAAAAATCAAGGCATGTCTATGGTCAGTTTGAACCTGGTTTTTTATTGTAAGTATGCCACATCTATAAGTTCTGCATTATGGAAATTATTGTAAATCTATGAAAAATTCATATATAAGTATCCCATCAAACTTGTAAGCTTCAGTTATAGAGCTGGAAAGAAAAAAACCCAATGAGTTCTCCTGTGTTAAAAACATATTTTACTGAGAAATGGGATTTTCCTTATGTTGTTTACAATGGTTACTATGCTATGCTATCAAGGGTGTTTCACCTCTGCATAAATGTGTCACTTAAATATAAATGTGTGTTTGTGCGTGTGTGTGTGTGTGTGTGTGCGATTCTGTGGTTTTTTCTTGTTTTTTTTACAAACTATATTAGTAACGATGCTTTGGTCGAATAATGAAATAGGTTAGGATTAGGTTTGTTGTTTAATTCACGTAACTATGCACTTTTGACTGAAGAAATCTAGTTTTTGTTTTGTTTATTTATGTTCCAGTTACTGATGAAGATTCAAAAAGACCTTCACGAATGCAACAACAAATATTGAATAGCGAAGCTATTTTATCTAAGGATCAACTTTATGACATGTTTCAACAAATTTTAGGAATAAAGAAATTTGAGCATCAACTTCTTTTTAATGCATTGCAGGTAATTAGCATATTATATGTTATTATTAGGCCACCAGGCATTATTTGTAATACAAACAAACAGACAATAGTGACAACTGAATTTTGTAATATACTTCTAACGTATTTCACTGAGTCTTTTGCATGCCATATAACAAGTAATATTCTTGTATAAATTTATTAATATTTTTATCTCTTACATACTGCTGCAATATACTATATGCCACAATTTTGTGTTGTTAATTGATCTGCAACAACTTATACATTGTTAGTTATGTCATAGGGATGTGCAGCATCCTTTGTTAGAGGGTGCATAAACCATAGTACTAGGAGGTATTTCCATACTACCCAGTTGAGCAGAGAGTCCCAGGCCTATTCTTTACTCTCCTGGAAAATATTTTTAAAAATATACTATTTAAAACATATTTCAAAGAATTTTAAGTTAAAATTAAACCAAAAATTCAACACTCTTGGACTGTAATAAAGTTTTAGTTAAAGCTTTTATCTACTGTTTGTAGGAAAAAAATTGTTTAAATATAACTTATTAGCAGGTTTCTGCGTACCTTTGGCATTTCTTCTCCCTGCTATTTGCATGACTATGAGTTATGTCCAGTTGTGTCTCGGTTTGCCCCTGGATGGAGTTCAAGAGGAGGTCTTCCTTTTGAGCACCATGATTAGAGGACCCTCTGGGTCACCTTCTCCTTAGCCTCCACTTCACAACATAATTCAGCTTATTTTTCATATAAAGTATGTAGTTATATTATCCACTTACTAGAATATTGATAAATAAATCCGAGAACTAAAAAGACAATTAAAAAAATGTATTTTACTAACATTTTTTAATAACGAATAGCTGCAGGCCCTTAGTTTTATTCGATGCTGATGATTTCAATTTAGTTTTATATTTCATAGAAAATGAGACTTTATTTTATACTATATTCATTTATATTAATAATAATAATAATTAATTATTATTAATATTAACTATAATGAATTATTTTAACTTTTTCGTTCTCAGTTGGATTCTGCCGATGAACAAGCTGCAGCTATCCGAAGAGAGTTAGATGGTAGAATGCAGAAAGTGGCTGAAATGGAAAAGGTAAATGTGCTGATTTCAAAAATGTTTTAAGGAATATTTTATTTATTTGAAATGACTTTTATTTGACTTTTGACGCTTACACTGAAATTGATGAGGAACTCCAAAAAATTTTATTTTTTTTTGCTTAATTTAATAAATCTTTAATATTTTGATAAAGATTTTATACTTACAAAATAAAATTATGTTTTATTTTGACAAATTTTCTTAAAAAATAGTCTATAGCAATCATTTTTGCTTCACAACTTAGACTTATTCAATAGACAAAAGATGATTATAGACATCCACTATTTTTTTTGGTAATATGAAGTTTTAAGAATTATTTAAGCATGTCTTTATATTAACTATTATAAAATGTACGATGTGTATAAACGTCATTTGCTTCTATATACCTGAAGGCTGGATTTCTATCGATGCAATTTACATTAAAGATTTAATTGACTTAAAATTTCTTAGTATGCACTAAATATATACTTTCTAAAATAATATGCCCGCTTCAGCATAAAAATTATAAACTTCTTTTACAAATAAGATATTCCTTCTAATGTGAGGGTTTTTTGATTGAATGACCTGAAATTGAAAAATAAATCCTTCGAGGAAAGTCGTAAATTTCTCCTGATATTGAAATGTGGAAAGTAAGCTAAATTTTCAGATAATGATTATAAACCAACTTGTATCGTTTTTGACTAAAATATTGATAAATCTTGTAATATTAAATTTCTCTAATGATGACCAAAATCACCATCAAATTTTAAAATTGAGTATTCAAATGCTAATAATGTTCTATGGTTAAATGAAAGACATTGCTTGGGATTAATATTAACTTAAAAATAATTTATTTTTAACCCGTTTTCAAATCAATTATGCTAGATATTTTCTTCTTAAAAATTATTTGTTCAAATGTCAAATGAATTTACTGTGTTGATAAATTTTACAATTAATTTTGTTTGTAGTATTTCTTGGATGTATTTATGGACATAGCTTAAGCTTTTGACCGGGTATGGTATGCTGGATTCTCTTCAAGCTTAAAATCCATTTACTCTAGGCCTCTGATCTTATCTCTCTAACCACTCCTTCTGAGTTTGCTGTGGTACAGAATTTTCCAGCTATTATCCAGTTAAGGCCGGTGTTCCTCAAGGCAGCGTCTCTGTCCTGTCTTTAGCCTATCCTCTTCATTTTATTTATCATTGATATTCCTATTCATCCTGATACTTTCCCAGTAATTTTCGCTGATGACGCCACCATTCTCCCATCCAACTCAGATCCTGAAACAGTATCCTTAAACCAACAAAGGCACCTTTCCTTGATCGAACACTTGTGTAATAATTGGCATATCAAAGTAAATAAATCTAAATGCAAACATGTAACCTTCGCCCTCTGACGCAGATTCTGTCTGCCAGTTCATTTTAACTCCATATTGCTTCTCTTCTCAGACACAGTCCGGAATCATGGCTTTCTCCTAGAAAGAAGACTAATGTAGAACACACATATTAGACTTAAAAGAGATTAATCAATAATTTGGCTAATTATAGATACAGCGAAATAGAAAATCTCAGCTTTCATTTGAAAATAAACTGCTAATTTACAAGACATTTCTGTCCTCTTTGGAGGTATGGGCTCAAACTGTGGGGGACAGATAAATTTTCGAACATGAAACTCAAACAATCCTTTCAGTCCAAAGTCCTTCGAATAATAGTCAATGCTCTATATTATTCCTATTATTTTTCTGACTCCTATGATCTTTTATACAATTTTGTTATTACAAATTTCTATAAACCATTTTCATTAATATTTTTTATACTATACCTATGATGGTTGACAATTTACTATTGGTCAAGCAAAAGATTTTTAGGAATCCATCAAGTATTCCATTGGGAAGACAAGACAAGGCCAAGAAGGCTGTATTTCTCCTGTATTTTTCTGTATTTTTTCATGGATAATTCTAAATACATTGATAAAATTCTTCTATCTGCAAAGTCTAAATTTCTATCTGACCAAATCAATAGAACTAAACAAACCTCCTTCCATGAAAAGTTCTTTAATCTGATTTCTTGGTATGATGTGATAAAGTCTCTTGATTCCGTCCTTTCCAACACTATCCTAAATTCGGTCATCATTGATGAATTCTAAATAAAAGCATATAGTTAGTCTCTCAAATAGCAGTTAATATCTTGCCAATTAACATTTCCTCAATTCAGGCATCATATTAGGACTGAAAACTACAAAATCGCATTAATGCAAACTAGAGATAGAACATCCTGTTTCAACTACCTAGTACAGAGATATTACACCACTCATTAACAGTTTAACATATACTTAGTAGAGTAAATTTCTAAATGCTTCTGTAAGGTAATGGTGAACAAAATTTCTTCCTTATTATTTTATTAAGTTTTTACATTAGAACCAATGTTTCGTGGCCATTTGCCTCATCTTCAGGGTTCAATCTTATTATTTTAAGTTCATAGTTATATAAATTTATAATTTTTGCATGTATTTTCCTTTTGAAATATCTATCGATTTGAAAAATATTTTGTCTATATTATTACTAGTTAAATATCGAATATTTCAAAAAGGATGCTTATTATATGCAATTACTTTTCATTATTACATAACCTATGTATTGTAGACTAAGTAATCCTTGAAATTATTACAATAAATAGGTTATGTGATATCGAAGAGTAACTGTGTGTAATAAGCATTCCTTTTGAAATTTTAAATATTTAGCTAGTAATAATATTGACAAAATATTTTTCAAATGGATATATATTTTAAAAGGAAAATATATGCAAAAATTATAGATGTACATAAGTGTGAACTTAGAATAATAAGATTAAACTCTGAAGATGAGGCAAATGACCACAAAACGTTGGTTCTAATGTGGAAGAAATTTTATTCACTATCACATTATAAATAAATCTTCTTGTATAAATTCAATTATGATATAACTAAATGCTTTATTTCTAAAATTTTATCTGCCTTCACCTCCTATTCACTTCCTTTCCTGTTCTGGCTGTAAATATTTTTTGGCTACTTTTCCCAACATCTTTGCCATCAGAAGATAAACATAGATAAATACATTATCCGTTGTTGTGTATAATCAGGATACGATTGCCTGATAATTTCTGACCCGCAATTATATGAAACTGACAAATACCATTTAAAAAAGAATAGTGAATCCGACAACTTCCTTGACTAATAATTTTTTTTTTATGTGTTTATTTATCATTATATTATTTATTGAATTCTTCTAACTCTCTGCCTATTTAATTATATAACATATTTTTCAGAATAGAAAATTGATGCCCAAATTTGTTTTAAAAGAAATGGAATCCCTGTACATTGAAGAATTGAAAACTTCTATAAATCTGTTAATGGTCAATCTTGAGTCTTTGCCTGTCTCGAAAGGATCTATTGACTCTAAGTATGGTTTACAAAAGCTGAAGCGTTATAATCACAGGTATTTAGGATTGTACTATTAATTATAATGCACACAATGCCTAAGAATTTGAAACATTATTGTAGCAATTACAGTGAAATATTTTTTCAGAAATACTGTAACGATCTTAATTCTAGATAATATGGTTTAAACTGCTTTATCTGTATGAATTATTATTTTTGAATTATTATAAGTGATTATTATTATACAATTTTATTTTGTTATTTTTGTTCTTAGGTCACAGGGTTCTTTGGCAAAATTAGAAGGTGATTCTGCTGATAACGATACCCAGCTTACAAAACTTGATGTAGTGCTAACATTTCAACTGGAGGTATTCTTTAATCAGGTTTTAGTTTAGTGGTGTTTATTTTATTTTTTTTTTGTAATCTGTTTTAATCCTTTATAGGACAGAACTACTTGTACTCAAATTTAAATTTAAAAAAAATTAGTGAAAAAGTTTCAAGGACTTGTTCTGAGGATGAAAAAAAATTATCATTTGCTTATAAAAATTTGATGTTAGCAGATATGAGGTGAAATATATTTGTCCCACTGTTTACTTAGTGTCAACAATTTTAACTCGATCCCTAGATTAATTAATGTTGTTACAGTAATTTTGTTAATAAAAAACAAAAAAAATATACAAATACTGTTTTTATTAGTGTAAACAAAATGTAAAATTACAAAATTATTATGAAAAAAAATTACAGAGAATAGATTGAAATAAAAATTAAGAGTTAATAATAAAATTAAATATATCCAACACTAAAAGTTAATTCTAGTATACTCTAAACATAAATACTACTGGATGAAATATAATAGAATAATGTATATTTTTAATAAAAGCTCAGCGGAATGAAATATTTGTGACTATAACAATTTTTAATTTAAATTGCATATTAGATTAAAGAATACTTACACAATTAGTGCAAACAAATTTACTAGAACAAGTTGCTCAATGAACTGCAACATATTGTACTCACAGCAAAGGGCAAGAATGAATGGTGAGACATATGGAGCCCACTTAAACTAAAATTAGCTAGTGCACTTTACATGCTGGTCCAGGTGACAAATTTTAATTTTTCCCTATATCTAACAGTCCTATCAAAATGAACCAAGACTATCCACGATTTTTTTTAATGCCGCTTCTCAAGTGGGACGAATATAGAACCCACTGTCCTGTAAAGAGTTATTGAATATATTACATTAGTTTTTAAGATTTTATTGTTTTTATCACTTTATAGTCTTAATTGAAGGATTAACTCCCAGATTCTATTCAGGAGCTGAAAGTAAAGTCCTGACGATCTCAAGGAAAGAGGAAGATGTACACCTCTATTGTAACAGAGAGGAGCTTGATAACTACACTTATCTAGGAAGGGTGGTCAGCAACAATGCCACCATTGACAAAGAAGTGTCCAGCAGAATAGCAAAAGTAAATAAAATATACTACCAGATCTGCTACACTATAGTAGGCAAGAGAGAGGCCACCAGCCAGGCCAAGCTCCACATCTTTAAAGCTGTATTTCTACCGAATTTACTGTATGGCTCTGAGAGGCTGTGTGACTGCCATAGAAATGAAGTACCTGTGTAGAGTGGCGGGCAAGACATGAAGAGACCGGATCAGGAACAAGACCATAAGGGAGCAGTTGGACATAACATCATTGAAAACCACCTTTCAGAGGTGCCAATTGAAGTGGTTTGGGCATGTGTGCAGGATGCATGAGAACCGAGACCTAAGAAAAACAATGGAAGCTCGGTCAACTGGTTGAAGACCCAGAGGCAGTCCAAGAATTCAATATAATGTATATATCACCAGGTCGGGCATGGAAAAAGGATCTTATAGCAAACTTTCCAGTAAAATCACCTTACCGGAAGTGCCATACTTATATCATTGGTTTTACACTTTTTTTGCCATTTTCTCGAAAATAACTAACAATTTTGATTAAACTCGTTTTATAAATATACAATTAAATGGTCTTTAATATCTGCTAAGTCTTACCCTCATTGAAATAGTCTGATAGGGCTTAACTGCCGAATTTTCAAAATTTCTTCCTTTAAAGTACCTTTAATTTTGTTTATTTGAAATAATTAATCATCTCTCATTGTTGCTAGTAATAAAAAATGGATAAATTCAATAAAAAATGGATAAATTCAAACTATGAACGCATTTGATAAATTACTAAAGGAGAAATATTTTCCCACATAAATTTAAGTGATTGTTGTTGTTAACAATTTCTACTTTTATATTATTTCATGAAAAATAAATGTTTCTATGGAAACTAAATAAGCATGATAAGTGAAAGTTGTGTGATGCGCACACCGCACCAGATTTAAAAAAAAAAAATATGATCAGATTCTTTATTTCTCTCACTTGATTTATTCTTCATTCCTTTCTTTGCTGCAAGATATGCAGGGTTTCTCCAACTTTCTCCATTTCATGACGGATTAGTATATAGAAAATAAAATTCTAAAGCGATTGGTGAAAATATTGATTGACGCTTAGTTAAGGCGCTAATCACAAAAACTACAATAAATCAGATATTTTCAGACAAATTTTCATTTTTCTCGAAAAGGATTCCTTTTATTAAAAATACCTCTACAGTCAATGTTATAGCTAATGGAATTAGTTATAAAATTAACCCATGTACAGATCCCTACCCTAAGCTAAATATTAACTGAAAATATTCTGTTTGAACATAAGCCCAAATTGTCATTTTCCTGAAAAGGTCGGGGTAGGATTCTCAAGTGTGGTCTGTGTTTGATGACAGTACATTAAAAATTATAAAATTTTTGTTCGTTAAATTTTTTCCACATCATTTGCACCGAAAAGCATAGAAACCCACAAAACACACTGATTCTCTTTTGTTAATCCTCAATATAATCCTCGTGCTTTTCTTAGATTGATGCAACAAGCAGCAAACACTCTCAAACCACATAAAAGAATCCATATATGTATACAAGAGCCGAGCCAAGCAGAGGCGAGAAGTCCATAATCAATTATTGCATGATTCCAAGAAACATGATAAAGGAGTTGATAGATATTAGGGTTAAAAGAAGCTTTGAAATAGGAAGTGACCATTATCTACTAATTACGGACAAAATATGGATTGACCAGCCTATGACCAGAACCAGAGCTCCTCAGAAATCGGAAAAGGAAAAGAAAATCAAGATATTTAAATTAAAAGAAGAGGAAAATGCAAAACGATACAGGAAGAGATTGAGAAGTTAGTGAAAGACACAGAGAACCAGATAGAATCGAATATTGCTGGTTGCATTATGCAAGATCATTCTCTCTGTGGCGGGTAGCACTTGTGGATTTGGTGGAACTGGTGGTCGAATAATAAGGACGCTATGGTGGTCTCAAGAAATAAAGGAGAAAATAAAGCGGGAAAAAGCTATATGGATGCATTACCTTGCCACAAAAAACCCAGTGGAATATGAAGCCTACAAGAATCAAAGAAAGATAGTAAAGGCAGCAGTAATGCAGGCAAAGATAAAGGCATGGAAGGAATTAGGCGAGAAATCAGAGGCTAATTTCAAAGACAACCAAAAACTCTTTTACAGAGTGTTGAAATCAATCTGGAAGGAAAGGGAGCCAGTCCTAAAATTTATCAAGGACAGAAGCGGAAACCTTCTGAATAAAAGACTAGACATAATGGACCGATAGAAAGAATATTTCCAAGGACTCCTAGGTGGAATAGACATTGGTACCAATGGGGACTACCATGAAGAGCAGATAATCTGGGAGGAGGAGGATTTTATAGAGGAAGAAGAGCTAGATGAAGCATTGCTAAACATGAAATTGGGAAAAGCAGCATGCCGAGATGGTATAACACCAGAAATGCTCAGATATGTGGGAGAACATGGAGGGAAAGTTCTCCTCCATCTTACAAACCTCATCTGGAAGGAAAAAAGGAATCCCAAACATTGGGAAGTTTCCACCATCAAAAAATGAGATTACCGAAAGTGTGAAAAACATTGAGGAATTTCTTTACTGAGTGTCCCGTGCAAGGTATACGCACGGATCCTGGAAAGAAGACTGAGAATAAAGGTGGACAGCGTCTTAGATGAGGAGCAATATGGATTCCATAACCAGAGAAGCACTCAAGACCTTCTAGTCCAAGAGCCCAATGCAAAAAATCTCACCCATAAAACATTCACCTAAAAATTTCAGCATAGGTAGAAACACCAGAGTGTAGTTCAAAACCGCCCATCTGGCAGAGATAAAATTCTTACTAATGCTTTAAAAATAGATTTTAATCCTTTTTTTTTTCACAAAAATTCACCCATAAAACATACAGTTGGAATTAGGCTTAATCGTTTGGTTTTTATTCCTAGAGAAAGGAAAAAATAGTCTGGCAGCGAAAAAACTCTTACTAGTGCCCGCCAGACACGCGAAAACGGTGCATGAAAATCACTAAAACTCACCCAAAAAACGTACGATTGATTCTTGTGAAAACCGATTCAAAAAGATTCCTAAATGCAAAATTCAGTCGTCTGGCTGATTAAAAATTCTTACTAATTCTCGCCAGACGCGTAAACACGAAATAAATTATTCAGGTGAACATTTTACATTTTTTTTCATCTTATTTTATTTGTCTGAATTCCTCAATGTTCCAAATAAAATAGTTATAGGATCATAACATCCATATTTAGTAATAACAATAATTATTTTTGATGATAATTATTTATATTACAGTGAAAATCCTGCAAATACTACCTAGCATTATTTGGTATGGGAAGATGAGGAGTTAATAATGCAGAATTGTTTTGTTTTTTTGTGCCAAATATTCCAATACAAATAATTTATTTATATTTTTTTTTTATTATTATTGATTTATTTGTTAATCAAACATATAATTTTATTAAATTATCTAAATTAGTAGTAATAAACTAAGACTGTACTCAGCTGCTAATTTGTTTACTGATTGAGCTAATATGACAGCTAATATATTCCAGTTGTTTTAATTTGTTTTATAAACAATATGTATTATGTATTAGGTTTTTATTTATAATCTACTGCGTTTGAAAAAATGATTAGATTAGTCGTATTAATGTAAAAATGTACTCACCTTTTAGTTATAGACAATAGAGCTAATATATTCGACATAATTGTTTTTCTTAAATTTTGATAATAATTATATATTACTTATTATTCATAATATGTATTATTGTTATTCCTGGGATCATTACATTTAGCATTGTAATGTTTTTGCATCTCTGTGTATATTCGTTCGTATTTCTGAAGTTTCTTATATGGTAAGCAAATTCTCAATAGTATTATCGTTACCTTTAAAGTATTTAATTTAATAAATTGATCATATTTATGTACAACGTATGTTTTACAGTGTTTAATTATATGTACTGAATATTGCCTATTATATGTTTATTGTAATAAGAACATATATAAACAAATAAAAGTTAGATGATAATAAAAACTATATATAAAGAAACGAGTTTTATTGAACATAGAAATATACACATATTAAAAAAAAATCACACCAAATATCACAAATGGATCAAACAAATCAAATTAGAAGAAAGTCAAAATAATTATTCGTCATCTGAAACTTCATCATCCGAATCATAACCGATATGGTCGTCAAGTTCTGCCTATGTAGCATTGATAGGGTTATCAATACTGAGGGCCTGGATATCTTGGGGAAGAATATCTCCGAAATTCCAGTCGATATAAATCTTGCCATTTTCGAGTCTGTAGCCAAAGTCCTTAATGTTTTGATCGGGGATACATGCCTTATTGGCATTGCACCAGACATTCGCAACGTACATTGTTCTTTTGATTTTGTTGAGAAGAACGGTGTAACAGGAGGTTACTCTGATACATATACTTCTTTTTTGAACTTTAATGGTGAAAACACTCATTTTGTTTCGTATGCTCTTTTGAATAATAATAATCTTGCTAAAATCACAAGAGGAACAGTTTTTTCACACCACATAAAATGCTCACAAACTGTTATACCTTCTTTATCAATTGAAGATAGACAAGTCGTTGAACACAATATAGAAAAAAGTACTTGGAACTTTGGATTTTTCAATATCAAATTAAATGGTTAAGTCTTTCCTTTCCCCAAAAAAGAAGCAGTGCAAGCTAATGATTGAACGCATTTTTAAGAGTTATAATCTCCTCCTTTTCAAAAATTTGATCTCGCAAATATATGACGAAAATGTTCATCTCATCTTAATGCAACCTACGTTTTTTGTACCAACTTGATTCTTCAACCGATGGCTGATTTCCTTACTTTACTCATGTAAGCAGCGTGTTTTTTGTCATACATCAACCTACATTCCCGGTGATATTTCACCTCTTTTGCGACAAAGTCTTCGGTGAGAAAGCAGATTGATAATTCTGTACCATTCGTTTCCAAACATTGCTGTCGAACTTTTCCCTCGAATACTTGGCTCTCAACCGATACGAGTTTGAATGCTGGTTTTTTGTTTAAATATATTTTAATTTTTTTCACAAAATATGCTTACCCTTTTAAATATCCCAGACCTATCAGTCAGTGGACCTTTGATAGATCGTATGTTTCTAACTACATAGGGTTGAATATTATCATTAGAAGGACTTACCACTTCGTTGGTGTCAGATTGAGTTGTCTCCTCTTCCATGAAGGACTTCACAGTGATTGTACTTAATTCTCTCCAGCATCTAGTGGGGTAAAATTCTTGACCCGAGATGAAAGTTGGATAATTAAATCACCAAACTTCAGTCAGAACTTCTTCCGCGCACGTTTTATTTTCAGACACTTTTCATAATCTACAGAAAAAAGTTTGACTTCACCTTCTTTGTCAAGAAATAAAGGCTTCATAGATTCCACCATACTTTGTATATGTTGTAACATTCGCCAAGGTCCGAGGCAAACTGCATTAAATCCAGCCAGTTTGTAAGAAAAGACAAATGTCCTGTCATTTCATAGAAAAATCGTACAGGAAATAGAGCGGTTCTGTGAATTTAAGTTTTTCCAGTATTTCCATTAGTATTTCTTTTCACTCTACTGAGGTTAGTTGTGATATATCTGCAAATTCAACTGTTTCAAAATCAAGACAAATATACTCATATTCAAACGTCATTTGCCTTTTCAATCAAGCAGAAACAAATAATTAGATTTAAATCAGGTACATATCAGAAAAATTAGTATACTTATCAATGCATTTAAATGAAATAACTGCTAATTACCTATTTTTAATTATATTTAATCTACCATCAAAATTGATTAAACAGTTGCCCTATTTTTCTTTCTCTGTCTTATTCATTATGGATTTTTTTCTTCTTTTAATAAATAATAATTTATTAAAATAAAATTTTATTGGAATAACTTGTAAAGTAATTTTTTCAATTGGGCAATGATAAGTCCTCATCGTCCCTAACAAAATAATGCTAAGTACGGTTTGCAGGATTTTAACTCAAATATTAATAATTATCATCAAAAATAATTATTGTTATTACTAAATATGGATATCATGAACCTATAACTAATTTAATTGGAACATTGAGGAATTCGGACAAATAAAATAAGATGAAAAAAAATGTAAAATGTTCACCTGAATAATTTATTACGTGTTTACGCGTCTGGCGAGTATTAGTAAGAATTTTTAATCAGCCAGACGACTGAATTTTGCATTTAGGAATCTTTTTGAATCGGATTTCACAAGAATCAATCGTATGTTTTATGGGTGAGTTTTAGTGATTTTCACGCACCGTTTTCTTGTGTCTGGCGGGCACTAGTAAGAGTTTTTTCACTGCCAGACTATTTTTTCCTTTCTCTAGGAATAAAAACCAAACGATCAAGCCTAATTCCAACTGTATGTTTTATGGGTGAATTTTTGTGAAAAAAAATTAGTATTAAAATTAATTTTTAAAGCATTAGTAAGAATTTTATCTCTGCCAGATGGACGGTTTTGAACTACACTCTGGTGTTTCTACCTATGCTGAAATTTTTAGGTGAATGTTTTATGGGTGAGATTTTTTGCATTGGGTTCCCGTGCTGTTATTTTCACTATGAGGCAAATCTCCGAAAAACTGATCGAGAAGGGGAAAGAAGTAAGCTGCTGTTTTGTGGATCTGACTAAAGCCTTCGACCAAGTGAGAAAGGAAGATTTAGATAGAGCTCTGGAGGAACTGGGAGTGGACACGGGACTCAGGATGGCTATTGAAAGCCTTTACAAAAGATGTAGAAATGTAGTGAAGACAGTCAACTGCACCTCTACAGAATTCTAAACAATCACTGGCATCTGGCAAGGCTGTTGTTTCAGCCTTCTTCTGTTTATTGTTCTCCTGAACTCAGCTCTAAAGAAATCCAAACCTAAAATGAGGGGATTTCACATTGGACATCGAAATCTGAGACTAGTTAATTAGAAGTTAATGGCTTATGCTGATGATCTGCTGATTTTTGGGAACGATGGCAGGGATCTTCAGTATAACATATTGATCCTAAAAGAGGAGCTGGAAAAAATTAATATGAAGATAAATAAAGAAAAAACTAAAGTAATGAGGATTGGAAAGCTCCGGGATCATAACTTGCATATAGTCCGTATCAATGGAAAAATAATGGAACATGTGGATAGCTTTAAATATCTAGGAGCAAACCTAACGGAAAATGGTCTTATAGATACTGAAATTAGGGAAAGAATACTGTCGGCTGGAAAGTTTTTCAATGCTGTCAAAAGGGGCTTCATAAACAGGAGAGAGGTATCAAGGGGAACAAAGGTGGCTACCTACAAAAACACATTCATCCCGATACTGACATATTCCAGCAAATCTTGGACCATTACGATAAAGCGCAGGAGAGTTCCGAGATGAGATTCCTCCGGAGAAACAATGCGCAACCGAATAAGGAATAACACTATAATGTTGAACCTCAAAGTAATACCTGTAAAAACAGTGATTGAGGAGAATCAACTCCATTGGTACGTACAAGTCAGCAGAATGGATGAAAGAAGTATGGCCAGAACAACCTATGAGACAGAGGTAGATGGTCGTAGACCAAGAGGAAGGCCAAGAAGAAAATGGGAGGAAGGCATAAAGAAGCCTTTGTAGCCAGAGGAATGGACTGGAGAAGGAGAAGAGAATTGGCAGGAGATAGAGATCTTTGGTCCAGCCTCAGTAAGGGAACCCTAACACTGCAACGGCGGTAGGTAAGGGCTCGACAAAGAAGAAGAAGGACTCTGTAAATGAGTTAATTTCATAGCTGATTTAATTAGCTACAACGTTTATTATGGAGGTATTTTTGATAACAGTTTTTTTTTATCTGAAAAAAATCTGATTTGTTGTGGTTTTTGTGATTATTACCTTACTGAAGCTTTGGATCAATATAAAATTGTTTTAGAATTTGATTTCCTATAAGAATCCATCATAAAATATAACCCATCCCTTAGAAAATTAATGTGTCCAGAGTTATGTGTGCTGGAGAGGTACTGGAAAAAGTTAGGGGATTGAATATGAGTTCAATGGAAACTTTAGGCGACACAGTTGTGTCCCATCAAGTTTTATCCCTAAATAAATTTTTTTTGGATTTCAAGGGGGGTGTTAATCGAATCTTGAATACCCTGTAGAGTTATCACCTTCAGTATTAGTCTATAGAACATTAAAATTCTCCTCTCTACTCCTCTAACAATGTTCAATTCCATCAATTGTGATCAAATGCTTGATGGAATCACTGGCTGAGCTGCTCAAACATCCACTTTCTTTTCAAAATGCAACTCTGTTGTTTCCATCTGCAGGTTTGAAGTTGTAATCTCCTTAGTATTTTCTACTTGATTAAATCATTAAAGCTGTTTTAAAATAAAAAAAAATGTTTTTGAATCGTTGAACCAGTCATTTAATTCCAGCTTTTTCCAATAATTTATGATTGTTCTGTCAACAAAGTATGTACTCAAAATCCAAAGATAGGTTTTGAACTCCAGAATAATTACATTTTCTATTCTCAATGTACTAATTCTTAGATCCTCAAATATTTCTTGAAATAGAAGTTCATTTATCCCATCCTAAGATTAATTTATTAAGCCTGAAATCTTGTAAAAAAGAAAAATAAATAAACTAAAAACAACTGATATAATCTTGTTTTATTTATCTTTTACTGTTACTTTCATTATTATTTTGTATGTTTTCTATATTTTAGGTGGTAGTAATGGAAGTCAAAGGATTGAAATCTCTAGCTCCTAGTAGAATAGTGTATTGTACAATGGAGGTTGAAGGTGGTGAAAAATTACAAACTGATCAAGCAGAAGCTTCCAAACCAATGTAATTGACCATATAATTAATAAATATTTTTGACTTAATGTAATTTAGAATGAAATTCATATCTCCTATAACTAACTACCCATTTTGAATTTGAATTTATTACTGATAAAATTAAAATATTATAAGATAAAATTTAATAATTTTAATTAACCGATCACATTTTTTTCTTTTTTAAATTTTATGAGGCAATTGAAAAGGTTCACTAAATAATCTTATACTTTCAGCCCTCCCCAAGCTTAGTCAGTTAAGTTTGTTTGATTATGAAAAAAGTATTTTTAAATGAAAATTAAATGCTTGAAAACTTCGTGTGATTAATTTTAATGCATATATACCATGATATTATTTGTTTGCACTTCATTACTTTAAACATATTCATAATGTTTAATATAATATATTTATACACTTTTATAGGTGGGATACACAAGGTGATTTTACCACAACTCACCCACTTCCTGCAGTGAAAGTAAAATTATATACTGAAAATCCTGGAATGTTAGCATTGGAAGATAAAGAATTAGGAAAAGTCATACTTCATCCCACACCATTGTCTTCAAAGGTTATTTATTATTTTTTAAAATTTTATTATTACCCACACATAAATATTTATTTGTATTATAATGAAATATAAAAAAAATATTATTATTATTTTTGCATCTCTTTAGAAAAACGTTTTTCCCCGGAGAGGAGAAATCAACTCCCACACTACTTCAGATTAGCTTTTTGTAATTCTATTGGATATTTAGGAAGCTGCTCACTATCCTTACAGTGTTCAACAGAAAAGCTTTCTCGGCTTCAGTTATAGTAGCTATCTAGAAGACCAACTTGTTTATTGCTTCCACAGTGGGCACTGGTATCAGGCCATTACTAGTGATCATTATAGCCCTCATGTCATGTATACACCTCTAATTTCATAGGTTTGCTCTATTTTTTTCTCCTTTTTTTTTTTTTTTATTGTATACCTTCTAGGGTCCCAGGTCTCATTTTTTGTATCTCCTGTAGCATAATATCAAAGAAGGGTTGTAAGATGCTCCTAGCTTGCGGGTAAAGATTAGTCCCACCTCTGGCCTGCAAGTCAGTCCTGACTGTCCCACTCTTCAACTCAGCTAGCTGCCAACTCTGAGGGATGTATGCATCGGGCCCAGATAACATATAGCTTTCCCTGTAATCTGCTGACCAGCTTATGATCCTGGACTAGGTGGTGCGGCTTGGACCTAACAACAGGACACTGACTTTGACAGCCAAGGCACACAGGGGGAGAACAAGAGACGCACAGGACCTTTAGACAACAGATAAGCCTTTACTTAATCATACTATGCGACCTGCCCCTTCCTTTTTGGCTAGTAGTATTAATTAACTTAATTAAATGAATGAATTAAACAATCAAATTAATACACTGACATCGATGCCCCTTCAGGGATTCCATTTAGCTCGAAATCTATTTTCTTATTAAATGAGATGGCCTTGTTTCTTTCAGCCTCACATAATATTCTAAACAAACATTGTTAACATAAAAGAAAAGGGCTCCTGGTCATATAGCATGTACCTCGTGGAGTATGCAAGGTGATTTTTCAATAGAAAAATGTCTGCAATATTACAAGATAAAAAGAATATAAAAATAAACTACATATATAAATTCTATATTGACTTCATTAATGTACAGAAAAAGAATAGTAAATTAAATACTCATACTAATGATTTTTTTTGTAGTTGCATGTGTGTGTGATAAGAAAATGCATGTGTGCGTGTGAATTGTAGATAATGTCATGCGACATCTCTGCAATGCTGCTCAGATGACACTGTCCCTTAGCTCAGTCATATCAATGCAACTACAATGAAACCTCACTTAATGATTTTATCTCATTATGAGTATTTCGCATAATGAGTGGCACAGAAGTCCACTCTTCATGTCACTCACTTGGGTGCGTGCGCTGGAACTTTCCTTGCCAGTGCTACATCCGTTTGTGATTATATCGTGTTTTGCATTAATTTGTGTCATGGGAAATTTGTTTTCCCTTAATGAGTGGTTTTCATTACGAATAAGATTCTGGAATTAATTATGCGAGGTTTAAATGTAACAATATTAATAAACTTTAATTTCACCTATATTTACACTTTACCAAACATCTCTTTACACACTAACCAGTGGTCCCCAACCATATGTTTTTATTAAAGTATGCCAATTAACAAAACACTGCCTTCCTCTGTCTGCTGACAATCTCTTAATATATTAAACTAGTAACTTTAAAATAAATACAGAAAATTCTAAAAATAATCATTTATTTTAGATGTGAACATTTTAGAAAAATAGATCTTTCAATAACTTTTTTTAGTCAGAATAATAATAATCCACTCAAATAAAAAAAAAAAAAAAAAAAAAAAAAAAAAATGCGTATCTGAACCATATCAACTGCATATCTGAACCATGACTATTATTATTAAAAATTTTTCATATCATTTTATTTTTAACACAAATATAAATTTAAAAGAAACATTTTGTTTTAACAAAAAATTGAAAAATTATTTTGTAAAATGAAAAGGAAGCCAACTATCTTTTTATGATTTGGACTTTAAGATTTACCTTAAATCACCCAAAAGTGAGAATTAGTCTTAAGAAAGAGTATTTAAAAACAAGAAAATTTTTTTTAAAACAAGAGCAATACATCAGAAATGATACATATTGACATTCTCAGAATTCAAATGTTATGAGTCATTTCATTCCTATTCTGTTGTTATTAAACATAATTTTTTTATTTTAGGTTTTTTTTAATTATTTGTGAACAATATTTATTAAAATAATTTAACTATTGAAAATATAACCATAATGTAATAATCTCATTACCCGCCTGACAAAAACAAGAACACTTTTTTAAGTTGCACTCATTTTGGGCCTAGAAGATTCATGTAGTCGTTAAGAAACTGCATGTTGAATTTTTTTCAAATTATTGGCAATTTAGAAGTAATGGCTTTGAAGAGGTATTTGGGTAGAGTGTACCAATGATGATATTTGCAATATTCCAACCTTCAACGTCAGTTAATTTGTCAACTGAAAACAAAATGGGTCCCTCCTTGACATTCCCTCGAATTTTAGCTAGGGTTTTCTAGTATACATCTTGCAGATAATTTTTTCTGAAGGTGGTTTGATCAGGCATTTGTTTCCCTGATATGTATTTTCCTAAAAGCCTTTGAGAGAGGGGTTATTTATTATGCTCAAAGGGATATTGGGTCTTACAAATGCGCTCCCCAAATCTATGCAAAAGGCGGACGTACTGTCTCCACTTGTTGTAAATGGCATAATGAAACTGCTGCATTCTTGATTTTTTCTTTGTTTACTTTGTGAGGGGTTGTACCAATATGCTGATTAACTTGAAAACATTGTGTAGTGGAAACAGATTTGATACAGCAAGAACAATATAAAATATCTCTGTCTTCTTTCTTATAATTTCTTAGAAAGTTCTTGTAATTATGATCTTAAGAGAGGAAAAGATTCTGACAAAATGGACCAAAAAGGAAACATGTAGCAACAGAATATTAAATTATTTATCTAATCATCCAAAACCGCAAATTAAAAACACTGCCACCAATTTTATAAATAGACCTAAAAAATCAATAGATAAAGAATTTATAAAAGAAACAAAATCAGAAATATATAAAATATTATTCGAAAATTTTTACCCGATAAAATTAATAAATAAATTATGGTTTAATCAGAGGGATAATAATAAGCAAGAGAAGGATGAGGACGGGAATGAAGACCTGAATAAAGAACAAAGAGAAAAATTAGCAAGTAACTAAGAAAATACCAATAAAAAAACACACAAAAAGTAATCACACAATATTTTAAAGGAAATAATAAAAATAAAGAAACAGAAATAAATCAAAAAAAGGACAAACTATCTTCAAAACAATACAATAGAACTTATTACAAAATGTCATATATACCAGGATTAACGGATAAAATTTTAAAAAATTTCAAAACATACGATCTGACAGAAATAGGTTTAGGAATGTATAGTCATAACAAGTTATATAAATATATGAGTAATATGAAAGATGAAATAAAACCATTAGATAAAAAAAAAATATTATATATAAAGTAGATTGTCTGGATTGCCAAGGTTTTATTTAAAATTTTATATAAAAACCAGAGTAGCACTAGCTTTACATAGTATAAAAATGCGACATAAATTTGATTTTGAAAACCCTAAAATACTGGATTACGCACACATAACGAAGAATAGAAAATTACTAGAAGCCATCCATATTACTAAAAACAAGCAAAACCATAGTTAATTATAAAACAGATGCTAAACATTTAGGTACACATTATGCAAACATTATTAATAAAAATAAAATTAAACAATCATAATAAAACTAATAGTCATATATTTCAATTAACAAAAGAATAAATTTTATTTATTTTTTTGTTTTTTTCTAAATTTACATAAATAAGAAAAATCATTTAATAGCTTTAAATAGAAAAACTAATTAAAAATCTAAACAACAAACAATTATGACTAATATAGAGATAAATATAGGGTGAGCACAAAGGTTAAAAAGAATATATTTCAGCTAATGTTAGTCAGTAGCTTTTAGACTCCCAGCAATATGTAAAAAAATATATGTAGATATTTTAATTATGGACAATGGAAAAGGAATAAACAGTAGAGATATTATTAAATTATAGATAACATTAAACAATTTATATGGCTTATGTTTATGTTAAATTGGAAAATGTGTAAATTATAAAATGTTGATAGATGTAATAATTGTTAATTTTAGTGGAGAAAGTTCTGATGATGAGAAAATATTTCCCCGAAACGTTAAAAGAATAAAGAAGTAGATAACAACTGGAAGTTATATTTTGCCCTTTAATAAAATAAAATATCTCCATCACTCCTGAATGTTTCATTCTGGAACTCTCGAAGATATTTTGCTACCCAATCTTAAACTTAGAACTGAATAACAGCTGAAAGAAAAGTACGACCGATTCTATTGAATTCTGCTAATCGTCTTTGAATGCCAACTGATGTTTTAGATTTTTTTATTCTCATACCACGATTCATGTTCTGATGTAAAAAAAACAAAAAAAAAAACAATATGGAGTGAAATATGAAACAATACATGAAATATGTAAATATATATAAATTTAAATTGGTTTTAATTGATTCCAAATGTGCCAAAACATAAAAAATTATTTGATACCTGGTTATGTCTTGGTGAAAAAACAATATGTATTTACATGAAAATCCTAGCCCTAATAATTACAATTTACAACACAAACAAATATGTAAATAAATGTGTGTGTGTGTGTGTGTATATATATATATATATATATATATATATATATATATATATATATATATATATATATATCTGTAATATACAATTCAGAGATTCTTACTGGATACGCCAACACAATTATTCACTAGCACTACAGCCCGAGGTAGGCCTTGGCTTTCTTTACAATGGCTTCTTCTCTATTTCTGGCCTTCCATCTCCAACCAGTGGCACCTAATACTCTCAAACTCTTCTTTTGCCAATTATAGAGCCATGCAGGAGCTTGCTCTGTGTTCTACTATCGGGCATTCTTATTGTATGGCCTAACCATTCTATTTGGCGTGCCTTAATAAATTGGACCACATGGATGTCCTTGTATAAATAATACAGTTCCGTTTTAGTCTGAAGACTCCATTCATTCCCCATATTATCAAAAACTGGACCATAAATTTTTCTCAAAACCTTTTACTTGAATATTTTCAGCTGGTTTGTAATTGCAGCAATGAGAGTTCATGTTTCTGCACCGTAAGTAAGGACTGGCCTAATTAACGTTTTGTATAATCTTGTCTTGGTGCTTCTTGACAAAACTGTGTTTTTAAATAATTTAATATTTGATTCATGTATTAACTTTATTTATTAGCTTGTTCTCATCATTCAGCTCTGAGCCTAATTATATAAAGCTTCTTACTCATTCAAAAGAATATCCATTGATTTCTAATGTACTACTACTACGTCCTGAACCAACGTGCCTATATTTAGTTTTTTCTTATTTATAATGAGCCCCATCGTTTTACTGTCATTATTCAGTGCACTAAAAGATTGCTTAAGTGATGAATTCAGGCCTAAATCATCTGCATTAGCCTATAATTGATTATGCGAATATAAGATATTTGCTGAGCTGTTTACTAGTAACCTTTTAATTATATTATGCAAGGCCCGATTGAAGAGAATGGCAGAAAGGCCTCTATACCTCTTTCTCCTCTATTATTCTACCATTCCTATCTTTACATGCATCAGTTTTGGGCCTGGAAACCTCGATTTATGTACTTAACTACTCCATAAAATTTTCTGGTTTTATAGTTGCTCCTCAGTTCTTCAATCTTTTCCATTTGTTTCCTCAGGAAATCTCTCTTCTTGGCACGCATGATCTGTTTTGCTCTCCGTCGACTCTCCTGATAATCCACAGTACTCTGCCTTGTAGACATAATCACTCTTTGTTCGATAAGGCTCTTCGCGCTTCACAGCATTCATATCGAATCACCCTTCACCTCTTCTTTTTGTTTTTTCACTGATGACCTAATTCACTACTTCTTTTATGGCTTTACTGATTGTACACCACTTCTCTTCTATTCCTGTTCTTCCATTTGCTATGTCCTCTTTCTGTTACTGTTCGTTCATCTTTCTATCACCCAGTTCTTTGAAATAATTCAAGTTGTCAAGGTCTTTAAGCTTTTCTAGATTCTGTAGTTTCCTTTTGTGTAGTACCCCTTGTGGGCATGCCACACACTCTCTATATTTTATTTCAACCATCACTTGATCTGAATCATAATTAGGCCCTCTAGCAGATCTAACATGAATAATGGAGGAAGAGTGTTATTGGGAATTAAGGGAAAGCACCATTAAGCACCTTTCAGGTTTCTGTCTGTATGTTTCTATGAGGGAAACAGGTGCTTTTTACTATCATATTATTTGCTTCCACAAATTGGCATAGGTACTTGCCATTGTCATTCATCAGGTTATGTAAAGAGTGAATTTCGGTAACTGTTCGGGTGAAATTCTCCTTGCCCACTTGAGCATTCAGGTCACCCATTACAATTTTTGTATGATATGCTCTAGGAGTATTTAAGATAACCCTTTCTAATTGTTGATAACATTTGATCTTCTCATCCTCCTTGCTTTCTTCAGTAGGTGTATAATCAGATATTAAGGTTATATTTAAAAATTTTCCTTTCAAGCATATTTTGTATATTCTATTGTTGATTGGTTCAAATATTAGCAAACTATGGCATAATTTATTCGTAAGTAAGAATCCTGTTCCTTTTGTCCAGTTTTGTCGCTTCGCTGTTAAGTATGATGTATTCTTTTTTATCCAACCTACCTTGTCCACTCCATTTGATCTTTTGTTGGGCTAACGCATTGATATTAAATTTTATAATTTCTTCAGCTATCTCAGCCATCTTTCCTGAAGCTTTGTCCTTACATTCCAAGTAGCAAAAACCAAGTCCATAAGTCGTTTTCTTTTGCCTTTATATCCATCCAACATTTCATTGATAGGTTTAATAACTTTGGATTTTTTTCGAAGTAGGATTGTTAGCCCCATGTTCTACCCCCAATCTAGAGGACTGGTCATTCTAATTCAGGGTTTCCTTCTCTTAGGCTAGCTGCTTTCTCCACAGCTAAAGAGATGAAACTTTTTTTCATTATACTAGGTCGAAAAATATTTGATACATGTCCGAGGCTTCTTACCAATGTCTCCTAGGGGCCGATAAAAAAAATATTTTAGATAATTTAAACAATTTTTTGTATTTTTGTTTTCTGCCTTTGCTCTGTTTGGATTTCAATGTTCTCTTATAACAAATCGATTTGTTTTTTCTTTAAAATAAGAAAAAAATATTGCCAATTGTATTAAATGAGTTAAAATACATAAAAAATTACAAAAACCAAAAGACGCTTCTAGTAAAGTAGACTAAAAAAAATTATTTTATAAAAAAGCAAATCAGATTCATTTTAAACGTCCTTTTAAACCCTTAAATAAGAATTTTTATATAAATTGAAAAATAGAAATTTTAGGACTTGATGTTTCTGAAGGATGTTTGTTTTCTTCCTGCCGATGTCCGGTGTTCACTTAAGCCTTCATAACTTCATAATAGGATTTTAGCCAAATATAACATTAATACATTCATTGGAAAGTTGAATTCTGATCCCTAACCTATATCAGTAATTATTAGATTTTATGTCTTAATGAGGGAGAAAAAGTAGTGTAAAATAAAGAAACACTCATCAAACATGTTATTTTATGTATTCGGTTCTAATTTGCTTACAGCGGTGGGGTTTGTGCCATTTCGTGTAGTTTATAGGGCCCTAAATCACTTCCAAGTTTTGTATGGATCAGTAAAGTCATATTGAAGTTATCAAAATTTCTGTGATTTTTTAATAAAAATCGAAGCCCCGATCATAAGAGCACTTTTTTGTTTTTACATTTTTTAAATAAATAATATAATTTTCTATAAAAATAAGTTAAATAAATACAATTATTATTATCCATGATTACATTCATAATTAAAATCCTTAAAATTACCTATTTACTATTGTGAATATTTTTACTATTTTCAAATAGTAAATATTTTCTATTGTAACTAGGTGCAAACTTGAATCTAACAAAATGAAATCACAATTGTAGTCACAATTTCGAATTACAAGCACAGCAGGATTTTTCGCACTAATGTTTCTCCCTTCTCACATACAATCTAATAGTTACTGATATAGATTAGAGATCAGAAATTCAGCTTTCTGACGACTGTAGTAACTTCAAATTTGGATAAAATCTTGAAGAGTTATGAATGGTGACCAGTGGCGTGCAAAGGTGGGAGGTTCACCATAGTAGGGGAGGTATAAAAGTGGAAAATAAAAAAACTAGACAATCTTTCTCCTGTAAACTGGTGTATGACTTAATAATATTCCAAAGCTATTACTCAAAACACATAGAGTCCAAGTGATGAGAGCTCTAATTTTTAATTTCTCAGATAACTGATTTGTAAGTATTCATTGTAATCTCTTTTTGAATACTGTTAGAAGCTCCTGCTGCATTGTCTTCTTTTCTTTTCTGTCTTTTGGCTGTTCCATGTCCAGGTATGTATATAATCGTTAACCTTTTAAGTTCCTTGATGTATTGTTTTTCATTTATGGTTATATTGTTTATTTTAATCTATAAATAACCTACCAAACTTTTATACCACTCTCAGTATCATTTGTATGATGATGACCTACAGATATGTTTATCTTTCTACCATTCCAGCATGCTCAAGGCATCTTGTAAGCTTCATGCTGATATTGACAGCATTAACCACTAAGCTTCAGAAAATTTAATGTGCCTGAATCATGTGAAAACTCAAGAATGGAACTCGATATTGAAAAACCCTATTATTCATACTCAAATAATACAAATTCAACTTTGACTTTTATTATTTGATTTAAAACATATAAATCAAATCATTACTTTTATTTTTTAAGGTCAAAAATAAAAGTCACGATATGACTTTTATTTTCAGATGCCAGATATAAAAATCATATCTTGACTTTTATACACTAGGAAAGAAAAATAAGAGTTAATTTCGATCCCTGCTATTAACCATACTATAACTAGTGGTTGGCAGTTTGCTATTGGATGCCCATCACGAGTTAATATATAGGAATTCTATGAGATTCTGTTTCCTGAACATTTGGTTTGGGTGTTATAAATACGGCAGGCCCTTATTGGTCACAATTTTTTTTACTGTTGGAGTTATCCTCTTCCAGTAATAAAATCTCAGTTTTGGTTCTTTACAGATTTTTGTCTTCTTTTTTTTTCACAGTTATATTTGTGATTAATATTTCTCTAACATTTAAATATTTAATGTTACTTTTTCTGTTACTTTATCCGTCAAATCATGGAAAAATAAATGTGCTACTGCTTCAAGAACAGATTTTTTAAAACAGGCTTTACTGTCAATTAGTTAAAATATACTATATAACTACTATACTATATACTATATTTTACTATATAATTTATGCTGATATGCTGTTATTTTATTTCAGCTTGTAATTACATTTTTACAATTTTTCTTCTTGTATTTACTAAAAAAAAAATGTTGTGTAGGTTCCTGAATGGCATAAGATGATAGTACCCAAAAATTGTGCTGATCAAGATTTAAGAATTAAGATAGCTTGTCGCATGGACAAACCGCTAAATATGAAACACTGTGGGTAAGTTCTCATGTAATCAAGATTTCTGAAGTTTTATGAAATACCCCAACTGAATATATTTCATCATTTGTATCTCTAATACTTTTGCAAGGTGCTGTTCACTAATGCTTGTGAGGTCTATTTATATTTATTTGCCTGTTGAGTGGGTAGAACGTTTATAAAGTTTCACACATACACAGGTTATATATATATATATATATATATATATATATATATATATATATATATATATATATATATATATATATATATATATTGATACCATCATTTAATGGCAATAATTTTTATTTTTCCTACATCTCACCCACCGACCTTATTTCCTCCATAATTAAATCTCATACCAATTCCACAGTGTTTGATGGAATATCCGTCAAATTGTTAAATTATGCCTACCTGAAATCCTGCCGGTTCTTCTTTTTATCTATAATGTTTCTCTCCAAAATTCAATATTTCTACCTCTTGCAAAAAAGCCATTGTGCATCCTATCAACAAAAACTCTAACCCTACTTCTCCTAAAGACTTCTACCCAATCTTCCTGTCTAACCTCTCCAAAACCTCTAGTAAGTATGGTACAATCACAAATATCTCATTTCCTCGAAGAATCCAAACTACTTGATCCTTTCCAATCCGTTTCCAACCTGGCTTCTGCAGACAATCCGTTCTGGTCAAAATCACCAGCGACATACATACCGCTCTGAACGAAAAAGTTAACTGTACTAATATTCTTAGACTTCTCTCAAGCTTTTGATTCCCTGGACCATTCTACCCTTTTTGCCCAATTAAAATCTCTATCCACCGATCCCAATCTTTTCTTTCCAACCGTACTCAAGCAGGTGTCATTCGTAATCAACTCTTATTTGCTCCCACTATTTATATACTGGCAACTTCTATTTATTCTATATAACAAATCTATTTATTCTTTCTTCCCTCCAAGTTATTGAGAGTATTTACCAATATTAAGGAAGACCTAAATAGGATCAGTGCCTCTAGACTGGGAGTCCGGTGCATGTTGAACCAGCTCATAAAACATGCATCTGGAAATAATTTTAAAAATTGGTTTCTACCACCATTAACACGGGAAAGCATTTCTTTTGATCCTAAAACTCTTACTTAAAAAACTAATTAATTTAATAAAGTAATGAATTACATCACAATAACTAACCCATCGAACATACGATTCTTTTTACTCTTAAAAGTTTTATAAACTCATACTTGAACCAGGAGTTGTATTCTGGCTGCATTAGAATCCTTAGTAACGCTCGCCAGAAGCGCATGAAGTGCTTGCTCTTATCACCATTACTAGCCCAAATAGCATACAATTGGTTTTTGTTTTTACTGTTCTAACATGACGAAAATACATTTCTGGCTTTAATAAAACGCTTACTAACCACTGCCAGGTGAGATAACGTAATAGCTGCCCCTACGAACTCAACATAAAAGATGGTCTTGGGTGTGAAAATTTCACCACTTAAAGGAAAACTAAATGGGGTTAATCATAATTTTATTATGTTGAATACCTTTCTTGAAAGAAGTGAAACAAAAAAAACCTATTATCTCACACTCGTATCTCGTGACAGTCTAACAGTAGGGTATGTTGTGACACATTCTTGTGTTCGACACTTTTGCAATACAGCTTTAGGAGTTTTATTTAAGGGCCCATAGAAGTGACAAAGTGATGGTGGAGTGGGTGTGAGCTAATAGCTTAAAACTTGCCCATGTCTGTATAGTTTTTTGGCTGCAGGAAATGGCAAGCAATGTTCCAAACAGTCTCTTTTCCATTTTTAATTTGATCATTTTACCTTTGGTGGTAAAAATTATTTTTGATTTCACAGCATCAGAGGGATCGTTGTAGATTTTTCAAATGGTTTTGGATCCATGGAACATTCTTCAATAAAAATTTCTTGAAAAATTGTTTTTTCTTCCATGATTTAGAGCATTCAACAAGAAATTTTCGTTTTCACACGCCACTGTTTTTCCACTTGCAATATAGAACAGATAGTTTGGGTCAATGATCTTGTCAAAAGGGTTCATACAATTTTTAATGTGCGTTCCAGTATTCCTCACATCTATATGGTCTTTCTGTATTTTATACTTCAGAAGCTCCTTCTGGGGATTATCTGTTTTATAGTTTATATTTAAATCTTCAAGTAGCGATGTAATTACTTTAATTTTAGCTTCATGTCCAATGGTCCATCTTTTTCTTGGTGCAAAATTATTAGTCAGATGTGTTACACCTCTCATCTGACTTGCAGTATATTTATTAACAGATTGCTAGTCCAATGAGCAAAATTGGGTTGGTTGAAACAAAAGAAAAGATCAGTGTAGAAAGTAAGACGTAAGAATATAGGTCAAAGCCACCACTTAGTGTTGATATGGCTCTCTGGAACAGCAAAAAATATTGAACCAGTTTAATATAAATGGAGCAAAATTGAGCAGTTTTACCATGTTTGCCATTGAAGGCGGCAAGCTGGTACTTGAAAAATCCTTTAAAGAGCTGGTAGAAATCTTCTGGCATTTGCGGAAGTTCATTGTCACAGTAATTACCTGAAATCTGAATTAGATCATCTACTACCTTTATCGAAATATTAATGTGTGGTTGTCTTCCAAAAAAGCATTTAAATGAAGATTTAATACTGTACATAATAACATATACAGCCGTTTACATCGGCTATAATGTTTGCTTGTTAGGAATCTGTTTAATGAACCTCCGGCAATGACCCCAGTTTCAGTTAAAATGTAAGGAATACCGGGACCTTCAATGAATTTCTCTAACGCTTTGAAGAAAGCCATAATTATATGAAAGGGGCCTAACATAATAAAAATGTCAAATTTCGGACACTCCGTATTTTAAATTTGAAGGACCATTTTTGCTATTAATTATTCATAAGTGACCGGAATGAATTTAATTGAGCATTGAGAAGCTATTTTCTGAGCTCTAATTAAGGTTTTATACCCCACTGAGTAAGAGGTTGGAGAAGCATTTATCTGTTGTAAGTAAACAATTTCCTAAATGGGCGTTTCAGGATCGCATCATAATTGAAACTGATCCACATTGGTGTTTTTTCAAAACAGAATGAGAGAGAGGTTATCCAAGCAAAATCTCTACATGGAGAGAAGTTCAGGCTAGACAGTGTTTTCTTATGCAGTTCATCAGATAAACTTAGCAGAACATCAGAATATTTAGGTTTTTTTTAATAAGGTTTGACAAGTTTTTCCTCTTCATTAAATACTCTTTGACGCTTGTTTTTAGCAGAAGGCTTGGATGATGATGGAATCTGTTCGCAGGAGCTTGCAGTTGTTTTCTATACTTATCTACCTTCCAACTGTGATCCCACCTGCTTACTTATGCCCACATTTAATCAACACCTAAAGAAGATCCTTGTGACCAAACTAATTAACCTACCTACTGCAGCAGAGATGAAATACTTGCACAGAGTGGCTTCAAAAACATGCAGGGATAGGATCATCAATGAAATCATAAGGGAAGAATTAAATATTCCTGCAACAAAGGAGACCCTGGAGAAGAGGCCGTTGGGTTCGTACGGGCATGTGTGCAGAATGAGCCTTGATCGAGATCCACAAAAATTTAAAGTATAACTAAAATATTAGAGGATAATTGGAATGAAATTAAACCTTATGCCAGCATATAATATATATATATATATATATATATATATATATATATATATATATATATTTTTAATTTGATAATAACCAATATAAACAAACTAACAGAATGCAAATGGAGTTTTGTCAGTCCTGGATGAGCATGAGGTGTTTGATGCCATTGAGAAACTTGGAAATCATGAGACGTCGAGAATTGATAATTTGCCTGCTGAACTCTTTAAGAAAGGAGATGGAAACCTTGTAAAAGCCTTAGAAAGCCTATTTATATCTGTACATCAGAAATAATGCCAAGCTCATGGAAGAAGTCGATACTCTGCCCTATTCATAAGAAGGGGAATGTACTTGACTGCAGAAACTATTAAGGCATAGTTCTATTACCTTGCGCATTTAAAATATTTTCCAGTATTCTATATATGTGACTTCTACCATATGTGGAGTGTTCATTAGAAAAATATCAATGTGGATTCCGCAAAGTAAAATCAACGGTGCATCACCTCTTTTCGCTCCGAATCCTCCTGGAAAGAAGCAGATAATATAGCATTCCCACACATCACCTATTTGTGGACTTCAGGGCTGCTTATGACAGTATATTACGTGAACCTCTGTATCAAGCAATGAGAGAGCTGAGCATACCAAAGAAATTGATCTGATTGGTTAAATCGACCATAGTGGGATCCATGTATGTGATGCATTTTCAGGGTGAAACGTTAGAGGTGAGCACTGCAATGAATGGGGTGAGACAGGGAGATGCGCTGGCATGCCTATTATTTATTGTAACATCGCGTTGGAGAAAGCAGTATTAGATGCACTGAACCAGACAATAGGCATGGTGTTTATTAGAATGGTTCAGGTCCTTGGATACTCGGATGACCTTGATATTGTCAGAAGATTCCAGGCTGCAGTACGTGATGCCTTCCTTGCTCTTGAGGCGACAGCCGGACAACTAGGACTGCGTGTAAAAGCTACAAAAATCAATATATGACCTTCGAATTTGGCCTCTTGGCAGATACTGTTCAGTTTGGCCAATACATCTTTGAACAAGTGGAAGAATTTGTCTTTCTGGGGTCCCTGATAACTACTGGCAATGGCGCCTCAAAGGAAATTGAGAGGAGAAAAGTTATTGCTAACTGATGTTACTTCGAACTTGGAAGACAGATTAGAAGCAAATTTCTGTCAAGGACAACCAAATTGCAGCTAGATAAGACATTAATAAGACCAGTGCTAATATATGGCTTGGAATCATGGATGATATCACTGTCAGATAAACGAAGTCTACAGGCTTTTGAAAAGAGAATTCTGCAATGCATCTATGGACCTAGGAGAGCCAGACTGACAGATTGGAGGAAGTTATTAGAGGAGGCCAAGGACCAGTAATGGTCTGTCGAGCCAATGGAAGAAGAAGGAGTTTTGTTAGTAAATCTATCAGGAATATTTCTGAATAAATTATTATCAGATATAATTAAAGATTCAAAAATAAAATTAAGGTTATGCTTAAAATATATGGATGACATTTTATGCATTATAGAAAAAGATAAAACAGATACTTTTTTATTTACAGATACTTTATTCAACTTTTTAAATTAAGTCCAATGTTTCGTGGCATTTGCTTCATCCTCAGGGTTCATATCTTATTATTTTAAGTTCAATGTATTATATATTTTTGTAAATATTTTCCTTTTAAAAAATCATCACATTCTTTCCAGTCAAATATTTAAAATTTCCAAAGGAACATTTATTATTTTTCTAGCCAGTCTTATCACATGAAAATTAATGTTATTAGGAATGTTTTAAATAAAGTGCTAAAAATAACATATAAATAAAAATAATAAAAACAAGAATATACAATTTAATATAATAAAAGAATTTAGCAGCACGATTGCAAAAATAAAAATAATCCAAAATATAATTTAAAAAAAAATATTAGTGGTATTAACGTGAATAAGTATTAATTTTAAATGCTAGAAAATAATTGGAAGATTCCAAAACACAAAGCCTCAAATCTCTAAAATACTGGCAAACAACTAACCAGTCAACGTTTCGCCAATTCAGGCATTATCAGGACATACACCAAAAATCACATCTATGAAGATCAAATACAGCACATCTCACATCAACCGTCCAGAAAGACGCATCAACTAGAGACAGCACATCACTCCAAGACATCCAATGTATATATATATATATATATATATATATATATATATATATATATATATATATATATATATATATATCTTATTAAAACAGGACCAGTTGAACTCAAAGAGATACTAGCAAAGACTTTCACAAACTGCTTAAAGACAGGTAAGATACCAAAGGATTGGTTAATGGGAGACATCATCCCTATCCACAAAAAAGGAAAAAAGAACATATGCAGAAACTATAGAGGAATCACTGTGCTAAGCAGTGTTGGGAGACTTTATAGTCGAATCCTGAAGGAAAGGCTAGAGGAGGAGGTTTCTGATCAGATGGTGGAAGAACAGGCAGGTTTCAGAAGTGGAAGATCGTGTAGTGACCACATTTTTACCCTAACTCAAGTCATGCAAAAAAGGATGGCATACGACCTCGAAACCCATCTGACGTTTGTTGACATACAGAAAGCCTATGACAGTGTTCCTCTAAAGAAATTGTGGGAAACCTTGGATCTGATGAAGATAAGTAGAGGCCTTAAAAAAGCCATAAAAAGTTTGTATATTGGAGCGGAATCAAGGGTAAAGATAGGAGGAAAAGTCTCAGAGTCTTTCAGAATTACGAAAGGATTAAAACAGGGATGCAGCATGTCCCCAACACTTTTCAATATATATATTGAACAGGCACTAAAATCATGGAAACAAAGATGCCGAGGGATGGGAATTGAGGTCGGAAATAATATATTGTTTACCCTACAGTTTGCAGACGATCAGGTTGTCATAGCAACAGATGAATATGATATGGAATTTATGATGAGAAGACTCCTTGAGGAGTACACCGAGTGGGGCCTGGAGATAAATACTGAAAAAACGGAATACATGGCATGCAACTCCCCTATCTCATCTCTCTGCATAGAAGGATGGATGATCCCTCAAAGTACTGCTTTCAAGTATCTTGGAGTGACGATGGACAGTTTGGGCACAGTTCAAAAGGATATTCAAAACAAAATTACTCATGGTAAAAAAATAATAGGTCTCTTAAACGGTATATTATGGAGTAAAAAGGTCTCTCTCGAAACCAAAAAGAAGATATACCACTCCTTCTTGGTTGGCACAACGTTATATGGGTCAGAATCATGGACAGTGACAAAGCAGTATGCGAATAAATTACTGGCCCTAGAAATGGATTTCTGGAGAAGAAGTTGTGCCATATCCAGATTGCAGAAGGTCTCCAATGAGATTATAAGAAATAAGGTGGGGGCTAAACTCAACATTCTCAATGACATCAGTGAAAGAAAACTGCTGTGGTTTGGACACGTCATGAGAATGGACGAGACACAATGGCCCCTTCGAGCACTTAAATATTGCCCTGAGAAAAGAAGAAGACGTGGAAGACCTCGGAAGCAGTGGATGGAAGGGGTCAGAGAAGAAATGGCTGCTAGAGGTCTGACAGAGGAAGACTGTTTTGACAGAAGACATTGGAGGGAAGGCGTATTGGGGACCGGGATGTGAGAAATCGCAAAACCCGATTAAAAAAAAAAAAAAAAAAAAATATATATATATATATATATATATACTCACACACACACAAATACATACACATTTTTTTCTTTTTATTTCTTCTAGTTTTATTTTGTCTTTGTCTTTAATATTTCATATAACATATTAATATAAATAACACAAAATAAATAACTGAATAAATAAAAGATTTAAATAAATAAAATGCATAGCAAGAAAAGGTTATAATAAAAAACAACTAATCAACAAACAAATAAAACATAAAAGGCAATCTAGTTGGATTTATTGGACTTTTCTAAAATGCTCAATATTTCAGAGTAAAATTGATTCAAATTTCTACTGTCATTCTGGTAATTGACAGCAATGTCCAAATTCTGTGCAATGTGCGTAGCCTCAAATATCTTTTTCTTTGAGCTATTCGTTTCCTTATGAATCAGTCTAACCTTTTCAAAATCAAAAACATGTTTAAAATTTTTTGAATGCTGTGCTAATGCAGTGTTAGCCTCTTTTCTGTTAGTATTTTAGAGACTTGAGACTTGAGATATATATATATATATATATATATATATATATATATATATATATATATATATATATATATATATATATATATATATATATATGTATATATATATATATGTGTTTTGGAATCTTCCAATTGTTTTCTAACAATTAATTTATGTCTCTTTTTGGGTTTTTGCTCTTTTATATTTATTAATTTTAAATTTAATTGTTTCTAAATAATTACAAGGAACGGAGTAGCTCAGTAGTAAGGCACTGTGTTACCGTGCTCCCAGTCCTGGATTTGAGACCCAGCTAATTATAAGACCCAGATAATTATTTATTCTGTTATTAGCCGTGGATTGACCTTGTGGGTTGAGGGAACCCTCTTGGTGTTCACCCAGCCTCTATAAAGTGGGTACCCTTAATTTGGAGGAAAAACCTGACGGTTGAGCGTGATCTCGACCAAATCACCTACTTGCACAACCGTTGGCTTAGAAACAGTGCTGACCTAAAGTACTGAACCCAAGATTCTTCATGGGTTGTAGTGGTTTTTAAATAATTACAGTCGTTAATTATATGTTGAAAAATATTTATTTAAATTGTTTTTTGAAATACTATGTCACCAATAAAGGAAGAACTGAACTGAATGTGCCAATAAAAAAAAAAAAAAATGGAAAATTCAGAATAATTAAATTTATAACAAATACTGCTTCTAGTAGTATGTTTAGTAATATTTTATAATTTGACGTAGGTTACACAAAATTTAGATTTTGAAAATAGCCAAAATGGGTTACATTAAACCCATAATTTAAACATTTTTTTGTTTTTTTATATCATAATATTTTTCATCTATTTCATTTTGATAAAGATTTTAATTATTTATTTTTTTAAATACTACATATATTTAACTGCATAAAATTTGGAAGTATATATATATATATATATATATATATATATATATATATATATATATATATATATATATATATATATATATATATATTGACATTTTCTTTTAAGTTATATATTAAATCTTTGTATAATGCAGGAACTTATATGCTATTGGAAAAGCCGTATGGAAGAAGTGGAAAAAGAGATACTTCGTTCTTGTTCAAGTTTCACAGTATACTTTTGCTATGTGTACCTATAAAGAAAAGAAATCAGAACCATCTGAAATGATGCAGCTCGATGGCTATACTGTTGATTATATTGAGCCAGCTAGTGGTAATGTTTTTCTTTAGCTAATAAACTTAAACATATCTTTCCAGAAAAACAACCTATATATCTTTTACTAATTATGCTGAAACGTCAGGGATTGCCAAACTGACAAAATAAATATATAAAAATTTCTTTGTAAATGTGCATACTACATTAGCTTATAGAATTTATATATACAAGTGCACTTCATATAATATATTATTAATTCTCTATTAACCAACCACCAAATCATTTGGCACTTAATTTATACTTGTTTAATCATAAATAATAGGCACATTTAATGCTAGTTAATGCCAACTAGTTAGTGAATCACGTTTGATAGACTTATTTTTTCATATATGCCAAACATTTAGCGTTTTCAGACTTGTATGTTTTTATTAACAGTTCTTTTAGTTCAAGATTAGATTCCCGTTTTCTTAAAGTCTTGGTATAGTTTTGGAAATTAAATTTTTTTTATTATTATTTATGACAATTACTTATTTCCTTCAACATTTTTCTGTTATTAGTGAAAATATCCAAAGTTGATGCACATAATTTTTAATTAGATAGAATGATTTAAAAAATCATTGCATTGCTAATAGTTATGGTTTTGAATATTTAGTTATTATGACTTTATGGAGTATTGTGGCATTGTTAAAGAAAATTTATATATTTTCATTGTATTCTAGTTAACAAGGCTTTCAGCCTGTATTTAATTAAAGCAATGAATATTCTTTATAACTTCCTGTTAAAATCATATAAATCCCTTATAAATTTCATAGCTCTTTTGTTAAGCTATGTAGGTATATTTTTTCTTCTCTGTCTTAAGTTTTTTCTATTGTTATTTTTTTTCTAGCTAATCTCATGGTTGGAATGGGTATGTGATTTATGATAATTGTAGTTAAAATTTTCTTTTGATTTTTACATTTAAATGATTTTATGAAGTGTATTTTATATAAAAAGAAATTGGGATGCAACAGTTTTTGAATTTTTTTTTATTTTAAGTAAAATTTTGTTGTAGGTAGTGTTCTATTTTATTTTATTTTAATTATTTATGTTTGTAATGTTTTTTTTTCTGTAATATTTTTATATCATTATTATTATTTATCATTTTTAATAATATTTCATTGTTATTATTCATAATATTTCATTATTATTATAATTATTTATATCATTTCATTATTATCATATAATAATGAATATTACTTTAATAAATTATGATATATTTTATACTTAATTATTATTTATCACTATTTAGGTGTGCCATATTAATTTATATGATCTCAATATACTATTATGATTTTTATGTCATAAAAATTAGTTTGACTGAGAGAATATAATTTTCACATGTGGAAGGCAACATCTGATTTGCATAATCATAAAAATATACATGATTTATTTTATTTTGTTTCAAATTTTCAGAATTAATTTTTGAACTGTCTGTGTGGCATAGTGGGTAGCATCACTGCCTGCTAACCATAGAAACACAGACTCGATTCTTGAAACCACTGAGGATTTTCCTCAAAGTGGTTAAAGCATAAAATGGAATTCACTCAGCCTTTGAATAGAAACTTAATTTAAAAATGTTGGATTGATATAGATAGATGAAATGATGGTTTTGAGGAATTATGTATGGATGACCACTATACATATGTATAAACTAACTAGCATCATGCCAGCAACCGATTTGGTATGCTTTATATTTTTCAAGAGATGTTGAGCCACATTTTTTAAAATTTTATTTATTTTTATTTTTTTAAAACATAAGTTATAAGTTACAACTTATATTTGAGCCAATTTTTATAAAATTATCAATTCTGTCACCTTCATTAACTAGTTTTCCAGATGAAATATTTCTTTCTTGTAAATTATTTTCTTTTTTGGGGTTTTAATTATCCATAAACTGATTATTAATAGCCAATGGAATTTGCTTAGGCACCTTCATATTATTAATTATTTCTCTCAGTTCCACAAAATTTCTTTTTAATAAAATATTGAATGAAATAGAATAAATTTCATTTATTGTCTTTAACATGATAGAACTATTCATAATCTCCATAATTCATATCATAAAATCTTCATAATCTCCATCATTCAACCAATACTAAACTCCTCAACCCGATGGTATACCAAACATATTTTTAAAACACCTCGGTGCTAAAGCAAAAACATATCTTCTTTCAATTTTTTATTTTATCTGAACTCAAAATGTTTTCCCATCTATTTGGCAGATTGCAACAGCAATGCCTATCCCTAAACCTGGAAAAGATAAAAGCAACCCGTTCAACTATTGTCCAATCTCCTTGACTTGCACTATGTGTAAGCTGATGGAAAAGATCATAAATAGATGACTACAGTGGTTTCTTAAAACCAACAACTTCTTTGCTTATACACAATCTGGTTTGAGAAGGTATCGATCTACAATGGATACTCTAATTCAACTCGAGACAGAACTCCAAGAAACTTTTGAAAAGAATCAATATGCAATTGTGGTTTGCCTTGATATACAGAAAGCATATGAAATGGTTTGGAAGCCTCGGGTCCTCCAAATCCTGTTCGAAAATAGAGTCGAAGGTAATATGATTAGATTCCTATATAATTTTTTACAAAAGAGACTAATACAAGTGAGAGGAAATGAAACAATCTCCTCTGTTGTGGAACTAGAGAATGGGGTCCCTCAGAGGTCTGTAATTAGTGTGATGTTGTTTCTCGTGGCTATAAATGACATTGCTAAAACAATTGAATCACCTGTTAAACCACTTCTTTTTGCTGATGATTTAACATTGTACTGTAGAGGAAAAAACCTGAAACTCACCCGAAAATTAGTTCAGAACACCCTGGATAGGCTAGAAAATTGGTCAAAAAAATCAGGCTTTAATTTTCCCCCGGACAAAACAGAAGCACTAATTTTTACAAGGAGGCAAAAAGAAGTACCGATCACATCTCTCATGTTGAAAAACACTGAAAAATATTGAACTCAAATATCAATCTCCCGAAAAATTTTAGGCATAATCTTCCATAAAAAGCTATCATGGAAACCACAGCTTGAAAGTCTAAAAACCGCTTGTTCAAGAAGAATTAACATATTAAAAGTAATTGCTCATCAGAAATGGGGAGCGGAACGGAAAATTCTACTAGATACGTACAAGGCCATAATTAGGAGTAAAATAGACTATGATTCAATAGTTTACGATTCAGCTGAGCCTTATGTTTTGAAAATGATAGACCCCATTCACATCCAAGGAATTAGATTAGCGACTGGAGCTTTTAGAACAAGTCCAATAGCGAGTTTGCTGAGTGAAGCAGGAGAACCTCCTTTAAAGTACAGAAGAAAGCAGCTATCAATAAATTATACTCTTAAAGTAACTGCGAACCCCAATCACCCAGTCGGCCATATGATCCATGCCAACAACCCCAGTCCCCAAACAAATCAAAAATGTAAATCTTTTCAGTCTAGAATTCAAATCTATCTCTCGGATCTAAACATCAAAATTCCAACCGACATCCTCCTACCCTTTCATTTTAACAGTTTCGCGCCCTGGAATATACCTTCTATAAATACAGATAACTCACTCTCAAAACTAAACAAGTCAGAAACATCACCTTACATATATCTACAGTACTTCAGGGAAATTTGCAACAAATATCCTGGTTTCTTCCATATTTTCACTGATAATTCAAAACAAGATGAAAAAGTGGGTTGCAGTTTTACCACATCTTCACACCAAAATTTTAAATTCCATATCGCTTCAGGAATTGGTATCTGAACTGTATGCCATATATCAAGCTTTTCAATTTGCAGTCGCCTCCACAGAAACTAATATTTTAATTTTTACTGATTCATATAGTGCAATACAATCACTTGATAATAAATGGACATCAAATAAAATAATTCAAAATATTTTTGACATACATACTACCCTCATGAATCTTGGCAGAATGGTCAAAGTAGTATGGACACCAGCACACGTAGGGATAGACAGAAACGAACGTGCTGACAATCTCGCCAAAGAAGCCGCCTTAACTGATGATGTAGAAGAAACTATAATGCTGGCTAGAGATCTAAAGCATTTAGTAAAAATGGCGTTGTATCTAGAATGGCTGAGAGAGGAGCGTAGTATGCTGAGAAAGGTGAAAGAAACAAATGAGAAGCTAGAACTGCCCGATGGGATGACAAGAAGAGAAAGAGTGACTCTAACCAGACTACGTTTAGGACACACCAGGCTCACGCATGCACACCACTTCATCAAGTTAGAGACTCTAACCTGCACCCAATGCCACATCCTTCTGACAGTTGAACATATTCTTATTCAATGCCCATTATATAATCAATTCAGAATAAAGCATCACGTTCTAGACGATCTTTAAGACCTAAAAAATACATCGAAATTCAGGGCAATACTCAATTTCGTAAAGGAAACTAGGATATGGAGTGATATATAGTTATGTCAATATCATTAAATATCCCAATTATGGTTGTAGTGACTTTTATTCACAATAAATTTCAGTAATTTTATTAGATATATTCGTATAAAATTATATAGTATAACATAGGTATAAAACTCTATAGCATAATATTTGTAAAAAAAGAAATGTATTGTATATTTGTATAAATCCTGATTGTATAAAATCTTATGATATAATATTTGTATAAAACTCTGTTGTATAATATTTAGGCGTCGCTAATAACAAATTTAAATGTTGATGCAACGTTAAATAAAGATCATTTAAAAAAAAAAGAAAAAACCTCAAAAACCTGCTTACATTAAAAATCATTTTTTCTACAAGTTTAGCTCTCTCATCACCCTGCTCATTTCACTTCTTACAAGTTTTTTGCCTGTCAAAACCTAAATATATAAGATCAGGCCTAATACAATCCTTACATCACAGTTCAGCAATGTCTCCTGATACCTAGTAAGGAATTGTCTTTCTAATGATGTATTCCAGTGCATAATCAAACAAAATTGGGAAAAGGGAATAGCTCTGTTTTAAACCTGAACAGACCTCAAATTTTTCCCAATAAAATTTAGCTATTCAGAATCTAATTAATGCTTCAGGTGTGCACATCCTTAATAGATCACATAATTTCTTTGGTATTCTCTTTTCAATCACAATATTATAAACCTTCTCTTTGTCAATAGAATATTATGCATTTTTTTAAATAGTTTGCCAGTGCTGCATGCAGATAGCACTTTATATTAGGGTAGTATGGCTGGCAAAGAAGGGCAGGAAATCTATGATCCAAAACGGAAGATATTTCAGAAGTATTGTTCCTTATAACTAAAACAAAAATTATGGAATATAACTGTTCTACCAGTTTTAACATATGGTTGTGATATATGGATCATAAAAAAATAAAAACTACAAATAATTTAACCCTTGGAAACTCATGGCCTGAGAGGCCTAACTTTCGGATTAGAAGCGATATGGCAGGAAACGTACAGTGGTTGAGTGGAAGGGATTCTATCTAGCTGCATCTTTCTTTTCACTATTTCAATTCAGTTTGAATTGATTACTTAATTTGAATTGACCAACCATCTATGACTTTTAGAAAAAGTCCTTTCCTCTTTTCTAGTCTAATAGAACCTCATGGCTCCCAATGTAACTTTTACTTATTGCAAACAATGTTACCGCTCATGAATTCTTTGTTCGTATTGAAATTGAATATTATATAAAGACTTAAAATTGTCACTTTATGTTGTTAGGCATTCAGAAAAAAATGTCTAGCCTGTCTGGTTTCTAATGCCTGATGATTAGATATTACAATTGCTATTTAAGAAATTGTATGACAAACATCTTCTCAAATGACAAACAGGTCTTCTTGAGCAGTCAGGCAAATTCTTCAGTAGTTAGTTATATGAGAAACTCTTATCGACCTTCACAACATGACTAAAAATTAACTCTGATCAAGTGATGAAAGCTAAAATCTTATTTTACTGCATTGGGGGAGGGGGGCTCCTAATGTGTTAGCTGCAATGTTTTAGGTTGAAACCGGCTATACAAAAAAAATTACATTAAATTATATCGACGCTAATACTTAGAAAGATACTGTTCAAGAAATTTTGCAAATACCATTTCTTAATTAAAAAAAAAAAATTGATCAATACAATGAAAAATATCTGCTCTGAGAATAAAAATAGTGTCCAATTTTAATAGCAACTTTAGTTTTTGGCCAATTCATTGAAAAAAGATAGTTGGGCCTCAGAGGAGTCGCGCGTTACCACATTCCCTTTTTATTTTGCCTTCCCGAGGGTTAAGAACCACATTGAAATCATTAGGGTGTTGCATGTAAGGGATTGCTAGGTAAGATTGAAAAAAAAAACTGCAAATGGATCAAAGGAAATACCAATTTTCTGGTTATAGTAGGATGTGTATATGATAGGAAATGGAGACGGACGTCTTGTGTCTTACTCAGAAGAGGAGAGATGTACTAAAAAAATTGTGGAATGGTATCCCACAGAATGGGAATGAAGAGTTGTATGTGAAAGCCTAGGGCAGCAAAAGAAAGAAAAGAATGAAAAAGGATAGGAACTGTTAACAAGTTGTGGCTAAAGTAAGGAATGAGCAAACAATATTTTATTTATTATTTTATTTTATTGTTGTCATTATTTATTGATGTTTAAGTAAATTATACAAACCTTGTATTATATTATGTTGACCATTTGAAAACAAAAAGTGTTTTCAATTTGAACTCAAAATAATACCTCAGCTGACAGCTGATTTTGTGCAGTAAACATATTATTTTCTTATTTCTTACAAAACCGATTTTATATTTAATGGTAAAAATTCATTTTTCGCAAATAAAGGTTATTAATATTATTATTATATACTATATATCAGTATATTGATAAGAAGTGGGTTTATTAAATCTTCATTTCTATTTTCACAGATTTGGAAGGGGGTAGATACTTCTTTAATGCTGTTAAGGAAGGTGATAATATTATATTGGCATGTGATGATGAAAATGAATGTCATCTTTGGGTTATGGCTATGTATAGGGCTACAGGGCAGTCACATAAGCCAACACCTCTTGTCACATCGGCTGCTAAAAACTCGACCATTTATAAAATTCAAGGAGGTATCCTACTTTATTTTAGAAATGTTTACTACATATTAAGCAAACCTATTCTTAATTTTATGTAAGCTTTCTTTGAAATATTTTTTACAATATTCCTCTTATATTCCTTTATATATTTAAATAATTTGTATGTTCATAGATTTTTGCAAGTTTATGACTATGATTAGGGATGGTAAACGAAGGGATGAAAAATTAGAGATGTTTTTAGACCAATGCTTTATATCCATCGATGTTTAGCTCCTTCAGGTTATTAATGACGAAAATCAGATAATACCTATGATATATATTAATATTATTTTTTTAAATCAAAACAGTATAGTCATGGGCAGTAAGATTATTTGGATTCATCCCAGGTGGGCATTTTTCTTTTATGGCATCCTTAATGTGTGTTAGCTGTAGTCTGTTTTTTACATTTTTTTTTTAAATTAATATTTCTATTTAAATTTAAAAATACATATACACATTTAAAGAAAGTGTATTAAATTCAGCAGTTTTTATTTTGTTTATGGATCCCATCTTTTATACAAGAAATATTATTGTTTTTTTCTTTTCGATGGGTTAATTTCTTTTAATTGATTATTTATTTTCAGGATCAAGTTTGCTGCTCATCATACTTCAGATCTTTTATTTATTAAACTCCTTTTTCACAACATTTCAGACAGTTCTGTCCATTTTCAAGTCTTCCATTTCCTTAATCGTTATTTTTGTAGCTTAAACTAATTGTGTATTTATACTATTATATTCATGTCATTATTTTTTAAATTTACTATTGAATTGAAATTTTTCTTGATTCATTGTTCATGTCTTCCATAATAATAACCAGAGAAGGCATGAACATTAAGAATCAAGGAAAATTCCATTTCAATAGCAAAATTTAAAAATAATGACGTGGAGTTCAAGATACAAAGATGACTATTAATGAAATGGAACACATGAAAAAATTAACAGATCTGTCCGAAATGTGAAAAAGGAGTTGAATAAATATAAGATATGTTGTGTGATGTGAACCAAACTTAATCCTGAAAATAAATAACCAATTATTGTGGTTTGTGGGAGCAGTCTTCAATGAAAGGGAAATTTTCATTGCCTAATTGATTTAATTGTTGGGTAGGGAGGGATTTGTTTTTCATCTTAGGATTTGGAAAAAAATCAGTATTTTCAATTTTTAAAATTAGGCTATGTTCTTTTGTTAATTAATAACTATTAAGACATCAATTTGTTTTTTATGCATCCTGCAGTCTTATTTATAAATTATAAAAATTAACAAGTTTTAATTTATCATAACATTTATTAAAATAATTTGAAAAAATAAATAAAAAAATATTTTTATTCAAAATTTTAATTTACAAAAACTTTTTTCCTATCAATTATCTACAAAATCAAACAAAAAAATTTATTACTAAGGAAACATGTTTCAGAACATGAACTCCTCCAGGCAGTAGCAACTAATCTATCAAAAATTGTCAAAACCAATCAGTTCAAAAATATATATTAAATAGAAATAAGTTAAGGCTAACTTTGCAGAAAAAAATTCCCTGAAATTTGGTTTGGTTCATTAATAATTTGTAGAAATGATGTGTTATTAAACTGAAAAAAAAAATGTTATTGGTTTTAGAGAATTTTTAATGAAGGTTATGAAATAATATGAAAATATGTTGGATTTAAAAAATAATGCTCCTGGATGAACCTAAAATTAGTTTGTTTTAATTTCTAATAATCAATTGCGATAAGTTCCTGAGTTAATTTGATTGAAAATAAAGAAAAGAAATTGATGCTTCAAAAACATGTATGTGTTTATGACGATATATCGTATAATTGATGTTTGACTTTTGATGTTTTTAAACATTAGTCTATCAATGCTTCAATTTTTTTTTTCATCATTAACTATGATCCATTGTTAGTTTTCCTGTCTTGTGAGTTTTTTTTTTTTTTTTAATGGATAGGCGCATTTGTTTTTAAGCATTTATATTGCTTAAAACCAGGTATTTGTTTTCCATAAATTAGGACTTTTTTTTTGCTTTTATGTTTGACCAACAATAATGCTTATTCTTCATATTCATTGTCTTCATATCATTGCTTCTATAGGGTTTTAAATTTCACAATGAAAAAAGGGGTATACAAGAACTCCTTCAATACTGAATTTTTTAAGAATCATTTCCTCAAAAATAGAAAGCTTTCATATCTCATATGGATGTATATATATGTAAATATGTGTGTGTATATTTATTCTCCATATACTCTTAATGTTGTTTTTATTCTAAATTAAATTCATTAAAAGAATTTTTGATCCTCTTCAAAGTAGTCAGATGGAACCTTGCCAAAGATAATGTCATGAATAACTTATAAATCGAGAGTTATAGTTTAATTCCATGCTCAGTTTCTGATCTAATTTTTTTCAAACCCAATATTTCAGATGCTGATAGAGCTCGAAAGCATGGAATGGAAGAATTTATATCTGCTGATCCTTGTAAATTTGATCATGCCTCATTATTTAAAATGCTTCAGACTTTAGCCTTAGATTACAGGCTCAATGATCCTTACTGTTCTTTGGTAATTTATTATTTTATTTTATTTTTAGCAATATGTAAGTATTGTAGTAAAATTAATGAAACTAAAAATCTACAGTTGCCTACTTGTTTAAGCTTGTGTTGAATATTGAATATACCCAACAATTGATTTCCTATTAATGCTTATTAATTTCAACTTGGGCTTATGGATATTTTTAGCAAATAACATTTAGGATACAGAGGGTCCTCGCTAGAATTAGTAAGGGGCAGACCAAAACACATTACTCAATATATATCAAGGATAGATTTTTTCCAAGATGAATTATGGCAGTTTCATCTATAACTTTACCAGAAGGAACAACCTTCTATTTAACTAAACTCTCTTCAGTCTACCATACAGGAATATGTATTGCAACAGGAGCTTTTAGAACAAGTCCTTCAGTAAGCATTTGTGCTGAATCAGGGTTACCACCATTATTATATTTATGTAATTGATTGGCTGTTAACTATACCAAATTATCCATACCATAATTGGACAAGCCTTTACGACGTAAGCTCTTCAACAGGCAAAAGCTGGAAACATCTTGTTATTGTAGTTCCAATTCCTTCCTAGAACCTTCAGTTTTCTCTTCCATTTGCATAGAACTGGTATTCTAATCTCTTTGCAGAAAATGAAACATGAATACAGAGTCTTAATAAAGACAATAATAAAACACTTTGATGATGAAGTAATTTGCCGAGTCTTTTCTGTATTGTTATTAATTACAATGATAATTTTAATGTTATAATTTTATATAAAACAATAAATATTAATGGATGACTGATACTTGCTGAACTTGAATTAATTAAATATTTTTTTCTTTCTTATGTTTGAACATTGTAGGGTTGGTTTAGCCCTGGTCAAGTCTTTGTTCTTGATGAATACTGTGCTCGTTATGGTGTTCGTGGCTGCTACCGACATCTATGTTATATGAATGATCTATTAGATCGTGCTGAAAAAAACATCATGATTGATCCAACTTTGATCCACTACAGTTTTGCTTTTTGTGCCAGTCATGTTCATGGAAATAGGTATGCTTTATTGGAATTCATTATATAAAATTTAAATAATAAAATATACTTGTAAGTATATAGTTTTTTAATATTATTTTATTAATAAGTTATTAATATTTTAGACCAGATGGAGTTGGAACAGTTACCCATGAAGAAAAAGAGAAATTCCAGGAAATAAAGGAAAGATTAAGAATATTATTAGAGAATCAAATAACTAATTTTCGGTGAGTTTCTAGGAGCTAGCCTGAATCATTTCTAAAGTAAATATACATATTTTTCCTGCAGAGATATAAATGTCATGTTACAATAATTAGCTTTTGTGTAAAAAAAATAAATAAATAAATAATAGTCTTTATTCTGGGATAGTTTCCTTCAAGAATAATTAAGTAGAATGGAAGAAAATTAGAAGTAAAATTTTTATATGGCTTAACATGTGTATGAAGTAATGTAAAATGGCAATATTAATACTATACAATTATAAATAAAAATGTTTAATCATGCAAGTTATCAGATAATAACATAAGTTTATTACAAAACAGTATTAATTCAAATTAAGATTGATGAACTGATCAAAATAATAATTGACACGATCATTGCAGAATGTTATTTTAGAATGCCAAGTGGGGTTTGCCCACTTATAGATGGTATTCCTGAATGTTTACGACTATTTATGTTTGGTAAAAAAAAATATCTGTTTCTGGGAAACTTTATACCAAAGCATTATGCTATGAAAGTGTTAAAATAAAGCAAAAATAAATACATCTTTAAAAAATATTACTTAAATGAAAATAAAGAAACAATAATTACAAAAAAATATATAAAATAAAAATTAAACAATCGATTTATTATAATCTTGAACTATTTTAGTATGTCTGTATGTACATATTCTTATGAATTTTCAATAGTTATTATTATTCTGTATTAAGTTTGTATATACATTTTTTTTTTCTTTTTTAGAATCCAAAACCTCACAAATAAATCTATCTCAACTTGAATATTTTATTTTGTTATCTCTCTGTGTCATTTAATGTTTATAGGACTACTCGACTATATTAAATTCTGCTATATTGTTCCTCATTGTTGACATAATTTAAATAAAGCTCTGAATCTTATAAAAACAAATTATTATAAGGCAAATTAAAGTTTCTACTAGACATATTAAAATTTTGGCCAGACTAGCTAAACTATATACACGACTAAATTGGACCTTTCTCCTTTTAATAGGCAAGAAAACTTATTAAATATACTGCTATAAAATGGGAACAGCAAAATACTCGATTATCGATCGTAATTAATCCTTCTAGACTAAATTATTTGTCTAGTTAAGTATTGAATTTTTCTGTCTTTTTTTTAATTTAATTTTAATAAGTTTAATTTGTTTGGGTAAAAATTTATTTTGTCTGGCAAAAATTTGATTTGTTTGGCAAGTAATTTAGATAAACTGAAAAATTCTATATACTTCTCAGAAAGTGAAATTTTTAATGTCAGTTGTTATAATGACAGATATAGGAAATATGCATATGATGTATGGATATAATTTTATCCCAAGTACTTATATATCTCTTTACTTTTGTTTGAAATTTGATTATAATTTTATCTTTTCAGATACTGTTTTCCATTTGGAAGACCGGAGGGCGCATTGAAGGCAACACTTTCTTTATTAGAAAGAGTTAGTATTAAATATTGCTATAAAATTTGTGTATGAAATAATTTTTGTAACAAGTATATTTTTATTAATTTTGAGGTTTCTGTGAATATTCAATTAAATTTGACGATTCATTTTATGTTAAATGTTGATATAACTTTTTTATAGGCTTATTGCAGGCTCTAGTCTTGATTAATTATGCTGCTTAAAACTTTTATGTTTATCTATTGGTGTTTAGTATTAAACCAATGAATTGTTGTTGAAGTATGCCAATCTAATTTAATTTTACTGTCATTACAATATTGTAACATGAATTTTCTTGTAATTATTTTTTCATTTTCAGAGTTGGGTTCTTTAGTAGTATATTACTATAGCTAGTCAGTCCTCATGATTGTTTAATGATCGCTGGTTTATTATTGAAATTTCAACTTACTGTCTTTATGTAATGATCCACACATAAGACTACACATAATTTAATACCTCAGCTATTGATAGTAAAAGGATGTTTCAGTGATTTGAAACTGTTAATGGCTAACAAGGAGAGTGAATGATGTGTCTCACCGATTTTTATCAACATTTTTTGGGTGATTCTACATTGAAAAAAAGTCGACCCATATCCAACTGTTTTATCCGATGGACCCTAAGAGTTGAGAAAAAATAAATAAAACATTATGAAAGTGCTTTATTTTATATATCGAGTTTAAAAATGATATCGGTGCATTTAAAAGTGTTTTAAATATGAGTTTAAGGACCGATGCCCCAAATTTAGTTTGAATAGTTCCTGATTTATGAGTGATTATCTGAATCTTAAAAGCAGTTTGAAGGGTATATCCTTGGCAAATTTTTTAGGTAAACAATTTTTATTTTTAAATTTGCTCGAAAATTTAAATATAGGGGTTTTTCAAAGTGCTAAAACCAAATCTGACACCAGTTTCGAATAAAAAAATTCTGTTAATATACTTTTTTTTTTTTTATTTAATATTAATGGCATTGGATTTCTCCATACAGCCAGAAATGAGAAATCAATACTAGAAGAGAATACGAATTCTAGACAGCTTCGATACGAAGACCTCACTAACTAATCTATAATTAAATCTAAATTATTCCGACATATAAATTTATTTTATTTTTATTAACCTACTAAATTAATTTTTAATGGATTTAAACAAATTTACAATATTATTAATTTTTCCAGAATTATTTACTGCCAATATTTGGTTATAGGTAATATTGTTATCACCTAAGGATTGGAACAAAGTTTTTCTATGAGATTTGTATGCCTCACACTCCATTACGATATGCTGGAGAGTTTCCCGCTTGTTACAATGCTCACACTGAGGAGACTCCTATTCGGTGCAAATAACTATTATATAAAGCGTGGTTTGACCTAAGTCTGCAAAATGTTTTGACTTCATCCCTTTTGAGGTTTGTTGTTGAGAACCATGGTTTATGGAATATATAGGGAAATAATTCTTTATATTTTTGTCCTGTTAAAGATTGTTGATTTTTTTTCTTGCCAAGAATTTCTAGCATCTTCCTTGATTACTCAATAAAAATCAGTATAAGGGACCGATACATTAACTGGGTCTCCCGTGGAAGTAGCCTGTTTAGCCAAATTTTCCGTTATTCCTATATGGGCTTTGATCCATAAGAATACAATCTGTTTATTATTTACTATTAATGCAAAATGTAATTTTATTGTATCTAATAATATATTATTGTTGTTTATATTTTTAAGATTATTAATGGCTTGTAGAGAGCTCAGACTTTCGGTTAATATTAAGAATTTGTTATCATTTGATTGCTGTATGTATTTAAGGGCTTCTAATATAGCATATAATTCTGTTGAATATGTTGAATATTCTGATGGTAATTTAAATAGAGCGGTGTGATTATATTCTGGGATATATATTGCACTGCCTGAGAGGTTGTTTATTTTAGACCCATCAGTATAAATATGTATGTGTTGTGGATAATTATCAGTAAAGAAGGCTTTAAATTCCTTATGGATTGCGATGCTGGGTAGTGTATTAGTTTTATTGTTTATAACTATGTTGAATTTTTGTAATAATAATTCAAAGTCTATGGAAAATTGGGGAAGTATGTTGTAAGGAGGGACAGGTGCTAATTTATTTTGATATTTTATAAAGCTATTGAAAATAATTGGTGTATACTTCTTTTTTTGCCAATAGGCCTTGTTTAATATAAATACGGACAGATTCAAAATTTTTTGATAGCATAAGGGGTTTCTCGCTTTGATTTTGAAAATGAATTTATCTGTTAGTAGTTGCCTTCTTAATTTTAATGGCATTTCTACCGCTTCATTCAACATAACATCTATTGGAGTAGACTTAAGGAGGCCTAAACATATCTTATACTTCTATTTTGAATCATATCCAGTTTTTTTAATGAAGTTATTGTGGCTTCGCCGTATAGAGCCGACCCATAATCAAGAATAGCCCTTATGGTAGATCTGTAAAATAATAGAGATATATTTGGGTCCACTTCCCAACTGGTATTTATACTAATCATTCTGAGAATGTTAATCGTTTTTTCGGATCTTTTTATGATTTCAGAAATGTGCCTGTTCCAATTAAGTTTCCTATCAAAATACATTCCTAGAAATTTGACACATAAAGCACTCGGAAAAGTAATCCCCGCCAGAACTACTTGATCCGCTAATGGAAAAACGTGTTCTCTACTAAATGGGCAGACTACTGATTTCGTCTCTGAAATTTCCATGCCTTGGTCGAGCTGCCATTGCCTAAAGCCTTTCATAGCCTCGTTCAAAGCTTCTATACCACTATTTATGTTTTTAGTGATGTATATAGGCATATGTCATCAGCGAATTGTAAAATGGAGACTTCCATCTGAATATATTTTCTTAAACTATATGAGAAAATTGTAAAAAGTAGGCAACTCAAAATCCCTCCCTGCGGTAGACCGACTTTAGCATGTCTGGTAGAGATAATCGAGTTATTCACCTTCAAATATAACTTTCTATTATCAATAAGGTTAATTATAAATTCTATGAGTTTTGTGGGTATACCTATTTTATGAATATTTTTAGAGAGAATATGAATTGTCACAGTATCATAAGCCTTTTTTATGTCTAAAAATAAAGTAATTGTCTTTTTCCCATTAGTAAATGCAATATTAATGTCCGTATGTAAGACTAAAAGACTATCTAAGGCAGATTTTCCCTTACAAAAGCCATATTGGTAATTGGGTAACTTATCATTAGATTCCAGCCACCATTCTAATCGATATTTTATCATTCTTTCAAAAGTCTTCAGGACACATGAACTAAGGGAAATTGGTCGGTAGGAAGTAGCTAAAGTTGGATCTTTCCCTGGTTTCAAAACAGGTGTGACACAATATTCTTTCCATGAATCTGGTATTGAATTTTTTTCCCATATTTTGTTAAATATATATAATAATCGTATTTTAATATCTATTGGTAATTTGGCTAACATTATGTAATGTACATTATCTAAACCGGGTGCTGTATTGTAATTGCCTTTTAGTGCAGTTAATAATTCCTTTATAGAGAAATTTGATAATAGTTTGGCTTCCTCAATGGACGAATTATTACTATTATTCTCTTCAGAAGAATTATTAATGATTAAATTGTTATATGAGTTAGTACGGGTTTCCAGATTCGGTGTGTTACTGATTTTAACTATGTGTAACGGGATTGAAGCTAATGGGGGGGGGGGGGCCAATTGATTAATAAATTTGTCGTACCATTCGCCCATTATTATAGAGAATCTATTATTAGTTTTACGATTTTTGAGTAAAGACAGTTTATGCCATATTTCCTTCATGGGAGTATTTTTATTTATGCTTAAACAAAAAGATCGCCAAGATTGTTTTTGTTTGTTCTGAGTGATATTTTTGAATAAGGCGTCTGCCTTTTGAGCATGGCCTTGAATGATCTTAACATTTCCATTTTATTATAGGGCAATATATGACTTCCATGGACTCTCTTCTTTATTTCATTGACGTTTCGGGGAAATACTTCTTCATCATCAGAATAATTTTTTTCTAAAATTAACAATTATTGCAACTATTAACATATTTCATATTTAAACATACTCCAATTAAAACATAGCATATAAATAAACCATATTAATAATTAACATTATTTATAGTTTAACAATACCTCAGCTTATATTTCTCTCCCATTGTCCATATTTAAAAATTTCAGCATTTATTATTATACATTAGCTGGAAGTCTAAGGTCATTGGCTAACAGTTAACTAGAGTATACTCCTATTTGACATTTGTACTTATCCTATATTTATTTTTCTATTTGTCATAGTTGTCGCAAATTGTAAATAAAAAACACAACTAACGACTTTATAAATAAAGCTAAGAAATTAACAGATAAAGAATTTATGAAATAAACGAAATCTGAAATATTAAAAATATTAATAGAAAATTTTTAACCAATAAAATTAATAAATAAATTATGGTTTAGTAAGATTAATAATAAAAAACAAGAAAATGATGAGGATAGGATCGAAGACTTATATAAAAAAAAAAAAATAGAAAATATAACAAATATAATTAAGAAAATACAAAAAAAAACTAAACAAAAAGTAATCACATAATATTTCAAAGAAAATAATAAAAGTAAAGAAACAGAAATAAATAAAAAAAAGGACAAATTATGTTCAAAACAATGCAATAAAATTTTTTACAAAATGTCATATATACCAGGATTAATGGATAACATTAAAAAAAAAATTTAAAACATACGATCTGGCAGAAATAGGTTTAGGCATGTACAGTTGCAACAGGTTATGTAAATATATGAGTAATATGAAAGACGAAATAAAATCTTTAGACAAAAAAAAATATTATATATATAAAACGGATTGTCAGGATTATCAAGGGATATACATTGGTGAGACTTCTAAAAAATTAAAAACCAGAGTAGCACAACATAAATCCAATTGCAATAATGTGAAGACTATCAATACAACCACACTGGCTTTAAATAGTATAAAATTGCAACATAAGTTTGATTTCAAAAGTCCTAAAATACTTTTATATGCACTTATAACGAATAATAGAAAATTATTAGAAGCCATCCATATTACCAAAAACAACAAAACAATAATTAATTATAAAACAGACACTTAACACCTAGGAACACAAAACAGAGATATTATTAATAAAATTAATATTAAATAATCATAATAAGACTAGTAGTCATATATTTAAATTATACTTACATATTTTTTAAAAAATTAAAAAATCTTTTAATAACTTGAAATAGAAATACTAATTAAAAATCAAAACAACAAACAACTATGACAATTAGAGAGATAAATATAGAACAAGTACAAAGATCAAATAGGAATATTTAAATATGAAATATATTAATAAATGCAATAATTGTTAATTTTAGAAAAAAATTATTCTGATGATGAGGAAGTATTTTCCCGAAACGTCAATGAAATAAAGGAGAAGAGAGTACATGGAAGGTCATATATTGCCCTGTAATAAAATAATTACAGGAACTTCCCAAAAAATGATAAGAAAGGAGATATTAATATTTCCAGTTTCTGGAAGCCCTCAGATATGCAGTTTATTATATAAAACATCCGCACAGTAGAGTATAGGTGCATTTACACCAGATTGCAAAATTTTTAAAATGGGTATCCTTGACTGATGTAAACATAAGCAATACACATTCACAGACGTTTGTAAGTATCTTTTTGCAAATAATAGTGTTCTGAGTAGTGTTGGCACATCAATGGCAATTCGTTGTTTGTGTATGTTTGGTGTAAACTGCTTCTTCTTCAATGCGCTACAGTCCTTGTAGGACGTGGGCCTCTGCTACCATTTTTCTCCACTCCTCGCGGTCCATAGCGAGATTCTTCCAATTTCTGATCCCCAGTCTCCCAAGTCCTCCTCCAGATCATCCAACCATCTGCGCCTGGGTCTACCTCTTTGTCTTTTTCCTCCTGAAGTACCATTTGGCATCATTTTTGGTAGTCTACTGAGATCCATTCTTTCCACATAACCCAGCTATCTAAGTCTGCCCCTCTTAATAAAATCAAGGATATCTGGCTCACCGTATAATTCCATTAGCTCTATGTTGCCTCTGATTCTCCATCTGTTCTGCTCTCTGACAGTTCCAAAGATCTTCCTTAAGACTCTTCTCTCCAGACCAATAGAGCTCTTCTGTTTTCCTTGGTCATAGTCCATGTCTCACTGCCGTACAGAACGACCGGTCTAATCACTTTCTTATATATTACAATTCTTGCTTTCCTGGACAGGCTTTTGTATTGGAGCACCTTTTGCAGGGCATAGAAACATCTGGTTCCTGCTACCATCCTGCCTTTTATTTCAGCTTCCAAATTATTGTTTTCCATCACTACTCCTCACAGGTACTTAAATTTATCACAGTTGCGAAACGTTTGTTCTCCCAATTCAACAGTATCTTCTCTCTCCCTGGTATACCTTGCCTTCTCTGTACTTATCATGAGTCCTAACTTTTGAGCTGCTTGCTTGAACTCTTCTACAGTGCCTGCTAGTGCTGCTTTAGTTCTCCCTGATATAACAACATCATCTGCGTATGTCATGTGCTGTGTGAGTCTATTATAGATGGTACCACTAGGGTTAGTCTTAATTTTTCGAATTGCCACTTCCAAGGCGAGATTAAATAGTACCAGTGATAATGGGTCTCCCTGTCTTAAGCCATTGTTAACCTCAAAGCTATCCGATGTACCCAATCTGGTTTTGATCTTACAGCTCGTCCTTTCTATGATCATCCTTGTCAATGTTATTGGTTTACTAGGTATCCCCAGTGACAGCAAAGCCTCCAACAGCTTATACCTGTTTACACTGTCATATGCCTGTCAGAAGTCGATGAATAGATGATGTAGATCTATATCATATTCATACGTTTTCTCCAGCATTTGCCGGATAGCGAAAAGGTGGTCCATAGTCAATCATCCCGGGTGAAAGCCACTGTGGTACTCTCCCAGTAGTCTTTCACTCCTCTCCATAAGTATTCGACATATTGCCACTGACAGTATTTTATAGACTGTGGATAGGAGCACTAGTCCCCTGTACTTCTCACACTTGAGTTTATCTCCCTTTTTGTGTATAGGAACTATAATAGCCTCCCCCCATTCGTCTGGCATTTTTTCCTTTGACCATATATCCCCTATTGTTTTGTAAATCTCATTCCAGGTGGTTTTTCCTGCGTATTTTATTAGTTCTGACGGGATTTCATTAGGCCGTAGAGACTTTAGGGCAATGATTATTTCTGCCATTTCCTCTCTATATGGTGGTATATCCTCATCAATGTCCTCATCATCCGATTGATATATTTGAGTGATGTGTACATTACTCGTTTTTGCATTTAGGATTTCTTTGTTGGTGTAAACAATCCTCGTTTATCCTGATGTGTTGAATTTATAAATTTCTCAATTGAACATTTATTATTGGTGTCATTATTAAATTGAATTATATTAAATTATTAATATAATATCAATTATATTAAATTGGGTGATGTGTACATTACTCGTTTCTGCATTTAGGATTTCTTTCTTGGTGTAAACAATCCTCGTTTATCCTGATGTGTTGAATTTATAAATTTATATTTATTGAATTTATAAATATTAATTAGTGGCCTAGAAACTTGAAAAAGATACATAAGACTGCCTTAGGTCCCAAGTCTTTTGTAGCCAAAAAGTTAAGGGTTATATTAAGGGTCAATCTCATTTCCACTGGAATAGAGCATCTATAATTTATATCCTGCTTACAAATTCTTGGACTGATTAGAGAAATTAATAATTTAAAATTTTTTGGTGTAAATGCACCTTAAGAGTGCTATTTTTATAAAATAAAATAAAAACTAGCTATTTGACTTTTCTTTTTTTATTATGACCATGCTATCAGGAGAACTTGGAGGTAACCAGTTTGAACTTTTCAGTCTAGCCAGAACCATTTTGTTTGATGTTTCTCACACATCTTTCGTCTACCAATTTGCACAGGTTCTTCCAGTTGTTATGCTTACTCTGTTTTGTTGCCCTTACCTTATTCTTATGTTCCTTTTTCCGAGCCGTGTGCATTAGGTAACCTGTCGCTCACTAATCTTCTGTTGCGAAGGTATGGCCATTGAACAACATTGATCTCCTGAATGCACCAGTAAACTGTGATGTGCAGGTTTCTTTTGAGTTCTTTGTCATTGATGCATCTCTGCCATATGTATTAAAAAATCAGTTGAGCAACCCTCTCATCTGGTGGTCCTGTAAATTCGACTTCCCTTCATCTTTGTAATGAAGGAATCTCTGTCAAAGGACTGATGGTTCCACATTGCTGGTTGTGGTTTAACCTTTTTTTTTATGGTACCAGGAATAGTGACTTCAAAGCAGATAGCCTGGTGCCGATTGCTGTCTCAAGAGGCAAGGTTTGCATTAAAGGCCAGTTAGTAGAAGGATTTTTTGATGAAAAAAGTGGGGTGGAAGCTTTTATTGTTTTAACTGGTACAGATGGGTGTAAACATGTAAAAAACAAAAATGCTAACATGGGTTATCTCAGGAGAACTTTTCGGGGCTTATTTTGGCAGCCCAAATACCTCGAAATTTTAGGACTATTTCTATATTTTTTACTATTATTCCTAAACGGAGCATTCAATTGCAGAATTTGTGGTATAAAAAATTAAAGAGCATTAAATTCTGCATCGAATGAGTACCACATCATAATAATTTGATTAAGTAGTGTAGTAGAAAAATATGGTCATAAAACAAAAAAAATTTCCATCTTTGTCAAAAACTGAGACAGAGTACTATATATGAGTCTGTAGCTTGGAAATGAGTACTCAAAGAGAAAAACTGATAAAAGAAAAGTTGTAGAACATCAAATTCAGCACCCACTGAGTACCAACATTTTTAAATTTGGTCGAGTAGATGCCTCGAAATCGGCAGTCTCCCTGTTCATTGATGAGGGATACATGATGCTATATGAACGGGAGCCCTTATATATTTACAAGTTAAAAAAAATAAAAGCTTCTACCCCACCTTTTGCAACATGGACCCCTGTTTTGGCCCTTTACTGACTGGCCTATTAGTGCAAGTCAGATTGGCGATTGAAGCATTAACAGTTTTATAGAACTTGAGTTAAGGGTTGAGCCATTGTTAAGGAGAATGTCAAGTGCAGTGAATATGCCTGAAAATTCCCTGCTCACAATGTAGTAGCACATGCGTTAAACTTCAATGTGAGGGTGTGTCCATGTGTGTGTGTGTGTGTGTGTGTGTGTGTGTGTGTGTGTGTGTGTGTGTGTGTGTGTGTGTGTGTGTGTATGTGTGTGTATGTACTCCCACGCCTATCTAACAGCTATTAATAGACAACTAGCCTATCCTTTGAAAGTTGTTTGAATAATTATGTAACATTTAAAGTGGTTGTAATATCTTGTATTTAACATTTTTTCTTCTCCTAAATCTTCATAAATATATTTATGAATCAATGGGCATAGTTAAACTGATGTAAATGGACTCTCTTTGATGTACTATTTTTCTTTTTGATGAAATTTTGTATTTTTTTTTGTTGGTATAATGAATAAATGATTCATGAATGTGTATCTGCCTACAGCAGCCAATTTTTTTTTCTTTTCTACTCACTATTATTTAGGAATAGGCAGAAAGCAAAAACTTAGTTTAAAAGTAATCTGAATATTACATTGATTAGGTATTACAAAGATATTACATGCTGATTAAAGTAATTGTAAACACTTATTAAAATGCAGGTCCTTATGAAAGATGTTGTCACCCCAGTTCCTCCTGAAGAAGTCAGGGGAATGATTAAAAAGAGCCTTGAAACTGCAGCAATAGTTAATTATACTAGATTATCAGCGGAAGCAAAAATTGAAGGTAGTTTTCCTAATATTTTAATTTTATTATTTGTTATGCTTAGAGGGATGCTACCATCATTGTTTTGTCTCATTATTACTTTTATTCTTTGTGCTTGTGTATTCTACTCTACACTTTAAGAAATGATGGAAAAAAAATAATAAAAAAATATTTGTATGTATAATGAGTGCATTCTAACAAAAAAACTATTGGTTATTCACAGTGGTGTATGCAGGGGAGGGGGGAATTGGGTTATATCCCCTCTGAAATGTACGGAACAAAATAAAATTTGTATTTTAAGTAATACTTTTGGTAATTTTTAAGAATAATTTTTTGATTCAATTTTCATGCTTATCCTCAAAACTTACTACCAATTTGACGATTACAGACATTTATGTGATTACTAGCCTTCTTCTTATTAAATCTCCCCTCCCCTGCAAAAAAAAATTCTGTGTACGCCCCTGTTTGTTTAGCATAAATGTAGGAGATGAAAAGGTCTGGAGATGTCGTAAGATCACACGCAAACACACAATTCTCCCTAACTAGGCTCAGTGGAAATGGGAGTGGATCTTGAATTGTAAAATGTGTTAACCGTTTCAGGGCCAATGCCTATTTTATGTTTCTATCCAAATGATAATTTTGGATTCTAATTACTTTCTAAAACATAAAAAATCAATCAAAATTTTGTTTTTTATCACAGCAAGTTGTTTCTTGAATAATATAATAGAAGATAATATTGTCCTCTATAGCCGAGGCTGCAAATGTTGTGATCAATAAAGAATTGTCCTAAAACCTATTGTCTTAAATTGTTTTCAGTACTTTTTAAATAGTTTGAAGTCAATAGGATACAATTTTATTTGCTTTTAGCTTTTGGTGTTAGAAGAAATTCAACTATAATAATTTAGAATTTTAAATTTTATTTGTTAAAAGTAAATGCTTTATATTATAAACTCTCGTTTTCGTTATGGAATCATTTGTATTATGCTTTTCAATGCAGTAAATCAATTAGCCCTTACCTGACAAATAACTTTTTACTATTATGGTCACATTTCTACCAGAATTAGGGGGTAGTGAACAAAGAAACAAGTAATGTAACTCAAAAACAAGTACAATTTTTTTATGTTATAAAGAATATAAATAACAACTAACAATTAATACTATAATTTATACAAGAGGACAACTAATACTACAGTTATTTGTGATTAATCACTCGTTTTTGGTTCTAATATCTCATTTGTTCTGTATAAATCTAATATGGCTTTGTCATTATTAATTTGTAAAAATATTTTTATCCATAAAAATACCAAACTTAAATCCCACTTTATAACCAATTTTTGGTTTGATTTTACTAGAAGAGACTACTGGTGAAAATATTTTAGCTCCAAGTAAAAAACTCGATGACCTGATTCATTTAGCAGAACTCTGTGTTGATCTTCTTCAACAAAATGAAGAGCATTATGCTGAGGTACGTTTATTTTTTATTATTTTAACATTTTGGTCTTTTATTTTTTAAGTTCTATACAGGTGGGGTTTGGGACCTTTAAATATAATTTTAGAACTATTCATTTATTTAATTTAATTTTCAAATTCGGTTGAAAGTAAAACATTTTGTACTTTCCAATTAGGTAATGAATTTTAATTTTACATGCCTTTTTTTTTTTTGGTTTTGAGGTGGGATATTTTATTACACAGACATTTATTTTTGCTTTTGTTAAAATTCCTCATATGCCTTTTTTTTAGTAGAGTTCTTTGTTTGTAGAGCTCACCTAATGATTGGCAGCAGCTAGAATGAACTAGAAAATAATAATGAAATCTGTTTTTTTATTATATTTTTGTAGGATATGTTTTGTCAGAGTGTTTTTCACATTGTATGTTTTAAACCCTAAGTGTTGCATTTTGTACTGAGCAATTTAATTTTTTAAAACAATTGTAATTACAAATAAGAATAAAGAATAACAGGTTATTTTTGCTTCAAAATTATTATTTGGTAGACAGTTTATTTAAATTCAGAAAATCTATATTATTAAGTAAAGAAATTAAAGAAATATTTAATAAAATATTTATTAAATTTAAAAAATTAAAATATTTATAAATTTATTAATATTTAATAAAAGTAAAGAAATATTTGAAATATTACGATTAATGCAAACTAAAAAAAAAGTTCAGTGAAAAATATTCTATATAATTAATAATTAATCCTTTTAAATATAAATTCATCTTATGAATACATTTAGTTGTTTCATTTTTAATGATGTAAAAGTGTAATTATTGTATATAATAATATTTTATTATTTTCAAACCTTCCTAATTATTGGGACCTTTAATTATAAAAACATCCAGACTGCACTTAATAAATACATGGGTTATATTTTATTTATATATAGGCTAGTATATTTAGGGTTTGGGATTTTTTATGTAACCACAGAAAACACTCTTAAATTTCTATTTCATATTTCAGTTTTTTAGGCATATCTAACTTTATAATTTTATATATAAAGTTAATTAGTTAGCAATTAAACTATTATTAGTATACTAATCTAAACAAAGAAGTTTTATTTGTTATCTTTATGTGAACACTCTAGTTTTTTTAAATCATAAAATTGAAGAATTACAAAAGTAAACACAAACTTCAATGATATCACAACCCATGGCAGAGAAAGTAATAATTACATCAGAAATGCAAGATAAACCCCATGATTATTAGAATATTTGAACAAAATACAAAAATTAAGTGGTCAAACGAATAACACTTATGTGTGAATTATGGTATAAATGTATGTAAGCTAAATCTTCTTCTTCTTCCATGGCACTACAGCCTGAAGTGGACACTGGCCTCCTCACTAAGCTTTCGCCAGATGGTTCGGTCTTGTGCCGTTGTTCTCCAGTCTCTGATTTTCAGTAGGGTCTTAGTATCCTGGGTCACACAGTCCTCCCATCTGAGTCTGGGCTGTCCTCTACCTCTGGTTCTGTAAAGGCTTCCACCAAGAAGACATTTTGGTGTATCCTCATTATTCATTTGGGCAACATGTTCAGCCCAGTAAAGTCGTCCAAGCTTTATGAGTTTTATGATATCCGCTTCTCCAAATAGTTCAACATTCTTTCTTTTTCTACAGTTGTCACAAACCTTGACAGGACCAAATATTCTTTGGAGAATCTTTCTTTCAAAGATGAAAATTTCATTCTCCTTGGCCTTGGTTAGAGTCCACGTCTCTGAAGGGTACATGAGAACAGCGTCTTGTTAAGCAATATTTTTGTTCTTCTAGTGATAAACTGGCTTGTGAGGTGTTTCCGGAGTTCAAAATAGCTTCTGTTGTCACTGACAATTCTTTTATTTATCTCAAAGGAAATATCATTTTCGCAGCTAACAATTGAGCCTAGTTATGTTAACTAGTCGACCTTCTGAAACTTGAAGGGTCCAAACTTTACAAATCCTTTAATGGGGTGTGTTGCTTAAATGCCACAAGCACGCATATACTTAGTCTTTCTCTTGTTAATTGTCAGACCTATCTCTTAAGCAGCTCACAATAGATCAAGAAAAGCTTTCTCTAGTGAACATTTAGACCTAGCTACAATGTCTATGTCATCTACATATGCTGATAATTGCACTAGCTTAGTGAATACCATTCCACTGGTTTGGATGCCAGAAGCTCAAACAACCTTCTGAAAAGCTGAGTTAAATAATAGGCTGGCCAATGCATCTCCTTGCCTAAGCCCTTTGTTCGAGGAGGACTCACTGGACTGCTCTGTCTGAATTTTGACAAAACATTTGACATCATTCATCATCATCTTTACTAGCCTCATAACCTTGGATGGGATCCCAAGTTCTTGAAGAGCAGAATAAAGTTTGGGTCTCTTTATGATTTTATAGGTAGACTTGAAGTCAATGAGCAAATGATTTGTCATCATTCTATATTCAGATGCTTTTTCCAAAATTATCCTGAGGCTTAAGATCTGGTCCATAGCTGATTTGTCTTTCTGAAAACCAGTTTAATATTTTCCAATTACTCTGTTAACAAATGGGAGGAGTTTTGCGAAAAGTTGGATTACACCTTTTATGCACACTGAAGGAGCATTATTCCTCTATAGCAGAGGCTCCCACACTTTATATCACTGTGTACCACTCCCACATTTCAGTTAACTGGCGCACCACTACTTTATCTTATGATATCAATATTTAAGATTTGTCTTCATATATAAATACAAGCTGAGTCAGTAAAGTAATAAACAATTAAATAAAATAACAAAACAATATATATTACAGTAAATTTGCTTAATAAAATAATAAATTGAAAATAAAATTTAAAAATACAGAATTAAAAGTTTATCAATTTCACATTACAAAAGTAACAGTTAGTAAGATTCACATTACAACAAATATTCTGCAAATAAACGTGTACCCATCGAATGTAAGACAGTTGGGCATTAGGAAGAAAAGAATCAATAATTTTCAGTTGGAAACATGTTGTTAATTTACAACCAGAGCATCAATGCTTGATGGAGCACAGCTTGATTCATAGTCCTCTCTAACACTGAGTGTCTTTACTACAGTAACCATCCTAAATTATTTTTATTTATTGTAGATCATGTCTATTCATCTTATAATAGATACATTCAATAATAATTTTAAAAGAAATGTTATCTCTCATTGATCTTGTTAAAAACATCATTTTATCCATGATTTTTATTTGATCGTTCGCGTAACACTGGGAACATTGTTATGTATCACTGTTTGGGAACTGCTGCTCTATAGTTCCTGCAGTCTAGATTATTGCCCTTTTTTAGTGGGCAGGTCTCTTCTTCCATTGTTCTAGAATCCTCTCTTCAATTCATAAAGAAAGTATTAGGTCATATAATTCTTTATGTAAGGATCGCTACCCTTCTTCAGGAGTTTTGCAGGTATACTATCTTCTCCGTGGGTTTTATTATTCTTCATTTTTCCTATTGCTTCCATGGCTTCTTAAAATTCTGGGAGGGTCAATGTCGCCATCATTTCACATAGAAGTATTTTCTTCAGTTTGGCCCAACTCATCTTCTACTGCTCCTTGGTTCAATTCTTGATAGTAATGTCAAACCCATCTATCCAATACCTCATTTTTCCCAGTAAGAAGGGCTCCATTTTCACTTTAGCAAGATTTAGCTCTAGGCTTGAATGGGGTTCTACTTTTATTCACCCTTCTACAGAAGCTCCTTATTTCATTTAAACTCCTAAGTTCTTCAAGTTCTTGAAATTGCTGCCTTTCTCTAGCTCTTTTATTCCGATATTCCTGAGTTGCTCTTGTATATTTTTTTTAACCATGCTATGATAGGCTACATTTTTCCTCTCAATTGCTTACGCACATTTTTTGTCAAACCACAAGGATCTCTGGAAGCATGCTTCCAATCCTAAGGTGAGTTCAGCTGACTTCTTGATTGTATCAGCACAATAACCCAAGGATTTTGCACCAGATCTGATACTTGATCTTTAGTTTCCCTAAGAATCTTGTCAAGTTGTAACTGGTATCTGAAGCATCAGGTTCTTTGAACTTTAGGAGTGCAATATTTCTATTGAATTTTGGCTCTCTCATTCTTTTCATTGGAAATTCTTAAACATATTTTTGAAACAACAAGGTAGTGGTCGCTGTCCACATTTGCTCCTCTATACGTTCGAGTGCTTATTAAGTTTGCTTTGTGCCGGTAACTAATGAGGATATGGTCAATCCCATTCACCATAGCATTATCCAGCGATCTTCACGTTCCTTTGTGGATGTTCTTTCCAGGAAAGAAGGTGCTAACTATTACCATATCCTTGGAAGCAGCAAAGTTGCTGAGCCTTCTTCCGTTTTCATTGGTCTCTTTATAGAGGCCATGTTTGCCATGATTATATTGTGATATCTATCTATCTATATTTATATATATATATATATATATATATATATATATATATATATATTAATCTAACAAACAAAAAATGTAAGCCAATTTACTTTTTGAAGTTTCTCAGTAACAAGAATAAATTAAAAGAAGCATTGAACAAAGAAAAGACTTATTTTTATTTTTGAGATTAAACTGTCTAGTGTCAGAGAAACCGCTGGAATCCAAATTTATATTTTCTATAAATGATCTCTACTAGCTATATTTTAGCCTTTCATTATTAGTAAAACTATTGTCTCTTGTAAGAATCATTTTACAAAAGTTAGATCTGGAACCACCATGTATTCATTCGTCTTTTAAAGCCTTTATTTGATTTCATCTAAGTTTTCAGTTTAGCTTTGGTGTGTCAATAGTAAGTTTACTCTTAGTTAAAAAATAAATAAATTAAAAACTTCCAATATATTTCTAATGCTAATAAATGTTACTAGTATTTTACAATGAATTAAATTATTATTAGTTATAATTAATTTATAGAACTTAATGCCCTGTTATTTTAATTTAATTTATATTAATAACCTGTGATTCTTTCTTTGCTCAGTGCAGTTTGATATGTGTGTTCCTAATGAATTGCTGTTGATGTTGTATATATATTTGTTGTATTGTCTATCTTTCTTCTTTCCTTCTCTTTCTTTATCTTCTTTTTCATGATGTTGGCTGCTCCCTCAGGCTTACAGATCGGTGAGTGTTGTAATATGCATTTAAATTTATATTGCAAAAGTTTTTAATTTTAATAATTATTATTATATCATGTTGTTTTGATTAATATTTGTTATTTATAGATTTTTTTAAACCTTATATATTCACAATTAAAAATAGATCATATAACATGGAAGATAAACAGATCTTTTTATTTGTTTAATTAGATTTTTCTTTTGCATTTACTAATTTGTTTCAATTCTTTGAAGCTATAATTGTAGACACTTTGGTCTGTTCAATGATTTTGATTTTGTGTTAATCTATGTATAACTTCTTCTAAATTGTTTTGCCTGTATGCAGTTGTAAGATTGAAATATGTTTGTATTCAACAAATAGATGATTTTAATGTTTGATTATTTTATGATGTTTATTGAAATATATATTTTCTGCTGGTATTCTAAGCTTTAGTGATTAGGCATGATTTTGTAATGAATGATTATTTTTCACGTTTTGATATCTAAAATGATTTATGTAAAAGTTCATTCTAATTTTCTTAATTGTTTTCAGATTGTTTAAAAGAAATATTACTTTTGTTGTTATGATTGGGTTTAAGATATCGAGTTTTCTATTTGTTGATGGGTCCATATGTTCTCCCCTTAGAGCTTATTAATAAAAATTATTGGACCTGTGAATTAAATATTATAACTTCCTACAAGGGGTATTTTTCCTACTAATGGGGTGTAAAAAAAAATGACCGCTTTTCAACGAAAAGTTTATATTTTTATTTCTTTAATATAATACAAAATTAATATTCAAAATATAGCCCATTGTGATCCACTGTTGTGGATCTTTCTGTGAGTTGTTCAAAGCCACACTAGAACTACTCCTTGGGATGGCTGTCGAAAAATTCTTGCATTGTGAATTTAATTTCTGTAAAATTATTAATTTTTTTCTGGACTGTATGGTGGGTGTGGCAGAAGTTCGATCTCCTGAAGATTGTTCAACTTTTCCTTGGTCTGATCTGAAGCGTATAGAGTCCTGCTGGAACAGTTTTAACTCCATGGTTAACCAAAGCATAGAATTGATAATTTTGCATGCATCCTGTCTAACTGTTGGAAGTAAAGGTCAGAGCTCATAGAACATCTGTCATAACCTCATGGAACCTCATCAATATGTATTGATGTTCACCCTGAGTCCTTCTTCTGTTTCAAGGATGTATCTTCACTGCTGAATTTTTCAAACCAAGGGTCAAGGACACCTTCACCTTCAGTTTGAATTTTTTTTTCAATAGTGTCTTAATATTACTAGTATTTCCTAAGAAACCGTCATCTTTCTTGATCGACTCCATCAGATAAACTAAGACTTTACTGCATGGATTAAATGTTCAAAAGCAAGCTTACTTAATCCTTAACATTAGAATATAATTTTTGTTAAACATTGAATAGGTTTAAAGGGCGTATTTGAATAGGTTTAAAAGGCGTATTGTTAAAATATTTTCTTTTTTACTAGGTTTAAAAATTTATTTTTTAATTATTATTTTAACTTTCTGTTACCAATGAATGTATTAAATAAAAATTGATTTGTTTGGTTGTTGGTTCTAAATTAACTTATAGAAAATACAATAAGAAAAAATCAATTTTTTAATAATGAAAATTAAAATTATGCATTTAAAAATTATGAAAATTTAATGACAAAAATATTTTAGAAACTTATATATAAAAAATAATTATAATGATTAGTTTTTACAATTTTACTAATAAAGGTGGATCGGTTTAGTAATGTGGAAAATTTGAAAAGAAGAATATTATACATATCGTAATTCTAAAATACAAAATATTAAATTTAAATTCTATCTAAAAATAATAAATGTTATTTTGATACGTTATTACATGTCTTCTTAAATCCTACTTAATATCCATCTTCTTTTTTATAATCATAAACAACATTTTTTCACAGCTAGACAATGTTACTATTTAAAACTGGTCTTTATTCATTGGCCTATATTTAATTTTACTTTAAAAACTCATATACTGACTTTAAAACATTTAAAATAGACTTGTTTCAATTTAATCACTTTGTCCTGTCCATGGTCAAGATCATGTCCTCACTCCTCATCAGCTAATGAACAACAGAACCTAAAGAGATCCTCTTCCCACACCTACTAACCATCAACAGATGCTAATCACTTCACAGAGCACCGCATCTCTCTCCATAATAGCTTGCTAATTAAGAAGGCATAATCAAAATATTCCATCAAAATTCTTCTTTTTTCTTCATTTCTTTTAAATGTCCACATTTACATTTTGCTTTTTAGTTTAAATAAAACTTATTCTCATGTTTGTAGAATAAATTTATTCTAATTATATTTTTAAATATATGTAAAAAAATTACTTTTTTCATCTTAAACAAGCACTTGTTCCACTGCTCATTTGATTTTAACACTATCATAATTTTTATGTTAATAGTTTTTTCTCTTTGAAATAAAATTGTTAATAAGTCTATTTGTTTTGTATAAAATTATTATATTTAATGATACTTTGTTAACATTTTAACTGTAACCAATTTTATCATTATAGTATTTGCATTCCTTGATTAAAATTTGATAAAATGGTCATTTTTTTTTTTAAATGCCACTTTATTTACATTCCCTTTTGTTATATTTTTAAACAAGTATTATAATTATTCTTTCGTATTTAGTACAGAAAATTTGGCTTAAGTTTTAAGAACTTTTTTAATGAAAAGTTATCTGTAAAATAAAGTACATTAACGGAATGTGGTTTAATTATTTAAGAAAAAAAATGCGACTGAAATCTATCATCGAGCAGTAATAAATGAATAACACATTTAATGTATTATATCTAATTCATTAGATTTAAAGTCATTTGAGAAAATTCGGAATTCACGTAAATTTAAAATACGATGATAAATACAACTGCATACATTTAAAAGTTTTAGATGTAGACTTCAATATTCTGATTCTATTAAATTGTTCACTGTTTATCTACACTTATTTTTCGATTATAAATTATTTCTGATCTTTTATATACCTAAGTTATATTTTTTTCTTCACATTTAAATCAGGATAAAGTGAGTAATATGTTTTTGTTTTCTGCATGAAATGAATTATTCACTTAGAAATGTTTATTATTATTTTTTTTTTTGCATGTTTATTTCTGTATATATATTTTTATACATTATGTGTATATATTTATACATAGTTTGTTTTTATAGATGGTATGGAGCGTTTTAGATGCCATTTATTGCATGTCTTTCCTCCCTCTTGAATCATGTAAATAATATAAATTTTAAAATTTAAATTGTGTTGATTAGAACACTATTTGCACAGTTCATTATCCCTCATTTTTTTATTTATCTATGTTTTGGTAGGATTAACACTTGATAAGAAATAATTAATTAATCAAAATATGTTACCTATAATATTTAAAGGCCCCAGTTTTTTCCTTATGTAGTTTTATTATAGTTAAAGAAGTTTTTATTTTACAATCACAAACCTTGTACATTTAAGCTAAAACTAATATAGTTACGATAGTTAATCCTTCTATCCCTAACTGTATTTATGTTTTTTTTTTTTTAAATTATGCCTTAATGACTATAAATTAATTAAAATTCAGTGTTTTATTATAATATCCTATTATTAATTACATCTTTACTAAAATTACTCATATTAAATTATTCATTAACATCAATATGATACTTATAGCCAAATGATTTTTCTGCTGGCTTACAAATGAATTTCTCATTTTGATATTTCCACTTTAAATTTTAAGCATGTGGTTCCATAAAACTTTTGCTTAAAAAAGCTCAAATTCTAGACAGTTTGGACTGATCTGTTGAAAGTCTGCTTGAGCACACAGTTTTATTCACTATGCAGTTTAGAGACAAAATTATTTTCTTATTATTAGTTGAGTATTTTTATTAGAATATTTTTGAGCTTTGTAATTTAAGAATTTATTAGCCTTTATTTTTCAACAAGAAAAATAAATAGAATATGTAGAAAAATATTTGTAATAATTGTTTACTTGAAATAATATATTTTTTTCTTGATTAAAGGCAAGTGTTAAAAGTTTTTCATATTTTTTGTTTTCTCTATAATTTTCAATTACTAGGATTTCAGTGTAATTTCATTAACCTATGAATTTCATTTATAAGGCTCTCTTGCATTGTATGATTCTTTGAAGATAATTTATTTTAGTGGTATTTCTTTATTTTATATGGTAAAAAAACTGATTGCTAACTGATTTTTATTTATTAAATCTTGAATTATGCAATATTAAAAAAAGTATTTGTCAAACAATATCTTAATTAGAGAGATGCTCTATTAACCGGCTTGTAGGCTAAAACTTTAATTTGCGACTATATTAAAAATCCCTTATTATTTACTATGTTATTATTTACTGTATTTTTTTTTTAATTTCAATAATACTGCAGATTCCAAAATAATTATTAATGCAGGTGTGGCATACAGTTGAATTTTTTTTTCTCAAGAATTATCTTATCTGGATGGCAATGTTTAAAAAATAAAATGAGTTCCGTTGTACTATTAGTTTAAGAGTGTCTTGAATAGTTCCCTATTATTGTTCTATTTTTGATAAATCTATCCAAGGTTACACCATTTGCTCTTAGTTTGCAATTAATTAATCACCCTATATTTTGCAATCACAGGATAGAATAACTGCTATGGTTTAATTTTTTCATGGGTTGCTTAAATAATTATATACCCCTTAATATAAATATAAGTAATCAATTCATAAGTCATATCTTAAAAAAATTATATTTTTTCTTCTGCTTTTTTTTCCCCCCAAATTTGTGTCATGTTCTTATTGGTTTCTGTAGTCATCCTGCTGGATTCTGCAAAAATAATCTGACCTTTACTTTTTTTGTTAGACATTTTTTTAAAGAGACTGAATGGTGGATCATATTTTTTCTTTTGGTGTTATGATCGCAGGCGATCTATGTTTTGTCATATTTATTGAACTCATGGCTTATCTCAATAGAATTTTGGATATTGTTCTTTCCTTCTTATAGGCTTCAACAAACTGGGGCATGCTTGAAAATGATATTATGTCTGTAACTGCTGCCTTTAATATGGATTAAGTGTAACCTTGGTGTTACATATTTGAATCTTATCAATAGATTTGAGAATAATTTTCTCATGATAAACTCTTTTTGAATTTATCATCAAAATTGTAATGAATTAAAGGGCTTGCTACAAAAAGGAGGTAGCTCCATCCTGGGGGAGTTTGGACTTACATCTATTCACTATTTTGTGGCAAAAAAAATTCTTTCATTCGAGCTACAGCAAACCCTTCAATGAAGGGTATGAAATGAAGGTTTGTTGCATAAAGGAGAATTTAATGGAGATGGTTATTTGTCGAGCTGCACTCCAATCAGTTGGAGGCATTGTCACCTCTAAAATTCATGACTTGCCCCTTATGGGTTATTATCTATTAAGGAAATTTAATGGTGTAGTAAATATTGTAAACTTCCTTTTAACAGCATATTTGTTATTTTCTGTTCTGTATTTTGTAAATTGAAATTATGAGTATGTTAAATACCTATTAGGTGTGAATATTAACTAGCTACTTTGGTTTTTGGGGACATAATTTACAGCAGTATACTGTTATCGAAATTATGATAAATTTTCTTTGAACTAAGTTAAATCCAAAGTTTTTTGGTATGTACTAATCAAAAAGTTTTTATTGTAATAATTGAACATCATAGGACAATATTTATGAATATCACTCATTCTAATTTAATACACAATTTTATCAGGTCAGTAAAATGAAGAAGCTGAGTTTTCCAAATTATAGTGGCTAGGAGTTTTGTAATATATTCCCAAGGATATAAACACTAGTGCATCTTAAATTTGTCTATTATTTTTTTCCCTTTAAGTAAACATCTTTTTAATCTTTTTTTCTTTTCAAAGAACATTTAATTAATATGTGAAAAAGAAAAAGAAAAAAAAAAAGAGGTAAGTTGATTTATAATTTTTTTTTTTTTTTTTTGCAGGTTGTCAGTACTATTAATTTTTCCCTTTATTTTATTATTTTATTGCAATTAAGTATTTTTAGTACAGAAAAAAAAAGTAAATGGTTTTACATTGGGAAAAAAAATGACAAATTCGAAGTACACTGTTTTAAATTTTTGTTCCCTGGTTTTATTGCCATGGAGTTAATTTACCAGAGTTAAATAAGCAATTTTAATTAATTATTAATTAAATTTCTTATGTCTTAAGTTACTATAAACAAATTATTATTAGTAGTTATTTAATAAAATTTACTTTCTCTAGTTTGTTATTTAGGAATTAGTGACGTGAATATCCACTTTTTTATATTTTATTGAAACCATCACACCATAGCACTATCTCAACGTTTCGGGTTCTTACCCCATCTTCAGTCTTTTTAGGTTATATTTTATAATTCTTAATACAGCTATTACTCCCTTGTTTCATCCTATCTATCCATAACATTATTTTGTTGTTTTAATTTTACATTTTTATACTAAAATAAAACTTAATTGCAAGGATATCTTGCTTAATATTTTATTTTAATTAAAAATCACAACACTATTTCTTATGTCTTAAGTTAGTATTAACAAATTATTATTATTAATTATTTAATAAAATTTATTTTGTTTTTGTCACAATTTTGCATCTTAATTTCTCACTATTTATCGTTCAAGTAATTATACATTAAATGTGATGGCTGCAATAGATTCAATCTGAAAAAAAAGTGTATAAATTTGTACAGTTCTGGAAAAATACTTCTTCATTTTGGTGAAATCGAAGTTTGAAAAAATATTTTAATTAGTGATTAATTTAAATTATGGTTTAAAGTATGTAATATTATTTTAATTTTTGACGGAGTTTTAGTTTTGAACCATTCGCCAGGATTTTGTTAAAGAGCCATTTTAATATATAGGATAGTCTCTAGTCTATATAGTTGACTTTCTTCAGCAATTTTAAATTATTATTGGGATGTTGTTATAAAATTGTTGGAAACGATGTGATAGTTGGACCCAATGCCCAACATTACCACCTGTTTGTGTATCAAAAATAGATCGTTTAGATAAATTAATCCACAATAAAGTTTCATTGATGACAAGTAATGGCTAATATATTATCATCAATGTTTGCCTTATTTTATCTTTATTTTACTTTTTTTTTTTTTTTATTGTTCGCTTAAGCCTTAATACAGAAATAGTTTGAAATCTTAAAAAAAATACAATTAAATAAAAAAACTGCTCTATTTTTATTTCAATTCTGCATAATATTATCAAGTGTAAAAAACTGATGTAATCTTAGCCAAATTAATCTACACTCATCACCATCTCAATGAACTATTACTAAGATTTTTGGAGTAAAAGTTGAATCGAGCTGTTATATCGTCGGTTTGGAGATAAAAGTGATCAACTAAAATTTTTGTGAAGATGAGGTTTCTTACTATCTACCAAGCTTACTATTGAGTAATAACACTGTTCTGCAAATAATTTTTTTTTTTGCTCTCGAGAAATTTTTCCTGATTTTTATATTTTCATGTGTGCTGAGTTCGAATCTGAAGTCCAAAAAATTCTATCAGGCAACATTTTTGAGAAAATGGAGGTTGTTTTTGAAAAAAACTGAAATAGCATGTTTTTTTTTTCTTATTTCATTTGTTTATTTAATTTTCTTGTGAATAATAATAATATACAAAATAATAAAATATTTAATCCTGAACATAATATAACTTTATGCCTAGTCAATGTGTATATTTTTTCCTTTTATAGTCTTCATCAGCTGTCTCCCGTTGTACTGTCCAACAGTAGTCAGTAAGAATCTTCTCATTGCATTTACTGCTATACCTTTTCTCCTTTTGGGAAATCTCTTGATGAAACTATTCTCCATGTTCATCTGAAACTGCTCCCAAGTTGGGAACGAAGGATGGGAGTGCAATGTAATGGGAGTGCAAAAAATGAATTTTTAATGACATGTTGCAACCCATGGCCTTATATGATAAAAGCAATTCTTCAATAATGTCTTTGTTATTTGTAGCTTTTATGTTGCCCAAAAATTGTTCACACATTTTTTCAAATGCAGACCAAGCTCTTTTTCAGTTTTATTTAATTTTCCTTTGAATTCCAGGTCCTTAAAAAGAGCACGGATTTGTGGCCCCACGAAAATCCCCTCTTTAATCTTTGCTTCTGGTACCTGGGGAAGCCCTCCTGGAGAGAAACAATATTCATTTCTTTTCTCCTATCTTCGACAAATCTGCCTGCTAACTCTACTGCTGACTAATGGGATTGAACGTAAGAGGCAGGTATAAACTGGGCCCTTGCATAATACTTCTGACTGAAGGCCAAACAAATTCTTGAAGCCTAACACTTGAGTTCTCGCAATTTTTTCATGTTGAATACATTGTAATAGCTTCAAAATTAAATAGATTTTTTCATTGAAGTTTTCAACAATAAAAAAATGCTCAAAATGTTGAAAAATACTTAATTTTTTTACCCAAAACTCAAATTTGACATAAACTGGTGCCTGATAGAGATTTTCTGCCTTTGGATTCGTGTTTAGCATACCTCAGTACATAAAAAAAAACACTTCAGTTGAAGGGAGGATTTTGATGCAGAACAGTGTAATTGTTAGTTAATTAGAGATGATTTCGCAATTTTGTCAATACTGAAGCATCTTTACAAAAATATCTGTTGATCACTTTTTCCACCAAACCGATTATATGTTTCTTATTTTTATAATATCCTGAGTAACCATATGATTTAAATAAAAAAGCAGAAGCTAATGATGACCAATACCCTTATAAAATATACAATTGACTGTTCTGTAAGTCCATGTTATGGAGTCTTTATGTCATGAATGTTTATTGTTAATATATTTTTATGCATGGATATCATTGTTGTGAAATGCTCTTGTAACCTTTGCATCATAATAAAACTGTTGATCGCCATTTATCTCATGCATACTCATGAGCCTGTGTAGCCTAAAAGTCTTCTCGGTCAAATCTAAAAAATTAATTTTGAAACATTCAAACTATGATTGTGTTTATTTATATTTTTTCTAAGCACCATTACCTACTTCTACAAATTTAAAAAAATAAATGTTCTCTTTATTCATTTTGTTTTCCTTAGTATAAATATGTACATCAACATTATTTTATTCAAATAAAAGTAACACTCCTTCGCATATGCAGTAAATTATATAATTTTAGATTAAACTTTTTTTTTCAGCTGCAACAGTGAATTAATATTTAAATTAAAGTCATGAAACACTGCTAAGTCCTCCAGGACGTATATGTTGCTTATTATATGAATAAATACCTCTTAACACCTTGACTGCCACCTGATTATGTCAAAGCAGGCGCTGTGTGCCACCCTAATTTCTTTACTTTTTTATATTAATCATTTATATTTCTGTATACCATAAATATATTTTTAACTTTTTTATATCTAAAGAAACAAGGGGTAGGGAGGAAGGACCATTGAAGTTGAAATTACATGAGCAGTACCTGCTACTTCCTGATAGTTAACATGTTAATGGACAAAAGGTTGATGTTTTCTGCAATGTGGGTTATTGTTCATCTTCAAAATTTGGAAATGAAGATAAGGAAGTCAAAGTTTCAATCTTTAACATTTCCTGAAAATGGCATGCTTTTTCACCAATCAAGGTTCATAGTTAAATAAAACAATATTTTTGCTATAAAGGAGGCTTTTAAATATCTCAAGATTAAAAAACTTTTTTTTTTAATGTGTGTGTCTATTTATCTTTTTATCTTTCTAAATATATATATATATATATATATATATATATATAATGGAATTGAAGAAGAATTTTATTCTGGGACTAGGTCCCTTAAGAATAACACAATCGAACAAATAAAACAGAAACAGTATCTGGTCATAAGATATAAAATAAAGATCAATTAATATTTTCAATTAAATAATAAGCAAACAATATAAATTCTTGTCTTGAAAAGAATAATTAATGTTAACTAAAAATTAAAATAAAATAGCAAGAAAAGAAAAAGAGAAAATGAAAAATACAAAAATAATGGGCTGATTAGCAAAGTTGAAGCTAGTGCATTAAAACTATTATTTGTTTCTGATCTAGATATTAATCTTAAATTGCAATTTCGTAATTAGAAAGCATCATTTTGGAAAGAAAGAAGGTGTTGGAAAAGGAGGGATTTGAATGAGATTAGAGAAAAAGCATGGCGGATATTAGAAGGAAATGAATTCCAGAGGATAGAGGAGCGGACGAGAAAGGAACGTTCGAATGCTTTGGTTCTATGGGAAGGGGTATAGAGGTCAGAAAGGCGGGGATATTGTTTCCTGTGTGTGGACCGAGGATTTAAATTGTAGGAGGCTGTAGATGTAGGAAGGGTGCTGGGTGGTGATAGTTTGGTATAGGAAAGGTCCGAGGAAATATTGTCTACGGTTGGAGGGAAAGAGCCACTTTAACTCGCCGTAAAGGTGGGATACACGAGTCCGTCTCGAGGTACCAAAGAAAAATCTTAAAAAGCAGTTCATGATCTGTTTCAATCTGTCCTCGAGCATCCTCGAGAGGTTCCCGTATACCACACAGCCATAGTCAAAGTGGGGGAAGATAAGGGAGGATACGAGGAGTTTACGGGTTGATTGTGGAAGAAGATGTCGTGAACGAAGGAATGACTTAAGGGTACTTATCGACCGTCGGGAAATTTGGTTGACATGGGGTTTCCAAGTAAGGGTTTGGTCGATAATAATACCCAAGTTTTTAATTGAGGAGCTGAAAGTGATGGGGTGATCATTTAGGATTAAAGTAGGGAAGGTTGTATTGGATCTAAGGAGGGAATTGGAACCTATGACAATGGCTTGAGTTTTCATAGCGTTTAATCTTAATCTATTGAGGTTTGCCCAGGCACTGATTCTATCTAGGTCTTCCTGAATACTGTTAAACGCTACTAATAGTACAGAAGAAGGAAATGATAAATAAATTTGGAAGTCATCGGTGTATAGGTGGTGGGAACAGTGGTGAATTGAATTAGGAAGATCATTGATATAGGAATTGAAAAGGAGTGGGGAAATACTCGAGCCCTAGGCTACTCATGAGGACAGGGTAAGGAAGGAAGATAGGAGTTGATTAGGAATGGTAAATGTTTGAGTCCGATCAGGAAGGAAGATTGAAACTACTGAATAGAGCTGTTGGAAAAGGATATTGATTTTAAAGGGAGAAGTTGACGCTAGACCACACGCCTCGCTGCCCTGAAGATGGCCTAAAATTTAGGCCGAAACGTAGGCACAATTATATAAGACCACACTTATTAAGTCTATTTCTTTGACCGCACCCCCGATCAACTTCTCCCTTTAAATATAAATATACGGTCAACAATAACTCCTCCGATATTGATTTTAATCTGGCAAAAAGGATAGAATGGTTCCTGGGAATCAAAAGCTTTAGAGAAGTCAAGGAATATTAATACAGTTAATTTTTTTGTCGTCCATAGCGGTATGTATGTCACTGGTGATTTTGACTAGAGCTGATAGTGTGGAGAAACTGGGATGGAAACCAGATTGGAGAGGATCGAGCAGTTTGGATTAGGTCTTGAGAGGACAGAAACGGAACAGGTAGTTAAGAAGAGAAAAGAAGATTATGTGCTGAATCGATGACACGCAGGTCTAACCAGGTATCGGATCAGCAAGTGTGATGAGAAATAGAAAATGGGACGATGAAGAGATGGAGGGAGAAGAATAGATTTTCGAGGTAGAGTTTGTCATTGGAATCAGAAAGGAGATTGGTATTAAGATCGCCAGAGATTATTATATTGTTGTAGAGAGGAATATAATTGTAGAGGATTGATTCAGAGGATGAGTCAAAAGGAACCAAAAGAGGGCAATTCACCACAGCATATAGGAGAGTATGCGCATTGGAGGAAATTACAACAACAAATTCAATATGAGGATGGTCAGATGGGGATGAGATATCTAGGATTCGGGATTTCAGGCTATTATGAACATAAAGGCTGACACCACCACCAATCTGGCCCATCCGATCATGGTGGATATATAGGGGCCGGGGTGGCCAAGCGGGCTAAGGCGCTTGCAATAGGTAACTAAAATTAAGCAACATCGAGCATGGTTAGTAATTGGATGGGTGACTGCCCAGATTTGGGTGACCGCCTCCTAGGGAAAATCCACACAGCCCATGACTATCTCCCCCCTCCCCCTAGGGTATGTGAGGCCTGTCAGCCTACTGGAGGCAACTAACAGAGACCATAGGAGTGCATAGGAGTGATGACCCTATCCCATGTACCTAAATTGTGAACCTCGTTGTGGTCTTAGAAGATGTGAAATAGTCGCCCGGAGGTTTGGTCCATGGACAGTCTGCTTTGGGGAAAGAAATATAGGTCCTCGTGCGCCTTCTGCCCCCGAACAGCCATTATCCATGGATCTAGACCAATTTGTCACTGTCCTTGAACCCGAGAGAGTCGGTGGGAAGGACACTGCCACATTGGTGCCAAAGGGACTGGCTATGGTGCAATGGGCAGCCTGCTGCTGCACCATGGAAACAGTGGTTCACAGCAACATGAGGTTGGGTGACCCCCTGCAGGTTGTCTGAGCTCCCGCAAGCGATAAAATGTCTGTAGGAAGACCACATCGTGGGGCTAAAGATCTGCTTGTTTTTTCCTCAAATGCATTTGGCATTTTTATTTTTTGTGTCAAGAACTTATTGATTTTTACAAACAAAATATTCATTAGAAAAAAATTAATTTAAAAAAAATGAAAAAAAAAATCATTGATAAATTTTAAATGATGAATTTTGTTAGTATCTACCAAATGTTACCTCTACTTGCTACTAATACTGCCTTTAATCTTCTTGAGGTGTTTTTTTTTTTTAGATTAGATAGATATCTTATTATTGTCACACTGTTCTATTGCCTCTCTAATTCAGCTTTGTGATATTTGGTACAATTGAGGTTAGGGATCTCAGCTGTAAATACTGACCTCTTTAACTTAATCAGATTCCACATTTGCTGGGTGTGGCTGCTCATTTTCAGATTCGGAAGCAAATATATTTTTATATTTTCATAATCACACTTGATCATGCACATGCTCACTCACACACATGGACACACATTGAATTATGAATAAAATATCTTTGATTATTAAAATTTTTAATATAAAATATTTATATGATTTTTACAAATATGTATTAATAGAAAATTTTATGTGTTTCCCAAACTATTGAATATGTGATTTTAGTTTAAATGAAATGCATTATCTCAATATGTTTCAAAGACATTTACCAAAGATGCTTATGAAAAATGATTCCTAAATTAAACAGTTCAACAGCATAAGCAAAGTGTCTTATGGGCCACTTCTTGTTCATTACATATTTTGCATTGGTTGGAGTTATTCACCTATATAAACAATTATATTGTCCATCAATTTTTTTTTTTTTTTTTTTTATGTTAAAGTCAAATGAATGTTTATCATTCAATTCAACAATAATTTAACAAATTTATTTATTGTTAATTTAAATACGGTTATTATTATAATGAATAATTTTTACCCTTGTATAGATATATGTTTCTTAGGTAGGGAATAAAATACTTTCCTAATAAAATCATGTTTCATTCAGTTTCTGAATATTATTGTGTAGAGACATTTTTTTAAATATTATATATATTTCTAGTAGTTCTTTTAATCTTATGGATGAAGTATCCTAAAATGATTTTAATTAAAATCCATAGTATGATTGTTAAATTTTATCTGTAAAAAAAGAGATAATGTTCTTCTGTTACAGTAACTCCTGAGGGAAAACTTAAGTTTGTAGTTAACCAAACATTTGTAATTGTTTATTTATCAGTATTATTTTATTCAATAATGTTGGAAAAAGTAATAATTCCTTAATTTTACTTAAATAAAGTGCTTACTTGACCTGAATTAGTTCTTATTATATTTATACTCTATTGATTCTTCAAATCTTTTTCTGGTTATTAATTTTTTTTTTTTTACTAGAAAAAAAAGATTTATGAGAAAAACAATATTTACATTTTTAAATATTAATGATTGTTGTTTATTATCTTGGATTCAATTTTAAATCTTGCTAAATATGATTATATAAAAGATAATTATTCTTAATGTTCCATCTGTTAATTTAGGATTTCTATTATTATTAATTTAAAATTTTCTTGACTTTATATTCATAATATCCTTTAATACTGTGATATATATAAAATAGGAATTCATAATAGTTTCTTTACTATTATGAAAATGAAAGGTTTTTGTAATATTTTAACAAAAAAGTGGTTGCAGTTGGTTTTTTTTAAATGCTTATTTAGTAAAATTATAACCATGTAATCAGTTCAAAAATTTCTTTACTGTATTCCTTCAATCCAATTCTTATTTGCAATAGAAATTATCTTCTCTAGAATATTTTATTAACTAAATATTTTTTCAACCAAGTTTAAGATTTCTAAATTCTTGAATGCCTCTTAAAGATTGTTAAACTTTCTTATCTGTCTGAGTTCTCTTTATTTAAATAGATTTTTGTTTTTAATCATGGATATTTTCATTTTTATTATTTAAAAATAAAACCAACAAAAAAAAAACTAAGATATAAGTAGTATCATCCCTTATTTTCAAGGGATTGTTATCTATAGCATAAAAGAAGTTGAACGTTTCAATTAATTCTAATGTTTTATTAATAAGAAACTCATATGTATGTTCTAGATAACACATAAATTTCTTTAATGTTTTTAAACAGATATTTTGTTGTTTATCTATTATTTATCTTGGTAAACATTATGAAATCATTTTATTTAAGTTGAAAGTTTAATATTATTGAAAAATCATCAATGTAAAGTTTGTGAGGTAAGTTTGAAACTTTTTTTTTTAAATTTCATTAGGTATCATATTTAATTTTAATTGAAACGTTCAACATCTTTATGTTGTAGATTTGAGCTCATTTCAAAAAAAGTCTTCTTCAGGCATCAGGAACAGATTTTTAGGACAGGTACTCAATCTGTGTAATCTCCATAATCTCCTACCTTCGTTTCAGAGTAAGTTCTTTTATTATTTGCTACCATTTACTTTAGAATACTATTGAGATAATGCATTTCAATTAATTTACTCTTTTAACTTACATAGTAAAATTTAGGCTACAAATGTATATTTTTTATTTTGCAGACAAGTTTTCTTTTCTGTTTGCATTGTTTACTATGTAACACGTTAATAATTAAGTACAAGAACTTATTAATTAAAAATAATTATATCACCTCATTTTGTTAAATATACTTAATTCCTAAATACTCCATGACTGTAATTTAGTAATTTTATTGTGAATTGTAAAGCACATGAACCAATTATTTAATAAGAAAGAAAGAAAGAAAAGTAAACTTTATTCTGGGACAAATAGTCCCCTAAGAATAAGAAAAAAGAACTATTACAATTTCTTTTGCCTGGCATAAAATAAAGATTAAATACAGTATAAAGCGTTACTAACTAAATTGTTAGTAACTAAACGTATATGTATTTGAATTAAAACATTGATACAATATGCTTACTAATTTGCTTTTTTATGCAATATACATAATGATAGTAAAAATTAAAAAAAATAGATAACACCAACCAAACAGAAGCATTAACTTACATGTATTAGGAAGATTGATAGTCAAAGAGATGGATAAATAGTTTATGTTTAAATGAAGTTAATGATGAGGATTTGTGTAAGGATGTGGGTAAGGAGTTCCAGAACTGAGAAGCACGCATAATAAAGGACTTTTCAAAGAAAGCCGTTCTATGAGAAGGGATATACAGGTTTATGGGCTGAGATCTCGTGTTTAAGGAGTGGACGGAAGAACAAGGAGTGAACATATCAAGAATATAAGGAGGCTTTTTGGTTTTAAAGGATCGGTAAAGGTATACGCCTAGGAAATATTGTCTTCAGAAAACAGGAAGAAGCCATTTCAACTCGACATATCGGCTGGAGACGTGGGAGTGCTTGGAGGCTCTGAAGATAAATCTAATGAAACAATTCATTAGTCTTTTCAATCTCATCTCATGCCCACCAGACAGTCCATCGTATACAAGACAGGCGTAATCGAAGTGGGGAAAAATAAGAGAGGATACAAGGAGTTGGCAGGTTTTGAAAGATATGGAATCAAGGAATCTTAGGAATTGTTTGAGGATCGATATGGATTTTCGGGTAATCTGAGAAATATGGTTGTTCCAGGATAGGTGTTGATCGAAGATTACCCCAAGGTTTCTGACAGAAGTGTGGAAGCAGATAGGTTGACCATTGAGGTAGAGTAATGGATAATAAGAAAGGGTATTAATGAGATGGTTGGGACCAATTATAATCGCCTTGGTCTTCTCAACGTTTAACCTTAGATCATTTCTTCCAGCTCATGCGTCGATACTGTCTATGTCCTCTTGTAGCCTCCTAGTATGTTTTATTATTTAATAATTGGCCCATGCTCTTTTCAATTCACAATAAAATTACTAAATTACAGTCATGGAGTAATTAGGAATTATATTTATCAAAATGTTTATATTTAGGAAGTATATTTAACAAAATTAAGTGATATAATAATTGTTTCATTAATAAGTTCTTGTATTTAAAATAGTTTAAATTTAAATAGTTTAAAATACTTTGTGATGTTTAAAATAAAATCTAGTGAAATTAAGTGTGCAGTGATAAAACTTGTAAAAGTTGTGTGTCACAAGAAAGCTGAAAAATTATGATGTTCTTTTTGATGAATATTGATAAAAATTTGTTTTAAAACAACTTCATAACACAAGAATAAACTCTATTTGAACCAAAATGTTTTATATATGGGTAAGAATTTGAAAAGAAGAGCTAAAAATATGAAAAGGAGAAAAACAATTTTTTTGTGCCCGACCGTTAAGCGTGAGATGCCATAAGAGTCAGTTGAGCATGGACTGTCTTACTGTAAAGAAGCAATTGAATGTTAATACTTCAAACAATGCAGTTTATATTATGAATCGAGTGACAATCATTTAGTTAAGATTATCTCAGTTCTGGAACAACATGTGGCTATTCTAAATAAGGGCTTTGAAAAATGGAAGAGTTTACAATTCACCAGAAGATGAACATCACCTCAACAGCATGAGTATAATAGAGAGGAAACAAGAAGTACGAACATTATTTATTTTAGATATTTATAGCATAGAGTCATTATATTTTGATTCCTAGATTATTTCTAGTTCTTCCTAGAAGTTTATTTTGTAACATTCCTTTTTTTCCCTTCATTTTTTATGTTTTGAACAGTTAGATTAATGCTATTTTCAACAATAAGAAAATTGATAATTTATTATAATTTATATTATATTATTTTTTAATAAAATTTCCTTTGTCGAATCAAATTCATGAATTTATACATCCTATTGTGCCAAAATACCATTAACATTTTAACAAAATAAATTGTTTTATTTTTATTCTCAAAAATAAATTTAATATCTTTACAATATATATACACAGAAATGTAAGGCTTAATTAGTTTATTTGATACTATGATGATGTTTCAGATCCTTAGTATTTTTTAACTAGTGTTTTGTTTATTTAATTTAATTTTTTTTTAAATTTGTTTATATTGCTGGTTATTTGTTGGGCTTAGCAATTATTCATAAGTTTTTAAAATGCCAAACAAATAATATATAAACAGGCATTGTGATAAAATTTAATTTTAATTAATTTTTGTGTGAGTTCATGTGTGTTTTAAGTTTTGTCAGAAAATTATTATATTTAGTTTTTCGCTATACAAGCTGTCTTATTCTTATGTCAGGTTCTGTTCCTTGTAACTCCTGTTTGACAAAAAATGCATATACATACATAAAGCCATATTTTGTGGCCTTTAGTTTGTCTATAAAGTCTTTTGTATAAATTTCATTTATTTTGTTTAAATTTAATTATTTATTTTATAATCAATTTTTAAAAAAATATAAACTATGCCTTCAATGAATCATAAAATAACAGTTCGAATTATTGTAAAATTCATTGAGGAAGCATGTTTTATTTCATTTTGCAGTTTCTCTTTGTCTTTAATTATTGTTTGAACTGTAGTTCTCGGTTAACCTAATTTTTTTCAGGTTTCAGTCTTCGATAAACAAACTCCCGTCACTTAATTTTATGACTTTATTTTTCACTTCCAGCTTAATCGCATAGCGTTTCTGAGAAGCACTACCAGCTGTAAAGCTTTTATCACTCATTTTCCTTTTAAAATTCCTAACAGATATCACACTTCATAAGGACTGGAAGTGACTGAAGAAATAACATTACAGTGCCAGAAAAGAAAGGGATTCTTTGAAATATTTTCATAGTAAATAATTAATAAAAAGTAGTGGAACGCTCAATCAGATCGGGTGTGATTATTTCCAACATAATTCGAAACAACTTAAAATGGGGCGGCATATAACGGAGACAGCCTGTTGTATCTTTAAAAAGTTCTATTGAAATTTCTGCAGTTGAAAGCATCATAATAAAAATTAATTTAAATCATGAAAACTAAGGAAAAATAACTACTTTTGAACAAAAAAAAACCTTTTAAAATTGCTGTCCTGTCTTATAAACTCTATTTCAATGGTATCTCGGTTTCTTCAGTTGTCATTAGTATTTTAAAATTATTTTAAGTGACATGATGATAATGAATACGAAGTCTGTATTTATGGGGATACATATACGTGCATATACCCCTCTTCAACAGTAATCCTTTGGAAAGGATGTGCATTTAGTATATATATTCATGTATCAACAAGAATATTACATGATTTCAGAAATTCTGATGGTTGTTAAACATTTTTTAATCACTTAAATTAAATTTTAATATTAAGAAGGTTAGTAATAGATAAAATAAAACAATAAAGCAACATCAGTATAAAGATAAAAAATAGCGCAATGGAAAATTGTATATGAACAAACCCACAACAATTAATCAGAATAATAACAATATGTATATGGTGCTAGTGTTTGTTTTTTTGGTTTGTTTCATGAGCTCAAAATGTTAAAAATTCGATCTAAAAGTTTTAATATGTATAATTTTACATTAAATTTTAGTTTGAATTCTTAACCTATTTAGGACATGAAAGAATTTGTGAACTCTAATTTTCAAGTTTCTGAAAATCGATTCCTTGGATTAATACTTTAATTTATTCCTCCTATATTTTTCATAAATTTTATTTTGAGGTGAATACCATTCTGCTCCTTGAAGAAGAATCATCCTTATCAGTCAGCATCTGTTTAAGTAAACAAAATTGAAGTCATATAGAAAATTTGTGAATAGTTGTAACATTTTTCCTATAATTCAGAATTAAGACAGGTTTTACTGCATTGCGATCGATTTCTAAAGATTAACTGGATTGATTAAATGGTTGGAAATATTTTCACGCGTGATATTATCATTAGAATCTTTAAAAATGACCCTCAGCCAAAACTCAAAAAGATACATAAAATAACAGTTAAAATATAAATGTAAGACTCCACACAAGAAGCCATAGAGTTTCTAAAAAATGGAAAAAATAACTAACCTATCAAAAATAGTTGGACAGGTAAGTCGTTTTTCCGCTATTTTAGCGATTCTATGGCTTCGTGTGTGGAATCTTCCTAAAAAACTCATTTATAGCCAAAAAAAATGGATTTTTAAATATTTATACTTTTGTTCAGTTTCCAATTTGTCTTCTTTTATTTGAAAAAGGGAGGGAAACCTACATTCATCATTTTAAAACTTACTGTGAATAGCAATGTCTACTTTAATTGATGATCAAGGAAAATACATGCTAATAGAGTTTTAAAGACAACCCAAAATTGTAAATTTGAAAGATAGAAATGCAATTGCAAAGAAGAAAAACTGTTGCCTTAGGGAAGTGATTCCTAAACTTTTAGAATTATGGTAGTCATTTGATACTGACAATTAATTTATACTGATTTACTTATAGCTTTGGCCATATACTTATAGCATTTCCAAGCCAATTTTCCTCTTCCAAATCAATTATCACCTTTTGCATTTCAGTTGTAACCTTTTCCAATTCAATTGTAATCTTTTCCATTTCAATTGCAACTTTTTCCATTTCAATTATAACCCAAACAGACATGAATTAATTCCGTATTATTTATTTTAGTATTGAAAAATAATTATTGTAATTACAATAATGACTTTTGAAATAATTTTGGCATATTCTTCCGACCTTTTTCCGCTTATTAGATAATTTATATTAAGTGCTAATTTCAAGCAGTTTAAATTTTTGAAATAAAATTGTTGTTAATATATTTTTAAATAATGATTATTTTTTATTTATTCGGAGGGGAGGGGGTTGGATTTCATCGATTTGGTGATTGTTCATTAGGCTTTCGAAGTTGCTAATGTCAAATTTACCCCCGAAATTTTGGTTGGTCAGGAGCATTTGTACTTAATTATTAGTTTTCAAAATTCTTCGGTATAGGTATCGTTTAGTTGGTTTTCAAGGGCTCTATTTCCGAAATTATTATCGGATTTCCGATCGCGCATGCGCATTTCGTTTTTGCGTTACTGTTGAAGTTTTGTATGTTATTGGAATCGTTTATTAGTTTTTCGAAGGTTCTGATTCCGTTTTTTTAATTGATTTTTTTATCGAGCATGCACATTTCGAATTACTATTACAGTTGACATTTCTTTAGTACAGGTCGATTATTAAGTTTTCAATATCTATATTTTCGAATTTACTACCGTATTTTCGATTTAGTGTTCTTATTGAACTTTTCTTCTTTATAATGACCGTTTATTAAATTTTCAAGGGTTCTGATTCCATTTTTCGACCTATATTGGAAATGTTATTGAACATGCTCATTTAAAATAACTATTACAATTGATGGGGAAGTTGATCGGGGGTGCGGCCAAAGAAATAGACTACTATAAGTGTGAACTTATATAATTGTGCCTACGTTTCGGCCTAAGTTTTAGGCCATCTTCAGGGCTAAAAGGAAAACAAAATAACAACAATGAAAAAAGAGAAAGAGGCAGTACCAGTAACAGTAAAAATGATAAATGATAAAAAACAGAAAATACAAGTAAGATAAAAAAGTATTAAGAATAAAAAGAAAAAGATAACACTAAATTACACAATACAAAAGACAATTGAAAAAATAAAATAAATGAAATAACAATGTAAAAATTAAAAATTAAAAACAATGCGATATTTACACAGGGAATAGTGAAATATATGAAATCTATTAATTAAAAAGACAAATAATATGAAGGTTTGGTAATGTGTAAAGCATACATGCATAGCAAAGCATAAAGCATAAATGCATACAGTATATAAAAGCATAGGGAGAAAAGCATAACCTTTAAATATAAATATACGGTCAACAATAACTCCCTCTATTACAATTGATCTTTTCGGAGAAGATATTGTTTATTAGGTTTTATTGGAAGATATTCTAAAAATTGTCAAATAAAATCGTAATTTGGAATAAAATTTTAAAAATGCAATCAGAACCCGTGAAAACCTAATTAACCATTGCTACAACAAAGAAACTTTAACAGTATCAGTAAATCGAAAAGCGCTATCAACATTCAAATGTCCAATTCAAAAAAATGGAATCAGAACCCTCGAAAACTTAATAAACGATTCCTATATCATATAAAACTTCAACAGTAACGGAAAAGCAAAATGCGTGGGCGCGACCGAAAATCAAATTTAAAAAATGGATTTAGAATCCTCGAAAAACTAATAAACCATTCCTATATCATAGACTCCAACAGCAACGGAAAATCGAAATGCGCATTCGCGATCAAAAATCCGGTAGTAATTTCGGAAATAGCCTCCTTGAAAACCTAGTAGACGATAACTATACCGAAGAATTTTGAAAACTAATAGTTAAGTAGAAATTTTCCTGGCAGAAACAAAATTTCGATTGAAAATTTGACATTAACAATTTCGAAAACCTAATGAACGATCACCAAATCGATGAAATCCTATAATAATTATTTAAAAATACATTAACAACAATTTTATTTCAAAAATTTAAACTACTTGAAATTAGCACTTAATATCAAATATCTAATAAACGAAAAAAACGTCGGAATAATATGCCAAAATCATCTCAAAAGTCATAATTGTAATTAAAGTAATTATTTTCCAATAATAAAATAAATTAAGTAGAATTAATTCACATCCGGTTGGGTTACAATTGAATTGGAAAATGTTACAATTGATATGGAAAGGGTAACAATTGATATGGAAAGGGTGGCCATTGACGTGGAAATGCAATACTTCAGAAAATAAGGATTGTACAGTATTAGTAAGTTAGTAATACATTTGTTGATTTATATTGCTGATTTTCTTTGGTTATTATAACTTTCTCAATGATGTGACAATTTATATGCCTAGTCACAAAATAATAGAAAAAAAAATTGATTTATCTAATTTATTATTTTCATTGAGCTCAAATTAAATAGGTAGAATATGCACAATAATTTTATAATTATTCCATTTGGGTTAAAATTACATCCATCTCCCTTCAGTCATTATAAAATCCTTGTTCTTGTCACTGATTAATGTTGTATAATTATTGCTATAAGAATCTTAATATGTTTGTACTATTATGATTTAGGGTTGGCTCAGTTTGCTCTGTAACTGAGGGTTTGGGAATCACTATTTTCAAAATTGAGTATTTAGATTATAACTAGAAGGTATTAGAGAGTATCTGTCTCTTTTTTTTATTTTATTTATTATTCATTATGTTCCAAATGAGCAATTTTCATGTCATTGTATATTGTTAATAGAAGCTTTAATGTATGAGGCTAGAAACATATTTTGATTTTATTGTGCTATGGTGGCTGATAAATTGCTTTTTAGAGTTGTAGGCAAAGAAACCATAATAAGAAAAGAACTTTGTACTTTTTCAACTATGAAACTTATGGTGGTTTCAAAATGATATACTGAGACCTAAGGCAACATTGTCAAGTTATAGCGTGATTTTAACTTTCAAATCGATCTAATTTTGAGCTGTCTTTAACCTTTATCATGAAGTTGTTAATTTGGCATAATTGGATTAATGAAATTACACAACACATAAAAGAACAATCGAAGAAATGTTGGAGTGGATATCAAAAAAGTTATATGAGGTAAGAGCTCAAAAAAGCATGATTTGTTACTTTACTTTTTTATTTCTAGCACACTATTCTGGGATCATAGCAATTAAATCTCATACTTTCCTTTTCAGTTGAAACGCGCTCATGACTGTATGAAATCAGTTTGTTAATCATTTGCATTTTCTAATTATATTATTTATTTTGCTGTTATAAATATTTTCTTGTTCTTATTATTTTTTTTCCATCAGGATAAAGTTTTCACCATATTTTAAACTTTACTTATAGCTACTGAAATATTCCTTTTCAGGTTATGTCCAAGCATTGGCTGACTAAAAACAGACATTTATTGAATATTAATTAATTTAAAACATTTTAGTTTTCAGTGCCTTATATAGTATGAAGCATTTTATATTATTATATATCTGATTTTATTTAGATAAATTTCTTTTCTGAATATTTTACTATTACGGCTGGAGATGTCTTATATATCAGAAATAAATATACGATCTGTGCACGTATGTTTATGTGTCAGATGTGACATTACAGGTGTAATGATGGAAACAATGAAAAAATACATTAAATAAATACACCTATAATATACCTAAATATATTTCTCCTAACGGACACTTCCGACAACCGGACAGTTTTATTTCCCCCAGAATGATACTATTTACTTTACATTGTTTTCAACTTCTAATAAACGGACACGGATTTGCTCCTTTTTGCTTCAAAAAATTCTCTCTTAAACGGACAGTTGGGCAAAAAAAGACATAATTTCTTCGAAAGGCAGATAGATATAGCTAATATGTCCTGCTAAAGTAGTTTCTTTGAATTTTATTTCACAGAATGGTAGAGTGGGTTATCCCCTTTTTTGTATGTAAACAAATCATTACTGTTTCAAAGAACAGTTTTATATCTTCCTCCAGTCTGTTATAACAATTTTTATTCAATTGTCACACCTTATAACTAGGTTCATCCCTTGTGCTAGTGTGAATAATATACAGTGTATTGTGATAATAATAATACATATAGTGTTATTAATAATAATATAGTGTCGTGCTTAAAAAAAACTGGAACAATTTAAAATGTATGGTTTTAAAAAAATCTCTCGCTTCTTGCTTTGACATCGGAAAAACACAAGCTGTCGAAACTTTAAAAAACAAAACAAAAATTTTGCCTTGAAACAGACCCTTTTTAATTCCTAATACAATAGATCTTCCTTTTTGTTTTTTCTAAATCAAATTTTCCTTATCTTTTATTTTATAATAATCATTTATTTTTCAAGAAAAATACACCCTTTTTAATTTCTACTATCTTCTTATTTTCTCTGGCAATGTTTCGGACAATCATTGTCCATTTTCAAGCATTTTTATTCTTTCATTTGTATATTATTCCTGTTTATTTTTAGCATAGCAAAAATATACTGCTTGTCTTTTTAATTTCATTTATTTATTTCATCATTTGTCATATTTTAAACATTTTTATTTTCTTATACATCCCTCTTATATAGAGGGACTGTTTTAAGCCTGATACTACTATGAGGTGGAGTATCAGGCTTAAAACAGTCTCTAAATATAAGAGGGATATATAAGAAAAAAAAAATGTTTAAAATATGACAAATGATGAAATAAATATATGAAAGAAAAAAGACAAGTGGTATATTTTTGCTATGCTAAAAATAAACAGGAATAATATACAAATGTAAGTATGAAAATGCTTGAAAATGGACAGTGATTGTCCAAAACATTTTCAGAGAAAATAAGAAGATAGTAGAAATTAAAAAGGGTGTATTTTTCTTGAAAAATAAATGATTATTATAAAATAAAAGATAAGGAAAATTTGATTTAGAAAAAACAAAAAGGAAGATCTATTGTATTAGTATTTGAATGTAGGATGAAGCAAACCTAGACCTGTTTCCAGTTTGGGAATACAAATTTGGATGACAGTTTGAGAGTAAAGCTATGAGGTGGTCTGTAGCTGGACCGCTATCGCCGTGCTGTCTTGTTAAGAAAGAGATGGCTACAGTCTGGCTTAATTCTTAGGCCTCGTCCACAATGGAGCACCGACCCGCGCACCGCCCCTAGTCCCTCGAACCAAGAAAAAAATGAACACATTGTTTCCAATGGGACTGGCCATAACGAAGCCTCGCCCCACGTGCCGACCCTCGAATCTAGCCTAGCACCAAACCAAGCAATTGTTTCGTCAATTCTTTTATCCTCGACCCTAGCACCTTCCGGGCTCAGAACGTCGAGATTTATTAATATCTTTTTATATTATCTCATTTTCACTAAAACCAATACATAATTGAATTTCTTTAATTGTTCATATAATGATGTACTTTACAAATAATGATGTACTTTACATTAAATTTTTTATCATTTTTCCTAATAAAATAGAAAATAATATTCGCTTAAATACTTAATTTTTGTGCTACAATTATTTTATTTTGATGCTCAAGTTATTTTGATATATATATATATATATATATATATATATATATATATATATATATATATATATATATATATATATATATACATACATACATACATACATACAAAATTAATAAAGATTAAAAAAAAGAACATTTATAACTGCACTGAATGTTTGATTGAAATGGAAATTAATGATTGAGGAGCATTTAAATTATATTAATAATGTTTCACATTATGTAATTCTAGCATCTTCTATATTATTAAATTGAAGTTTAATTTGGGACAGATTATAAAACAAAAGAAAGTGCAGTCCAAACACCCTTTCAGTGTACATTACGACAGAAGTGCTGCATTTTTTATTAAAATTAATATCGAGTATCATTAATATCAATGTTTACCTACCTTAACGTGAGCATCAGTCGTTCCTCTGTTGAAATTGGCTGAGCGTGACAATTTTTCCCCTGTTTTTGAATTTGAGGTTTGATTAGATTAATGATATAATCAAACGTGGAGATCTTCATCCTTATATAACCGAAAAATCTTTCAGAATCTCGTCTTAAATCCTGGTACAGGTGATGGAATTCACCAAATTGATATCGCCCCCTATTTAACAAATGAACTTCTGATCCTTTTTCTTTTTCGGTAAAAATGATAATAATTGGCTGAAATTGAATCCAGCGCAATATCTTCGTCAGAAGATGGTATATGATATCTGAAAGATGGTATCTCATGATATCTGAAAGAGAGATACTATTTCTGATAGCTTTGGAGAGGGGTGATGGTGGTGCTCCAATGTGGACAGACAGGGGGCTAGAGGCGAGGGTACTAGGGTCAGTGCGAGGGATTATCACTGGTACTGGGGCGAAGGGCGGTGCTCCATTGTGGACAAGGCCTTAGACTCGTAATTCCATCGGGCTTCACCTTTAGTACCCGAAGCCCATTATATAAAAGTTTGTGATATGCACATATATATAAGTAATTGTTTCTATTGAGAACAAACAAAACCAAATTAACCTTTTTTTAAAAAGATTTACAGTTACATATAATGCTCAAGGGAAGAAAAAATAATTTATTATGAAATAACGGTTACTACTACTACTACTTAATTACGTATTGCTCATAACATTTACCTTGGTATAACTGTGGTTTTGATTATTGTGGAATTAATGAAATAATTGAAATTCCCCAGTTTGAGTATTAAAATCGATGATAGATACTTTTCCTGATGTACGTACATATTAGGACAGTTAATAGATCTGTTTAGCACTTCTTTTTTTCTTACTCTCTTTTTTTTTTATTTACTTTGGTTCAATTTTATTTATTTATTTATTTTTATTTGTTAAATTTTGTCTTCTTTCTTAAAATTTCTGAGGAAGTTCCTGTAATTATTTTATTAAAGGGCAAAATATAACTTCTAGGTATAATCTTCTTCTTTATTCCATTAACGTTTTAGGGAAATATTTCCTCATCATCAGAATTTTCTTTACTCTTCTATTTATTTCTCTCCCATTGTCCATAATTAAAATTTCTGCATTTATTATTTTACATTTTGCTTGGACTTTACTAGACAGTGACTTTAGACTCCCAGCAAAATGTAAAATAAGAAATACAAAAATTTTAATTATGGACAATGGGAGAGAAATTAACAGATGAATAAAGAAAATTCTGATGATGAGGAAATATTTCCCTGAAACATTAATGGAATAAAGAAGAAGATTATACCTGGAAGTTATATTTTGCCCTTTAATAAAATTGTTAAATTTTGTTTATGAAGTTCTGAAATATTTTTACATAATTATTTATATCTAATTTTTTAGTTAAATATCAATTTTAAATTATAACTTTGAGTTCTTTAAATTTTATATTAAATTGGTCTAATATTAGTCATTTTATTTAAGGGATTTATAGCATTACCCAGTTATGTGTGTTTACTTTTAAACATTATTTTTCTTATTTAAATAGTTTTGCTATAATTTTACTATTTCAAAAGCTCTAGAAATTTTTTTATCCTCATTATATTGTTATATAATAATGGTGTTCTATATTATAGCCAATTTTAAATCACAGTATTTTGGTAAATCTATCTGTTATAATCCATGATTTGCAACAGGCCTTTGCGTGGTTTAGTGATCTTCTAGTGGAACATGCTGAAATATTTTGGTCCTTGTTTGCTGTAGACATGGATCAAGTTCTTTCTGAACAACCTCCTGATACTTGGGATTCATTTCCCTTATTTCAGATAATGAATGACTACTTAAGGACTGATGGTAATGAAATTAGTAATTTCTCTTGAAAAAAAGAAAACAAAAGAAGAAGTTTCTAGTTCTAGTTTTGTTCCCAGATAATTTGAAGAATGGTAGATTTCACCAACATTTACGAGACACATTTGCTCCATTAGTAGTGAGATATGTAGATTTAATGGAATCATCGATAGCTCAATCAATCCATAAAGGCTTTGAGAAAGAACGTTGGGAAATCAAAGGGTAAGTTTTTTATTAATTTAAAGGGACATTTATATTCTTTTTTTAAATCACTTTTTTATTTTGGTTCAGATATTAATAAATATAAGTGCATATATTTCGTTTTTGTATGGTATTTATGATATTATAAATAATGTAAGAAATGGCATTGCTTTTAAAAAACAGTTCAAATCTAATACAGAATTGGAAATGTTTGATTTACATATACACCTGAAATGAAAATGCCTGCTTCAGATATGGAAATTTAGAGACCATTCAGCTACATCCTTTGCTTATTTTTATGTTTATTTTTATTTTTGATTAGTTTTATGAGGGTTAACTTTGTACATCCTGAAAGGAGATTAAATAAATAGTCTAATTTTTTTCCCAATCCTTTATGTTCACCTAATCAAGATATTTGATGATAGAAAAAATAATTTATCCATTTAAATACAACAAAGAATATTATATTTTCATCTGAAAGAAAGATATATTTTCTCTCATCTTTCCCCCAAAAAACGGTTTATCAGTTTTTGGTAATATAACCCTTTCCTATAAAATGAATAACTTAAAATTTTCTTTATTTTCATTTTGATTATGGTAAGTTTTTGATTTTATCTTGGTTTTCTTTAGTTCATTTTTTAAAATTTTGGAGTTATCAAAATTTAAGAATCAACATTCTCTGAAATAAGTTACTTAAAAATTAAGAATTGGGAAACCGATGTCCCAAGTTGAAATGAAATTACATTACTTCTTTTTTTTTGTACTTTTTATTCTTGGAATAAGCCTCAACCATATATTAAGCTTCCTTTATTTGAAGTTATGTTTCAGATTTTTTATCATTTTCAAACTTACTCTTCAAAATAACATTTATTGCTGAAACATATTCCAATATTTCTATTTTTAATTTCATTAGTTGTCATAAATTGGTAATATTCTTTAATAATATTCCATTGTGAATAAATTAAAAATTACCTTAACTTTTTATTTATAGTATTGTGCTTAGAATATTTGGATAACAGAGGAAATAAGTTTTGTATGAACCCTATATATTTATTTATTTATTAATGTGGTTAATGAAGGTTAATCTAGAATCTAGATGAACCCCTAAGTTAGTGATATATTTATACCAAGTTAAAGTATTTCGATTGATCGTCACAAAACTGTCATGACAGGCCTGCACTTATTAAAAATGATGACTTCTGTTGTAAGATGTTTTGTTTTGATTTTCTATTTATAATCATATCAACATTTTGATATGGCTATAGAAGGACTGTTTCCTATTGTATCAATGGTGTACGAAGAAATTTAAAAAAACATGCGTCATCTACAAAAAATGCGATATATTTTTTACCTGTTATTGCTGTAAAATCATTAATATAAAGATTGAAAAGGGTTGGTACAAGGACAGATCCTTGTGGAACACCAGCCTGAATGTTTTTAAAATCAGATTTGGACTCATTAATGTGAACAAAAAATTTACATTTGATAATTATTAAGTATTATTAGTAATTATTAGAAAAATTATTAAGTAATTAATTATTTTGGAAATTTATTAACTATGAGTTTATATACTAGATTTCTTTGCCAAACATGGTCAAAAACTTTTTCAATATCTAATAGTGCCATATCCTTGTGTTTTTTATATTGAAATAGGATATATGCATGAAAAATATATTTCATTCAAGTATTTTTTTTGGAATCTTTAATTTTTAATTTAATCTTTAATCTTTAATTTTTTTTGGAATCTTTAATTTTTTGGAATATAATACTGTTAGAATTGTTGTATCTAATATTTTTGTTGTAGTCTCAAAAGGAATCGTATGGTGACTCATTATTTTGTATTGCATATAATTGCATCCTCTTCTAACTAAAACAAAGAAAAATATACTAATTATAGTAACATAAAAACATTGATACGCAAATAAATATCTCACAAATTAAAAAAGTATAAAATGATAAAAGTTCATCAAATGTCCGATTAAAACTTTTGGAGGTTATGATACTTTTTTAACATAAAACAACAATTTTGTAAATTCGATTATAAAGGAAATTATAATCCATTTATTCATTATAACTACAATGCAAACTAGTTATTACAGATACTTTATCTCTTCTTATGGCTTTTTAAAAAAAAAAAAAGAAAAGAGAAAAAAAAGTAAAAAAATGAGAAAAATGAAAATTATAAATATAAATATAAATATAAATAAATGTCCACTTAAACATCATAAACTTCGATCACATTGTTCACCTTAAATTAATTTTTTTACTTTTTTGCTTATACAGCATCTTTTTGGGAAGCGACGAGATGTTGGAAAAGATGGAATTTGAATGAGGATAGAATAGAAGCATGACGGATACTAGAAGGGAGGGAATTCCAGAGGATAGTGGAGCGTTCGAATGTTTTGGTTCTGTGGGAGGGGGTATAGAGGTCAGAAAGGCGCTTTCTTGTTGCCAGTGAGTGGATTGAGGATTTGAATTGTAGGAGTCTGTAGATGTAGGAAGGATGCTGGGAGTTGATGGTTTAGTATAGGAAAGACCCGAGGAAATATTGTCGCCAGATGGAGGGAAAGAGCCACTTTAACTCGCCATAAAGATGGGAAACGTGGGACTGCCTCGAGGTACCGAAGATAAATCTTAAAAAACAGTTCATGAATTCGCTTCAATCTGTCCTCGAGTACGATCGAGAGGCCACCCTATACCACTCTGCCATGATCAAAGTGGGGGGAAATAAGAGAGGATACAAGGAGCTTACGGATTTTTTATGTAAGATGTCGGGAACGATGGAATAACTTGAGGGTACTTATTGACCTTCGGGAGATTTGGGCGATGCGAGGTTTCCAGGACAAGGTTTGGTCAATAGTAATACCCAAGTTTTTAATTGAGGAGCTGAATGTGATGGGGTGATTATTTAGGATTTAAAGTAGGGAAGGTGATGTTGGATCTGAGGAGGGAGTTGGAACCAATAACAATAGCCTGAGTTTTCATAGCGTTTAACCTTAATCCATTCAGGTTTGCCCAGGCACTGATCCTATCTAGGTCTCCCTGGATATTGGCAAACGCTACTAATAATTTGGCAGGAGGAAAGGATAGGTAGATTTGGAAGTCGTCGGAGTATTAGTGATGGGAACAGTGGTAAATTGAATTAGGAAGATCATTGATATAGGAATTGAAAAGGAGTGGTGAAGTGCCTGAACCCTGGGCTACTCCAGAGGACAGGACAAGAAAGGATGAAAGAGGTTGATTTGGAATGGAAACTGCTTGGGTCCGGTTGGAAAGGAAGGATTGAAACCACCAAATCTTTTTCCGAAGCGCTGTTGGAAAAAGATTTTGATTTTAATTTGGTGAAAAGGATAGAATGGCCATGGGAATCAGATTGCAGAGGATCGAGTAGATTGGATTTTTCAAGAAAATTGGATATTTGAGACTGGACAATTCTTTCTAGGGGTTTGGAAAGGTTAGACTTGATGGAAATCGGACGAAAGTCTTTAGGGCTCATAGGTTTGGAAATTTTGTTAATAGGATGGACTAAGGCTTTTTTCCAAGATTTGGGAAATATTGAATTTTGTAGGAAAAAATTATATATGAATAGGAGAACTGGTAAGATTTCAGGGAGGCATGGTTTTAACAATTTAACAGGAATTCCATCAAACCTGTGTGTGGGACTTCATAATAGAGGAAATAAGATCTGTAGGAGAGATGTAGGAGAAATGAAAGTTTTCAGAGTTAAATGATGGTACTAAAGAAAAAAGGTCAGAAGAGGGTGGCGAAGTGTCAAAGGAAGTAGATAAAAAGTATAAATTTAGTTCATTGGATGAACCTAGGAATACATTTGAGGAAGAGGATTTGCAGAGAGAGAGAGCTTACAAAGGAGTTGCCATTTTGATTTAGGATCAGGAGCTGAAGAAAGGGCATCATGAAAGTAGTTGGATTTCGCACGCCTAATAATTGTGTGTCAAATTGCGGAGCGCCCTGAACGCTTGATAGTCATCTGCTAATCTTGTGCATCTAAATCGTCTACGCTACGGGCTGCCTCACGTTTCTTCTGAAGATCTTTGATTTCTTGACTCATCCAAGGAGCAGGCGGGCGACGGAAGGTAGAGGTTTTAAGTGGGGCATGAGAATCAAGGATACTAGTCAGTTTAGAGTTGAGGGTGTCAATCATGGAGTCGATGGAAGAACAGGAATAGATTTCACTCCAGTCCAGGGTTTAAAGATCGGGTAAAATAGTTTCATGGGTGAGGGAGTCTAGGCTGTGGAAAGTTATGGTTTTAGGGAGGAACGCAGGGGTTTATATGTTGTATGATATTTGGATGAGGTCGTGAGAGGAAAGGAACGGGACAGGAAGTTGAGAAGAGGCAAGAAGATTCTGCGCTGAATCGATAACATGTAAGTCCAACCAGGTATCGGACCAGCAGGTATGGTGGGTAGCAGAAAATGGAACAATTATCCTTCTTTGTCTACCTGGGATCCGAAATTAGTTGGCTCCATCATCTTTTTGGAGACACTAATAGAAGGATCAATGAAGCAAACCACTATTACTTTAGGTGACTATGCAATGAAATTAAAATTTCAAATTTTTTTAAGTTCTAATTATATTAGAAATTGAAATATTGGATTTTTTATGTATGATTGAGAATTATTTCAAGGACTAAAAGTACCCAAATAAAGAAATCAAAATTATATAGTTTTGTAATTTTATATCAATTATATTTTTATATAAAATATACACAAAAATTAAATAAAAGTAACATTATGTTGTGGCTAAGCATGTCTGAGCAGTACTGTAGTACAGCTTAAGCCAGAAGTAATTGCTGGTTGATTATGACCTAAACCGGTTCATTCTTATTCCATTGCAGACGCTATCATCTTAGATGCTCTATGAGTATGGAGGAGGTATGAAATGGAGCTAATCCATTAATTGTTTAATAATGGACAGTTATTAGTAAAAAGTGAACAATTAATTATTATTATTGTTTCAGCAATGGTTGTGCCACTTCTGAAGATCTATTTTGGAAATTAGATGCTCTGCAGTCATTTATTCAAGATTTACACTGGCCTGATGCAGAATTTAGGCAACATTTAGAACAACGGTTAAAGCTTATGGCATGTGACATGATAGAATCATGCATTCAAAGGTATTTGCTAACTTCAGTAATATTGCATTAAAATTTCTTTAAAAAATAAATTTTATAAAATTTATATTTCCAAGTATGAAGAAATAAAAAAAAAATTATTGTTATATTTTTCCAGCTATACTCGAAGCTTATGAATCGTAGCTTTTCTAAACCCTTTAAATATTAAGTTTTTTCAAAATAAATATTTATTTATATATTACCTAAATACTTTAATAATTGCTTTAAGATCTTAACACCTTAACACAAAATGGCCCTGGTAGACAGAGCGAAAATCTCAGCGCCGTATATGTTATGCCCAAAGGCATAACATATACGGCGCTGAGATTTGATGCCAAAGCATTCAATATGTTTAGATAATTTGGACTAAGAAAATGAGTTTCAAAAACTATTTCTTAATGCATATGTTAAATGAATTAATTATGAGCATTCATATTAATTTGGGGCAAATAATGAGGGCAGTTTTCTAGTTATATTGTATATGTGTGTGTATATATATATATATATATATATATATATATATATATATATATATATATATATATATATATATATAAAGTTCACTGAATTAATAATTTTTATAATTTGTTGTTTTCTTTGCTAATTTATTTATGATAAAAGTAGTAACAGCATCAAAAAGAATCCTTTGACACCTTGAGTACTATAGATATTTTGTGGCTCCCCCTCAAACTATTTAGAGGTTTCAAAGAAAAACAGGTTGAATCTTCTTCAAGATTGATCATTTTGAGATGACATTTTAGCAGGCAGTGACTCATAAGGTGACCATTCATTGTTTTCCACTTGTACAATAACTTGTCATGTTTATCATAAAATTTTGCCTTATCCTTTGACAATATGATATGAGTTTGTACTATTTCATACCAGGTTTTAAGACCTTGTAAGTCTCCCATATTTTTTAGTTCCCAGGATTCACTCTCTTTCCTGATTAATGTAATTGAGGGCTCAGGACCTACTAGCATTGATTCTGAGCTCTTGGTTGCTAGAGCCACAACAATCTTGCTGCCTTCAATTTCTTCATGTTCTGGTTGTCCACATAAGTTTAAGTTTGTTGCCCTTAGTTTAAGTTTGTTTGAGGATACCAAGGCAGTTCCATACTAGCCATGACATAATTATACAGGAATTTAGTTGTGTGCCGCCTTGCTATCTAATATAATTTATATAAATTATTATCCTTTTGGGCTCATCTTTAAGTTCGATCTGGCATCTATTTCTACTAGGTTGTTACAAAAGTCCTTGTGCATTAGTATAGCTTTATTTCAGATTACATATTTTAAACATTATTGAATATTACTCTACAAAGTAAAGTCCATTGTTTCACATTCAACTACTTTCACCCATCTTTCTGCCAGTAATTGGATTTGATGCCGATACCACTCCTTTGGTTTTGAGGTAAAGAATTCTTCACATCCAATTTTTACATCCTCATAATTATCAAAGATCCGACCTTTTAAAAAATGAGCCATTGATCTAAACAAACCATAATCTGATGGTGCAATATCTGGGCTATACGCAGGATGAGCCCAAACGCTTACTCCTTGCAGTTCTGATAATTTTTCCTTGGTCAAACGAGAATGATGTACAGTGGCATTGTCGTGTTGCAAAATTGCTTGGTTCCTGTTGATCAATGTGGGGTACTTTGCACTCAAAACTGCATAAACTCTATCTAGCTGTTCACAGTAAGGGTTTGAGTCCACAGCCCGACCATTAAGAACAAGCTCAAAATGCAAAACGTCTTCGAAGTTCCACCAAACACAAAGCATCACTTTCTCAAACCAATATTGGCGAACCTCCGGTTGTGCAGCTTCACCTGGCCGTACCCACTGCTTATGTTTGCTAGGGTTTTTTAAAAGTATCCATTTTTCGTCACTTGTGATAATTTTCATATGTTAATATGATAATTCAATATGTTTAGATAATTTGGACTAAGAAAATGAGTTTCAAAAACTATTTCTTGCGCTTATACTTTTGGACTTGGCATCTGTCAAGTCATGTGGGACGGACCTTGGTCTTAAATTCCGTACGCCCAAGTTTTTAAGATGACGAGCCACTGTGGCATCAAAAGCCTCTACTATGGCTGATAAATCACAAGTAGTTACATATAGGTCCTGGTTCACTCATTCAAAAACGTCATCATTAATGACTGATCGGTGACCTGATCTGGGTTCATCTGCAAGGCTCATATTCCAATTGTCCTGAATATTCCAAATGCCTGAACCAAAGTGCAGTAGTATTTTGATGGATAATTGATTCTCCTTCTATGGCACAAATTTCATCGGTGGCTGCCTTTGTGCTTATACCTTTTTTCCAGTAATGTCTCAAAAGACTGCGAATCACGATTTTTTCTTTTGACATTGCACGTTTGTTGTCAAACGTCCTTCAAGTCACAAGGAATTAAAGGATTAGTCAAAGTAAGCATTGACATAAATAGTAGGAACAAAACCATTCTTATAGTATTAATTATAAGAGTTGGAATTAAGGGTTGTGTTCATGCACAAGGACTTTTGCAACAACCTAGTATTACATGGATCTCAGTTTGGAAGAATGGGTTTGAATCCATAATAAAGAACTTCTTGCTCTTTGATGCATCCATTCCAGCTCCTGCTTCATCACACTTAACTGATTCATCAGTATACCTGACTAGGGCCATTTTTGAGTAAGCAGGTCCTTCTTTATCTATATTTTCCTGTTTTGAATAATTGGTTTAAATTTTTTTTTAGAATCAAGCTTCCTGGGTAAATAATCGCTTAATAAGTTGATTTACTCTCTCCTTTCAAGCTCAATTAAGATTTTTAGATATCCTTGATAATTTATGGGTTTGTAAACTCATTTTCAAATGAAGTGAATCATTAAAAATAAATAAATAAAACATAATGTTTCTTGAATGATTTTCATTTTTAATGAAATTTATGTTTACAAGGAAAATTTTGTGAAGTTTAGTTTGTCTTGTGAAGATTTATAAAATAAACTTAATATCTTGTTGCATTGAAAAAGAGGCTTATAACTGAATATTCAGACAAAATGATTATAATTTATCTGAATTTTATAAATTAACTAACTACCTTTGAAACATTAAAGAACCTTAAATTAGACTAAAACAGTTAATCTTATAACTAAATAATTTCTTTTATATCTACACAAACAAACAGTAAGTAATATACATTAGCCAGTTTTCCTTGATGTCTAAAGGTGTAATGAAGTGAAATGTGAAATTGGTGGAATCCCGATGCAGTGAAGAGAAGGAAATGGGAGCGTCATCTCTAAACTATACCTATATGTTTTCTTGATTGCCAATCTAATCAGACCTGATTATTAATGAATTAGATTAAATACAATTTTACCTTCCAAATGTTCAACTGGTAGGCATTTGCTTGATGGAAAGTTGTGTAGGCTATTATATCCCTTTGAAAATGCATCTTGAATTTTGTGCGCAACTGACTTGAGGAATGCCCCCCCCCCCCTCTTTTTACAATGAATGTACTACAAAGCTTCCAATTTGGTGGGAAAAATGTGCCAATAAGGAGAGTGATTATGTAGAAAATGATGTTTTTATGATGTAGTATAGAGTTAAAGATATGTGTAAGTAAATCTATTCAATCAATGTACAAATCAATTTAGTGTAATCTGTGGCCACTGAAAGTCTTGAAGTTTAATTAGGGATTGATAATTTGTTTGCCTCTTCTATAATTCTGTTTTTATGGAAAACTAGTTTCAAATGTTATATATTCATGTTCAGTTCTAAAAGCACATACAAATTCAAAAATAAGCAATTCAAAATATAGTTTGATATTATTATACATATTAAATTATGGCGTCAAAATGCATATGCTTATACATATTAAATTAAAGGCAATATAAATTATTATTATAAAACATTTATAAATTTTGAATTTAATTAAGACAAGAGATCATATACATGTTGTTACTATTCAAGACTTTCAGTGGCCACAGATCACACTAAATTGATTTGTATATTGATTGAATAGATTTACTTACACATATCTTTAACTCTATACTACATCATAAAAACATCATTTTCTACATAATCACTCTCCTTATTGACACATTTTCCCCACCGATGGTGAGGAAGCAATCCCTTTTACTAAGCTGATAAACCGCTTTAATATGGTTTTCTATCTAACTTTTCCTCGGGTGGCAATTATGCGGTTTATTTTCCATTCTTTTTCGTCTTCAGAGAAAGTTTTATCCCAGTAAAACACTCTTGCCTGTGAAAGGGTGTTTTATCCAAACAATCCTCGCAATCTCTGCAAAATATTTGTAGGGTATATGCCTTCCTGCACCATAAACTTTCGTCTTCAGAGAAAGCTTTATCCCAGTAAAACACTCTTGACTGTGAAAGGGTGTTTTATCCAAACAATCCTCGCAATCTCTGCAAAATATCTGTAGGGTATATGCCTTCCCGCACCATAAACTTAATTATTATGTATTGCACAACTGATGTAGACACTTCCTTCTCACTCTTCTCAGTTACTGCTCCCCTACACATTACGAGGCCAGGTCATTGTTTCCCTCTACTGTTCTATCCAAGACCTGAGTCACCCCACTCTCTTGCTGGACCGCCAGTTCAACATTCTTGTTTATATTTGAATGGCCCTCATACAGTAACAGACTCAGATTTATACAGATGTGTGTAGGCTGGAGGGCTGAATAATACTACCACTAAAGATGTTTTGATTTTTTAGAATTTGGGAAAAAAAGACAAATTTTACTTTTTTGAAAACTTTTATTGAACTTTCTTTACATTTCTATTACCTTGTCAGTACACCTAGAGCATTAATTTCTTCTTGAAAACAACAATGCATTTTTCTTTTTAGCATATTGGTGCTATCTAGTGGGATCCTGAAAGAGTTCTGATTGTAGTTGATCAGAGTATATGGAAGGGTACGCCTTCTTGAAATCCTTCTTGAAAGTCTTTTCCAGTGCTCTTTCAACCTTCTGAAGGTTAGTTACTGCATTAAAGTAGCTAGCGTTTGATGATCTAAGAGATTGTAAGTAGACTAGCCCCTGCTCGCCATGAAGGCATAAGGTGCTGTCTATTGTTGGATTTTCAAGCTTTTCTAAAATTGAGATAGTTTGCTTTTTGGGATGATAGGTACATTGATCCATATAAATATCACATTGACATGGATGAACATAAAATATAACTAATACTTCTCTTAGATGTACCTTTTCCATCATCTTGAATATTAATGATGAGGGACTTATTGGTCCTTATCCCTTTGGATTGTCCTTGATTGATTGTGAGATTGATTCTCATTTTTGGTTATAAATAATTCCTTAGTCTCTCTCCATGTTTTTGTTATGTATCCAGTATAAAACTGGCCATGAATATTTTGTTAAGGGCAAGGAAATTTTGTTTTCCATATATCAAATGGGCTGGCAATATTTTATCTTTCACAGATGCTTTTTAGGGTTTAAGGGTACTAATTGCCCGTATAGTTTTGTTTGAGGTAAAAATCTTATTAGCTTCAGTGAGTCCTTTTATTAATCTTTGGGCTTATGAAATCTCTTTTAAGATTTGAATCTTCAATTTTAAACAGAATTTGAGGAAAGTGAGCCTAAAAACACATTGTGTTTACTGGTAGGTGAAGTGAATAAAACTGAGCATGTGCTCATTCCTCAAAAAACTGAGCAAATGCTCCGGCAAGATATGAATAAAGAGAAGTTACACAATGGAGCAGGTGCTAAGTGTATGGAGCAGGTGCTTCAAATATGGGTTGATTATTGATTCGGAATACCTCCTCACCTTTCTAAGTGAATAAAACTGAGAATGTGCTCCACAACATGAGTAGGTACTCAGTAAAATGCCGATCTACTCTTTCATAAAATTTCACTCAGTATCTACTCAGCTAATGCAGCACGTTCTCAGTTTTATTCTCTTAGAAAAGTGAACAGGTACTCCAACTAATAATCAACCTATATTTGGAGAACGTGCTCCATTCATTTAGCAAGTATTCCATTGTGCAATATCTCTTTATTCATATTTAACCGGAGCATCTCCTCTGTTTTTTGAAGAAAGAGCACGTGCTCGGTTTTATCCACTTCACCTATTATCTTTTGCCACACTCCTGTATTGCTAGCCTCACCAAAGACATAGAAGACTTGACCTTCCCTTACTCCTTTTTAGATTTTATTGATCACGTTTCTCTCTCAATTCTATACGGGAGAAAGAGGACGAGGCTGTTGTAGAATTTTCCTTTTTCTTTTAGAGTAGCTTTCAGTTCTTTGTCCATTCCCAGAACACTGATTTTGTTTAGGGCTATCTTCCCCCTTTTGAACATTCTCCATGTGTACACTCAGACCTGGATTATGGGTTTTTAGATAGTTACATTGTTCGGTAAATAACGAGATAATTTTTATGTTTACTTATTTTTTAATTGAACTACGCTTCGCGGTACTATTTAAATGTCCCATGGTAAGGCGTAGTGGGGGAAGATCCCAAGCTAGGGTTTAAAGTACCCAGGCAGAGATAACGAAGACCCTGTGGAGACTAGTCGCTCGAGTCACCCACTTATTTGATTTAAATTTGTGCTGTAGTTCGAGTATATGCTCTGTCTCCCAGTCGTGGAAAAGTACACAGTTATGGATAAATACGACGCCGTAGAGACCAGTTCGCCCGAGTTACCCACTTATTTGATTAAATTTGTGCTGTAGTTCAAGTATGTGCTCTGTCTCCCAGTCATGGAAAAGGTGCTTTTCATCTCTCGCTCAATGTGCTGTTACAATTGAAGAAGCTAAAGTTATAAAAAACCTCTTCTTTCCTTTGCTACCTAAAAGTCCTTTGGTTCCTAGATTTTTTATCCCTGTACGACTCCATTGGGAGGCCTACTGTTCCAGGTGAGCCTAGAAATTAATTTTATTGATTTTCTATGTTAAAATATAATATTGTACAAATTGTACAGTCCATTTTTAATGTCATATATTCCGATTTCTTTATCTGAATATTTTGTGGTAGAGAGGTATAAAATAGCTGTTTTTCAAGAGGGAAAACCTTCTCCTTTGGTTCCTTAATTGTGCCTCCCTTCCAAGATTTTAAACTAGGTGTGGTTCTTCCATTATGCATAGATGGAGGGTTTTTGGTTATAACATCCTCAAGTATTTAGACTAACAAAAGTTTTTTTATTCTCTTTACTATTCTCCTGTGGACCATTTCTATGTTAACTTCAGTCATCATTAAAAATATATGATAGAAAAAATTAAATCGTTTGATTTTCACAATTTTTATTTTTAAATATTATCAAAATTTAATTATGATTGTTTAATTGTTCTAGAACTGAATCAGCATTTCAATCTTGGCTGAAGAAGGGAGTTACTTTCATATCAACAGACTATATTATACCATCAGAAATGTGTGCTATGGTTAATGTGATTTTAGATGCTAAAAACCAGTCATTTAAGCTTTGTGCTGTGGATGGTGTTGATTTGGTAAATTAAAAAAAAACTTATGTGTCTTTTTAATTAATAGATTTCATATATTTCACTATTCCCTATGTAAATATCGCATTGTTTTTACTTTTTAATTTTTTTTAATTTTTAATTTTTTCATTGTTATTTCATTTATTTTATTTGATTTTATTTTTTCAATTGTCTTTTGTATTATGTAATTTAGTGTTATCCTTTTCTTTTTATTCTTTATATTTTTTATCTTACTTGTATTTTCTGTTTTTATCATTTATCATTTTTACTGTTACTGGTACTGCCTCTTTTCTATTTTTTCATTGTTGTTATTTTGTTTTCATTTTAGCCCTGAAGATGGCCTAAAATTTAGGCCGAAACGTAGGCACAATTATATAAGACCAAACTTATTAAGTCTATTTCTTTGACCGCACCCCCGATCAACTTCTCCCTTTAAAAAAAAAAACTTAGTATGACAAATAAGATTATGATACTTTTCAAATTCACAAATATCTAGTTGAAATTATGGCGATTTGTTCTATGTGTAGTAGTTATAGTCTAGTAATGTATAGTACTTTCTTCTAATACAAATTTATTTAACACTTAAGTAGTTGTGCCTGCTTCCTTACGTAAATATTATCATGGTGCACAAAGTTCTCTATTTAGTTTTTGTAGAGAAAATGTATTTCTATCAAGTTCCTTCTTTTTTTCATCTTGTAACTTTTATAGAATTAGCAATAAAATAAATAACTGTCTTTTCTAAACTTTATAGCATTTATTTAATGTAGCTTACTATTTATTTCAGAGAAAACAACTTTGTTCAGGGGTTGAATTTGAGAATTAATTTTTTGGCCATTTCTCCTTGGCAGTTTTCTATTTTTTAAGTACTTGCCCCCCAGTTACCCAGCAAATCATGATAATTGGGGAAAGTGCAGACCTCTGTTGTGTGACAAGTGTGTGTGGTATATACTTAGCCTTAGTATCATATTTTTCAAGGCAATTACAGACCAATGAGTTAAGACAAGAATTATTTTATTCAATTTTATTCCACACCCCACTTTCATAATTCAATGGAGATTGTAAAATGTGAATGCCAGACAAGTTTTAACTTTTTTTGATGATTACACCGGTATAACAATCCTCCAGATACCGGACTATTTTGCACTGACCCAGAAACTGCTCCTGCTTTAATAATGAGTCTTCCAGATACCTTGTACAAGTACTATTCAATTAATTTATCAATTTCATCTAAATGGAGGTGGTTGAAATGTAGCCTTGAATGTAATATTTAAACATAATACTCTAAGAAACATTTTTAAAAAAATGAGAAAAAATCTAGCTTCAGACATAAAAATTCTAGAGTCCTGTGAAGTCGAACTTTGTAAAATTTAGTGCGCACTTGCCCCACATCACCCTATTTTGTTAAAAATTAATTGTGTAACAGGTGAGGTTCTAAGAGAACAGAAATAATTCGTAACACAACACAACTCTATATTTTATTAGATATTTCTTATAACCTTCTTATCAATAAACTTAATTATAAAAAACTAACTATTAGAACACCTGTTCCAAATTGGTATATCTTGCTACACTCCCCCTCTGCTGGCGGTGTCCGTTCTCGGTCTGACAGCAGGATCTTTTGAAGCAGGATTCGTGGATGGTTGTGTTTTGTTTCGAGGACGACCTCGCGTTCTTTTCGGATTCTGTGGTTGTGCAGGTCGTAGGATCTTCTCCGTGGAACGGAGTTAGTTGAGGTGAGTGCCATCGACCTAAGATCAAGCCGTTTCTTCGTGGGTCCTCTATTTCGTATGTAGTGTTTCCTAATTTCCTTTTTATAAGACAGGAACCGTCACGTCGCGGTAGCAACTTACTAGTTATTTTGTTGGCTGAGTTACTCAGAGGATGGGTATTTACCCATAGGTATTGTCCAGGAAGATATTTGGTTGCTTCACGTCTTTTTCGGTTTGCATAGGTGTTCTGTGTTTTGAGTTTTTATTGATCTCTTCCTAGAAATTTCAAGAGTCTTCCCTAAGTTTTGTATGAAAGGTGTAAATTCGGGAACGAATGTATTTTTAGTTTGAATGATTCGCATGTCATGTTCTATTTCGATCGTTGGGCGTAACTCATGGCCGAACGTTATATATGCGGGTGTAAATCCAGTACACTCACATTTGGCAGAGTTCATGGCGTATCTAATTCCCGGGAGTTTAGAATCCCATGATTTGTGAAAATGTTTCACCTATATAGCCAGTTGTGTTTTTATGTCCCTGTTCCGTCGTTCGACAGGATTGGCTTCGGGATGATAAAGCAGTGTGAATTTCTGATCGATGCGCAAAATGGAACAAAGTTGTTTCATCACTCTGCTGATAAACTGTGTTCCATTGGCTGATATAATTTCGCGTGGCAAGCTATACCTCAAAAATATCTCGTTAATGAGTGTTTTTGTGCATTCAGCTGATGTGGCATGTTTTAGCGGAAACAATGCGATCCAACGTGAAGCCATATATTCGGCTACAAGGATCTACTTATTCCCAGAATCGGTTGTCGGCAAAGGTCCAAAGAGATCAACAGCCACTGTTTCGAAACGCTCCGCCGATGGTCTAGCGTGAATGAGACCCTGTGGCTTTTGATTAGTAGGCTTGAAACGTTGACACTGCACAAAATTCTTTATGTATTCGGCGATATATCTTCTCATTTCGGGCCAGTAAAACATGGTACTTATCTTCGAAATCCTTTATGGCAAAAAGGACCATCAGACCCACTTGCCGGACTTTGTCCCCCCACCCTTGCCAGTATCTTCGAAAGGGTTTTTTCTAAGCCGTAGTGCCCTGCAGTCGGTGAGTCGTGATATTCGACCATGACCTGTTTCCTACCGCTTTCCGGGACCACAAGTTGAGCTTCATCAGTTTCATCTGACGGGTTGTACCGATGAAGAATGCCATTGGACATAAAGTTACCTTTGTCCGACCAAGTTTTCTTTGTGTCAGATGATGTTGCTTCGAATTCCCTTATAATCTTTGCCCATTCAGGATCATCTATTCGCTCTTTTCGTATCAAGGCAGGTGATTTTCGGGATAGTGCTGCTGTAATAGCTTGAGCATGCTGTATGATTGGGTTGTGTCCATCCTCTGGAACATTGACAGGTGGCCGAGATAATGTATCGGCTATGACATTTGCTTTAGCTGGTGTGTATATGATATCTAGCTGAAAGTCTTGCAAGTGAAGAGACCATCTTGCAATTCTTCCTGAAGTAGATCTTAAACTCATGAGCCATTTGAGGGGCTGGTGATCTGATCCGATAGATACTTTTGTTCCTTCGATGTAGCCCCTGAATTTTTCGGTAGCGCAGGCGACTGCTACAACTTCGCGTTCAGTAACGTTATAATTTTTTTCAGCAGCTGTGAGTAAACGGCTGGCATATTCGATAGGGTGCTCTTCGCCGTCGTGTGACTGGAGAAGTACGGCTCCGAGTGCGTAATCACTGGCATCTGTCCGTAAAATAAATGGCTTCTCCTCATCTATATGCTTAAGAATCTGGTGAAGATGCCAATAGGTTCTTCAATTGGTTGAATGAGTTCTGCTGTTCTTCCTTCCACTGCCTGATGACTGCTTTCTTCGTTAATCTCGTGAGTGGTTCGGCTATTGATGCTAAGTTTCTTATAAATTTCCTAAATCATGAGCAAGTCTGAAGGAATGATTGAAGCTGTTTGAGACATTGCGGAGCAGAAAGTTCATAAATAGCTATTGTTTTAGCCGGATCAGCCCTAATACCCACAGGAGTGATTAAGTGACCAAGATACTTAACCGATTCTCTGCAAAATACGCTTTTTTCACGATTTACTTTAAGTTTATAGGCTCTAAGGTGTTGAAAGACTTTCTTTAGGTCACTTGAAGGACGTTGAAATTACTATTAGGTCGTCTATATATCCGAACATGTTGACCTCCGGCAAAGATGATCGAAATCGATCAATAAGTCTTTGGAACATCGCTCCCGAATTTCTAAGGCCGAAAGGCATTCGAAGAAATCTGACGATTCTTTCCAATATCTGGATCGGAGGTCTAATGTTGACATGTATTTAGATTATTTTGCAGAATGCAGAATGTCATTAATGAGAGGCATAGGGTATGTCAGGGATGGTTATAGTTTTAATTTTGCGGTAATCGATGCATACTCTGAAACTGCCATTAGGTTTCGGAACCAAAACGACAGTGGCGGCAAATGGGGAATCACATTCTTCGATAATATTTTTTTATAACATCTTATCGATTTCTGCACTAAGAATATCTTTTTTCGCGCGACTCATTTTGTAGGGAGGTACCGCGGTGGCCTTCCTCGAGCTGTATCGTATGCTCGGTAAAAGGTGTTAGGTCTCCCCCTTCTCCAAATATGTCGGCATGATTGTTTAGTGTATTAGAAAGAACGTTTTTTTGGATGTCAGTGAGGAGCGTTACTTCATCGGGACGAAGTTGAAAATCTCCGACAGACATGCTAATTAACAAATGATCAGTGCCATAAAGATGAATTATGTGTGGCTGATCACAGAAATGCCTAGTATTTTCAGCTATGTTTAGAACAATTTTAGTAGAACTAATAAAATCTATGCCTAATATGGTTCGAGCGTTGTAACCATATATAAGATTATATAAAATTTTGTTTTACCTTGCTACCTTTGACGCTTAGCTCGACTTCAAATGTGAATGTCTCGTATATTTTGGTTGAACCATCAGCGAGTGTGAAGGACAGAGTTTCAGATTTCTTCCTCAGGCTGCCAGGTAACTAGGAAAACATTGAAGCGTTCATAATGCTTCTTGTCGCGCCGGTGTTAATCAGAGCAGTTTCTGTGAGATCTCCGACTGTGATGTTCAGTAGTGGACGTGTTGATCTACGAGAAGAACTGGCAACGTTAATGTCCACCTCTTCGTGCGATAAAAAAGCGTCGTTGTGGTTATCCGATCCTGAGGCTTCATCTGCACTGGTGGCTTCGTATGCCTCCTTCTTGACGGGGTAATCAATCTCAAGGATATGCTGTGCACCAGATTTCGCTGATCGCTTGCGGCATTCTTCGTAAACGTGCCCGAAATTTCGGCAATACGCGCATTCGGAATCGCGACGATTGGAATTGGAATCACTTGCGGATGCAATAGAGAGTAAAGTATGTCGATTTGCATATCATCACTAAGCCTGTAAGGAAGTAAAGATATAGTTTTTTGAAAATTAAAAATAAAATCTGGTGTTTTGTTAATCTGTAGGTTTGAAATAATCTGACGAAATGTCAAATAAGCAGGCTGGATTATTTTAAATGTCTTCTTAAGTAAAGTAATTGCATCACACCAAGAGGTTATAGCACTTGAGTTACCTTGATACCAGTCGGGAGCCAGGCCAGATAAAAGATGTGGTAGGCCAGCAAGAGCACTTTTTTCTTCGACATTCTTGTCGTTTTTATACAGTTCGATTCCAGATATGAACCGATCCACATCCGTGAGTCCATCAAAGCGAAATGGACAATCTAGGAGACTTCCTCTCGAGCGACTTGCTTCATTGACTCTTCTAATTGCTTCATAAGTTGTCGTCGCTGTAGATGAAAGTATCTCCTTGAGATCGTTTTCGCTGAGACTGTATAATTTCCGCGGTTGTGTTTTCTTAGGTCCCATATTGGGAATCGTACATAGTTGTTATCAGTTTACGCGGTTATAGTCTTCTATCCGTTGTTGGGCGCCATGTAACAGGTGAGGTTCTAAGAGAATTCGTAACACTACATAACTTTGTATTTTATTACGTATTTCTTATAACCTTCTTATGAATAAACTTAATTATAAAAACTAGCTATTAGAACATCTGTTCCAAATAGGTATATCTTGCTACAATTGAAATAAAATTCAAGCATTATTAACTGATTATTTGCTTTCAGTTAAAAAATAACTATCACTTTTTGGCCATTTTTTTAGGTCAGAAATAACTTTTATTTCTGAGCGATTTTTTTTTTGCTTAAAACAAAACTTGCTAAAAATTAGAGTTAGCAAATTGAGAGTGGTTCAATTTTATTCAGCGTGAAAACAAATATTAGAAGACGATCTTAACCACCTTTTATTAATACAATATGATGAAAAATAAACTACCAACAAACCAAATATAAAACCTTACTTCATGGAACAATTATATTTTTTCCACAAATTCGATCTTTAATCCTTAGTTATTGTTTCAAAATATGTTAAAACAAGTTGTTTAATTCTATTCATACTGATGTTGATACAAATGATCAGAATCTTTTTGCACTTGCTAGTGCGATATTCTGAATTATATTTGAAGGCATGTAACTGTTATTTTTTTTTATGTCCCATTTTGGTAAATTTACAACCTAAACTAACAAACTAATAAAGATGGAATTGAGGAGGGCATTTAAGTTAGGCTGAATAAAGGAAGGTAAAAATAAACATTTGTATATTTAGAAGTAAACAACTTGTTTTAACATATTTTTAAACAATGTCTAAGGATTAAAGATCAAATAGGTAGAAAAAATATAATTGTTAATTTTATGGTTTTATATTTGGTTTGTCGGTAGTTTATTTTCAGCTCATCGTTTATTTTCAGCTCATCGTATTAGTAAAAAAGTGTTTAAATGACCGTCTTTTTCACGCTGAATAAAGCGGAACCACTCTCAATCTGCTAGCTCTAATTTTAAGCAAGTTTTGAATTTTATTTTGATCCGGAAAAATAACACCCAAAAATAAGAGTTATTTTTAATTTAAATTTTTCACGCAACATTAATTATTATTAGGTGATTTTTAATCTGTTGTCAAATAATTAATATAAAAACAATTATTTTTCAGTTAAAAAAAAATCTTCTAGCGTTTATCCAGCGTACTAATTGAATCAAATTAGCTCACGGAATTTCACTTATGTTAGTCTGGTCTTGTTTTTTGGATGCCAACAAATAAAGAATTTCTATGATGCATTAGATCTCTTCCTGTGATCATTTATATCCTTATCACAAAAATAAGAATGATCAATTTTTTTATTTGTAATAAACAAATTAGTGCATGGAACAATTAAGTCTATCATATCTAGAACCAATAGTTGAAAAAATGAATCACTTTCTGTTTTTATTTCACTTGCAGGAAATGTGGCCGCAGGTTTTAATAATAATAATAATAATAAATTCTTTATTTATTCTGGGACATATCCCTTTAGAATAATATTAAATGTAAAATCAGTAGAGCTCTAGAGTCTTAGAGTAGAACAAAAAAAGAATATGATATTGAGTTAATAATAGCATAAATAAACAAATAAGAAAAAAAAAATGAAATTATAATAAATAATAATGACATAACTTTTAAACCTTTAAGGAAAAATAAACTTCCAATATTAATACATTAAAAAAAAATACAGTTAAAGAGAATGAATTTATATTAATAATAAAAGTAAATATAATGCATTAATACATAATTGGGTGCAAATTTTAGTTGAAAATAAGGAGTACCTATTTACAAATCTTTTGGAACTGCATGGACATGAAGTGACTGATTAGACGGGATTTAAAAGTGGAAAGAGTGTTGGAGCAATGGATGGAAGAAGGAATGGAATTCCATAAGGATGAGGATCGGATAAGAAAAGAAATGTCAAAACCTGCGGATCGGTGGGCCGTTATATATAAATCTGAAGACCGAGAACGGGTATGGCGGAAATGGATGACTTGGTAGAGAAAGTATGCCAGAAAGTACTTACGACGGTAGGAAGGGTAAAGCCACTTCAACTCTTCATAGAATCGGGAGGCAGAGGTGTCCCTCGGGATCCCGAAGATAAATCGTACAAAGCAGTTTATCAATCGTTTTATTTTTGCCTCAAGGTCCCCAGAGACACTCCCATACGCTGTACAACAGTAGTCAAAGTGGGGGAATATTAAGGAGGCAACTAGGAGTTTTCGGGTTTCAAATGGGAATAGGTGGCGAAAATAATTTAGTCGCTGTAAGGTGGAAAAAGTACAACGAGAAATATCAGAGACATGGTTTTTCCGGGAAAGAGTTTGGTCAAAAGTGATTCCTAGATTTTTTATGGTTGGATGGAACTTAATGGGATTATTATTTAGGAACAAGATTGGGATATGAGGAACAGTTTTAAGAAGGTGATGGGAACCTATTACAATTGCCTTTTTCTTCTCTGCATTCAACTTCAGCTTGTTAGCAACAGCCCAGTGACTTATTCGATTCAAGTCCTCCTGGGGTCTGTGTGGCTAGTAATAGGTCAGAGGATGGGAAGAACAGGTATATTTAGAAATCGTCAGCATAGATATGGTATTGGGAGTGATGGATAAGAAGGGGAAGTTCATTAATATAAATTGCAAATAGAGTAGGAGACAAAGAGGAACCCTTAGGGACACCAGAGGAGAGGGACAGTGTCTTGGAAGGAGGTTGACCTGGAACGACTACATACTACGCCCGATCTTAGAGGAAGGATTGGAACCAGTGAAACACCTGAAAAACGAGTGCAATGAAATTGGCGTCTTGCTGCTTCTCTTCTTCTTACCATTTACTTTATTTTAGGGTTTAGCCAAGGAGCAGTGGGACGGCGTAAGGTTCCGATTTTAAGGGGAGCATGAATGTCTAATACGGATTGTAGGTTTGAGGTAAGGGTGGAAACCATGGGATCTATAGAATTATAGGAATAAATGATGTCCCAGTGGAAAGTATCCAGCTATTATGTTTTACTGCAATAGTATTTCTCTTATAGGTTAAATAATTGCAATGTCATTAGAAAATTCATACCATTCATCGTCATTATTCATCTTCAAAAATTATTATAATAAATAATTGCTCTTCGACAAATAATAGTCAATAATTTTCTGTTCAATTGTAAATAATAAATTAGTTTATTAATTATGTCTTGAACGGATTGTTGTAAATAATAAGAAAAATTAGTTGAAATTTATGTTTTAGTTAGTTTCAGCCATTATTACGAATTAAAAACCGTAGGATTTCATATGATTTAAAAAAAAAAAAAAATTAAAACTTTCACTCTAAATAAAAACTCCTTTTACTATTACAAGGAGAATAGTATACTAAAGGGTTAATCCAACCTCTGTATGCATGGGTCACCTCCTTTTCAAATAGACAAAGAAATGGTCCGAGTGGTGCACTTTTGCTGCCGGGTATAACTACTTAAGGGTTAATAAAGATTAAAGGTTAAAATAAACCGAAGTAATAGACTTTCTCAAGAAGCATTCTAACTTATTTAGCATAATAGTCATAGTTTGTTATGTTTATGAATATGAACTCTACAACTGAAATAAAATAAAATAATTTTGAAACTTATGCTGTATTAATGTTTAAATGTTGATTTCTATCATTTTTATTTCAGCATCAGTATCACACAAAAATTGATGATTTAATAGAAAAGACTTCAGCAAGTATGAGTCAGGGTATGATATCAAAACTAATCGCAGTTTTGGAGGCTACACTATCAAAAATGTCTCGATATGATGAAGGCAGTTTTATTGGTTCAATTCTCAGTTTGACTGTAAGTTATTTTTAATATTTGTATTTTTATTTATCACCATTTATTGCTGAATTTGATAAAATACAACAAGGAAATTAGGGCATGCAATATATGGCATGAAAATAACTTGTGGAAAAGCTACTCATTCCCATCCTCCAAAAATTGATATGATTAATTTTACATCTAATTTAACAGTTAATATATTATTAAATTTCATAGTTCGAAAGATAATATAAGCACAAACAATCACTTTAAAAATGTATCGTTATTTTAATTAATATTGTATGTCATTTGAAGTGATTATTTGTTTATTATTTTGTGAACTCTGCTATTTAAATAATATTGTTATATTAAGTTTAATATAATGGCGATATATTGGGCCATTGATACAATCAAGGAGATATCATCATCTCTTAGCATTAACTCATTTTATTGACTGAATTAAGTTCAAAACAATCAAAAAGCAAAAACAAGCATTTTTACATAACATAAAAATAAAATTTTGCTTGAAATTGGCCACCCTCTAAATTCTGCCGCCAGGGGTAAGTGCCTCCTTTGCCCCCCCCCCCCGCCCCCTAGTTCCTGCCCTGCATTGACCTAAATATGTGAACTAGTAGGTATTATTATAAACAAACAATTAGAAAATAATGCCCTTTTTTTTTTTTTCCGACGGCGCTATGGTCCATGAAGGACCTTGGCCTCCTCAACGATTCTCCTCCACTGAGATCGATCCTCTGCAGCTCTTCTCCACTCCGTCACTCCCAGAAGCCTTAGGTCAGCCTCGACATCCTCCAACCACCGCAGCCTGGGTCTACCTCTTTCTCTTTTACCATTTGGGCGTCCCTCCATTATGTTTCTAGGGAGTCTTTCCTGATCCGTCCGCTGGACATGTCCTAACCATCTGATCCTCCCCTTTTTGATACACGAGACCAAATCTTGGTCTTCATATAGGTTTCTGAGTTCTGCGTTTGTTTTAATCCTATATGTATTCTCGACTTTGGTTGGGCCATATATTTTTCTTAGGATTTTCCTTTCCCACGTATTCAATAATCTCTCCATTTGCTTCGTAAGGGTCCAAGCTTCACTCCCATACGTTACTACCGGTCGGAGGATGGTCTTATACAACCTAAATTTGATCTCTCGGGATACATCTCGATTTAGAAGAATTTCCTTCAGTGACCAATAGCATTTGTTGCCATTTTGGATTCTTGCTTTTATTTCTTCTTCTATTTTGTTGTCTTCTCTAACAATTGTGCCTAGATATTTGAATTTTGACACTTTTTCGAAACTGTATCCTCCTATTATCAGAGATCCACCAGTCGTTTTTCTTTTTGATGAAATCATGTACTTAGTTTTGTTTCCGTTTATTTTGAGCCCAATTTTACTTGCTGCCTCTTCACTTTTTTTGTATGCTTTGGAAAGTGCGTCTGGTTTTGTCCCAGTTATCACCAAATCGTCAGCAAACGCTAGGTTTTGTGTCTCTCTGTTATAGATGCAACCGTCAGACCTTGTTCTCATTGCCCGAATAATTATTTCTAGCGTCATATTAAACAACACTGGGGATAAGGGATCTCCCTGTTTCACTCCTTTTTGTATTGCGAAGTCAGCGCACAATTCTCCTCGGACTTTGACTACGCCTCTACTGTACTGAAAGGTCGTTGTAACCATCCTTATGAGTTTTGGGGGACAGCATAGAGTCCTTAGGTTTTCATTAAGCTGTTGTCTTTTAATGCTGTCATATGCCTGTCTGCAATCTATGAAAAGGTGGTACAGGTCAACATTCCATTCATAGCATTTTTCCAACATGTTCCTGATGTTGAAGATATGGTCAACCGTCGATCTGCCAGGCCGGAATCCACCCTGATAATCACCTATTACTTTTTCTGCCGTTACAGTTACTCTTTTTAAAAGTAGAATGGCTAGTGCCTTGTAGGCAGTGCTCAGTAGTGTTATTCCACGGTAGTTGCTGCAGTCCAGTTTGTCACCCTTTTTATGTATGGGTATTATAATGGCTGTATACCATTCTTCAGGTATTTGTTCCTTTTCCCACATTTCCAAGACAAGCTCATATATCTCGCGTATCAATATATCTCCCCCACATTTAAGCATTTCGGCAGTAATACCATCGATTCCTGGTGCTTTGTTATTTTTTAAATTTAAAATAACTTCCTCTACCTCTTCTGGGTCAGGGGGTTCTAGATCTGAATTGACTTCTATACTACCGTGTTCATTAACTATTGGGATGTCTTCGGGATCGGGGTTAAACAGTTCCCTGAAATAGCTTCTCCACCTTTTCATGATTTCCTTTTGTCCTCCCAGGAGTGATCCATCCTTGTCTTTACAGAAACTTACTCGGGGCTGGAAGCCTCTTCTCAATGATTTCATTTTATTGTAGAAGCCTCTGATATTTTTACCCTCGAAATCCTCAATAATTGCCTTTATCTCCTCCTCTTCTTTTTTCCTCTTCTTGTTCCTGCAAAGTTTCTTGGTCGCTTCTCTCATTTGTTTATAACTTTCCACGGTTTGTCTAGTTCTTCTCTGTATCATCTTTAAATAGGCCTTCTTTTTTTCATCTACGAAGATTTGGCATTCCTGGTCAAACCATTGCTGTTTTCTAATTTTCACTTCCTTTCCAATTGTTTCATCCGCAGCCTTTATAATAGCAGACTTGATTTTATCCCACCTATTTTCTATGGTTTCTTCTTTTATTGGGTAGTTTCTCAGATGTTTCTCCACTTTTTCTTTATATTCTTTTTGGATTGCGGGCGTTTTTAGGGCGCTGGTCTTATATTTTTTACTATTGCTCTTAGTATTTTTTCCCCTCGTTCTTGTTGCCAGTTTCTGCTTGTATTTCACCCGTACCAAGAAATGATCGCTGGATACGTCTGCCCCTCTGCAGCTCCTCACATCTTCGATGTCACTTTGATGTTTATTTTCGATCATGACGTGATCGATTTGATTTTTGGTTTTGCCATCAGGAGATATCCATGTTTGTAGGTGTGGAAGCCGGTGCTGGAATGCGGTGCTTACTATTTTCATATTTTTGCTGGTTGCGAAGTCTACTATTCTATAACCATTGTCATTAGTTATTTTGTGATAACTATATTTTCCTACAGACCTTCCCAAGTTCTCTCTTCCAATTTTTCCATTGAAATCTCCTAAGACGATTTTTACATCATATTTGGACATTTTATCACATAACCTTTCTAACTGTGCATAAAATTCTTCCTTTTCTTCATCCGTTTTGTCTTCTGTTGGTGCATGTACACTTATTATAGACATATTGAAGAATCTCCCTTTCAGCCTAATGTAGCAAATCCTTTCATTTATCGTTTAATAACGTAGTATTGCTTGGTTTAGCTGTTTTTTAATCATAAATCCTGTGCCGACAATATTCTTGGTATGTCCACTATTGATAAGAATATATTTGCTTAATTCAACCATAGTAGGCTCCTTCCTCCATTTAATTTCCTGTAATGCTACCACATCTATTCCATACTCTTCCAGACAGTTTTCCAAAACACGCGTCTTTCCCACTTCTAGTAGCCCCCGAACGTTCCAGGTGCCAATTATCAAGTGTTTAGTCCGTTCCAATGCCAGATCGTTTGCCGTAAGTCCGTCCGATTCCGAGGCCTTGTTGAGGTTTTTTAGCAATTGGTTTTACACAGGTTGGGTCGCCGGCCCAACTCTGTGCCCCTTTTAGTCGCCTTTTACGACGCAGGAGCTACTCCAGGATTATTCTGACCCGATCCTGGACGGAGAATAATGGAGAATGTCCTTTACTGGAAAATATTAAACTTCTGGTTCATGCGAATAGTACTAGAACTAAAATACTTACTTAAAATAGTACAAATATGCACCCACAGATTATGTCAGTGTTTCGAAGAAAAGTGCTGATTCTACAAAGGTTTGCTACATCATTTGGATGAAATTAGGGATTGGAATTGATTATTGTAAAAGGGGATTGTAATGGCAGGCTAGGTTGTGATATAAATTTGAGAGAAGGATCAATAGGCAGGTACTTATGGGACCAAGCAATCTATAAAAACGGGGAGAAAATGGTTATCTTCTGTGTTGAAAATAGAAATTCCTTTTTTCCTCTCAAAATAATGTACCAAATTATATCTTAGACAAAAAAGGAACCAAGAAAGTAGTTTAGATTATGTCACCTACTACAAGCCTTTTTTGGAGTGATCTTGAATGTAAACATTATACCTGCATTAGAAGTTTAGACTGACTACCGTCAATTGGTTCTACCCTGGAGGAAATAAACCTGCTTTTGAAATGCTTTGCCAAGCCAAAGAAACACTTATTAGAAGTATCGTATGCCTGCTGATTTCTTATGATGTGTTGTTCTGTGAGTTCACCTCTAATCTCAGATACGTAAAGGATTTTACTTTCTGGAACTTGTAGGGGCCAATGTTGAGGAATGCAACATGGTTCTCATCACAACCAACTTGCATATATTTGATTTTTTATTCATTTACAATGATACCAAAGTCCCTGGCAGTTGTTTCAAAAGTGATGAACACCTCATTTAGTGCCAGCTTAGATCTTGCCATAATATTGAAGTCGTCAGCTTATCCGAGTAACTGCACAAGCCTGGAAAAGATGGTGCCACTTGTCTGTATTTTTAATTTATGTATAGCATTTTATAATTTTGTGTTGAACAGAAAGCATGCTAGGGTATCTCCTTGCCTTACTCCGCTGCTGGTTTGAAATACTTCAGAGAAGTCTGATCCCACATGGGCAGTCTGTAAATTTTGAATTTTTCAGTCATCTTCACCAGTCGCTACTTGGAGTTTTCTGGGACTTGAAATTTTTTTCAGCACATTGTACCAGTTCCTCTCTGCCAATGCTGCCATATGACAACCTAAAATTGACAAAGAGATGGTGTGTGGTCAACTTATATTCAGCCCCCTTTTCCAAGATCATCTGTAAAGTGAAGTTCTGGTTGGTGATTGAGTGACCTCTTATAAACCCCACTTGATAGTTCCTAAGTTCTCTCTCAACGAATGAGACTAGTTTCTCAAAAGAAACATTATTGTAGGCACATCAGTGCAGCATAATTCTCCTGTAGTTTTTATATTCCTTTTGATTTTCTTTCTTGTGCTGAAGAGATATTATGCCATGGTCCCAAACCTGCGTCATCCTTCCTTTGGTCCAGATGGCGAGAATGAGCTTGTATAACATTTTTTCCAGCTCCTCACCACCATATTTCAACAGTTCTGCCATCAATCCTTGATCCTCAACCTAATCTTGGTCTGGTGGCTCTATGTCATCACTTCTGTGAGGAGTGACTAAGGTGCATGCCTAATCAGCTCGTTCTTTGGTGAGCAATTGTTTAAAGTTTCCTACCCATTTTCACAGAACATGATCATTTTGAACGGGGAGTGTTTCCTCCTCAGCCCAATTCATTTATAGTAATAATAAAATACAATTTTTTGATAGAAAAGCACATGAATATAAATGAGTTTCTTATGTTTTTAGAATGTCTCAGGCACTGGAAAAGACATGGGGCAAGCTTACGTAAATTTTACGAGGAATTGTATGGATCAAATCAGAAGTAAAGTGAATGATGAACTTTGGATTCTTAATTTTTTTGAAGTAAGTAGTTATTGCTGTAAAAACTCTATTAAGTTACAAACATGAATACTGTGATGAACACATTCAATTATATAAATTACAATATTTATATATTTATGTACCAAGGTTGGGACTAATGAATTTGATAATGCTCTGTGATACTAGATTTGTTCTCATTGATCAGCACTATTACTGTCAATTAGTGGTTTAATGATGAGATCTGCAATGGGGATTTTGAGAAATTTCAGTGCTCTTTGAAAGCTATATATATATATATATACATAAGTTAGCGATATATAAGACGCAAACAACAACAAGAACTGTGTAACTCTTAAGGATAAGTTAAGTATTGTATATTAACAACTCTGTATCTATACATACCAGGTAGAAACGATAATAAAGTTAGTTCGTTTCTAGAAGTTGTGTCGTTAGCTTGCCCCCAAACCCCTTTTTTTTAAAGTATACAATCAGTCTAATTGTAACTGGTGCCGAAACCCGGGAGATTTCTGAGATACAGTCACATGACTTAAGCATCTCAGAATTCTAAGATTGCGAAGTACTTTTTCACGTTAATTATCAGTGATTATAAATTCGGTGAACAATTATGGGGGAATCTGAACAGCTGGCAAAGTTAGAACATCAGTTGGCTCAGGCAGCGGTAGAACGATCAAAGTTAGAGTCACAGCTGACTAAAGCGACAGAAACGACGCAACTAGAACTGCTGAAGATAAGAACACAGAACTCAGCGTTCATCCACGAGGTAATTAGCCAATTAGAACCTTTTACCGGAGTAATAGGGGACCTCGAGCATTTCATCAAGTGAGGTGATCAGATTAAGAGTTTAATAGTATCCCGGAAAGAAACAGGTACGCTATTAGCCTCCAACGTGAGACTCCTCGAAGCCTCTTTAATCGGTCGTATCTCGAGAAGAGTTTTAAATGCCATCCAAGGCGACCTGACGCACACCTGGGACACGTTAAAGGTTCGGTTGAAGAAATTATATGGTGGAGGAAGATGGACCCCAGAAGAAGACGTATTTTACTTATTTAAGGAGCGGCGGACTCAAGGTCAATCAGAAGGCGAATTCGCTGAATAACTCCTGGCCCAATATAATAGATCGAAGTACTAGATCGAATAGGGGAAAATGGTAGAAACATTTGGCCAAGCGGAGGGAGTCCAGAAAATGGAATTTTTAAGGGGAGTGATGAAGGTTCAACTAAATCACTATGTGGACCGTCCAGGCTCACTTCCAAGGGACCGAGACTTCATAGAGTGCGCACACGATCTTATAGACGCTAGGGAACCCGCTTCGAGAAGCCGAAAACGGAGTGGATGGAGGTGCGGTCATCACGGAGGAGACAAACTAATAACAACCGAAGTTTCGAAAAACGACCGAGTAAGACCCCGGACGAGAGGAGACGGAAGTCAGAGCGACGCTGCGATGTAGAAGAGACCAACATCAACCGGAACCGATGGAGATGAACAACCAGGGCTGGAGCAGCAGGCGGAACGGAAGGAGGGGCGGCAGGTGCTACAGCAGCGAGGAGTCTTCGGGAGAGGAGAGTATCCATTCTGAGCGCAGTAGCCCGGCTACGAGGAGACATGAGGTAAGTAGCGGGAATCCCTGGAGAGGAGGACCTACCGGAGCGGAAGTAGTGTCGGGACGTCCCCGTGCGGATTGAGGGCACGTTAATTGGCGGGGCAACCAACTGAGCGATTTAAGAGTAAACAATAGCGTCAAGACGGGACGGTGGAATAGGTTGAAGGGAATCAGGGATAAAATTTTTAATCGACACGGGAAGTACGAATTCTTTAATCAGTAAGAGCGGGGCAAAGAAACTGGATATTTGGGTCGGTCGGAAGCTGTGTAAATGCGTGATATCCACAGTAAGCGGTAGATGCCAAACTTTGGGGGAGACGTTTTTAAATTTAAACGAAGTAACAGAGCGAGATTCACGTATCAAAATACATATCATCGAAAAATTAATGCCGGAATACGACTTAATTATAGGATGCGATATCTTACAACGAGCCGGTCTAAAGATGAAGATTAACTATAAAACTTGGTGTTTCAAGATAGGGAAACGGAGGTATCAAACCACAACAGAGGGGAAGGACGAGAAAATTGAAATTGGGGCCGTGGAGAGCACAAAACAGGCAATAGTCCAGTTAGTGGAATGCAACGAAGAGCTGTTTTACAAAGACGAGGAAGTTTTGCCAACCACAGGGAAAACCGTACATCGGATCAACCTCAAAACGGAGACCCCAGTTTATGTCAAGAATAGGCGGTACCCCCAAGCTATGAGGGATATCATTAGCAAACAGTTAGAGGACCTTCTTACACAAGGTATCATAAGACGAAGTAATTCTCCATTTAATAGTCCCTTATGGGTTGTCGAGAAAAAACAAGGAGAATCGGGCGGAAAAGTGAAACAATACAGAGTGGTAGTGGATTATCGTAAACTAAACGAGTATCATGTCTATTATGTATGTCTTCCGCGGGTCGAAGACATACTTGATCGCCTGTCGGGAGCAACGGTCTTCAGTACATTAGATCTCAAGAGTGGATACCATCAAGTTAGAATGGCCGAAGAGGATATAAGAAACGACGTTTTCATGGGAACGTTGGCACCTTGAATTCGTTAGGATGCCCTTCGGGTTAAAGGGGACCCCGTTAACTTTTCAACGTCTCAAGGACGAACTACAGAGGGGATTAGGCGAAGACTTTTCTCAAGTGCACATGGATGATCTAATTGTTTTTAGTAAGACCGAAGATGAACATGTTTAACACTTGAGACAGGTCTTTGACAGACTACACGAGTTCGGACTTAAATTGTCCCGCGAGAAATCTAAATTCGGCTTACGTGAGATTAGGTTTCTGGGATACGTGGTTTTGCAGAACGGGGTGAAACCGGATCAGGACCGAGTGAAAAGCATTCAAGAAGCTCCTTTGCCTTGGACTATTCGCGGAGTCAGACGGTTTTTGGGCATGATAAATTATTATAGAAAATTCATCCCCGGTATAGCGGGGTTGACCCTTCCGTTAACCGAAATATTGAAAAAAGGGAAACGGTTTCAACTCGGGCCCGACCAGTTAGCAAGTATTCAGAAACGCCGGGAGATTTTGAAGTTATTAGCTTTCCTCGAATTTCACAGAACGTTTAAAGTTACCACGGACGCAAGCGAGGTCGCCGTTGGGGCCGTCCTATCCCAGAACTTTGAGGAAGGTGAAAGACCCATAGCATACGCGGGCCGGAAATTGAATGACGCCGAAAGGCGATACAGCGCAATCGAACGCGAGCTTTTAGCGGTAGTGTGGGCCGTGGAACACTTTCGCCCTTGCGTATACTGAAGAAGATTTGAGTTGCTAACCGATCACAAGCCTTTAGTATACCTAGGCACGCTTAAAGAATCTTCTGCGCGGGTGTCGCGTTGGAAGGAACGACTCGCGGCGTATAACTTCCAAACGATCCACAAGAAAGGCGTCGAAAAACGCGGTCGCTGACTGGTTATCGCGGAATTTAGTTACGAACGCAATTGAGGAAGAAAGCACCTCGGCGGAACCATTCGCATTACGTTATTTACGCGAATGGGCGGAAGGCGGACCCGAAATTCCGTAAGTCTAGAGCGAACCGGAGGAAAACTAGACTCCGACGGATAGGCCCCAGGAGCTACCCGAAATTGACGAAATTATAAACGATAAGAAGCTTCAGATCATTATAAAATCGAAGCAGGACCCGGGGACGGAGACTCGGGCGAGCATGTACGAGGGGTTATCAACCATATTAGTTCGGACTCCCGCATCGATAGATGACAATGATCTGGAACGCATATTTATGGAATTCAGCAATCACGGACGAAGCTGTTACGTGTATGTGGGAAATCGATTAATAACGGAGAGATTAAAGAGATTATGGAGACAGGAAAGGATAGGAGTGGGCTATTATTTAATTCGGTGTTTGCGTCAAGTGGAAACAATTACCGACCCAGCGGTCCAACAGAACCTCGTTACCGACCACCACACTGGCAAAACGAACCATCGCGGAATTGAGAAGACCCTACGCGCTCTGAAATTATTGTACTTTTGGAAATATATGGCCCGAACCGTACGTGAATGTATCGCGGTGCGAAATATGTCAGCAAGCGAAGTATGATCGCCAACCACCGGTGGCTGAGCAAATAGCCATGGCCACCGCGACGGAACCCTTACGGTCTGTGCAAATAGACATTTACTCGAGCGAAGGGCAATCATGGGTGACAGCGATAGATACTTTCAGTAAAATTGCGATGGGCTACCCAATCGAAGCGAAAACACCCAAGGCAGTATGGGAAGGAATATTACAATGGTGGGTGACCTACGGAGTACCGGATGAAACTATATCAGATTGTGGTAGAGAATTCGATAACTCTATAATTCGCGACGAAATTAAAACGTTAGGCATCACATGGCGGTTAAACACCCCCCCCCCCCCATCACATCAAAGGTAGAGGCGCTGTGGAACGGCTACACAACACCTTAGGGGAACACCTTCGGTTACTCAAGCTTGGACGTTACCTCGACCCATACGACGCTATGCCTCGCGCGGTGATCGCATATAACAACACGATCCATGCAGCGACGGGGTTATCTCCGGTGGAAATCGTTTTTGGACAAAGGCGACGTGACAGAGGAGACCTCATCACAACTAATAACGCCGAGCTAAGGGCGAAACTATACAAGGCGAGAGTTGAGCGCAGAGAAACATGGGCGAGAATCAGGGAAAAATTAATCCGCGAGAAACAGATTCGGATGGATAAGGCGAATAACCAGCCTGTAGTTTATATATGAGTTACAATTAGACTGATTGTATACTTTAAAAAAAAGGGGTTTGGGGGCAAGCTAACGACACAACTTCTAGAAACGAACTGACTTTATTATCTTTTCTACCTGGTACATATAGATACAGAGTTGTTGATATACAATACTTAACTTATCCTTAAGAGTTACACAGTTCTTGTTGTTGTTTGCGTCTTATATATCGCTAACTCCCTCCCTCCAGTTCCTTCTCATGGAGGATCTCATAAACTATAGTAAAACATCTGCTTATCTTAAGCTATAACTATATAACAGAATACTTACTCTAGTTACAAAACTACTACATAGCTACACTATACTAACAGCAACCAAAAACAAAAAAAAAAAAAATTCTGTACCACATCTTACATTGTTTAATTGATAATTTACCTTTTCTTTATTATACAACTATATTAGAAACATAAAAAGTAAAAACATAAAGTAAAACATTCGTTCTGTTACGATGTGTCCTACTGAGCGCAGCCGCCAGGCTCGAGTTCTGATGCTATCCTTGGTACGCGTAGTTCTTCAAGGTGAACCGTACGCGATCAAATGGGTAGTTCACATCCCTGGTAGTGAACAAATTATTTTCCCTTATCGTTGTGACTTTATAGGGACCCTCATAACGCGCGGCCGTTTTGTTTTTTAAAAGTTAAGTATTGTATATCAACAACTCTGTATCTATGTATACCAGGTAGAAAAGATAATAAAATTAGTTCGTTTCTAGAAGTTGTGTCGTTAGCTTGATTTCAGTTTAAAAAATCCATTAAAATAATGTACTGGAAGGCATAGGTTCCTATTTGAAATTTTAAAGTTGTACTGGATCTGAGAGACCCCGTATATTTTTTTTTCAAAAACAGGTTGAAATTTTAAACTAGGCTGAAAAATATTAAATACTTATTTTTTATAATGTTGTCGGTTCAAGAGAAATTCAGCCGGGACATCTAAAAAGGACACCATGTATATATATATCATTTTGATTTTGATATATATATATATATATATATATATATATATATATATATATATATATATATATATATTTATTTACATATACATATATATGGGTCATTTCAAAATTATGGATTATTTTAAGCTCATTTTTTTAAAAGAAAAAATCCCCGATTTTGGTAGTTTTTTGGAGTGTGGGCGTGTGGTGATATAAAGGAGGTTGAGGTTTGACCCAACAATCCAATTTCAATAGGGATGCTTGGGTATTGTTCCAGTAGTTTTGCCAAGGCTGCCAAATCTTGTTGCATTTCGCATTCAATGCCTTCTGAGAGATATTCCGGAAGATTGTCAAGTTCATCAAATGGCAATTTATGGTATCCCAAAAAATATTTCCTGCAGTCAAAAAGTACCTCAGTAGTTTCCTAACTAATCTGTAGAGGTTCTCTTTCATACAAACCACTTAATATTCCTTCATAGTACCATGGAAGGAAGGGAATGTTAGTGATAAAGCTTTCTTCGTTGATTCAATAACTTGTTCATCAGGCAAGAGAATATCTACTTCCCTCACGTAGAGGGAATCTCTTCACAACTTTTACAAAGCAGTGGAAGCTGTCAATATCTTCATTTTAGATAGATAAAATAAGAACTTTATTCTGGAACTAGGTCCCTTAAGAATAACAGAATAGAATAAATAAAACAGAAACAACATCTGGCCATAAGATCACAAAATAAAGATCAATTAATGTTTACAACATTTTCAATAAAATTTTAAACAAACAATATAAATTCTTGTCTTGAAAAGAATAATTAATGTCAACAAAAAAAAAAGAAAGAGAAAATGAAAAATACAAAAATAAAGAGCTGAGTATCAAAATTGCATTAAAAACTGTTATTTACTTCTGATCTAAATTTAATCTAAAATTTAAATTTCGTAATTAGAGAGCATCATTTTGGAAAGAAAGAAGGTGTTCGACAAGGAGGGATTTGAATGAGGATAGAGAAAAAGCATGGCGGATATTAGAAGGAAACGAATTCCAGAGGGTAGAGGAGCGAGCAAGAAAAGAACGTTTGAATGTTTTGGTTCTATGTGTATAGAGGTCAGAAAGGCGCCTTCTTGTTGCCAGTGAGTGGACTGAGGATTTGAATTGTAGGAGTCTGTAGATGTAGGAAGGATACTGGGAGTTGATGATTTGGTATAGGAAAGACCCGAGGAAATATTGTCGCCGGATGGAGAGGAAGAGGCACTTTAACTCGCCATAAGGATGGGAAACGTGGGACCGCCTCGAGGTACCGAAGACAAATCTTAAAAAAAAGTTCATGATTCGTTTCAATCTGTCCTCGAGTACGATCGAGAGGCCACACTGCCATAGTCAAAGTGGTGGAAAATAAGAGATGATACAAGGAGCTTACAAGTTGTTTGTGGAAGATGTCGGGAATGATGGAATCACTTGAGGGTACTTATTGACCGTCAGGAGATTTGGGCGATGTGAGGTTTCCAGGACAAGGTTTGGTCAATAGTAATACCCAAGTTTTTAACTGAGGAGCTGAATGCGCTGGGGTGATTATTTAGGATTAAAGTAGGGAAGGTGACGTTGGATCTGAGGAGGGAGTTGGAACCAATAACAATAGCCTGAGTTTTCATGCATTTAACCTTAATCCATTCAGGTTTGCTCAGGCACTGATCCTATCTAGGTCTTCCTGGATATTGGCAAACGCTACTAATAATTCGGAAGGAGGAAAGGATAGTTTGATTTGTAAGTCGTCGGCGTATTAGTGGTGGGAATAGTGGTAAATTGAATTAGGAAGATCATTGACATTTATTTGTTTAAAAACTTTCTTATTGTTATTATAATTTTCTTTTATAATTCTTATGTTTTAATGCACATTTAGTGGATATTTTATTTATTTATTTTACTTTTAAAAAACTTTTCTAAATTTCTATATTCAAATAGAAAAATAAGAAGAAAAATAAAATTCTCTACACTTCATTACTAAAAATAATACTTTGAAACCAATAATACTGTAATTTTTGAAAATATTATAATACTGTTGACCTATTAATTAAAAGTAAAACTTGATATAATTATATTTTAAGAAGGAGATGGTCTGGGTGGCGGACAAGAATAAAATAAAATTGGTGTAACTATTTATTTTATTTTATTATAGTAACTTTATATTTATTTACAAATAATTTATTTTATTCTTTACCCCCATCCAGACCAGCTCCTTCTTGATTTAACATATGGCCAACAATCAATACACAGAATAGTTATATTTTAGGTTTAGATAAGGCAAGGCTCTTCTCTTGGTTGGAACTAGGTATTAAATTTTATCACTCTTGCTTGGCTATCTTTTAAACAGCAGCCAATCTGTTAATCCAGAATCGGCAGTATAGCAGTATTGCAATGACCAATTACAATACTGCTATACTACCATTCTTCTAAATTACAGTAATTGGTAAGTAATTGCAATTGTAATTGAAATTTCTTTTTGCCCTACGCTGTTATGTTGGAAGCACATTATTTTCTAAAATGCTGTTAAACATTTTTGATTTATTTTATATAACTGCCTTTTTTGACATAAATTACATTTTTTTTATTTGTTTTTAAGCAATGGTACACTGCACAAATTCAGATGCTTTGCAATTGGTTGTCCGAACGAATTGATCACTCATTGCATCCTTATCAGTGTACCTGTCTTGTTCATATAGTGAAGGTAAGGAGTTTTCAGTCTATTTGTTTTTATTGAGAGGATAAAACTTAATTTTCTTTGCTAATCAACTTTAACAAATTTCAGAAACTTTATTCAGATTTTGAATTACAAGGAGTAATGGAGGATAAACTGAATTCAAAAACATACCAAACAGTTGCTCAGCGCATGCAAACTGAGGAAGCAACATGTGCCCTTACCATGAGTACAAGAAGAGAAGAAGAGTGAGAGAATCAGTTTTGTTCTTTAGACTTTTACTTTATAGCACTCTATATTATTTTCCTATTTGAGATTTATTGGTTTGGTAATGATAAAAAGGTGTGGTATGAAATCTTTTCAAGTCATAAATTGTTCTTGTTATATTAAAATTTTGCAAGTTCCCATTTTTCCTTTATTCAAATATATGAAGATCTGTCATCTACACCAGTTTTAAATATTAGATAATTTTGAAGAATTGCCCAAAATAGTGTTTTTTTATTTAATAATGGATGACTATTCCATGTACGATGGAGTGGTGGTATCAATTTGAATTATTATTTCTGGAATTAATTCTGTGAAAGAACTATAAAACCTATGATTTGATCTTTAATTTTTTTTTTACTTCCACTTACCTATGTACAAAATATATTGTAAGGGAAAATATTGTGATTATGAAAAAATTTGAATCCAAGTTTTCAATGGAAATATTGAAATATTCTCTGAGTCCAAATGACCAAGTATCACAAAATGGTGTGTGTGTGTGTGTGTGTGTGTATGGTCAGTCCAATAAGTTAAGTTACAATTACATTTAAGTACATTGAAAAGTTGTACAAAACTGAAATTACTTATTTAAGGTAGGTATATATCTAGGATGTTTCAGCAACTTTTTTGCCAAAATCGATTTACTGGAAGCGTCACTTTATATCATTGATTTTATAATTTTCTTGAAAAAGGCTCTAAAGATCTTGATCAAACTTGTTATATCAATGTACAATTATATGTTCTTTAATATCAGCTAGGTCCTATTCTCATTGAAATATTTTGACTGGGCTTAATTGCCAAATTTTCAAATTGGTTTCCTCTAAAGTACATTTAATTTTGTTTATTTGAAATAATTAACCATCTCTCATTAATATTAGTAATGAGAAAGGGACAAATATAAACTATGAAAGAATTTAATAATTAACTGAAGGAGAAAAAAGTAGAAATATTTTCCTAGGTTGAAAACAAATTTCCAGAAATAAGAGTATAGCCCAATATATAGGTACATCTCAGCATGCATTGATAGTGGCAAAAGATTTTTTTTTAGGATTGTTTGGTATGGTAAGGGGAACCTGAAACTAAGTTTGCGACCTCGAAAGCCCCTGTAAGAACTTTTGGTTGGCGAAAAACCTTGAAATTTTGGCACTTATTTCAGTTTTTTGCTTATAACTCAAAAACTACATATCCTACAGAAAATTTTATTCTTACCAAAATTAAAGTAGACAAAATTACCTACAAAATGCACTGGTTGTAATAGTAAAACTTAATTTTATATGATCTTAATCCTTACCTACAGATCTTTGAAGTTTGATGAAATTTTCCAAAAAATCTTAAAATACTGGATTTTGTTCATTTTGACTTCTAATATAATCGTTTATGGTGCCTATTCTATGTTTTTAATTATAACTTTGTTGTAGAAGTATTAATAGGATGTACATACATGTATTTATATATATTGACATAAACATTCTCATATATATAGTATATATATAGCAATATAAGTTATAACATTAACCGGATTTTGCTCATTTCGACTTGTATATGATCGTTTATGGAGCATATTATTTTCTTTAATTCTATTTGTTTATGGTAAATAAACATTAATTATGTTGTACAAGTATGTAATAACCATAGTTACCTATAATATGTGAATATATTTACAAAAATATAGTTTTGTGGTTTTCAGGAAAATTATAGTGAAACATTGAAAAAAAAAGTAGTTTTATTTACAATATAATTGATCAAATTTAATAGATATATAATCATAAATATTTACAATAATAATAAAAGAATATTTGTCAATAATTCATATAATTCTTAGACGTTTTGAAGGCCCAGGTTGAGATTCCTTATCCTCCGCAAATGCCTGTTCCTCCTCTTCAGCTTCGGTAATATTTTCTTTTTCCTCTCCTTCTCCTTCCTCGTCCTCCACATCTCCGTCAATGTCATTTTCGATTTCAATTGGTGGGACGTTGGAGCAAGATGTGCCCGAACAATTCTTTCATATTGTGGTTCACATGAGACCAAATTTTCGGCAGGAGCACGCACTGTTGCAACCTTTTTTGCAGCTGCAAAATACTAGTTGCAGCAATGGCTGGGATGCAGGTTCTTTTTTCATTTGAATGGGGGTGAGACCGAGGCTGTCCCGTTTCCACCCCCATTTTAATGGATCTAAGTTGTTGCCCAGCCAGCACTGAATTTGAAAAAATGTCCTAAAACTGTGTTGGTCAGCTGCGTCTAGTGTTGGAAGTAGGCTGGGAAAATTGAACCTTGTCTTTGTAGACATTTTGATGAAGAGGTAGTATCTTAAGTCATCAATTCCTTGCACAACTGTGGTCGCTTCAACACCATACAGGCCCATCAGAATTTTCCCCCCTGCTCTACTGAGTTCGGCTGCTGAGGGAGTTCTCTCGTAAAATAAAGAAGCGGGTTCTTTCAGGGCCGTTTTTTTTTTTTTTTTTCAATAATAGTTCATATCTTTGTTTTCCCATGGCCAAATGGAGACAACGTTGTGTCACAACCAGGGAATGCATGCTCAAAAAGAAGGTATTTAGGATCATACTGATATGATGAGGTCGAGAAATATGGATCATCTTTGCCACCACTCATCCTGGTTTGAGATGTACATTATTTTTGTTGGAATTGGAAAGCCCTTACAGCACAACGAGCACATCAGCATCCTCACTTAGGATAACAACAATATCAAAACTGCTCGACTGTGAAAGAGCTGTGTTTACAATGAGTACATTGGCGTCCTCTACTGCCTCTAATACTTTCATTGAGCCTTTTTCAAAATATGTTTATAACATTTGAATCAGACGGCTCTTGTTAGATTCATTCTCCTAGAACTTCTTTTGGGAAATAGCAGGGAATGTTCTCTCATCGAACATGATATTGGCTAACGTATTTATTTTGGAACGACGGACCCTTTCTGAGCTTTTCGTATCTTGCTGTTTCGGATCACTTGTGTAGCCATCAAACACGACCATTACTTGTGATCCGCATTGCCTCTTGACATAGGTGAAGTACTTCATGCGGATAAAATCAAAAGATTCAGTCCTATCCCACACAACTTTGTGAAGGAGTAAACCTCCATCCACCATAACCATCTTATTTTTCAACGACGTCTGGATATCTGCAGGCTTGAAAACTGTACAGTAATGATTTCGTTCCCTTTCGTAATCCCTCTTCACTGATCAAAGATAAGGGATAAGGTGTCTGTTCATAGGTAAAGTAGTGCTTTAGATCTTCGTTGGACAGTTAATTGACTGAACTAAGTAAGTTGTTAATTGACTGAACTAAGTAAGGTGTTAATTGACTGAACTAAGTAAGGTATTATCTACCTGTCCTAAGAATAATTTAAGAATAATTTAGTGCATTTAAGTAGTGCCTCAATTAATTGATTCTTTGTGTAGCGCCATTCTGTTCAACTCCAACTCTCTCATTCTGATATATCCCTCTCTCTCTTTCACTTCTCTAATATGGCAAATGGGCACATTAATGTTATAACTTATATTACTATGTATACTACATATATGTGTGTGTTTGTCAATACATGTATGTACATCTTATTAATACTTCAAGGTATAATTAAAAACATAGAATAGGCACCATAAACGATTATATAGAAGTCACTGTTACATGAGAGACTAGCGATTTGAAACACAAAATTTGAAACACACCAGCTATCCAACCTATATCTGTGATGACAACAGCTTACACATGATCAGCACGATAATGAAAATAAGGACTGAGACACTCAATCTCAACAGGAAACCCTGGAGTTTTGATGATAGCACTATCTGTTCGCTCTGCAACCTCGGTGTGCCAGAAGACGTTTTCCATTTAATTGCAATTTGTCCAATTCTGAGGGAATTTAGAAGGGACACGTTTGGGAAGAACGAATTTTCTGAAAATAAAGTCGGAACATTATTGAATGGAAGAAACTATGATTCACTTTATAACTATGTTAAAAGGGCAATGACTTTTAAATATGATTATTCATAGATGTGGAGTATGTTTTGTTCTTTTATCTTCTCTATTCTTGTTTTTTTTTATTAAGAGAGTAAAAATATTTGAAGAATATGTATATATTAAAATTGTAGTTAACTTAAGTCACTCAAGCTGATGGGATATCCCAAGCTTTATGTAAATTTATTTGTTATGTTTCCATTATCGAGTAGATATGAAAAGAAATAAAATTTACTTCATTCATTCATTCATATATATAAAAGTCAAAATGAGCAAAATCCCGCATTTTAAGATTTTTTGGAAAATTTCGTCAAACTTCAAAGACCTGTAGGTAAGGGTTAAGATCATATAAAATTAAGTTTTACTATTAAAACCAGTGTATTTTGTAGGTAATTTTGTCTACTTTAATTTAGGTGAGAATAAAATTTTCTGTTGGACATGTAGTTTTTGAGTTATAAGCAAAAAACTGAAATAAGTACCAACATTTCGAGGTTTTTCGCCTACCAAAACTTCTTGCAGGAGCTTTCGAGGTCGAAAACTTAGTTTCAGGCTCCCCTTACAATATCAATAGGCTCCCAAATAATCAAAAAAAAAAACTTTTGCCACCTATTAATGCACACTCGACCCCTCTCAGGGATACCTATATACTGGGCTAGTAGTAATATAGATGTAAAATATACTGTTGGAAAGCTAAAGATTTTAGAAAAATTAATATCTAGCATATAAAGTCATAGAAGGTAATCGAAAGTGATAAAAAACACTTAGACTTAAGTGATTATTGTAATTAATAATTTCTACTTTTGTATTATTTAATGGGAACTAAATGGAATTTCCTTTGAAACTAAATGAAAACTTTTAAAATTTCACTAGCCCTGCTTGAGCAGAAATCAATTTCTACTCAAAGTAGGGAGGTAAGTGAAAGTTGTGTGATGCATGCACTGTACCAGATTTTTAATACAGAACCTGCACTTTTTGCCGAACTATTTTTTGATACTACTCTCTAAAAATGAGACATCCTAAAAAATATTGAATAACCAATAATTGACCGTAAAACTTTATGAAGGAATGAGATGGTCCATGGGCGGTCAAAAAAAACTTTTTTTTTTATTACCGCCTCCCGGACCATCTCATTCCTTCATCCTAAAAAATAGTTCTCATGTTTGTAGCTGTTCTCTTTTCCAATTTATCCAACTAGTTTTATCTGTATTTTTTTTTTTTTTTTTTTTTTTTTTTTTATGGCAGTTGGTTGTTTTTTCCCTATTGGTTCAAGAGCTAACCCAGCACTATTTTCTTAACTTGAAGGATCAATATTTTACATTCTGTCCTAGAGCAGTAGTTTTTCAAAAAAGACATATGATCCACGGGTTAGGGAGGCAATCTTTTTTGGGAGGAGGGATACTAAAAACAATTGTTTTCACAGGAGTCATGAAAATTATTTTGTCACCAAATATAATTGATTGATCTTTTTATACTTTAGTCTTCTGGGACTATAGATCAAAGTGATCCTTGGGGAAATCCTCCAACCAAAGAAAGAAGAATTGATATTGCTCATGATGCCAGGCCACTGGTTAGTTGGTAACAGTTAGACAGCAACACTAGTTTAAGTAGTCATATGGAGGGAAATATTACAACTGGTTTGGCTGATATTGGTAAGGTGACTGAGGATTTCAAAGTCTACTGTGAAATAAGTAGATCTTTGGTTTGAAAGCTCAGATGCTGAAATCCGTGAAAGGGCCCAGAAGAGTCAACCCTAGGCTGCTCCATTAAATTGGAGGGTCCATTAAACCTTCAGATATAAATTAAACATGCAATATTAACAAAGTGAGTTAAAAATTTGAAATATAATTTAAATTTTTTTATCAATATATATGTAAAATCTATCAATAAATAAAAACATGACAATAGATAGGTAAATAAAATACAATTAATGATGTGCACCGAACAATGGAAGTCTGGCTGACCACATCCGCTTATCTAGATACTTGTTGATTAACCGATTATATTCAATTCTTAGCGCAAAGTCAGTACTACTTCCTTCTGGGTTATATCTTAAGTCTTTGGACACAGGTACTGCTTCCAGGACTTGGTATAAGGATTTCAAAACACTTTATATTTGTCCTCTCTTATCATGAATATCCAGAATATAAGCATATGAAATCTTTAATCAGGTGCCTTTTTGAAACAAAAATGTCAAGTTCTGAGGATTATCCTGGTGTGATCTGTGACTTTGGTGCCAAATCTCTAAAAAATCTGTCCAGTAGGCTGGATGAAAAGCCGCAGATGGCTGACGGAAAGATTTAAAAAAAAAAATTATTTCTGGATTCTACATATCTTGAAACTTAAAATCTCAAATTTTAAGGTGGGCTAAATTTTATTTTTCTTGGATAATTATAAAGGTCCATTATTGAAAACAACAAACAAAAAAAGTAAATTTTCAGAGGGACCTTGTGATTTTTTTTTTTTTTTGCTGAAAAGGTGGTAGCGGATCGAATAAGTTTGGGTACCACTGTTCTAGGTGATTTTCCTCATCTCTCATTTTGTTGGATAATACTCCTTTTGTCTAGTTTACCACTGCAACTACTTTTGTTAAAAGATGTTTTCATAGCTTGCATTCATTATCAAATCACTCATTTTTCCTTATGGGTTTCACCGTTTTTGGTGCTAAGGCTATTTTTGCCAGTTACTCTATTTTTTCTGCCTTTCATCAGTATCGAGTTTACTCCTACAGGAGAATTATACGGTTTTCTTAACATATTTTTTTTTAAGAGAAATGCTGCTTCTTCTTCCTGAGAATGACAAATGCTGCGATTATATTATTATCTGTTTGAATTTTATTTCTGCTACAGAGATATCTGACTATATACTAGACACTCTTAATTTTCTTACAGCCTTCTTAGAACTACAATGTCTTGACTCTATAAACATGTTCAACTTGATTTACGTTTCTTTCATCTGTTGCTCACTGCGTTTATTTATGAATATTTGTATCAAGGAATATTGTGCTTTTCATCACAGAAATTTTGGATGCTATAAACTGAATCTTTTGCTTAAGTATAACATACTGGTATTAGTACTGATACTAGTATTGACGGGGAGAACTTGTCTGGCAAGTGAGCCTTGAGGTCCTATTTGCCAACCCCTGGTGGCTATCTTTAGATTGCCACCCCGTACTGAGCAGAGCGGGAGTGTCAAGATTCATTTCTCGGGACCACCGCAAAATAAATATTAACTGATCGAGGAATCGAACCTACAAAGTTCTACACGGGGCACTCTGGGACCTTTGCCCTATTGTGGTTGGCTGCCACGTTCTCTAGGTATTACATAGATAAATTATAATTATATGTTGACCATGAGCTTTCATTTAATTATTTTATGTTGATGGAAAAAAAGAGTAGTAGAAAGGGATGTGCCCTGCTGAACATCACAGGAGAGAAGAATGGATTTGGAAGTTGAGTAATTAGGTGTAAGTATAAATTGGGAATAATCAGGTAGTTATGGGTAATTAGCTTTAAGAAGGTAGAGAAGGATGTGGTGATCAACAGTATTGAAGATTTTGTAAATCAAGAAATACAGGTGCCATTAATTTTTATTAGTCTACAGCTTTATAAAAATCTTGGGTAATTTTTAGGCAGACCAACTGATATTAAATTCAGATTGAAATGGATTGAGTATGCTTTCTTACTTGAGATTGGGGGCTGCAGTAAAAAAACATAGGCATTCTAAATTAAATACAAAGAGAAGGGTGGTTAGGAGGCCTTATTAAATAGGTGAACAAAGACAATCTTCCAGGAAGAATAGAAAATGGAATGCTGAAGGGAATTATTATAACTGTTTAGTAGGCAATATAGAACAGAGATGGGCACTGCGTTTTTATTTGAAATATCTTTAAAATGGAAATTTCAAATAATTTTCCTCCAATAAATTATTTTAGTTGTTTTCAAATTATTTACTTACAAATATATCATTTGAAGTATATTTTCAAATATCCTGGTTTAAAAATTAATTATTTGATAATATTTTGGGGGTTCCAGTACCAACAGTAAGTGAGAGTGGGAGGAGAGCTAAGAACCATTTTCAAACAAGACTAGCCCGATTTTGATAAAAGTTGGTATACATGTTTCTCATTGACCAACTAAAAATACTTTAGGACTAAATCCATCCATTTTTTACTATAGGGGTGAAAGGGGGGGAGTCGGTTCAAAGATACCTTTTAATGGTTAGTCCAATTCTGATGAAACTTTGTATACACATTTTCCATTGACTAATTAAAATACTTGTGACTAAATCCACCCATTTCGTTCCAGAGAGGTTGAAGAGGGAAGGGCTTTCATAGCTATTTTTTATTGACTTGTCCAAAATTTTGCTGAAACTTGATATACATTATTATCAATGACCAACTAAAAATGCTTTGGACTAAATACATCCAACTTTTACCATGAGGGAGGGTGGGGTTATGGCTACTTTTCATCACCTAGTTCAATTTCATTGAATCGATCCCATGGCATTGTCCAGCTAAAAATATTCCAAGTCTGAATATACCTAACATTGATTGGAAGGGGAGGGGTATCAGAACTACTCTCTATTATGATATACCTGTCATAAATGTTTCTCATTGTTTAGTTAGAAATACATTCAGGCTAAATCAATTCAACTTATCCCAAGGAAGATACGATTAGCCTGATTTTGATGAAACTTGGCATACTACTTTATTTAAATTATTGTTATTAGTTTGTTGCTACAAGTTGGTGAAGAGTCCTGGCCAGCTTCCTCCAAATGTCTCTTACTCTGGTGGCCACCATACAGTCCCTGATGCCGAGCATAATTCGAGCATTGTTTGCCTCACCATATTATTATGCTGCTCTCTCTTTTTCCTCCCCTTGGTTGTCTATTTGGCATGCATTTGGGTATTTTGTAGGATTCCAATCTCTGAATATACCCTAACCATCTTAATCTTCCTTGCTTGACACTCTGTCAGGAGCTTTGCAAAGGTCACTTAACTGGGTTAGTTTTGATTCTCTATGAATCTCCATCCTTAGTTGGGTCATATATCTTTCTCAAGATATCTTTCCCATTTATTCAGAATACCTTCATTCCCTGTAGTGAGTGTCTATGCTTCACTTCCATACAATACCACCGGTCTGAGAACTGTCTAGTTTGTCAATATCTTAAGCTTTTCAGTAAGGCTCATATTATTTAGTTCTTCCCTAAAAGCACAGTAGCATTTATTACTTGCTGTTATTCTTCTCTGACTTCTTCATCCATTTCATACCTTGTAGTAATAACAGTTCCAAGGTACTTAAATTTGTTTAAATTCTCCTCTATTTTCTTTGAATGTTCTAACTGTTTTGTGGGAGACCTAAATCCACCTGTCATATTTTTAACTTAAATGCTACATTTTATTATTATTTATTTTTTTAATTTTATGAAAGTTTTGAGAACTTATGTATTGAGACTTACATATCGTCATTGACACCGTGAAACCTTCTATGTGTCAGATGATTTACCAGAATTGCTGTAAAATATAATTTTAGAAACTAATTATAAACATTCCTACTGTGAAACTATCCATGTGAAGACTGTCTTGGAAGTGTCTCATGGATAATCACTAGCGGTAACTATTGCGAATGCAATAAATACTAACTATGGATGGATTTTTTAAAAATCAAGTTACAGTTTTTTAACACGAGTGATTTTCATCAGCTTATAGAAGATGAAATATTGTTTCAAATAAAATCTAATTTCAAGGAGCTGCTGGAGGACAGTGAAGAGGAGGGGACCGAAAAGGAGATGACATCAGAACTTACAAAAGATTGGGAGGAAGACGACTTCATCGGCGAAGAGGAAGTGGAAGATGCAATCACTTATCTTAAAATAGGGAAAGCAGCAGATAAAAATTGAATCTTCCCAGAAATGGTAAAATACATGGGAGCGAAAGGAGTGGAAATGCTTCAACACTTACTGAACCTGATATGGAAGAGAAAGGAAATTCCAAAAGAATGGGAGGTGTCAGTTATAGTTCCCATTTTTAAAAAAGGTGACAATAGGGAGTGTAAAAGTCATCGAGGCATCTCCCTTCTTAGCATACAAGGCAAGATTTAAACCAGGATCCTAGAAAGGCGGCTTAGGAAAATCATGGAACCAATGCTGGGTGAGGAGTAATATGGCTTTAGTAGTAATAGAAGCATGCAGGACCTCATTTTCATAATGAGGAAGATATCCGAGAAGGTAATAGAGAAGGATAAAGAAGTCTGTGCCTGCTTTGTGGACTTAATAAAGGCATTTGATAGAATTAAAAAGCAGGATCTTACAAATGTTCTAGAAGAAAAAGGAATTGGAATAAGACTGAGAAAAGTAATTTTGAGTCTGTTTAGGGAACAGAGAAATGTTGTCAGAACACGCAACTACACGTCAAAGGAATTCCTTACCACTCAAGGTATTAGACATGGGTGCAGCCTCAGCCCATTGCTTTTCATTATAGTATTGGATTCCACCCTTAAAAGAGCACAGATGAAAATGAGGCCTTACCACCTGGGCTGCAGAAACCTCAGGCCCACATTCTTCACACTTTTGGCTTTTGCTGATGATGTCATTATCTTAGGTAATAAATGTAGCAACCTCCAGCTTAACCTCAGAGTCCTTCAGGAGGAATTAAGGAAATTCAACATGGAAATAAATGTTGATAAAACAAAAATTATGAGAATTGAAAGGAGAGCAGAACGAGGAGATAGAATAGTCTGCTTAAATGGTGTTCCTCTGGAACAAGTCATGGACTTTAAATATCTCGGCGCCCATTTAAATGAGTACATATGGATAGATGGAGAGATCCAAGAACGTATAAAATGTGCAGGAATGTGCTTCAACGCCCTTAAATTAGGCTTTATTGGAAAGAGAAAGGATACAAAGAAGAGAGTCTTTAAAAATGCCTTTCTCCCAATCCTAACATACTCAAGCAAATCTTGGAACCTCACCAGCAAACATAAGAGTCAACTCCAGGCTATGGAAATGAGATATCAGAAAATTTGAGAGGAAAACAAGAAGGGAACGGGTAAGGAACGTGACCATAGGAGGTAATCTGGACATAAGATCAGCAGCAGACATCATTGAGGAACACAGGATGAGATGGCTCAGGCATGTTTCCCGTATGATTGAGAATCGTATGGCCAGAACTACATACGAGACCAACGTGGAGGGTAGAAGACCTCGGGGAAGACCCAGGAGAACCTTTGAAAAACAGTGTTAAAGAGGCCTTTGACCAGAGAGACTTGGAATGGACGAGGAGAAGGTTGTTCGTTTGCGAGCGAGAAAATTGGATCAAGCTATAAGTAGCCTCCTCACACTGTTTAAGCGGTAGAGAGGAAGCGATTATATATGTATGTAATAAAATCAAAATCACATAACTGGTTTTTGGTCACATAGAAGATTTCTCGGCGGCAATGAAGATATAATTTTTTTTTAAATTTTGGAAATATGTTTTAAATTGAATTTAATAATCTATGTCGCCAAGCTTTTTTGATCTGTAATTTATAAATTGTGTGCTATATTTGATGAATTTTTTGTTTTGTTTTTTACTACCTATATGCTAAGTAATAATATTTAATCATTTTCAGAGGTTACTTGGAAGGGGTAGATGATGATGAAACTATCAAAAGTAAAGTCACAGTAAGAGATGCAACTGGAGAAGATGCAAATTATGTTGCAAAAATTAGTAATGTAACAGCTAATGTTGTTGGTAGAGTTGGTAATGCTTTTGGAAAAGGAATAGGAGGATTTACCAGTAAATTTGGTGGTGGTAGTTCTTGGTTTTAGGAATAACTTTCTATCTTGTTATTTTGTATTATCTTGTTATTGTATTTTCTAGATAAAATTGTTAAACCGTTATGTAGGTTATCTTAGAAACTGTAAACTAATAAGACAAGTTACCCTAAAATTGTTATAACAGTAAACATGTGAAACATCAAAATCGCTCTAAACTTCTGTATAATCTAATAATTTGTGATAAAGTCATTAAAGTTTTTCTAGAATATGCACCTTTTTAAAGGATAAATGAAAATTCTTTTTATTACATAGCAATATAGGCAATATTTTATTGCAGGTCACATCAATAGTCAAAGACAGTGCCTAAACTCACATTTAGGTTTAAAATAATTCTGTGCCCAAGAATAAAATGTTATGTAGTGTGTAATAACTCCATTTTTAATAATATAACACTTGTCTAGTTGCATTATTGGGCACAAAAATTTGCAATAAAGGCGAGGAGTGAATGCGAGCTTGTACAAACATTCCAGTTTCAGGTGGCATTGTATTAAAAAATTTCAAAATTGTTATATTCCTTTGTTGCTTATGATTATTTATACATTTATTTCAATTTTTTAGTTTAATAGTTTTCTATTTTCTTCTTTCAATAAAATTCTAATACATTTTGAAATCATTTTCGTGTAAGAGTTATTGAGTTTAATTTGTTTTTATATTCTTGTATTTTTTATAGAAAATTAGTAATCCTTTATTATTAAAGATTAGGTTGAAGATGAGCTAGAAATCTATTGAAAATAAAATTCACAGTGAAATTGATTTATATTATCAATGCAATTTGTTAAGTAATAAACATATTTTTATTATTGAAGTTTGATGTTTAAAGCATTAAATTTTTGCAGTGAATTTTTACTGGTAAACTTCTATTGTAAATTTTGTATTTTAATTTAAGTTTTTTAGTAACATAAGAATGCCTTTGACTAGTGTTGCCATTATATGAAAATACTGGTTGATGTAAGTGCTTGCCCCTCGCTATGCCCTCACTCCCTAATAGTGTGCCTTATTTATTAAAAGTAGAAAAAAAAAAATTCAACTTGGGAAAAAAAATATTGTGACTAATAATTTTAATTTTTTTTATCTTCACTTTAACATGATCTAGTTTTATATATTTATGAATTTCCCCTGAGTTTTTTCATTCAGATTTGGTTATTTTATTTATGTTTAATATTCTATTTTGTTCACAGATATCAAAGCTGGTTCTTTTTTAATAATAGGAAAGTTTTAAAGACAACCATGTTTTTCCTTATTAAAACCGAAAAGAATTTATTATAGAATAACAAGTTCATAAATGTTTTAAGAAGTTGCTGTTTTTTTTTTTTTTTAATTTTGATTTACCTACTGCTATCAATTAAGACTATCAAAACTAATTGAAAATTGAAGCGAGAAATTGATTGAAAAAAATCGATTTGAGAATAGTAACTGTTAGCTGACTAAGCATTCCCTTATGGGAGTTTACCTTGACTTAATTTTTCTTTAACTTTATAAAATGTAGTATTGATTTTTATAATGATAAAATTATTTTTCATGAGCTTATGTATATGTGTTTATGAGTTGAGATATTTTTATATAGAAAGGTTTTGTGATTATTATATCACTCCATGATGGTTTTAGTGATTCATAATATAATCATTCCATAACTTCTGTTAAAAGCTTGTTTTATGATTATTTGATTTCTTATCATATTTACTTACACTAACTATACTTAGTACATTAGTCCTATAAAGAGACAGAAGCTCTCTGTGGAGTATGTGCTAAGATTATAAATTATATATATATATATATATATATATATTTTTTTTTTTTTTTTTACTATACTGCCTTGGGAAATTGTCGATGAATTTCCAATAACAAAATATACTACCTACCATATTTATTAAAATGGTTGTATTATATTTGTTTATTATAATAATTAATTTAAATATATTTATGAATATCCTTGCTAGAAAATTGGATTATTAGTTTTGTATTGTTATTATTCTTAAAGTTACAGGTATATTTAAGGTAAAGTTAACTTATGTGTACAATTTATTTCCATTAGCCAGTATTTGAACTTGATATATCTGTAATTTCTTTTCTGGTATAAATTATCAATATTATCTTATATTTTATAAAATTATTTAATAATAGAAATAATATTACACTTGAATTTTTAAAACTAAGGCTTAATAAAGTGATCCATTTTTATAAAAATAGGCTTTATACTAAGATTGATTCAAAATTATTCCTAGTTACTACGGAAATTAGATAGAGTAGATTGAAAATGAAAATAGTTTTTGAAATAACGTATAAATAGCAAATAATTGTATTTTCTAACTTGTGAATTTTTTAAAAATTATTATTATTTTGTGACAGAACGGTATTCATACTTATACAACTATTCTTAAACATTAAGACTTTTTTTCTATTCTTTAGAAAATTTAATGTGTATGGATTATTGTTAATTATGGCTTACTTTGTGGTCTGTTCATAATAATAGTTCATTAGTGTTATAATTTATTTACTATTTTTATTTTAAATTTCTATGCAATAATTAATTTATTTATAAATTTTTTATTAATATATTTTTATTTATTTCTACACACATTAAAACACGCATACACTCTCATAAATACTTACACACATGAACACATACAAATATAACTGCAGAGAAACAAAGAATCACTGATGACTGTATTTTTATCATGATGACTGCCTTTATAACAATGAGTAGTAGATTTTAAAAAATATATAAAAATAAATAATTAAAAAAAAACAAAAAAAAACTGGTTTCTTCTAACGCTACAAGAACCATCATACTATTGCAGTATTGGGTTTTTCCGGTGCCTATTCAGAAGTTATTGTTATTTATTATAGTACTTCTATTACTCCTAGAATTCATCATCAGCACTGCAATAGTGGGAGTTCATTGTTATGTGGTTATTAAGGCAATATTGTATATTTAAATTGAATGTAATCAGCTTGTTTACATATGAATTTGATGAGACAGTTATTGTGATTATAATGCTATTTGTATACTGCTATTTTCAAATAGTTTTATTCTTGTAATAAAGTAGTACAAATTTAATATAGTGATTATTTGTTGGGCTAAGTAATGTTTTAGTGATATAAATAATAATAAACTGGTTTTTATTGCAAAAAAAAAAAATCTAGCTTTGTTTCCTGGGTCTCTTGCAAATGAATTATGTTACGTATATTATAATGCTTAAGCTGTTTGAAAATATTAATCAAGGCTTGTTTTCAAAATTTACTTTAATGACTAGTCACATGAAAGAACAACAACTTAGTTTTCAGATTTCAGAATTTCAAAGCCTAACATGTTCAAAGTTTATCATGTACAGAATTTATCATAAGGCCTAGTTTATTTGGGCTTAGTTTTGATCATTAATACTTTCCAATCATACATATCCAATTTCTATGTTGCGTGAAGATTAATATTAACACTGTCAATAATATGGTGAATATTGATTAATAGGAGCTAGTTTTATTTACTAAATTATAATAGGCAACATTCAACACTTTCCCTTCTCTCAGCTTTATCCACATAGTGTGAATAGCACATATTAGTGGTTTGTAGTGATTAAAAATATATACACAGTGGAGTCTTGATAATCCAAGTTGGATGGAACCGGGCCACCGGTTTATCAGAATATTCATTAGGAAATGAAAGAAATTTTTGAATAAAATCACATTAACATGCATTTCGGTATGTATGTACATAATTTCAAAATGTATATTATATTGATGAATTTCAAACTTTGTATTTAAAAATAATCCTCTATTGTCCTCTGCTTTTGTAATCTCCATTTCGTCAGAGAGTTCCTCACTATTGTTACTCGCAAGCCACTGTATGAGTTTTTCAACATTGTCACCTTATTCACAGCCGGATATGTCCGATCTCAAGTGCAATAAATCTTGATTATCTTTAGTATTACCATCAGGTTCTGCATTACCTTGTATTGCCTCTTTTTCTCTTTGGTTTCAGAATTTTTGTACAGTTTTCCTGGTAATAGGAATCCCAACCAATCGATTACATCCTTAAATCCTTAAGGCATCTTTATTTTCGGGTTCCCTGGCCAGGTTCCTCCTTTCTTTCTTATCGAGACTCCACTGTGTGTATATATATATATATATATATATATATATATATATATATATATATATATATATATATATATATATATATATATATACATATATATATATATGTATATATATATATATATATATATATATATATATATATATGTATATATGTGTATATTTATTTTTACTTAACAAGCATTAAAACTGATGTGTATTTTCATTAAACTCCTTACACTCTAGTTGATCCCCTACTGTGCCTCTTGTCCAAATGAAGCTCAGAAGTCCAACTGAATTTCCTCAACATTCCTTCTTAATAAGTACTATCTAGTCCATATCTGTTATCTTTTTTTAAATTACTTTACAAGTGTTTTAATTAATCTATGCTTGAATAATGTCCAATAGCACTCTTGGAATAAATTAAAACCCATTGTGATATACATACTTACATTAAATGATTGGTAGTACATTAACTAAGAATGTATGTTTGTGTTACTCCACTGGAATTCCAAGCAATTTCTTTATTGCTTTTCACTGGACCTATTTAAACAAGGTCTAACAAAATCAATTTTATATATTTATTTTATTATTATGAATAATTCATGAAATAAATCATTATGGGAGTCATAAAGAAATCTGTAAAAACTGGATATACCAACATTTGGTGTAGGTATTATGTGATGTTTTGATAAAATAATATAGGTAATTCAGCAAATTTGTATGAATGTTCTTCTTTAATATTACATAACAAAGAAAAAGAAAAGCTGTTGTTCAACATCTCTTGAAAAAGATAAGAGCTTTATTTTCCTGATTTTAAGTTAATCAGTTGTGCCTATTGTTATGTTAGTAGAACTGATTTAACAACCATACAACAAATGGAAATAAATGCATTTGCTTTAATTATAAGTGATTATAAACTCAAACTTTATATAGTTACAATTAAAAAAAAATAAAAATTATAACCTGGTGGTTAAGATTTAAAATATTTTCGGCTCTCAATATTTGTAGATGTAAAATATAAATATCTATAACTGTATGTATGTTTTTGATTCCCTTGCCATTGTTTTCTTTTAAGTCAAGAGAGGTTAACAAAGTTTTTTTGAAATGCTTTTATTTATAATCTTATTTCATGTATTACCGCCCCTTGTTTATTGAACTATATGATGTTGAAAATATACATTTCATCTACAAAAATGTAAGTTCTTATACAGGAGGTTTTTAAGTGTTCGTTGATTCCAGTTCACTTCCATTAGGGAAAAATAAATAAATTGTCTATTAAAGTAAGATTTTATTGCACAAAAAGTATCGTTAAAATTTTGGTTGGGACATTGTTTCTTTTCATGATATGACCAATTCTTTATTATTTTTATTTTCTAATAAATTTATACCACTTTTTTTGACTTGATCTCTGGCATACATTTGCATCTTCTTGTTTATTTTTTTTTTGTTCATTTAAATATTTTTTTTTAATTGGAAAAATAATGTGAATCGTTTAAAAGAATCCTTGGTTTTTATTATTTTTTAAAGTTTTTATTATGTTACTCCTCTGGTACTTCAAAGGATCTTAAATGATAATGTGATTTTGTATTTAACTGATCAAGAATCAAAATCTGGTAGTTTTAGAATACATTCTTCAGCAGTTTTACTGTTTTTTATTATTGGTAAAACCTTATGTTTGTATCCTAAGTTTTTTTTTTATGAATTTGTGTTTATAATTTAACTTATAATTAATAATATGACTGATGTTTTGAATAAAAAAAACAAGAAAGTCAGTCATATTTTGTTGGTAAGCTAAACTCATGGGCATAATTTCAGCTTTTCAACTGGAATGCCCTCACGTGTAAGAGGGATCCGGTAGTCCTCCCCCGGGTAATGTTATGAAATTAGCATTCAAATGTTAGTTTTTTAAGCTTTTTCAGACTATTTTCACCACAAAATAATTGCTAACATTCTCTATTTACCCTAAAAGATTCATTATTAATTACTTTAATTAATATCCAAAACATTTGTAAAGTAGATATCATTTACATACAACTCTAGAGTAGGCCTATTTTTCTGGGTTGGACAATTCTGGAGTGACAACTGCCACCCCCGAATTACACCACTGGCTAAACTTAATTAGTTAAAAACTAAATTAATACTAGCAATAAATTTATATAAGCATTTGTAAATATGTAACATACATCCTGGAAAATCCAATCACTCTGTTTCTCAAGACATTTATCCTGTTTTAAAATATTTATTTTTCTCACCATAAGACAATACATAAATGATTTTTCCAGCTTTGTATGTTCCAAACTTTTATACTGAATTATGGTTAAATGTTAATTTAATAAAGGTGGTTTCATTGATATTATTAAAGTTCTTAAATTGTTATTCAGCAGTAGTCAATTATTAAATTATAGAGATTACAAACTGTTACTTTCTTGATTTAATGACAGATATGCCATTTCATTGTTATTAATATTATTTCAGTTTGTAATATTACTATAAAAAAAAAAAAAAAGTTTCTTGTCAACATGGTTGGTTAAATCTTATATCAATATCATGTATAATCCCCACACCATTGTTATTATATATATATATATATATATATATATATATATATATATATATATATATATATATATATATATATATATATATATATAACATACAAGTTGATTACTATTCATTATGTATATTTGATTACTATGTAGTTATGTGATAGATATCTTCTGTATGAAATAATTTATTACTTAAGCTATGTTGTTTTGCTATGATCTTAGTATTTTATCAAAATAATGTATGCCTATTTAATATTTTACTCCACTAAAACCAGGCATTATGTATATACTATTGATTTTTCAATAATGAAGATTTTTAAGATTTTCTTTGTTTTCATCTTGAGCATGCTGGTTATCTACGATGAAGGGCGAACTATATAATATAAATTAATAATAACTGTATGAAGTATATTACATTTAGGAAGGCTTCTTTGTGAATGTGTTATATTTTGTTAATTGATGTGCTTGCATAATTACTTCGAGAATCTATTCTTTTTGATTTGTGTATTTCCTAGTTTTAAATAAGTTTCAGGCTTTACTATTTTTATAATATAAATCTTGTACTCTATTTACTTCATTGAACTTATTTAAAACGTATTTAAATTGAACATTGCATTATAAGCAAGTTTATAATGTCAGATCAGTTTAAAAATGAACTGATGAAAAAGATGAATTCTTTTATACTTGAAATTTAGACGATATTTATGGAAAATTTTCCTGAATCAATACTTAAATACTGTTTTTAATATGGTTTATGTTATTCTTTTAACTATTTTTATGGGTTGTTTAGCATGTCTTTAAAAACAGCTATCCAGCTTATTTCAATTAATAAAGGAAAATTATGGTGGTTATATTACAGTTTGGCAAATGATTAAACCTAAAATTGTAACAATGGTATTCGATTATTGGTGATGAAAATAATTTAATGATGTTAGAGTTAGATTATTTGTTCTAAACAAAATACAGATTCCTAAGTTCGCAGCTTTATATAAAGAATGATAAACTTTAGATATGCATATTTCCTTGTTACAAAATCATTGGCACTCATGTTACATTGATTATTAATTTAGAAATCATATTAGATTATTCATTATTATGTTCATCAAATATTATTACAGCTTTGATAGATATTTGCAAGAGACTTAGGTTTCATTAAAAAAAACAAAAAAAAAAAAACTTGTTTTTTTTTTCCTAAAATAATAATGATTAAAAAAAAAATGTGAGAAAGGTGTATCATAATATAAATATGTACCACCTTGGTGATAAATAAAAAAGTACTGTTTAAAATATAAAAATTTCTATTTTAAAATTTGTTATAATTTAACTTTCATATTTAAATGCTTTAATTATCATAAATACAGTGTTACATTAACTTAAGTAACATTGTGTGCTATGAAAAACGTATATATACATACGTATGTGCTGGTGTGTGGATTAGTCTGTCCGGGTGTATGTGTGTGTGTGGTTGCTTGAAAAATGCTTATAGGCATGTATGTATATAACTTTACAATACCAGTTATTATAAATGGCACGGCCTAAAATCTTTAAAAGTATCTTGTAGTATTATATATAATAGGTAATTTCTTTTTATCCTATTTAAATCTTACTAGAGCATAATATTAATATTTATACAGTTTTATTATTTTGGCTATAATCCATTGGCAACCATAAAAGTGCTTAAAATTAGCTTTTATAGTTCTAGTTGTGTAAGATAGACCTTTGAATTAATTTTAAAAAATAAATAAAAGGAAGCTTGTTAAGTATCAATATATTTTAAATTATTTTAATTAGATACATATGCATTGTGTTCTTTCATTTAAAAAAAAAAATTATTTTCAAGTGCCCAGTTAAAGAATGGCTTTTTATTTTTTTTCATTTAAATTTTGTATTTTAATATTATTCTGAACCACATTGTTTACATGAATAAGAAATTTTAGCACCATAATTATATCAATCCAACCATTGAAAACATGCTACCAACATTATTTTTATGGTTTTTAGTAATTATAATTTGTTTCTAGTCATATCCATGTCCCTTTAAACCAAATTTCTAGCAGTATATTCTCAGGGAAAAATTCCTTACCAAAGACTTTGGCATGGATTAAAAAAAAGACTGTTTAAAATATGGGTTTCTCTTGTGTGTTAAATTAGATAATTAATTAGGTAATGTATTGTGCCTATAGTGTAGTTCTGTGTAGACTTTACCTACATATAAGTCATATTTTAATTGGGCCAATTTTATCATAGTGGCAAATGAATTGAATTTCACTATGTTAAAAAAAAAAATCAATATATTTTTATTGTAATATTTCATACTCTCCTACTTTTGAATTGTAATAATTTGTGAGTAGTAATAATTTGTGAAAAATAATAATTTTTAAGGAGCTTTTTTCTGTTAGCCATTAAAAGTAATAAAATAATTGTAATAATAACTATAAAGATAATAATAAGCTAACAAAAAAGAATAAAAAATGTATCAACAGTTAAACATTGTGATTTTGGTATTCTATAGATTAAATGTAGGCATTAATAAATACACTGATGAAATCATCAAAAACCAATAAAAATATGTTACTTTGTTTTTATTTTCTCTGTAGTACTTTGCTAATGTTAATGTGCTCACTTTTCAATTGAGTGTCATGATTTATGTATTGATCATTTACCTTTTTTAAAAAGTTGTTTGTATCATGTTTAAGAAATTTACAGAATGTTTTCCATTACTCTTTTCACTTGAATGAACCCAGTATATAATACAATAAAAGGTCTTAAGAATAAGAACATACCACAAATATTTGAATAGCTCTTGGAACTCATATTTTCTTGAAAATAAAAATTAGAAGTCATAAATTGTGCTTTAATTAATGATAAATAAATGGCTTTAATATGACTGTCTTCTCTTCTTTTTTTTCTGAACTATTTACCAATACTAATTGCCACCCAAGATATTTAATTAAATTGTTTAGTCTAATATATTGTTCATTTAAATTCTTTAATATTTCAGTATTCATAATTACTAATTTAGTAAAATAAAAATCCATTTCTATTTTTATACAAACACACTTGTATATATATATATATATATATATATATATATATATATATATATATATATATATATATATATATGTATATATATATGTGTATATACATATGTATGATTTATAAAATTTTAATTTCCGCTATCAAAGTTTTGTTACATTTTCACTGTATTGAAATATCTAATTTTCTCTAAGAATTTCCTATATAACTCATCTGCCTCATCTCTAAAATTTTTAGTTTCAAATAAGTTATTAATTAAGAGTTAAACAAGTTAAATTTATGTTTAATTTTATTTTTATTGATTTCTGAATCAATAACTTGGGAAATTGACTGTTTTTCTTTATTTTTATATTTTCTCTATTTATTTCATTTCCATGTTTTATGATTCATCAAAAGAAAATGTGATGTCTGGTATTATGAATAAATTGTGTTGACTGTCCTGACCTCTTTCATATTAACAATTGTGTAACTATATATTTCCTGTTTTCTTGTAAAAAAATTGTTGATCATCATTTTTGAGGTCACCTTATTTTTTACCATCAATAAAATTTGTTTGGGCACTGCCCAATCTTACAGGAGTGATAATCTGATACAACTTAAATGCTGTTAATTTAACTTACCCATCTTTCTGTTGCTACAGAATGGATTTCTAGAAACAGTTAAGGCATTTAAAGTTTTATTTTCAGTTCAACTCATGAATACATTACATAGTGAAAGGACAATAGAAGAAACCTAGTTATTATTCGTAATATTCCTGTTGTTTTTTTTTTTTATAGTGAAGTGAATTAGTTTAATTTAATTTTTTTATTCAGATCTAAACTAATTTCATGTTAACAGCTTGAGGGTTTAGATTCTTGTAATTATGGATTTCAATTGGTAGATGGTCACAGGTGTCAATCTGGATTGGCTTAAATTTCTTTGTTCCACAGACCCTTATTACAGCTAAGGTAAGGCTACTGTTTTCGGTTATACTTATATATATAAAAACATTGATTTATAGTTATATTGTAAAAAAATGACCCTCTTCACATTTTTGAGATACATGATCAATGACTTCAGGTCTTAAATCCCTTATCTATAAATACAAGCTGAGATAAAAAATTGCCATGTTTATAGCTTAATGGATGAAATGATTGATTGCTTTTAGAATTAGTCCAACTAATTATGTATTGTTGAATAAATATAGTGTGTAGGATATTTCCTTATTTTATTTTTGTCTCAATTGTTTTAAGTTTTAAGCATGCATTATGGAGTTCTCCAAATTACATACCTTACTATGCTGAGATTAAAGTTAGGATTATAATAATTCTCAATCTATAAGCTATTAATAACACATTGGATGCGGAAGGTTCTCAGGTGAGGCCTGTCTGTCTTTCTTAGAGATGGATGGCCCTTAGGTAAGACCTGTCTGTTTTTCTTTAGGGATGGACGGTCCTCAGGTGAGGACCACGCTCCTTGATCTCCCTATTTCGTTCTATCCCACCATCTGTGATGAGATTATTTGTTTCTATTTAGCATTGGAGCACAGTGTTGCCAGATCAGTTCTGTATTTCCCCCTTAAAACTCTCTAAATTTTCACCTAAATTCACCAACATTAACCCTAAACTTATCTACATTTTCCCCTAAATCCACCAACTTTAATCCTAAACTTATTTAAATTTTTTCTAAATCTACCAACCCCTACATTTTAATTCTTATTTTTCTATTATTGAATAATTAATAGTTGATCTTAAAATGTATATGAATGAATGAGATGGTCTGGGGGGTAGTCAGAATAATGTATCATAAATAGTAAAAACTATTTATTAGAAACCGACGTTTCGAACCTCTTTGCAGGTCTTCATCAGGGCTAAATAAACAACATAGAAAGCAATGATATATACAGCAATAATAAAGCAATGATATATACAGCAATTATAAAGCAATGATATATATGGTACAACAATAATAAAGCAATAATATATACAGTGAATGACATTAAAACTTACAAAGTAAATACTTTGTCAATATTTCATATATTGTACAGATATTTACTTTGTAAATTTTAATATCATCCACTGTAAATATCATTGTTTTATTTTTATTTTTTGTTAGCTCTTATGAAGACCTGAAAAGTGGGTGGAAACATCGGTTTCTAATAAATAATTTTTACTATTGTGACCCATTCTTTTTGACCTCCTCCCGAACCATCTCATTCCTTCATATTTTTCTATTAGTTTAACCAAAATTACTCCCCAGTATAAAATAAAAATAAATAATTAAAAAGTATTTAAGGTTTATTTTATTTTATTAATAGGTCAAATTACTGATTACAAACAAACTTGAAAAACACGAAACAAGATACAACAGAGATGAACGTTAATTATAGCAAAAAAAAAAAAATTATTAGTTCAAAATTGTCGCCATTAAGGTTTCATCATATAATTTATGGAATATTGTAATATCAGAATATTTAGCATAAATCTAATATGAAGTAGTTTTATAATAAACTAGTTTAAACAATAAGTCAAAGTAATTATTAAACAAAACTAAAATTGAATATAATCTAAAAAAAACAGAATCCAAAAGTTTTGGTTAAAATTATCCCGTTACAGGTTTAGCATTACGCTAATAAAAATAGTTTTGATATTAGAAAGTACAGTATGAGCTAGGAATACAATTTAATAATAATTAAATTGAGAAAAAATTAAAACAGTAATAAAAAGTTAATAATGCAACAAATAATTAACAAATAAAGTTATCAAAATAAAAGAAAAATAATTTACAAAATCCGTAAATTCGATGTATTTTTATTAACTTGTGCGAAATAGAAAAGTTAACCATTGTGTTTAACTTCTTATAATAATTGTTACTAAAATCCTAACATTCAAACATTTCTAATCAGCTAAAACTGGTGGACATTTAACAGATAATTAAAAAAAAAAAAAAAGACTCCAAAAACAAATACCCTAAAAAAACCCTAGAAATTTTCTAACCCTAAAAAAAAAAACTCTAGAAATTTTTTAACCCTAAAAAAACGCTAGAGGGTGAAAAAAAAACCTAAATCTAGGGGAAAAAAACCCAATGTGGCTACACTGTTGGAGCATCGAAAGTAAAATATCGATATTTTTGCGATATCGCGAAACCATATCTCGATATCCACCGATAATTGCTAGGAAAAAATCGATATATCGAAAGGAAATGGATGAAAAAGCAAATAAAAGAGCATAAAATGAGTATAATGTTAAATCGCGAAAAAGGTTATGAAATAATATACCTAATTATTATTTATAAAACAATATTTTTATTAGTTATGAATCATTATAAAAAAGATGATAGAAAAGAATTATACTTTGGTAAAAAAAAAAAAGTTATTACACATTTTTATCTTGAAGACTTTTAGCCTTATTTCATATTTATAATCTTCTACAAGTTTTCCAATAATAATACCTTTAAATTTCTAAAACAATTATTTATCTTATAACGTTTCCGACTGCAATGTGCATTCTCAAAACATTCATCTAAAAGCATGTAATTCATTTGATATACATCTCAGTAAAATATTACTGACACCATAAATATATATATACCATTTATATTATTATCTATTTGTCTTTACACGGGATTAATTATCATTATTTATATATAAATCTTGTCTACTAATTATTTTTTGGTAATTAAATATTGTTTATTCTTATATTTACTGGTAAAATTCAGTATCGTGACTCCAACATGGCAGTCGTCTGGATTTTTAAGACCTGACTGTATTACGAGCTGCGCGTGCCTACAACAAATACTCAAACCATCGCGGATCCTTATCAGTTGAAGTTGGGGCCTTACCGTAGTTTAAATTATTACTGCTTTAATTAGGTTGCAGCTGTCGAATTCCGCTCGCTACGCTCACTCAAGAGATAAACAAATGCCCAATGAATGCATATTCACAAATACTAACAAAATTAAAAAAAGATAATTAAGAATAAGTATGCTGATCCTTTGATTCGCGGACCTCCGGTAATCAGGTGGACCAAAGTTTTAGAGCCTATGAAATAGTGTGCAGGAATAATACTTTTATAGTACATTAATTTTAATAGTAAAATAATAGCAAAATCATTTTTTTAATAACAATTGATATAAAATAATATTAAAAATCAATTAAAAAATGATCTAATAATAAATAATCGTCTCAATCACGGCAATATTGCTGTATATTGCAACAACTTTGCCGGCAATACTACTGCAGCCACACGTTGCCGGAAAATATGGCCCGTGTAAACAGCCCCTAAGTGGAGACATGGAAAGGGAGAAGCAGAGGGGAAGGGCGTTGACTAAAAAAAAATCTCTACAGTAAAATGTACCGTTGTAAGAATTAGATACCATTTTCAGAAGAAGAAGAATCAACTTGTTCAAATTTAGAAGAATATATTTGTTCCAAAGGAGAATTCTTAGTATGTTATTTATATTTCAGTTTTCATTAAATATTTATATCGTTATTATTTATAACATTTGCAACCTATAATTTGTTAACAACTAAAAACCTAATCAATGCAAATTTGGATTAAAATCTTGAATTTCTTATCATTCTCTTCATGTCTATGTGTGTTTATTAAATCGTTTTAAATTCAGTTACAGCATGAAAATTATTAAAAACATATCAAATATGTGTTATAAGATTCAGCAAAACCATAAAAATTGAGCCATTAATAATTTTGTCTGAAACATATATGATGTCTCAACTCAAAACTCCGCGTCTGGCTGTTGTATAGCAAAGTGTAGCGATCATCCCGAAAATTTAAACTGAAAGTTGGTAAATTGTCGTCAAAAATTACCCATCGAACATACATCTGGAAGTAATTTAAAAAAATAGTTATGTCTCAAGTTATGTCTAAAATAGTTATGTCTAAAAAGTTATGTCTCAACACAAAACTGCCCACCTGGCTGATTGTAAATGTAGCGAAGTGTGCGCCAGACGCGCCCACAGTGTGCTCTGACATCCTCAAAATTCATCCATCAAACATATTCCTGGAACTGGTCTTATTTCCTTCCAAATATTTTTCTAATTTCAAAATTGCACGTCTGGCTACTTTAAAGTGTTGCGAAATCTATCCCAGACACTACAATAGTAAGTAAAACTTACTTTTCTGCTCTAGGTGGGGTATAAGCTTTTATTTTTTTAAATTGAGTATATGGGTATAGACATATAAAAAAAAAAAAATGCTAACACGGGTGACCTCGCAAGAATTTTATTGCACCCAGAAAACCCCAAAATATTTTAACCTTTTTTTTTTTTGTATTCGCCAATAATTCCTAAACGGTGCATTATATCGAAATAGTTGGGATATAACAAATTTAATAACATTGAATTCTACGTCGAATAAGTACCACAACACAATAATTAGGGTAATTGGTGTGGTGTGGTAATTGGTGGAGATATCATTTAGGAATGCAAAAAGTGGAGTAATTTTTGTTTTCAGGTATATTGTATATTGTTTTCCCTATCGTGAAAAATCCAAGTCTTCGAGCTCCTCCTTCCGGTGAGTTTTTCCGCCATCTTGAAAAACCTCTAAGATAAAGCACTTTTTGTAGTTATTCGCTACTAACTCACTTCCATTGCATCTAACGTGAACATGGGTCATTACCAATTTTAAAGAGCGTTAAATTTCCAGCAAGTTTTGTGTATTATATTGCTTAAAATTCGGAATAGCTCCTGAGATACGGGACCGTACAAATCTGGCAAAATATTCAAAAAACGAAAAAAGTTTGATTTGTTTCCGCCCAAACAACTATTTTTCAATGCAGTTTACTGAAAATAACCAGTCTTGAAGGGAATTAAATTTCCGCCAGGATTAATATAAAATATTACTCTTAAAATACGCCAAGACATATTGAAATAACAATTTTAAAGAATGTGAATGTAATATCATCATTAATTTATTATGTATGTGATATTTACATCTAGTTCATACATAAATTAATTTAATTAGAAAGTTTTGATTAATGGAGAGAGTTGAATTAACTGAAAAAAACATTGTTCTTCCATCGCTTTATAGAAAAAAGGAAACATTGCAAGGCAACTTTAGTTGTGAAATGGATTAGCAGAAATATATATTATTTTTTTAAATAATCTTTTTAATTTACTTACCACCAAGATAAGAAAAGCATTACAAATTGGTTCAAATTTTCGATGTACAGTTTTCAACGGATCGATGTTGTTGTTTTTTAGTTAATTCAACTCTCTACATTAATCAAAACTTCTTTAGATTTTTAAGTACCGGCTAAAATTTTTCTTGCTTTCACTATCTATTATTTCCATAACCATTGAAATCATCGAACCATATGTTAAATAATTATCAAATCACCCTTTCTTTACTGTTAATAATAACTCTTAAATTAATTACTCGTATTTAAATTCATTTATTTTTTCTTGAAAACTCTGTAAGCGTTGCGGAAATATATCTATGATGAAAAATTAATTCTAATTAAATTAATTTATGTATGAACTATATGCATATATCAGACATAATGAATTAATGATGATATTACATTCAGGAATACTAATTTGAATAGCGGATGATATTTTCAGTTTCCAGTCCACATTCTTTAAAATCGTTATTAAAATTTGTCTTGGCGTATTTTAAGAGTAATATTTTATATCAATCCTGGCAAAAATTTAATCCTGTTCAGGACTGGTTATTATGCATTTTTCAGTAAACTGCATTGAAAAATAGTTGTTATGGCGGAAACAAATCAAACTTTTTTTCGTTTTTTGAATATTTTGACAGATTTGCACGGTCCCGTATCTCAGGAGCTATTCCGAATTTTAAGCAATATATATCATTTCCAAGTCAATTGTAACCTTTTCCAAATCAATTGTCACCTTTTCCATTTCAAATGTAACCTTTTCCATTTCAATTGTAACTCTTTATAAACCATTTGTCACCTTTTCCAATTCAATTGTAACCTTTCCATTTCAATTCTAATTTTTTCCATTTCAATTGTTACCCAACTGGACATGAATTAATTCAATATTATCTATTTTATTATTGAAAAATAATTATTTTAATTACAATAATGACTTTAAAAATAATTTTAGCATGTTCTTTCGACATTTTTTTCGTTTATTAGATAATTTATATCAAGTGCTAATTTCAAGTAGTTTAAATTTTTTAAATCAAGTTGTTGTTTATTCATTCTTAAATATACATTATTTTTATTTATTTAACAAGGGGAGGGGTGGATTTCATCGATTTGGTAATTGCTCATTAGGTTTTCGAATTTGCTAATGTCGAATTAACTACCCAAATTTTGTTCGACCGCGAGCATTTCTACTTAATTATTAGTTTTCAAAATTCCTCGGTATAGGCATCGTTTCCAAGGTTTTCAAGGACGCTATTTTCGAATTTACTATCGGATTGCCGATAGCGCATGCGCATTTCGATTATCCGTTGTTTTTGAAGTTTTCTATGATAAAGGGATCGTTTATTAGTTTTTCGAGGGATCTGATTCCATTTTTTTAGTTAGATTTTGGATCGCGCATGCGAGATTTGCATTTCCATTACTTTTCTATGAATTTTCTATGATGGATCATTTATTAGGTTTTCGAAGGTTCTGATTCCGTTTTTTAATTGAATTTTTTTATCGAGCATGCGCATTTCGAATAACTATTACAGTTGACATTTCTTTATTTCTATGGGTTTTAAAAGGTTCTGATTAAGTTTTTGGAATTGGATTTAGAATCGCCCATGCGCATTTCCCTATATAAACGCTCCAAAACGCGCATAGGCGATCCCTATATCATAGAAAACTCCAACAGCAACAGAAATGCAAAACGCGCATGCGCGATCCAACATCCAACTAAAAAATGGAATCAGAACCCTCGAAAACTTAATAAACGATCCTTTTATCATAGAAAACTTTAATAACAACGGAAAATCGAAAATTCGATAGGAAATTCGAAAATAGTGCCCTTGAAAACCTAAAAAACGAGACCTCTACCGAATTATTTTGAAAACTAATAATTAAGTAGAAATGCTCGTTGCCGAACAAAATTTCGGTAGTAAATTCGACATTAGCAAATTCGAAAACCTAATGAACAATCACCAAATCGATGAAATCCACCCCTCCCCCAGTTAAATAAATAAAAAATAATAAATATTTAATAATAAATAAACAACAATTTGATTTCAAAAATGTAAACTACTTGAAATTAGCACTTAATATCAATTATCTAATAAACGAAAACAATATCGGAAGAATATGCCAAAATTATTTCAAAAGTCTTTATTGTAATTAAAATAATTATGTTATAATAATAAAATAAATAATATTGAATTAATTCATGTCCGGTTGGGTAACAATTGAAATGGAAAAGGTGACAATTGATTTGGAAAAGGTTATAATTGATGTGGAAATGCTATAATATACAAAACTTGCTGGAAATTTAACGCTCTTTAAAATTGGTAATTCATGTTCACGTTAAATGCAATGGAAGTGAGTTAGTGACGAATGACTGCAAAAAGTGCTTTGTCTTAGCGGTTTTTCAAGATGGCGGAAAAACACACCGGAAGGAAGAGCTCGAAGACTTGGATTTTTCACGATAGGGAAAACAATATACAATATACCTGAAAACCAAAATTACTCCACTTTTTGTAATCCTAAATGATATCTCAAATGAGCTAATATGTCAATATCGGAGATCGGGAGAATGGAAATTGGGAGAGGTATACTTCATCAAATTTAAAAGATTGATACTTAGAGGACACAGAACTTGATAATTATACAACTTTTATTTATCTCATGAGTTTTTCTCTGACAGATATCATTTCCAAGCTACAGAATCGCATGTAGTACTCTGTCTCAGTATTTGACAGAGTTGGACAAAATCGCTGTTGTATGACCGTGGTTTTCGACCACACCAATTACTCCAATTATTGTGTTGTGGTACTTATTGGACGTAGAATTCAATCCTCTTAAATTTATTATATCCCAACTTTTTCGATATAATGCACCGTTTAGGAATTATTGGCGAATACAAAAAAAAAAAAGTTAAAATATTTTGAGGTTTTCTGGGTGCAATAAAATCCTTGCGAGATCACCCGTGTTAGTATTTTTTGCATGGCTGCACCCATAAATTCAATTTAAAAAAAAAATAAAAGTTTATACCCCACCTAGAGCGGAAAAGTAAGTTTTACTTTTAAGTAGCCAGACGTGCAATTTTGAAATCAGACAAATATTCTGAAGAAAATAAGACCAGTTCCAGGAGTATGTTCGATGGATGAATTTTGAAGATGTCAAAGCGCACTCTGGCACGTCTGGCTCACACTTAGTTGCAGTTACAATCAGTTAGACGCGCAGTTTTGTGATGAGACATCACTTAACCTATTTTTTAAAATTTCTTTTAGATGTATGTTCGATGGGTAATTTTTGAAGACGATTTACCAACTTTTAATTTAAAATTTCGGGATGTTCGCTACACTTTGCTATACAACAGTCAGACGCGCAGTTTTGTGTTGAGACATCACTTATCCATTATAGTTTAAATAAAAATATCGAAAAGCTTTAATAATTAAATGTATATATACATATATATATATATATATATATATATATATATATATATATATATATATATATATATATTTATATTTATATTTTGTTGGCTTAAAACATTTAGACTACCAGTTGACATCAGCATGATGGTATAGAAGGATCAATCTGATTAGGGATTGATAAATTATTTTCCACTTCTATAAATTTGTTTTATTGAAAACTAATTTCGATAAAAGTTCTAAAAACAGTGCTAAAAACACACAAAAAATTCAAAAATAAGCAATTCAAAATATAGTTGGTATTATCAAACATAATAAATTATATAAATCAGTATTATAAAACCTTTATGAATTATGAATTTAATTAAGACAAGAAATCAAATACATGTTGGTACTCACCAAGGTTTAAATGGATTATATCAAACAGAAAAGTTTGTACTGGTTTCTTCTCGCATTGTACTAACAATGAACGAGAGATAGGCAGGATGTTTTTAGGTAAACGGTTTAAGGGTCAGGGTTTTCCCAGTAATGCCGGTGAGTAATTGTTTTTTCTGTTATAGATGGGAATTAATTTAAGCTGGGACTCTTGGAGATATTTATTTGGTCAATCTGGATTGGATTTGAAGGATTTTATTATTTCAAGTGCTTCATATATATTTAATTTGAGACTGTTTTCAACGTCATATGTTAATTTAACTCCTGAGTCTTTGATGAATTTATGATTACTTTCATTTAAATCAATTGCAGGGTTGGAATTATCTGTCTTATTATTATATGCACGTATATGTTCCTTTAATCTCTGATTTAGCGATCTTCCAGTTTTTCCCGTGTATTTGGCTGCACAACCATTACAATTTAGTTCGTATACTCCGCTTTTTTGGAAAGGGTCTATTTTGTCTTTAGTAGAAGAGAAATATAAGGATAGGGTTTTTTCTATTTTAAATGCAGGGTTTAATCCTAGTTTTTTTCAATTCATTTCCGACTTTGGTGGATATAGGGCCATAATATGGAATCAAAACATAATGTTTCGGGATGGGCCTATCTTCGGCCCAATCAGTATTATAAAACCTTTATGAATTATGAATTTAATTAAGACAAGAAATCAAATACATGTTGGTACTCACCAAGGTTTAAATGGATTATATCAAACAGAAAAGTTTGTACTGGTTTCTTCTCGCATTGTTCTAACAATGAACGAGAGATAGGCAGGATGTTTTTAGGTAAACGGTTTAAGGGTCCGGGTTTTTCCAGTAATGCCGGTGAGTAATTGGTTTTTCTGTTATAGATGGGAATACATTTAAGATTGGACTATTGGAGATATTTATTTGGTCATTTAAGTAAAAATCTGGATTGGATTTGAAGGATTTTATTATTTCAAGCGCTTCATATATATTTAATTTGAGGCTCTTTCAACGTGATGTATTAATTTAACTCCTGAGTCTTTGTTCAATTTTAATTGCATGATAATCCAAGCCCTAGTGATGAGGTTGATGAGACCCATGGGGTAGGCCGTATAAAGTAGCACTATATAAATTGATCAAAGGCTCATCGTACCTCCACACACGACCGAATGTTGTGGACATTATCGTCAGAGCACTATTCCCGGAACAGGGGATAACTGTTGGATGTATGGATAGTCACTGTGCATCTGATGTTTCACTAATCACCGAAGAAGAGCTTTTTTTGCCACAGATCTACAGCATGGTAAGGTACCTATATCGGACGCCATTCCAAATGTGGCTCTCAAAAAATGGCCGGATCTTTTTAAGGAACTCTTCAATTCCTGCCTTCGTGAAGGTTCGTTTCCGATTCCTTGGAAGAGACAGCGTCTTGTACTAATTCTGAAGGGTAAAAGAAGTTTGGAGGGCCCGTCGACCTATCGTCCAAGTGTTTGCTAGATAAGTAAGGTATTTGAGAAAATCATTTGCCTCAGGCTATAAGGAATCAGTGAGGGTACAAGTTGTATCTCAAGGGCACTATATTGGCAAACTAACCTGTTTATGGATTTCGAAAAGAGCGATCTACAATGAATGCTATCGAAGCAGCAGGAATGAGGTGGAAGAGAGTTGCGAAGTGTTATGCGGCAATCATCACCCTAGGTGTCAACAATTCTTTTAACATAGTGAGATGGATCTGCATATTGGATGCCCTGCGGACTAAGACTATGGGGAAAATTAAAGATTTGAAATAAACTGAATAATTTCTAGGTAAAGAACACTAATTCGTCAAAAAAATCTTTGTTTTTGAGAAGTGGATAAAGTTTTGATATATATGCATATATATATATATATATATATATATATATATATATATATATATATATATATATATATATATATATATATATATATATTGATCCTGAGCTGAAAAAATTAGATTTTACCAGCCTCATACTCACTGGCTTCGGTAAGGAGTATTGAGGGAAAGTAGGACAATTATTGAGGTGCTTCGCTTAAGATAACAGTATTTCTGATTTTACACTCGCGAAATCGTTTATACTAGAGGTATGAAACTTAAGGTTTTTTTGAATATAATTATGTATTTGCAGTTAAATTATTAATCAAAAATATTGGCAAACTTACCTGTATATGGATTTCGGAAAGAGTGATCTACGATGGATACTATCGGAATAGTGATCGAGGCTGCCCGTAAAGTAATTGTAGAAATGAAGTGAAAGATAGTTGCGAAGTGTTATGCGGCTATCATCACCCTAGGTGTCAACAATTCTTTTAACATAGTGAAATGGATCTGCATATTGGATGCCCTGCGGACTATGGCTGTGCCTATCTAACGAGGGTTACTACTACATATATGTTTTAAATATTTAATTTTATAATAATTTTTTATGTTTTAAAAGGGCAGAGGACTGTCATATGGTCAACAATTGTTGACGATGAGCAGACACACGTCGAATATTGTGTTAAAATTGGCGTTTTGGTCATTACAAAACTATAATGATAAAGGGATTACAGAAAACGAAAAGTGAAGTTCAAAAATCAGGCTTTATTGTTAGAAAACAATAAGACTACGGTTTATTCAAAAATTTATAAATGTAATATTATTGCTTATTTTTTAATTATGGTAATCCCGATCTATGGGGATATTACCACATATAATTTGGTTATAGAGGCTACACTGGTTTAAGACAATACTAAATGGTAGTGGACTGTACTAAATGATAAAACAAATCTATTGTGTGGGTAATTCTAAATAAAAAATAGTTGAATTAATAAATGATCTAATGAATCAATTACATATGATAAATGGAAATATGGGGTTCTGTGCCAAATCCAGGTACATTTTAGACTAAAGTGTTAGTAAATTTTGCTAATAAAATATATAAGTAAATTTTGCTAATAAAATAAATACAATTTTAATGGGTTTATATTGTACCAGAGGGCGGTAGATCTATGATGTTCCATTTGGTTCTTGGTCTATTAATCCATTTGGATAGATCTTATTTTAGTTCTTCATTCTGGTCCTCATCCTGGTTCTCCCTTCTTTCCCTCTGCTTGGCTTTGGTCTTGGTTTACTCTCTCATCTTTATTTTAAACGTAACATAAAATAAGAGATGTCAAAAGAGCTGAGTCCAGACTTGCAGTCTTTTCAGAAGTTAACAGGAATAAACCCTGCATTCTTCCAGTTCTCATGGCTGGCACAGAGATAGCAGAAGGGTCAGTCTTCTTTAATTTAATCAATCTAAGTGATCTAAATAACACGGATTTCGGTTAAGACTACAGATACAATAAATACAATATGTTTTCTTTAAAGAGTAATAATAAGTAATTAAAAAAAAGGAAAATAAAATCATACCTCACGTGCTACACTGTAAGAGATTGGATAAGCGGTTCTCCAGGATTGGATGACCGGTTCTCCACCATGACGACAAGATCACCTTTTTTCAAGTTGGGTTCCTTCTGCTTCCATTTCACTTTCTGCTGAAGACTCTGGAGGCAATTGCGACTCCACCTCATCCAAACAGACTTAAATTGGATTTGAATACAATTCCATCTATCAGTGGGTCTGCTAGGGACTTCTTCTTCGCCGGGTTCTGGTATTGCAGATAGCGATGTTCCAATTAGGAAGTGTGCAGGGATGGGAAAGTCAAAATTTTCGGGATCTTAATTCAACGGGATCAGGGGTCTTAAGTTAAGAATCCTTTCGATTCTCACAAAAGCTGTTGAGAGCTCCACATAGGTGAAGGGTTGAGCTCCCATAAATCCAGCCAATAAAGATTTAGGAGATTTAATGTCAGCTTCACAAATGCCTCCAAAATGGGAGGCTCTTGGAGGGATGAACCTCCATTCAATGCACTTTGAGGCTGAATTCCGGACGATTTCATCCTATTTAGAGATTAATTGATAAACGCCCTCGAGGAACCTACTTTCTCCAACAAAGTTAGTCCCATGATCAGGCCAAATTGACTGAAGGACTCTTCTGTAAACAAAACGGTCCAACGCAGCCTAGAAGGAACTGGTGGAAACGCTGGTTGATGATTAGTGAAGGCACATCAGACTTTTAAATAAGAAAAATTTAGTCAATAGATATTTTTAATTAATATGAAAGAGCAAAAGCTCAAATGAGACATAAGTAATTGTTAGGACATAAATGGAAAAATCCTCCAAAAAAGCCAAGAGTCTCAAAAATAACAGAAATAAATAAAAATAGATGATTTTTTAGAACGTATTTTAATGAAATAAAGAGATACAAGAAATAAAACAATTACATCAGGAGTATAAATACTCGGAAGGAGAGTAAATCGCTGTAAACCCGAAGGGAGAGAAAATTACGCAGTAAGATCCATATGTTTCCAGCCTGAGGAAGAAGAAAAGAACGACGGTAGGCCGGAAACTTACGTAGTGAGGACGTAAGGGAGAGGGGATTTCAAGTGAATCATTTTGATTCATATTGACAGTCTAGGGTTAAGGGTATTGGGCTATTATGAAGCAATAATGGAAATAGAAGAGAAAACAACCATGGAGAATGAATTGAAATTGTTACGTGACCCCTAGCAGGGTCACATCGAAAAAAAAAAATTAAATAATTTCTAGGTTGGTAATTATTGGTTACTAAAAAGAATATAATCTCAGTACATAAACTGATTAATAAGATATTCATTAACAATAAAAGGTCTCAACCGAAGACATTTCCTGGTCAAATGAAATAAATTGACAAGATAATCGCTACTGCCATTTGAAAGTAATTCTGTAAAATTCGTTCTAGTTATACATGTAACATGAGGTAGATAATAATGACGGCAAGAAGAGTAAATTGGGCATCGGATAAAAATGATGAAAATATATTATAATTCATGTAAATTTAAGAGTTTACAGTTTTCTTAAAGTTATTTTATACCATCAAATAACGAACCAGTCAACTTTTCTCCAATTCAGGCATCATCAGAACAGAAAAGGATAAGATCACATAAACACAGACTAGAGACAGCACATCTCAGATCAACTGGCTAAAAAGGTTAAAGGGAGATGACATAATGTTGTAACATAACAATAATTTTTGTATTTTTTTTTTGCTCTCTTTAATTAAGGATAAATGTTAGAATTTTCTATTTTATGGTTTTCAAAAGTCATTACATTTATATTCATTAAATTCACGACATTGATTGTTTAAATACTTTTGCCAGTTTCTTTTTTTTTTCAGAAAAATTGTAGTAATAATTAGTTTATTTAAAAAAAAAATACAACAAAAACCATTAAAGTGATCACAAAAGTATTGCCAATAAAACTGACCGATAAAGAAAATATTTCGTGCTCAAAAATAGCTGATGTATTTTTATTTCTGCTAAACACGAAAATCACCATGGACAAAAATTAATTAGCTCTTGTTACTGAGATACAGCTATTTAAGTCATCATTTTTGGTCACCGCTGAATTCAGTGCAGGAACGGTAGGATGTTATTATTCCGTGATTCACGCCAACAGCTACTGTGATTCACACATTACAAAAGTGACTTCCATTTTAGAGGTTATAGGCAAGCAGAGGAGATGTAAATTTGTTCTCCTTCATCCTTTCTAATACAAAATGCCACTTAAACATGTCAATGCAGTGGACAATTGTTTTTACATATATGATGAAATGGCATTTTTAGCCAAGAAACGGATCCTGAGAACACTGGTGAGAGCTGCTTACTACCATTGATTTGGTATAATGGTAGGTGATGAGGATAAAATATGGGCACCACACGTTTGTTGCAGCTCGTGTTCAGTGATTCAGCGAGAGTGGTTGAATAGAAATAAACGAGCAATGCCTTTTGCTATACCTATGGTTTGGCGAGAGCCAAGAAATCATGCAAGTATCTTATATTATTTCTGCATAAAGCCCCATTTTTCAAGGGAGTGGTCAATGAAAAAGAAAGGAAAAGTACAGAATCCCAATCTTCTTTCAGCCATTTGGCCTGTTCCACATTCCTTTATTTTACCAGTTCCTAAACCCCCCAAAAATTGTAATATTGAAAAGAGTGATTCTGAGGAAGAACATGAAGGCTCTGAAGAAGAAAAACCATCAAAGCTGGTTCTTCCCACGACCCAGATTTCGTGGTAGATAACTTGGGTGAGCCCCACAAAGTAAGTCAGAGAGAAATAAGTGATTTTGTTCAAGACCTTGACTTACCAAAGGAATAGGCTGAACTTTTGGGGTTCAGGCATGGAGGAAGGAAGATACTAATGGAGGGAGCATGACTTGTTGAAAATTGTCTCCTTTGAGATGAGTGGTCGGCCATATTCGTTGGACCTTACTTATGGAACTAACCTTCCCTTGACTTTCTAGTTTAGATTTATTTAAAAAGTTTTATTATTTGTATTGTTTTTTAAGTTTTTACTTTTAAAAATGTTTATTGTTCACAATTTGGCTTTAAAAATCGAAGCAATGATAGAATTGATGGACTAACGTTTCACTAGTAAGTATTAAAGTTTTGTAATAATTAACCAAATTTGGTTATGAAATCATGTTGATTGATTTATTCATTTGTTGATTATTATAACTTTTAGCCAATTATATAGATCATAGTTTATAAATGCACCAGTCAATAACAATATAAATTTCTAAGTAATAAATCTGTATTAAATACATTCCTTCAATCGCGTATTCACTTGAAGAAAACATAATCATTGCCTGAGCAAGGTTCAAATTACATTAGAGGCTCATTTGGATTTAACAGGAATTTCTTATTTAGAGATTATAAATACATAATTAGAGGGTTTCTATTAATAAGTTTCAAACTTTTTGTTATCAGACAATATAAATCCTCTGTAAGTAGGTGGATAACTAATTAATAATTTTATCTGTTATTTTAGGTTTCCTAAAGATCCTATCCTAAAAGAAAAATGGATCCAGGCTATACGAAGGGAACATTGGATGCCTAGCGTGCATAGCAAATTGTGTTCTTCCCATTTTGAAGGATCGCAGGTCAACAGAACTTCTCTTACTTGTGTGAGATTGCGAGATAATACAGTTTCCATTCAAAGTTTCCAGCCTTTCCACCATATTTACAAAAACCAGAACAGGTATGTTGAACTTGAAAACAGTCAAATAGCAAATAAAAAAGATGAACCACCCAAAAATTATTTTGAGAATCCATCATCAAAAGAAAAAGGGTTTATCTTTTTGGATCCAAGCCACACAATCAAATTAATAAGATCTGCATTAGGACAAAGAAAAGTTCTCAAATTTCAAGAGGAATCAATCCAATGGAGATATATAGAAAATTTGTATATGCCATAGGAGAAGGAAGGGATTCGTTTGGGTAATAAATTGACAAAAAGTCATATTAATTACTCCAAACAAAATATGAAAGTCAAATTAGCTACTCAGACTCTAAGCGAGTCGGAGAGTGTACCCATTGAGTTTCCTGCAATCCACCATTGGGAAGGGTTTGATGGCAGTGAGGAAACAGTTTTAATCATTAAAAAAATGAATGATATATTCTACTCTAGGAGAATAAATGTGCTTGGGTTCAAGAAGGCTCTGGCGGTAACAATTTTACAAATATAAAAAAGCTATCTCCTTGAACTACAACAGTATATCCGAGAATTGAAAGATATGGATGGGAAATGTATTATTAAAGCGGCAAAAAAGTTGGGTTTAACGGAGTAATAACCAAATACTGAGCTGCATTAGGATGTGTGAGACATTTGTGATTACAAAAAAAAAAAAAATAATAAAATATCTACCAACATATTGTTTTAAATCATTTTTATAAAAATTTCAATTGTATTTAAATTGATGTTGTAACTTATAATTATTTCATATTTAATACCTAGAGTTTAAATATTTCATATGTGTGAATCTGAAGGAAACAATACTATTTTTATTGCATTTTAAAATGTTTTTTTAAAAATCATTTTTATAAAAAATTTAAAATTGACATTTTAAGTTATAATTAGTTCATATTTAATACCTAGAGTTTAAATATTTCATTTATGCATGTATTTTTATTTTTATTATTTTATATGTATAAATATAGAGTTCTAAATTTTACGGCACTTTTTCATCAACAAATCAACTCATCATCACTCATCCCTTCTTGTGTGGTATTATGGTGGAAAAAAATTTTTGATTAATCAAGGTTTGGAATTAAGAACTTACATAAAATAATGTAGGGGTTACAGCGTCTGTTAAAAACAAATTTATTTTGTTCGGATAGAATTTTTAGAAACTTTATAACTTCAAAAATAAAAATTAAGTCCCCGTGAGTAATGGCCTGAATAAGATTCATGCAAATTTTGAGAAGTTTTTAGGTGATACTGTTCTCTCGAAATGAAAATTCCTCTGTTGGATAAAGTCCACTTATAAAACACTATAGTTCTTAATATGTTGACTGATTATAGTTTTCTGTTGAAAATGATTCGTTCTTAAAGTTTTCTGTTAAGAATATAAAATATTTTAAACTTAATACATTTTATTGTAACAATCTAATATTTTTTAATTTCACATAAAATATGTTTATCATTTTTTTAAATATATTATTTTTGTGTATTTTTAAATATTTTATATTTAATAATAAAATTAAAGTTATTTTCTGCTTATCTGCTTATGAAGTAGTTTAAAAAGAAAAAGTCCCTGAGACTTTAGGTCTATCCAATATGGCGGACAGTGGAGACACTTTTACCCTACCATTCACCTAGTAGATGCTCCCTCCATTATCTTACCATTATCCCTCCAATATCTTCCTTCCTCCATGTAAGAGATGCCCTACTCTCCCTCACAGAAAAAGTGAAGCCAAAAAGTGGGGAGTTGATCACGCCCACATTGTCCACGTTTACACTGACGTATATTGGGATTTCTCCTAATTTATGTAATTATCTGTAAAACCGTTCATTTAATTGCAAATATAAACTATACAATCCCAACTATAAACTATACAAATACAATTTCCAATAATTTGGTTCAACAACCTTGAAAATCCATTAAGATGCTCTCGATATATTCTTGCTTAAATCTCTATGCTTTTCTAATGGATGCATTTCAATGTAAATAGTAAGGACCTCAATATATATTGCCTGTCAAAACTAGAGACTGGATTAAAATTTAATAAACTAAATTTTCAACAGGTTGGTGAATTTGAATGATTTTTCAATAACCCTTTCTCAGGCCAGTTAGTGGAAAATGTATTTATTTTTAGGATAAACATGATAACAACTTGGATTTTTTCCCAGAAAATTGTGGAACTGTAGATGATGAGCATGGGGAGTGATTCTATGAAGATATTTCGTTGATGGATCAGAGATATAAGGGCCGCTGAAATGAATCAATGCCAGAAGACTACTGCAGGACTGTCTACAGAGTAGGAATAGGATTTCGGTATCGACATTATATAATATCGATATTTGGTTTTCGATAATATGAGAATATCGATATTTTATTATTTTATTTATTCACGATATTATCGATAACAAATCGTAAAAAAAAAATTAAAAATAATTATAATTAGAGAAGTCTAACTGAAAGTCAAATGCCATTATATAATACTCGTAATGTGCTGCGTTTTTTTTTATTCGATATTTGGATTCTAGGTAACTTGAAATGTAACACCTCAAATTTTGACGGCTGTTTAAAATTTGCTTTTTTAACGGTAGGTTACAAAGATTAATTATTGAAAATAATAAACCAAGTGGGGCGTGAAGAGAACAGGGAGGAGGGAGGAAAATGATGTTATTAAACTTAATAACAACAATATCTTAATTGTATCGGCACAGAAATATCGTTTTTATAAAAACAATATCTTAATTATACTGGAAAAGAAATATCGATATTATAAAAACAATATCTTAATGGTATCGGCACAGAAATATCGATATTCTAAATTATTGTTAATTTTTTATAAATAAAAAAAACTGTAAGGAGGAGATTTGGAGATAGCCAGTTTCTTTACATTTAAATCCAGATATTAATCAACTTAATAAAAACAAGCCTTTTTTTAACTCTACACTTTGAAATTACGCTTTTAAAATGTATACTTCATAATAGTTTACAGAATGGTTGAGTGATTGGAAAACTTTATTTTTATCCGTTATAGACAATTACATTAACCAACAAAAAAAAATTTCTGTATGTATCCTAACTCTAATGAGCTGAGTCTTTCTACTTTTTTCATTTCCCTTGGAAAATTATGAACGGGCCATTTTGTATGTGTGTTACATATCTTGACAATAGAAGCTAATAACAAAAAATTCATCGTTATAATCGTTTTTCTCGACCGAAAATTAGTAAAAGTTAGCTCAGTAGGGTTAGGATACATTTAGAAAAAAAATTTTGTTAGTGTATTTGTCTATAACGGACAAAAATAAAGTTTTCCAATCTCTCAACCATCGTCTGTTAACTAAGTATACATTTCAAAAGTGTAGTTTTATAGTGTAGAATTAAAAAAATGCTATTTATATCTACTTTACTCTGTAAGTTAATTAAGAGTTTCTTTTGAGATAATTTATTGACCCTAAACTTTATAAAACACTGTTTTATTTTGAATTTTTTATTTGATTACGTCAGAGTTTATATTGTGACAATTTTTAATTAATTTCGAACAGGTACTTTTAGACTTTTTTCTTAAACTGTCCACAAAACTAAGTGAGTACTGTTATTAAATTAAAACTGGCAAACTGTTCCTCATTAGCAAATGCACAAAAAAGAGACGTTTTTATAATTATTTAAAATAATTTTTTTTTTTAAATGTATTTATTTTATTTTAACACAGTTTAATGAATTATTAAACTAAGTAATTGGTATTATGTTTTTTCATTTTCTTCATATTTTTTTCAAGAAAGTGGGTAGTTAGACCATTGGCAGAGCTGGATAATGTTTAAGGTAAATATGTGTGCCCTGGTATAGTTGAAGTTAGCCGGTCTGGGAGAGAGGTAGTCTACCTGCCCCCACCATCTTGTAGGACGGCATTCCATCGGTACAGTCTCACCCAGTCTAAACCCATCTTCAATCTAATTCCATTAAATACTTATACAGCTTTGACATTGGTACTGTAGTTACTAAAGGGGAAGGGGCGCAAATCAAATGATATTGTTTCGGATAAAAATTAAATTTCGGTCTTAAATCACTTAATATCATAATTTGTAAATGTGGGTAGCTAAAACCGCGAAAGTCTTTATTACAATAAAATCAACGCACATTTGCAATTTATATAATATAGTTTTTTCATCAGATAAAAAAATACTATGCACAAATATATTTCTATTTGATGTACAAAGTAAAACATCGTGAAACCAAAAAAAAAAAGGTCCATCCGTGTGGATCTTATTTGTTTAATTGATAGTTTATACATCAATTTATTGCAAAAACATTAATATAAGACTATTTATTTATTTATTTTTATTTTTAATCCAAACTTGGTGCCTTCAGCATTAACAAATTTTTGAATTCAAGACCCTAAAGCGGCCTACACACCTGGGAACAAACATCGGTTTACCAACAACGGTTCGGCGAATCAAGTTCCCATATGTGTAGAGTTCGTAAGTTTTTCCTTTGTTCGTATAGTATGCAGAGAGCCACGAACCGAACTTCGATACGCCGAACAGTTGTTCGCGAGCCGATGTTCCTAAGTGTGTAGGCCGCTTAAGGCTCAGAATCATACAATGCTACTTATAAGTACTGAGCTGACTTGTTGCTAATTCAACAATTTTCGGCGTCATTTTTTTTTTTCTACAAAGGCATGGTTTTATGTAACATAAATAACATTATTTTTATTTATTTTTTACAATTGGAATTTAGTCCTACATACCTTTTTAAACGATTCTACACTAAAATGCACTATAAATTAAATGAAAATGAAAATATAAATATTAGTTTTCATTCATCACACCAATCATTAGTTTTCTTTTGATTTTTTTATAAGTGTACTCAAATATTTAAAAATACCAACGAATTCTATCTTATCAAAGAGCTCTGCAAAATAAGTACTGTTTCAAAGTTCTAGTAAATACTTTCGAACATATTTTGTTACACATTATTATTTTAAAAACATATTATGATTTGATATTTCTGTTTTATTAATGGTCCCTCGATTTTTTATCGAATTCAGTTCAGTATATTGAAAATAATTTAATCAAGTGACATCTCGGCAACTTTTCTTTTTTACCATCACTCTTTCTCTACCTTGCTTAAGGGAATAAAAATCATGCACTCTTTTGAATGGCACTATCCAAATCTTGACTGAATCTTCTTCAGACTAAGCCCCTGTTTCATTTTGGCCAGCAACAGCTTAAGAATGTTGATTTTCTTGATGCTGATTGGGGGTCCGCAAGTCAATGAAAAACACACTAATAAATGTAACATATTTATTGTGTGCCAACGTTTAAAGAATAATGACGTTTTCCATGATAAGCATAAAATTTAATTGTTGCTATTAAAGCTATTACAAATATAATACTTATTAACTTATATTACCCTATTACCCTACCCTTCAATTCAATGTAAAAACCTCCTTCTTCTTCTGCTTTCAAAGATTAAAAACTTCGATATTTTTCATTGATATATAAAACTATTATTTCGATTTATCTGAAAACTCTCGATATATATATCGATATTATTGTTCGATATTTGACGAGTTTTCTATCAAAAGTTGGTATATCCACTTTTCATAAAAAATGAATTTTTGATGGGTTAAAATTCTTCATTCAAAACTGCATTTAAGGCTAGTGAACCGAAAAATGGCACTGCATTTCGTTGGCATTCAGCAGTTCTCAAGTGATAAGATAAAAATAAATTGCATAAAAATATATTTAAAAAATTTTAGTTGTTGGTTGAAGTATCACTTTTTGCTACTGGAGGCCGCTATGATTTTTTATATTTCACTGTTTGTTAATATTTGTTTAAACACACACACACACACACACACACACACACACACACACATACACACACACACAAACACACACAAACACACGCAACGCACATATAAATAAATATATATATATATATATATATATATATATATATATATATATATATATATATATATATATATATATATATTTTAGTTGGCACTACAATTTCCAAATTTTCCGACTTTTCATTCGCTTTTCCTCTTATATCTCGTTAACAGGTGAATAGATTTTCGCGATTCAAAAGATTTCCCGACTAATTATAGGTAGGATAAAAGTAAAACGAGTATAAAAATATTTCCAATTTTCATAGACTTTATCCCCTGAACGGTTTAGTGAATTTTCGCGGTTCATGCGATTTTCCGACCATTTTGAGGAAGGCTAAAAGGAATATGGGTTTGAAATGTTTCCAACTTTCCATTCGCTTTTCCACTTGTATCTCATGACCGGATGAATGGATTTTCGATGTTCAAACGATTTTTCCGAATATTTAGAGGCAGACTTTAAGTAAAATTAGTATGAAAATTTTCGACTTTCCATTCGCTTTTTTTGTATCTCTTGACCGGGTGAATGGATTTTTATAGTTCAAACAATTTTCCTACTATTTGGAGGAACATCGAACAAAGAGGAAAAGCGAATGAAAAGTCGAAACGATTTTTACACTATTAGATTTCCTTTAAGCCTTTCTCTAAAGAGTCTGAAAATCGTTTGAGCCGCAAATATCCATTCACACATTCACGAGATGTAAGAGAAAAAGCTAATGAAAAATCGGAAAATTTACACTCTCGTTTCACTTTTAGCCTACCTATAAATATTCGGAAAACTGTTTGAACCACGAAAATCCATTCAGCCGTTCACGAGATATAGGAAAGGTGAATGAAAAGTCGGAAATGTTCACTCTCGTTTTCCTTTTAGTATATCTCTAAACAGTCGGAAAATCGTTCACACAAGATTAAAAAAAAAGCGAATGAAACTTACTTCTATACTGCTCTTTTTTTAAGCTTGACTGATTGAAATATAAAAGTAAAAATAAAACAACAGAAAATGCTTAGATCCTTAATTTTTTCCTTTTCTTTAAAAATTTAACATATCCATCCATTTCTATCAAAAGTTAATATACTCAACATAATTAGCTAATTTACTCAATGTGAACTAAAAATAAAATTATAAAAATTTGGATCATTTTTAGTACTTCTGAGACTAACAATATAGAACAACCACCGTTTCGAAAAAAATTAATATAGTTCGTACTACACGTTTTATTTAATTTCCTAAAAATTATCGGAAAGTGAATATAATTGAAATTTTGATAGAAAACTTCTCATTTACATTCCAAGCCAGAAACCGTTAAGAAGATGGCTGACTTAAACACAACAACTATTGATAGTAACACGAACACATCATACCTTTGGTTCTTTGTTTGTCGAATCCGCCATTCTTTGTTAATTTTTTTATTTTCTCTTATGTAAATTGTTTTGTTTTTTTGTTGAAAAAATATCGCTTTTTTGTACTAAAATTTTAATATAGATATTACGATGTATCGGACAAAAATATCGATATATTTTAATAAATATATCGATATATCCATATTTTTCCTACGTCCCTAACGTGATATCGGGTGGCATAAGAACCAGTGGCGGTTATTCCATTAGTGCGCATAAGCATGTGATCCTCTATTCTTTGTAAAAGAAAAATACAATTTATTTATTGTAATAAAAAAAATATGAAATATTTATTTAAGATGGTGTAAATCAACAGAAAAGTAACGCCGACCCTGACAGACGCAACTCGCACAGCTTGAGTAGTGATCCCCCTAAATCAGCCTGAGAGGCGGAGAGAGGACTGGATTTTTCGTTGGAGGGGAATTGTCTGCTATAAGCCCAACTTGTGCACACTAAGTGGGTGGACAAACAGCTCGGCGCTCGGGTGCAAGGATTTTTTACAACAGCAAATTTAGCGTATAAAACTTAATTCAATTTTCAATTCATGTATAAGTTATTTATTTTCAATGCATTAATAAACACGTTAAAATAAATAAATTCCTCTTTACTTCTCAAAGAAACATGACGCTGTTTACAATTAGTCCTTTATACGCTATCTAGTCGTTTACAAACTGCCTGCTTTACACAAACAACCAGAGTTGTAAAATATAAAAAACGGAAGGTTTCTCTACTTGTGATATTTTATATCGTATTTTTGAGTTGGTTACTATGAAGATTATTTGTGTGAACTTCCGTTGCCCCACTATCTAGGATCCGCCACTGAAGAGATCTGACTGCCGCTGAATTTATCTAATTGTAAGTGAGGAGATGACAGCTACCAACAGGCACTTATACTGGTTCAACAAAAGAGAGTAGCCGGTAAACTGAAATATAATATAAATATGGTTCGCGGCTGGCTGTGTGCTGCCGGACAGAAGACGGTAATCTTCACATTGACCAGGCCCATGACCTTGATATTTTCTACTGACTTAAATTTTGTCTACTCTACAGCCACATTAAAAGGTTCTGCCATCCCATCGAGATTCAACAAATCCTCTTGTTTTCGCCCTTTATTTTATTTTATTGTCGTACTCATTAATCTATTTATTTCTGCTTAAATATTTTGTATTTATTTACTTTCAACCAATCTTTCAACCCTTCTTTTCCGTGCCAGTTTCAATTTCAAAATTTTTTGAGGCTAATGTACTCCAGCGAGCTCATTTTATGTCCAAACTATTATAACGTCGTAGTTTCCAGTGTATTCCAGTGCTAAATCTGATGAAACTGGAGAAAGAAAATCAACTTGTATTATATCTGAATGGACCTTTAAAAAAACATCTTGAGGCCAATAGAATCCTTTTTAAATCAATGGTAAGCTGATTGGCTATCCCTTTGTGTTTTAATTTATTTTCTAATATGTTCCAGTACTACATTAAATAACACTATAAAGAGGGGATCGCTATATTTTATACCAGAACGGACCTGAACGGAATAAAAATTGCCGATTCGGAGTCTATTGAATGCTTCGGACATGCACAAGTTGTATTATGCAATTAATGCACTATCGGCAATTTCATCAAAAATATGTTTTTTTGACCTCGCGGGCGAAGAAATTATTCGGCACCTACCTGTGCAACGGATAAAAAAGTGGTAAGGTAAGGGTCCAGCCCTAGAGGTCGGTCCAGCCATAGATATCCGCATGGTTGTGCCACAGGTACACTGGCACCTGCTAATAAGTTAGTTTTATATCTTTTATAGCGCAAGAGTGTTAAATTTTTGGTTTAATTTTAACACTAAAATTGTTTAAAATAAGCTTTAGACAGCATATTCTTTAAACAATGTTCTAGAGAAGTAAAGAATATCCTCAGACACCCCGCTCGACTAAAGAGTATGGAAGGACCCTTCGGTACTATGGTTCGAGCACCCCCTAACAAAGTATACTGCGCACACTTATGGGAAACTGGCGGTCGTTCTGGAGTAGTGAGTTGGTCAGCACCAACATAAAAGGTCAGTTATATTAAGGAATAATAAGAAACCATGAAACTTAAATATGAGAAATATCTACAATGAAATCCGTTATTTAATAGTTTTTTTTTATACAATTTTTTTAAATGAACTGGACACGTTTTAATGATTATTGGGGAATAACTGAACGATAAGTAGTTTGAAAGGGTTTGTTTCTTTTTACTTATAATTAAACATATGAACAGTAATAACTGTTTTCATCATATTGAAAATTTTATTTAATTCCTTATTATGATTGATTGTGAGGAATCAAATAATTTCTGTTGTTCAACATCAACTTTTACCCATTTATCGTTAGATTAAAGCAACTCTTCAATACAATCTAATGGAATTAATGGTAGTCTTATTTTCATAATTCCATAGTTTCTTTATTAGTCAAAACTAATACATTCATATATTTGTTTCGGGGTATTAATCCCGATCTTGAGAACTAAAAATAACAATTTTTATCACATTAATCATTATATTAAATTTCTAATAAATTTCAATTACATTTTACTTAATAGAACATTGTAATAACTCAATTTAAAGCATCTGAAACTGATATATATATATATATATATATATATATATATATATATATATATATATATATATATATATAATTGTAAGATTTATAGAAATGTTGGTATGAGGAATAGTTTATATCCTTGTATATATATATATATATATATATATATATAATTGTAAGATTTATAGAAATGTTGGTATGAGGAATAGTTTATATCCTTGTATATATATATATATATATATATATATATATATATATATATATATATATATATATATATATATATATATGTATATACACAAGGATATAATCTATTCCTCGTGCCAACATTTCTATAAATCTTTCGATTATTAAAATTCATAAAAAAAATTTAATAATATGAATTTTTTTTATCTATATGAAAATGTTACTAATAGCATTCCTAAAATCATCTTTAATTACGTACCCATTGTGTAGTACAAATTTAAATAATATTTCTAAACATTAATGCATAACAGATTAATTTCTGAGGCTAACAATGTATTAACATTAGAAAAGTTATACTTTTTCTATGGATCGCATAAGGATTTTTTTTAGAAAAAATGAATAATTACTATAACTTAACCAACCCAGAGGATCGATGCCAATAGTACCAGCAATCACTGCCTACATACTTCCCTTCACTGGACCCCATCCCTCAAAGCCCAAACCCACAAGGATAAACCTTACTCAATATGTAGCTCTACCACTCGGACGTTTAACTAGTTAGTCATGGGAAAATTATCTATTCCAGCAACTTGATACGTACATGTTCAAACGTATTCTCGCTTTATCTATATAAACGAATTCATAATGTTTCTTCTACAAACCATATTTATTGCAATAAAATTTTAGTCCAAAGAGCTTAGCCGCCGTTAAACAAGGAAGGACACTCAGTGATGCTTTACGTACCCTGCTATTACGGCTAAGTGTTATGAACGTGCGATTGAAAGTCGGTGGTGAGCTGTGATGGGGATATATTAACCACTTACTAGGCATTGCTTTAGTTTACTTTCCTGCTTTACCGGTGTAAATTTGCTATACCTACAATATTTTAGTTTAAAAACTACAAGGGGGTATAAAAATATAAATAAATTAATGAAAATATTACATTTCAAAAGAAGACTACGTTCAGTAAATATTTATGAATTATTCAAAACCTACTCCATTGAATCCTACAAACTAAGGGAGTAACAATGTTGTACTCATATTCATAACCTTTGTAAATACCATTGTAAAATATTGGAAGGAGAACCAATTCGTCCAAGGATTTTTTTTTTTAATATTTGACTCTTGGTAGCTCAAATACACCATCTTTTTTTATTGTCCTTATACTTAAATCTCTAATTTTCAACTTGTGTCATGAAACGTCTGAAGCCTTCCCTGCTCGGATTCCCCAATAGTGGATCAAAACTTCGCGGTTCCCCGGGAGAAACGATATTGCGGTGTTTACCTTGGCTAAGATGATGGGCTAACTGGGAATTTGGAATATCCCCCAATGAGAAGCGGAAGTCCGGAGGCCCCTAAAACTATGTATTCGTCTTTGATATATTTGTCATTTATGTAATTTTTCTATTGTGCTTGGCCACCAATAGCGTGGGGCCCTTGGTGATATCTATATATTAATTTGGATAATGAGAGTTTTAGTTCAGAAAGATCTATAAATATTTGTGTTATGTCTTGAACTAAGCATATGTGAGTAGATCGTTCAAGTCCAGGTCAAACCCTCCAGAATGTCCGGTGAGGGCTTTCATTGTGCGTCATTGAGTACATCGGATCTAGTCGGGAGGAACTGGAATAGTTCTATCGATCATTTTCGCATAAGCGTAACCTGTGGGAAACCCGCATATGCGGTAGCGAGATCCTCTCGATGAAAATAAAAAATAATCAAGGAGAAGATGATTGGGGGTGCGGTAAAGAAAGTAACACACAGTAATATTAATACTGCTTTAGTGTGTGCCGATATTTCGGCCTAAATGGTAGGCCTTCATCAGTGTTACTAGTCCGCAGTTCTGGAACAAGTCTACGGAAGGAGACACAGGTTTTTATACACACTTGTTCCAGATAGTCCGGTAAGATCGTCATCAAAAAGGGGGGTTACCTTGCATCAAATGAGGTTTTTTTTATATGATTTTTGATATGTTGTATATGATAGATGGCTAACGACAGACCTCCGAAACATTTTGAAATATTTGAAAAACCCCCCAAGAACCTATTTTACGCTAAAAGTGACTATGCGATCTCTTAAAGCAAACTAAATTTTCAACAAAATGAACCAAATTTGTTTATTTAAATAGCTCAGTGGATATAGCTAAAAAAAAAAACTGCATAAGGTGATTTTAAAGTTCATGTTGTATATATTGCACCTCATATGAAACATCCAAGTTTTCGGTCCAAAAATCTTGCGATACTATAATATATTTATGATAAATATAATGTATATATTACTTTTTACATTTTACAAAAGAATTCTAAAATTTGGTACATGTACATACGAGTACCTATTTTTTTGGCAAAAGTAAATTTATATTTTTAATAATTAGGCTAAATTTGCAACAAAGTCAGACCAAATCGTTCAATATAATGTATATATTATTAACTGGGTGTTTTTCATTTTACAAAATCTTCTAAAATTTGATGCATGTTTACCTCATCAACTTTATACGCGTCAACAGCTGTATCTCGAACAGTATTGATTCCACCGTTAACAATTTGGTATTATTTTGTTGACAATTTAGTCTACTTTAAAAAAGTATCAAGTTACTTTTGCCGAAAAACAGATTCTTCATTGTCAAAAACCTTTAAATTTTGTTTATTTTGTAATATTTTAGAAATTTTAACTACTTCGCCTCGAAAATTATTGAATTTAAATACACAAATTTGGTTTCATTTTGTTGAAAATTTAGTTTGCTTTAAGAGATCGAATGGTCACTTTTATCATAAAATTGTTTCTTGGGGATCAAAATTGACGAAAACTGAAAAAACTCCATCAATTTTACGGTTTTTCAAATATTTCAAAATGTTTCGGTGGTGTATCGAGATCGAAAATTGGATTTATCATTAGCCATCTATCACATACAATATATTAAAACATCATACAAAAAACCTCATTGTGGGCCCAATACTGTTCGTAATTCAACTACTGACAAGTTATGCATTAAGTTAACATGGTAAACATGTATCAAATTTTAGAAGATTTTGTAAAATTAAAATCACCCGGTTAATAATATATATATTATAAACGATTTGAGTAGAGGAGAATTTGGGGAGATGGCTCACTTCTGTGATGACCAGTCACGTGACTAATGACGGGAAATTTGAATTTGAATTTTCACCTCGACCTAACCTTAACTGCCAAGTGGTCTCACCTCGGCCTAATCTTAACCACCACATGGTCTCACTTCGAAATTACCTTAACCATCGGGCCATGCCCCTTTTTAGTCACGTGATCATTAGGCCCCGCCTCTTTTTACTCCTATCCCTCTCAAACCAGCCAACAGAGTGCTTAACCCCTCCCTTGACTACTCCCACACTTAGTCGCCATTTTGTTTACAATGATGTGGTCAGCATCCACGCTTGACCACCTGGTTTATCCCCTCCACCCATTGAAGGGTCAGGTACCCACCTTATAGAGCATGAGTGCACCTGGCCGTCATTTTGTATTTCCGTATATAAAGGGGTATCCACAAAAAAAGCTTCATTCCGGTGAAGACTGTTGAAGAGTGTTGATGAGTGCAGATTGTTGACGACGATATTATCAGATTTCTTCAAAGTGTTGGATATTGCGTCTTGTCATCAACATGGAAATACTAAATTTGGAAGAAACTGCTACTTTTGACAATTCAGTTGAAGAGATTGAATTTCATTCTCGCCATCCTTATTCATCTACAAATCTTCTTCCAGGAGATAAAATAAGCATCAGTCTGCAACATCAAGATTTATGTACTCTACAAAGTCAAAGTCTGCTATACGTTCAAGAAAAATTTCTGAAGGAGGATGCTTCAGCAGTTCCCAATGCATCAAAATTAACTAACAACATGTTCGCATTCTTGTTTGATGGAATAAGATACGAACTGAGTGGAGTGGAAATAAATCGCGTGAAAATCCGGGGATTACTTTAACCTTGAAAAATTTGGTTTCGCTCAAGGGAAGTTCCCAGTTGTTAGATAATTGGGGATGGTGCTATCCAAAAAATGATTCATTAAACATTTCATTAGCAGAGGGGTGCTTCAACTTATGTGTTCCTTTATTATCTATTCTTGGATTCTGTGAAGATTATCAGAAGATTATAATGAACGTGAAGCAAGAACTGATATTAGTTATTAGCAGACATGATGAAAACTGCTACATAGCAAAGCGACCAGAAATCGGAAATGAGGCGGCTGAAAAGTGTAAAATAGAACTGGAGAGGCTATGCTGGATGCTGCCCTATGTTGCAGTAAACGAATATCAGAGACTGGCTTTGATGCGTCATCTCAAATCAGAAAAGTTATTTTCACTAGGTTTTAGAACCTGGGAACTTTACGATTATCCTTTACTACCAGGAAGTCAGAGGCAAATCTGGCCCGTTAAAACTTCAAGTCAGTTGGAAAAACTGCTCTCAAATCATATTAACTTTTCAAACTGAAAGATTGAATTATCATGTAAAAGATGCAAGCAACTTTGATCATTGTAATATTTCCAACATTAAATTGTATTTAAATTGTAAAGGTTATCCATATAATGATTTGAATATAGATATTTCATCCAATCAGTTTGCCCTACTCCTCCATATGTACGCTTCATTTCAAAATTCCTATTATATCGCACAAATATAACCACCGTCTTCTTTACAACTCTTTAAAGAAAAACCACCTTAAATTGTAATAGATTGTTCGAAACAGTCTGAATCTATAAAAAGTGGACCAGTAGATATAAGATTAGAATTCGAATCAAAAAGTAATTCCCGTCGAATACTACAGCATATTGTCTAATTATACATGATAGACTCGTAGAATATAACCCTCTGATTGGAACGGTTCGGCGAACAATATAAAATGAGGTGAAACCTTTGCTCAGTGTTCAGTATCGTTTCGGCAAGTGTAGTGATTGTGGACTTCCAGTGCTTTGCCGATGGCCTGGGAGGTTAGATTATTAAAGAGTTTTCTCTTTTTGATCAAGCTTTCTAGTCGTCAAGACATTGGATTTTTAAACCATTGAAGCAATATACACAAATTGATAAAAGTAGAAGAACAAACTATTGGCTAGAAAATGACTATCATAAAATTAAATAGGAATATGGGGAAGTTGAATATGAACTTATTGACGACATTTTCAACTTTATTGATTATAATTATAAATTTGTTTTTGTTAACGGTAAAGATAAGAAACTATTTCTATCACAAAAAATGTACAATTGTTCTATAGTCAACTTGGAAGATTTTGGCTGTCCAAAAATTAATTCACTCATCTTAGATGAGCAAGGCAGCCATTGTATCGTGCATAATTTTTCAAAAGAGAAATGTACGCAGTATCGGACAAAGGCTTTGGAAGTAAGGATAAAAATTAATTGGTTTAAATTCTACTCACCTCTATAATTATATGGTTCACTGGCGAGGTTTAAACACCCGTAAACCCTGAATATAAGCAAACTTGATTTTCTCACAGTGCATGAGAGGTGCATACATCTTCAATCACTTCAGCAGAATTATTCCAATGCTTTTATTTCTCTTTTAAATGCACGAAAATAAAAATTAAAAATGAAAATCGAAATTTTTATGAAATATTTTCTTATCTTTACCTAAATCGGAAATAAATTTTACTTAGCAGGCTCATAAATATTATTGCTCAAACCTATGATTTTAATATTTGCTTTGCCGACCAGCCCGCTATGTAGCAAAGATTTCTGCTTTTTATACATTTCATGACGATTTTTTTATTTTTTCCAAGTTAAAAATTAAAATTAAATACAATTAGAGGGTTTACTTTTATTACATAATGGATTAAAAAAGGTTTATGTTATGTTATTAAATATATATATATATATATATATTTTTTTTTAAACCTTAAGTTATATTTAATTCTTCCATGTATTAGTTTGGGAATTAAATTTTATGTTTGTTTTGAATAAATTTTACAAGATTAAATATCATGTTTGTATAAATTCAGATTCTCATTATAACTTTATTTTATATAAGTGTTACATTATTAATAAAAATTGAATTTAAAAAATAATTATTAAAAAATAAATAAAAAATTAGAAAACAAACCTCTTAGTTGTACCTTTACATTGACGTGATGAAGAGACTTAAGGCTTAATATCGAATTAAAAATGGTACAAAACTTTTGCTAAAAATAATATTGACATTATCTATCCTGATATCATGAAAGTATTGGGAGTTCAAAGTCCATTGTTTACTTTCAAAGGAAGGATTAAGAGATGGAGCATTATTGCAAAAGCTAAATTTGTTTACTGTATATCGGAAGGATTAACAAGTCTTATATCATAATTTATGTTTTGGTATTAAGAGTTTAAAGCCCAAAATCTGTTATAGGTTAGGTTAATATATATATAATTCTTTATTGGCTTTAATGTACAACATGTAGCCATTGAGTCTGTTATAAGATTAAGAAGCAATACTCTTTATTTATGTTTTAGGGATTAAGAGTTCAAAGTACAAAAGCTATTATAGGATTAAGAAACCCTACTTTTTGTTTATGTTTTAGGGATTAAGAGTTCAAAGTACAAAAGCTATTATAGAATTAAGAAGCCCTATTCTTTGAGAATTAAGAAGCCCTACTCTTTGTTCATGTTTTAGAGATTAACAGCTCAAAGTCCAAAAACAATTGTAGGATTAATGAGCCCTATATATTTCTTTATGTTATAGCGATTATCAGTTCAAAGTCCATATTTACATTTCACTTAGGCATCATCCAACTTGTCTATACCTGATCCAACCTGTTTACATGTAGGTAAAGTTAAATTTTGGAAAGGTTATGTAAACATTGAGAAGGTTGCACAAACACGAAGACAATGTAAAGGTTAAGTAACCATTGGGAGTATAAAGTGGGTACCTGACCCCTCATCGTATAGGTTGAGATTGTATAACTGTTGGGAAGGATACAGACTATAAAGTTGGTACCTGACCCTTCGACAAAACCCTAAGTCTCTCAAACGGTAGAAAAACAAAATGGCGGTGTAAGAAAAAGAAAATGGTGGTCGGGAACAATCAGCCTTTTCGAAACTTCGAGGTGAGACCACGTGGCAATTAAGGTTAGGTCGAGGTGAAAATTCAAATTTGCCGCTATAGGTCACGTGACTGGTCATGTGGGCGCGCACAGAAGTGCGCCAGCTTCCGCAAAATCTCCTCTACTGATCTAGTCTGAATTTGTTGCACATTTAATCTACTTTTTAAAAAGATAAAGTTACTTTTGCCCAAAAATAGATTCTTCTTTGTGAAAATAGTCAAAAATCTCTAAATTTTGCTTATTTTGTAATTTTTTTGATATTTTGAACCGCTATATCTAGAAAAGTATTATATTTAAATACATAAATTTGGTTTCATTTTGTTACAATTTTTTTTTAATTTAAGAGATCACATAATCACTTTTACCATAAAATAGAAAACTGAAAAGAAAATTTGGATTTGTCATATGCTATCTATCATGAACAATGTATCAAAAAATCAGAACTACCTCATTTGATGCGAGATAAAATTAGAGATGGGTCGGAATGTAACAACCTGCTACTTTGTCACATATACAGACAGGTAACAGGTACGCGAAAATAAGACAACCTAAAAATAGCAGGTATCTTCAATCACAGCCTTTTACTAGGCGCGCAGGAGCAATAAGAGGAAAAAATCCTCGGGACAATGTTTCAAGGAGCCCAATTTAAACGAGAGTTGATTGAAAAAATGTATACATCCACAAAGGTTTTAAACAAATACCTATATGCAAATAAAAAAATAATTTCAATCTATAATAAAATGTATTATTATTATTATATGTGTGATTAAAGTACGTACTGTGAAGCCTAATTGATTAGCATGTGTGCTGTTTATAGTGTAGAAACGCTGACAAGTATGATTATAAATAAATAGTTCGTAACCTGTAGTAATAACAAGTCTCGTTTGCTTGTACAGGCGTAGGAAAGAGCTTTAAACAACTCCCCCATCCCCAAAAAAAAATTTTTTTTGGAACATGTGACAAAAAGTATCAGCTAAAAGTATCAGGTACAACTGTGGAACAGGAACAACTTGCCACTGTTACCACTAGCGGCTGTCACAACCCATCTCTAGATAAAATGTAAAATTTGACTGAACTAAGAACTACGGACTAGTCACCATGATGGAGGTCTACAACTTAGGCCGATACGTCGGCAAACATTAGAACAGTAATGTGTGTAACTTACTTGACCGCACCTCCAACCATCTTCTCCTTGATTACATCTACGGTCAACGATAAATCCAACATTAAAAATAAAAAAAAAATATTCTTTTCAAATTGTAATAATGCAAATAATTCAATTTAAAGATTAAAAAAATGAAGACAGAAAAGAAGGTAGAACTAAATCTGCTGAATATCTTCTTCTTCAGCCAACGCCCGTCCTTGCCTTTTCTCCCATTTGACGCCGTGCCATCCAGTAAAGCCGTTGAATAAATGATTATTATTAACATTAAAAAAAAAAAAATGAAGAAACCAAAAATGAGAAATAAAATAATTGTTTATAAGGCTAAAACCAATAAGGACTAAACAAAAACTTTTCGTAGGTAAGGAAAAAAAAGAAGTAAAATATAGAAACAAATACAAACTTAAGAAAATCAAAAATGTTAAATATAAAATATTAAACAAAAAGTGATCTATATTAAAATTAATCATCATACATATTTCGTTATCCAGTTTATTGGCATTTAATCTTTAGCTCCTTAAAACAGTCATCAAAGTTGAAAAAGGTTTTTTACCATCAACTTTAATGAAGGGAAGGGCATAATATATTATTCTATTATACATATTATGACCTATGCTCTCTATTTTAAATTGATGAATTTGGTTATTTAATTAATTTTTTGTTTAGCCCTGTTTTAATTAAAAAATTGCTTTGTTTTTTCCACCAAGGCATTTACTGTTAAATACAAATTTTAAAAAATTACAAATCTATATTATAAAAAACTCTTAGGTCTGTCCGTCGTTTAGACTAACTAAACCCTCACAACAATATATATTAATTATCAAATTATAACTCTCTTTTTATTTAAACAAATAGTTCGATAAAAATTCATATTTTTCAATGCAATTTGCAATAGTATTGGCAACGATAAATATAGATAAATCAAATATGACCAGCTGAAATGAATGGGGTTGTTAGGTAAGGCCATGAACGTGTGAAAAGTGGTTATCCGGCTGGTTAGTCCCAACCCTTAGCGTTCTCAGGTATCAGAAACTATCGAATTTCGATTCACGCTTCATGCTCCTTAAGTAATTTAATTTTGAGTTGTGATTTCCGAAGTAGGATATAGTTTGAGTTTATTGATTTTTAAAACTAAAAATAACTATTGTTTTAATGTAACTTAAGAACGAAGATTTGAATTACTGACATAAATATGATCGTACCTTATCCAGTTTCAGGTTGTTATTTCTTCTTAGTTTTAATTAATAAAAATAATTAAAAGTAATTTTTTTAATAACATTATAATAAATTATTCAAATATCTCCACTGGTTGGTTCACAATGAGTGAGATTAGCAAGAATTATGCAATACTTAAGCTTTTTCCCTGGTTTGACATATCATTTATTCCGACTGATCTCCAGGGTGTTTGTTTTCTTCTTTCTGGTACTTAGTCCACATTTTCCATGGGACTTCTTCAGAGAGATCATGCTGAAGAAATAAGAGAAAGAAGATGACAAGAACCCTGGGAAAAAAAAAATCCTCAACTACTAATAGTTAGCATTAATAAAGAAAACTAAAAATTCTTTCGAAATTAGAATATTTAAATTATTTAAAAATGTGTAAAAGGTTTATTCTCTGTTAATTTTTACATTACTAATCAAAATACACCCAACAACCGATTATTTGTGATCACAATGCTAAACAAAAACTTCTATTAGTGTTACTCCATTCTCAACTAATGATCAATGACATTTTTTACAATTTGATGAGTTTGTTATCTATTTTCTTTTTTAACACCTGCATTTTATTTTATTTTTTTTATTTTAAACTGTACTTCTTTGTAAATTTTCGATAAATATTAGAATCGTTACAAAGTTTTTCAAATTTATGTTTTTAATATTTTTACTTCCCTTACCGCCTCCAGAGGACTCGTTTTTTTTAGTTACCTACTTAAACAGTGATTTCAATGTCGAGAGGATGTGCCGATTTCGTCTATGGGAGCTTATTCGTTAAAATCGATAGTTTTACCCATCTGTGGTAGTAGCTTCTCCCAAGCGGTTGACATTATTATGGGAATCGATTGGGGGATCGATTGAATATGATATTTTCGAACATTTTCAATACTAAAGCTTTCTCAAATTTAATTTAATACATTTAATAACTCTTTGATCTAAGATTTGGAGGACCGATGGCGTGTTGGCTGGTATTGCAGAAACACTAGGTTTATTGATTTCAGGGAATATACACGCGGATGATAATTTTAGGGCTATTATCAAAAAGTAACAGCATTTTTAGTTCTCTTTTAATCTCAGCATCCCAGTTTTGCATTTGTTTTCAAAGCTGAGACGACATCCAAGCCCTTTTGTTTTGCTCATATTAAACTGGAAGGTTCTTGTTATTTTTGAAGCAGCTGGATGTTTTTATTTTAAGATAAACAATTTTTCTCTTTTAATATTTTTTTTTTTATCGGTTATAAAAACTTAAATATTGAAACAAAATTTTAAACTTTACCATTATACTTATTTTACTTATAAATTATGGATTTCAGAAATAATTAATTGAACTTATATTGCAATTTTAAAGGAAGTAAAAAATTGCGATTGATTTGGAAAACAGATAAATAGCTTCCTTAAAATTTACTTTTTGTCGTCTATCAAAACCTGACCGTTTTCAATCTATTGCAATGTGCAATGCTGCGTTTAAGACGTATGGTGAGAAACCATACTTTTTGCCATAGATCTGTAGTTGGGCTTTCCTAACCGAGGAGGTAAGCAGTGTTTGTGAATGTAAATATTTTTGACAAAATTATAATTTTAATCTTTAATCATTTTATACCATTATTTTAAAACGGGGACAGTAAAAAATATACTTGATTACAATGAAATAATAATACTATAATAAATACCTTTATTTATGTAGTAAATTTCCCTGAATATGCCTGGTATTACATAAATTGAAAACTATTGATCTAAAAAATGATTTTTTAATTAATTTCTTAATTAAAAAAATAATCGTTACTGCTACCAGCAAAAATTGTTGAAGATTCCTTAATTGGTGAAAAGTTAACTTATATCTGATACAATTTGTTTTGGGAGAATCATGACTATTAATTGGGAATCTTTCAAAAATATCTTATTTAATTTTTGATTAGGTCAAACTGAGTGGTTTCATTTTAAGAATTTTATTTAATTGAAATAGTTTTTTTTTTTTTTTGAGTATTCAAAATTATTGGGGATAATTTTCTTGTTTTATTGTTTTTTTAAATGTAAATGCTGCCTCTGGATCAGAGTGATGAAAATAACGAAATATGATAAAATTTACTCCTCAAAGAATACTATGAGCAGTTGAACTGAAGTAGTAGTGTCTTTCGAAGGCTGATGTACAGTTGTACGGAATACTTCAATTCTGAATGAACGATTCTGAATAAATAAGAGTGTATAATTTTCTCTTTAAAAACTAACGTCCTTCGCATAAGAAACTGGGATGGGCTTTGTGCCAATCTGTTGAGTAATAATGCAATTCATTCAAGGAACGAACATCCATTGGTCACCGCTTTGGAAAGACCAACTTACATTTACATCCAGTTCGTGGTAAACTTTAACCTGTATATTTTCCTACAAAAAACAGTGTAAATATTGCGAATAAAACTGGAATACAAATACATAATAGGTTTATATTTATTAGTTTTTGTGGTAATACTAATCGTAGATCACTGATAGGTATTTATATTATATTAACTATTACATATATGTATATATAATTTTATCTTAAACGTATATTTTTTCATATAATATATTAATAAAATAAATGAATGAAAATATGCTTATAAAATAAAACATTATACTTATATTATTTTTCGCATTTAAAATAATAGGCATATGGATTATAATATTTACGTATCAAAGTTAGGACTGAAGTATTGTATTATATTCCGTAATCTAAAGTAATACTATGGAACTATTTAACTTTCAAAATATTTTATAGTATCGATCAGTAAGTACCACTCTTAATGCTCATTTTTATAATGTTCAAATATTTTTCAAACGCTTTTGAATATAGTTTTCGTTTATGAAGTATTTAGATGCACTAGGAAAAATCCTTCCTGAATTTTGAAACCTTTTCTACTACCAAATATAATTTTTATAGAATACAAATATTTTTTTCTTAAGGTATAAAGGTATCCAGGATAAAAATTAAAATGTGCGAAACTTGTTACAAACATTTGTATCGACTTTTCGCCCTAAATTAAGGTAATCTTCAAAATTTGAATTAAAATGTTAGAAGTTATAAATGTTTGCACTATTTATCTTGTTTTTGTTAAATTTCGTTTCCATTTTCAAAAACAAAATTAAAGCCATTCATGGAGTTAAGACTTGATAAGGGTTGAATGATCTCTGAAGGAATCAATATTTTACATAAAATAAAAGGAAATATGATGGAAAAGGATCGTATTATAATTCTAGAAAAACAATCACTGGGAAACTTAAAATAGAATTATGATGATTGTAGTGACAAGCTGTCACTATAAATGGACATGAATTAAAGTGATTAAGACTATTCATTTCATCAAAATGTATTTATCACTTTACTTAAATTTAATTCTGTATAAATTAATTGGCTAATTACATATTGAAAATTTAATCGTATGATTTGATTTATTGTTAATGGTGATCATAGCTATATATTAAGTTTTGCACAAATGTGTAAATTCATTCTTAATAAACCTGTTTTAGAACCATTTCTGTAATTTCATCCAACCAAATAACCACGATATAATCAACCAAAGCTGAAATCAACTATAGGATATTGAATTAAATTTTATATGTTAACCCAACACCATCATATTATCTCCTCCCCCCCTCCCTATCAACTTGATAGCTTGACAATTTATAACGTTATTTTTACCTTTGATTTTCTATAACCAGTATTTTTACATACCACCTACCACATAGGTAAGGAAGGTGTTGGTTGTAATCGAGTCAAATTTTCGATATGCAGTTTATGCGCTGAAGAACCCCCTGAATTAAAATAATACATTTTCAGCCATTGGACTATCTGTGTATCTGTGCCACGACGATTATATCGTTTTTCTCCTCTGATGATTGTGCACCAAATTGGGCCTCCTATGCGCAGTTGCCGAAACAACAGTTTTTCTATTGACTGTAGCGTCGAAAAGGCCCTAACGATTTTAATGAAACCCCCAAAATCTTCTCATTCTAAACCCCTAAAAATTTTAGTATGTAGTTCATCTTCGATAAAAAAAAAAAAAAAAATCTGAAGAAAACAAAATTTTATTTAGTGATTGATAAATTATTTGCCACTTTTATAATTTTGTTTTTATTGAAAATCAGTTTCAAATGTTATATATTCATCTTCAGTTCAAGGTTTAAGTAGATTATATCAAACAGAAAAGGTTGTATCTGTTTGATATAATCTACTAAAACCATGAACTGAAGATGAATGTATAACATTTGAAACTGGTTTTCAATAAAAACAAAATTATAGAAGTGGCAAATAATTTATCAATCCCTAATTAGATTAATCCTTCTATACCATCATGCAGACGTCAACTGAAAATTTTATTTGCTCACAGCTCTAAGAGTATACATATATATGGTGCATTGAATGGTCAATCACATAGTTACTTGAAAGGTAATTAAAATTCTCTCCCCCCCCCCCAAAAAAAAAAAAAATCATCCAAATCGGACTTTTATTACCAAAGATACAGCGTATTGAACATTTTATAACTTTACTTACCAAGGTAAGGAAGGTATTGTAATCAGGTAGGATTTCGATGTTTTCAACTGATTTGTGTTTCAGAACCCCCTAAAACAAAACGTGGGTATTTTCAGCCATTTGTCTGCGCTTTTTTTTTTTAAATAATTCGAAAACTATACGGGCCAATTTATTTGAAATTACCTAGTTTAAATTAATATTGTTACTCGACATTTTTGATTTTACCAGTAATAACCTATCATTTGGTGAGTTCAAAACTATGGGTAAAATATTTTTCAGGCTCAGACGTTTTCTTTTGCAGCCATTTTAAGTTGACTTCGCAGCTAAAACAAGTTTGAGGAAAATGTCTCTAACTCTGGTAATTTTGCAGATAAAACAAAACAAAAATTAGAATTAGAATAAGGATATGCTCAGTAGTGTAAAAAGTGGTTAAAAAAATTCACAAAAATTTACATAAAACGAAACTTTTAGCGCTGTAAAAGTGTATTAAGGAAAGGAGACTCAGATTTTACTTTTTTTTTGTATAGTTTTATTATTGTAATATGTACTGTAGAAATTTAAATCTTGAAAATTTTGTCCTTTTTATTTATATGAATTTTGAAACATGATCAAAAGCCATTTTCTGCAACATTTAAAACAGAATATCTCAAAAGGAATCAAGTGAAAAAATATGAAACTGACACAGTGTATACCTCTATATGCTAGACACACATGACTCCAATTTGGTGACTGAGACTCAACCGTATCCAGAGTTTAAAATTTTCTTCGTAGCTGAAAACAAGTTTTGGAAAAAAAAAAAATATATATATTTTTTGTATATTTGCTTTACAGCTGTTATGTTTAAGGAAGAAGATATGCTGAAGCTGACTCTCGCGAGGTAGCAACATTGATGCATTATAATTCTGGAACCAGTTGAGACTCAATCACCAAATTTGTGTCATATGTTCCTATTACATAGATGTATAAACTGCATTAGTTTAATATTTTTTTACTCAGTCCCTTATGAGTTATTCAACGTAAAATATTGCAGAAAATGACTTTGGGCCAAGTTTGAAAATTCATATTAAAAAAAATGACATAGTTTTCGAGGTTGAAATTTCTACAACTAGTAGTAGAAATAAAATAAAAATAAAACTATACAAAAAAAAAAAAAAAAACAAAGGTGAGTTTCTTACCGAGGATGCTGATAATGAAAAAAAACTATCGATTTTAATATATCGACATCACATCGATTTATTTTAACATTTCGGATATCATCGATATTGAAGTCTATTATTAGGTTACCGAGGGTGCTTAATTTTGAATTACCAAGCAATTCGATATATAAGTTCTTTTTAAGGGTCCTTATATTAAAATATTATATTTTAGAAACGTCGCCAAAATATAGTTGTATTTATGGACTGATCCTCAAGATACTTAAAAAAATTATATAAACGACCTCAATATCAAGGAAATCGAAATGTTGAATTAAATCGATATGTAAGCACTGATTTTAAAACCGAAATTTTTTACATAAACAGCACCTTCGATAACCCATGGATATCAATAACAAGGAAATCCGAAATGTTAAAATAAATCGACACGTGAACGTGCCATATTAAAATTTATAGGTTCTTCATAAGCAGCATCTTCGACAACCTAATAATATACCTCAATACCAAGGAAATCCGAAATGTTAAAATAAATCGATACGTGATGTCGCGATATTAAAATCGGTAGTTTTTTCACTATGAGCAGCCTTCGTAGCCTAATAATGTACTTAAATATCGATGATGTCCGAAATGTTAAAATAAATCAATACGTGAAGCCGCGATATTAAAATCGATAGTTTTTTCATAATCAGCACCCTTGGAAATCTAATAATGGACTTCAATATCAAACATTTTTGAAAAACCTTTATAATAAGTCAAATAATAAAATTTCAACATCGACCTTTTTTATTTTATTTAAAATTTAGAAATCAAATCATAACTTATTTTCCAAGGTCAAATATAAAAATCATATCTGGACTTTTATTTACTGAGAGAGAAAAATAAGAGTTAAATAGTTAAATTCCCTGGTTACATCATAATATTCAAACATTCTGGCAATTATTTAAACTCTCTTACTCTCTCTATCTATCATTTCCGTTAAATATTTATTTGATCATTATAAAAAAAAAAAAAATATATATCGATTTTGAGTTCGAACATCAAATATATACAATTCCTTTAATTCATATTCCTCCAAACAATTGTAAATGCTCCATATTATGTTGCCAACAATATTTTTCAAAATGACCTTTCGTACTCAACCTTTTACGCTAACCCTCTTCTAAGATCCTCCGCCTCATTCACTATCCAGTTCGTCCACTCATCCACTCGCCCATATAATCCTCCTCATATATGAAAAAGGCAGTAGGCTATATCCTCCACTAGTAACCTCGGCGTTTTCGGCTTACGCGCACTCACTCAGCCCCCATTGTCTTTTAATACCAGTGACGTTGCTACAGAGGGATGCTGGCAACTTCTGGATTCCTGCTTTAATTCCTCCACTATAAGTGGGATAAGAACTTGGCTCAGGAGTTCCTAGGTTAGGTGTGATTATTGTATGTATGGTCGTGGCTTAAGTTTCTACTTAATTTGCCTTTTATTTTACTTTACTTCTTCTGTTTTTAATTTATTTTCGTTTATTTATATGTATTATACAGTATAAATGTAAACCTCTTAGAACTATCATATATTGCCCACAAACGGCTGATTGTAACATTTTCAATGAAAAGTTAAAAAAAAAAAAATAATAAAATTTTAATCTGGGTGAAAACATATTCTCAGTAATTGGACGCGTCTTTACGATTATCCTGTTATAAATTGAAGAATTTTGGGAGATCTAAAGTTTTAATGAAGTTCTATTATTTTTCTTCAAATTTATGCAATTTGTTGTAGTTTCATTATAATTGTGGTTAAGGATGGTTCCAAAGAAATGAGTTGTGCGTTAGCAGTATTGTATTACTCGTATTTCATTAGGATAGTATAGTTTTATATCAAAATTAAAAATATTATTAACCTATTTTTATATTATAATATTTTTATATTATAATATTTTTATATTATAATATTTTTATATTATAATATTTTTATATTATAATATTTTTATATTATAATATTTTTATAATATAATGGGTTTATTCTTTTGTATAAAAATGAAACAAATAGTCCAAGGTCTTGACATGAGGTAATCGGTAATTTATTGGCCTGCTAGATACTAAGGAACTACTATTTTTAAGCTTTGGAGGTTTTTAATGGTCAATGGTTCAGTTACTATGTTTATTTTTAACGTGAGGACAACATTTCATCATCATAACGGCCGTAAAACCAAGTTAATTGGCAAGTTATATTGCAAGGAATGATCGGAGTCGATGTGTAATTGTGATGATATGGGATTGGTTCAGTTTATTTTTCATAGATGGGACTGGTCATTTATGATTATAAAGGATATATCTGCGGTGAAGCTGAGCTGAAAATGGGCTTGACGCACACCAGCTAGTGAAGACAAAACTAGACAAGTTTACATACAATTAGTCACTGTTGTGTACACTAATTCCCTTTCCCCTCCTCAATACGCACTCAATAGCCATTTCGTTTAGAAATTTCTAAACCTGTCTTAGCTTAATTTTCATAGAACATTTCTAATGATCCAATCTTTAGAAACCAATGAATTTACTCATTTTATCCATTTAAAAAAAATAAAAGTAAATTACCATAAAATACTTACGATTCTTCATGAGTGGTGATAAAAAAATATTTTAAAGCAGAGGTAGTTCGTTTTATCTCACCATTATTTACAATCTCATTGTTTCGGTTATATATATATATATATATATATATATATATATATATATATATATATATATATATATATATATATATATATATATATATATATATAAAAGGGGTGTGTGTGTGCGATTGTATGTAGGAGTGTCTACACTGAAACCTCATTAAACAAAATTTTTAAGTTAAAAATATTTCTTCATCTCGAGGAATAAATTGTCTGATGTTTTAGTCTCTTGTCTCCCATTAAATGGATCAATCCAGCGTATATTTCTGCTCCCTGTTGACACATTCCTGTCATAAATTAAAAGTGAACCCATTACAATGTCGTTGCTGACGCCTTGTTCACGATAGGATTGAGTTAAGATCATATGACCCTAAAGCCCTCCTTACTCTGTCAATATTATTGAAGCAATATTATTTAACGTTGCACAGATGTCACATGTGTCAGTATTATTGTTACAATATACCCCTCAGAAGGGTATATATTGACGAAATTCGATATTGACTCAATAATATTGACCATGTAAGGAGGGTGTAAGGGACTTGGTATCAATTTTTCAAAATTTTCTCATATAGACTTGTCTGCGTCAAGCCATAGATAAATGCCTGCTGGAATGAAAATTGTGAGCTAAGAAGGAATCACCACTAATCAGCTCATCTCATTTCACTCATTATTAACTTATGAACATGAGTGTATGTTATAAAAAGTCAAAAATATCTATTTATTTTGAAAATTTGTGGAAAATGGGTACACATTTGAATAATTTTATTTTTCTAAAAATATTTCATATTATATAATTTGTATTTTATTTTTAAATTACAATAATTTTTAATTTAAGATTCTATTTATAAGGATTAAACATAATATTAGTTTCCAACAGAAAATATATAGAAGTAGATATTAAATGATCTTTTTCAACTTTAAAAATACTTTCAAGTGCTAGATGGTTAATTTTTAATAAATTGAGTATCGAAATGCATTTTGGTGATTAATTTTAATGCTAAGAGTTCAGATTTTTCATCATCAAATGCGGACCAGAAACCATCTTCTTTTTGGAGAGGTGCTGACTACCTCTCGATGTTTTAAGAAAAAGAGAAGTATTAAACTGCATGCAAATGAAAAAACATTTATATTGCAACCTTTGATGCATCTATAGAATCTTATTTCCTAGATAATGTGCATTTTATATCCAATATAAAATTAGGACGCTTATGTTATTGCAGCAATGATTTTCCTGAATTTTTTTTTTTTTTTTATTTGAAATATAATACAAGCTGCCACACTCAAGGGCAATAGGTATTAGAGCTATAATTTATTTATTTTTTTTTTTCAGAACCCCTTACGAAAATTGTCTTTATTATAATTGGTATATACAAGTTATATATACAGACATTTTTGTTACTTCTCCTTTTTCTGAAGAGGTGAATACATTTTAAGGAGTTTCGGGTTATTCATATCTTTTCTGTTCATATTTATTTTCTGTTCATTGGACTTATGATAAGGTGCTGGGGCACACTTTAGTATTGTACTACTTTACATTTTACTTATTACTAATAATCTTAAACTAAGACATATATATACAATATTCAAAAAGCTTGTTGCCATAGTATTGTACTACTTTATATTTTACTTATTACTAATAATCTTAAACTAAGACATATATATACAATATTCAAAAAGCTTGTTGCCATCGCACTGGAGCTGATGCTGGCGTTAATGTCTTCAAGAGTGGGTTAGTGGTGGCTTGGAGGGAGTCGAAGAATTTTATATGCCTTCGTCGGATAAACTCTGGAACCTTGGGCAGGTCGAAGAAACCGTGCAGTTGTTCTGGTTTCATCCTCTTCATCGTCGTAGATCGCACCATCTTCTGTAATACGGTATTTTGGAACCGTTGTAGATGGCGTTTAGTTCCTTCTCTGAGGTGCGTGAATAGCGGAGCTCCATACAGAAGAGCTGGTCTTAGTATGCTCTTATATATCTTGATTTTTAATCTGAGGGAGAGAGCCGGTGACAGCAGCTATAAAACAGCTTCGGCTGTTTAGAGCTATAAGATTCCATTCATACCATATATACAAGATAAACGAAAAGAAAAGAAAAAAAAAACATAAGGAGATAAAATAAAAATAATAAATATCATATAAAAAGAGGAATAAAAAATGTATATTCTAGTAAAAATGAATAGATAGAAATTTAAATAATATCGAAATAAGTAAACAACCAAGAAAAGAAAAATTAAGTTAAGTAATAATAAAAATAAAATAAATCTTCTTAAACACATTCATATCTCTATGTAATATTTAAAATCTGCCCAGGGAACTCCGAACCAAGCTCTGCCCCTTTTGCATGTGAATGCAAAGCCGGACTCCAGGAGATCCCAGCGCTTCTCACCCAGCCGCGTCACTGATATTGAAGACCAGTGGAGACTGAGTGAGAACACTAGAGCCACAGAAGCTCAGACGTGAGTGGAGAAGCTGGCCATTGCCAGAACTGCAATAGCACATTTACAAAAGGTCTCGAGGCCACTGCCGTTTGAACCTTCGAGGAGGGTTATTGGGATGGTTGATGCTGGAAAGGGATTCTGCTAAGGGATTAGGATGATTAGAAAGGTTCTGATGAAATATGGAGAAATTGTATGGAATTATGTCAAGAATATACGGGATGTTAAGGTCATGGTGTAAGGTCTTGTTCGGAACATAATATGGGGCATTAATTATTGTACGGAGGACTATAGACTGGAAGGATTGAATACGTTTGTTGTTTGAAAGTTTAGCTGTCCCCCACAGTTCTAGTCCGTAGGTCCAAATAGGTTTCAGAATGGTCTTGTAGATTAGCAGTTGGTTGTCTATTGATAGATGAGATGTTCTGTTCAGTAGTCTGTATATCTGGCCAAATCGTTGATTAAGCTCTTGTCTTTTAAATCTAGTATGAGAGTTCCATGTTAGTCTTTTGTCAAGCAGGAAGCCAAGATACGGACTATGTCTGAAATGGGAAATGGTGTGGAATTAAAATGGACTAGTGGACAGGATCTGCGTCGGAAGGTGAATGTGATATGACATTTTGATTCATTGACCTTGATGCGCTAATTGTTGCACCACTTTTCGATCAGGGAGAGATGCCTTTGCAGGTTTAATGGACGCCATTTCAGTATCGGAATGGGATGATAGGATAGCGGTATCATTGGCAAATGTTGCCAGAAAAGTATCGGGGTTTGTAGGAAGGTCAGCGGTAAATAAAATTTAGAGGACTGGACCTAAGATGCTGCCTTGCGGAACACCGGCTTCGATTGGGTAATAGTTGGAAAATTCAGTACCACAGCGAACTCTGAAGAAACGGTTAGTGAGGCAGGATCGAAGGATTAGGGTAACTGGATTTTGAGCTTGAAAAGCAAGCCATCGTGCCACACCCGGTCGAAAGCTTGTGCTATGTCCAGAATGGCGTCAGTGCAATATTGCTTGCTTTCAAGTGCAAAGGATATATGGTCAACAACACGACGACCTTGCTGAACAATGGCATTCCAGGACATTTCCTGAGCGAAATCCAAAATTGTGAGAAGGGATTTTTTGGGATTCGAGTATTGGGAGGATGCGTTTTAGAAGGATATTTTTCAAAAATGTTTGAAAGAATCGGGAGCAAGCTTATTGGCCTATATGATGAGGTATTATTGACAGGTTTACCTGGTTTATGGAAAAGGATAATTGTGGAGTGTTTCCACATCAGAGGAAAGTGGGTTGTGCGAAGCATACAATTGTACATTTCCTGACATTAACGATTATTTCCTGCTTCATTTGTTTTTAAATTTATAATTTCGAAATTTTCAATGCTTTAAATTAGTCTTAATCTACGAATAATTTTAATTTTGTGAAGCTATATTTTGTGATTATTTTGGATCTCAAGTAACAGTATCTTCTAAAATGTAGGTTTTCTCTTATTTTAATTTAAAGACTATAGTTTATTCAATAAAAATTTCATATACTACTTTTTAATTACTTTCTGTCCTTAAATTGTGGATTTTTTACATTTAATATTCAGTATAAATATTAGTAAAACGTTCAATGGCTCTAGTACTCTGGTGTTATTAATAAGAGGTTTCATTAATGTTTTTACAGATTATGGATATAATAAATCTATATGTATGTTTTATATATATGGATGAGTGTGTTGGGAATTAGGAATAAGGTAAAGAAAGTTGAAATGAAATAATTCCACTGCCTAATAAATATTTATTGATAAAAATAAATAATTAAATGCCATTAACTTAAAATTATTAAACAATTTCATAATATATAACATTAATACACTTATATATAACATTAATACACTTATACATAACATTAATACACTTATACATAACATTAATACACTTATATATATATATATATATATATATATATATATATATATATTCTTTTTTTGTAACTTTCTGCTTCTTTTTCTCCAGCTTAAAAATTTCATCTTGAAATTTGTCGTCACCTGATTAATCAAATAATTGGCAATAGACATTATAAAGTATGGAAACTATACATAAATCTTGAATAAATATGAATCACTTAATAAGATATGAAATAAAAAGTTTATAATGGAAGGGGTTATATGACATTTTGGTATAAATTGAGTTTTGTTTTTTTATGGATGGAGATGTTATGTGATGTTGTTAGGACCTACTAAGTGAATGAAAGTGCTACGTTACATAGCATAAAATTACATCTTCATCTATGAAAAAAAAATAAACAAAGAAATTTGTAACATGGCCCTTTCATTGACTAACATCTTCAATAATAAATTAAGAATGTAATTTAAATTTAATATTTATTTAATCAATTAATTTTTACTTAACTATATTTAAAAAAAAATAATAAAATGATAGTTTAATGCAATAAATATATAAATACATTAGGTATTATTACGCATTATTTATTATAAATATGTATTATTTCATTGTATTTAGGAAAGTTTTTTATATGTTTTGGACGGGCTGTTAATTATTCATATATTTTATTATAAATAATTATTCTTATGTTTCTTAAATCCATTTTATAAAATCAATAAAGTATAAATAATAGTAAAAACCTTTAAGCAATAGATTATTATTGGATTATGGTAATTAACTTTTTTAAATACCTAGTTACCTATAATATCTATTTTATATACTCTGTCTAAATTCATGGAGGTCATAATAAGATCTTATTTTCTAATGTTCGAAAGTGAACATAAATAATTTTGTAAACTTCCATATTTTTTATTGTACAATATTTTATGAAATAAAGTGTTTATGTAAAATTTCTGGCGTAAAAGTAAGTAAACATATGCAATATTGTGAAGGATTTTACTCTTGCAACATTCTCTCTTGTTGTTTTTAATATACATGTATATAACTTGCACGAGACATTTTAGGGATGTGATGCGATAATTATCACACTAATGATAATAATCATGTACTCACTCACTTTTTAGAAAGTGGGAAATCTAGGAACGATGTTCCGACTCAGTTTAAAGTATTCCCGACCTAGAGTACTACCGCAGGTTCGGCTTGGGAGCATTTTCCCGGCCTCCGTCATAGGCAGAATTATGCTACTTCTCAAAATTACAACGAATTATAATAAATATAACTGAATTGATCAATTTCAATTTTATTAATCATTTTATTTGTATTATATTTTAAACATGCAATATGAGTGATGCAGTATATGACTCATTGGATGTCAGGGCTATTCATAAGACCTCGTCATGGAAGTTTCATAATTTTTTTGTGACTTATCTATGCATTCATGCATACTACATACTGCCTTATATCCTGTACTAATTGATTGATATTCGAAGATATCTATTTCGATTTCTCACTGTACTTTCTTACTTCACTGTAGCTAATTTCTTTAATAATTCGCAAATTTGATTTAGTAAACAATCCGTTCGGAAATTATCTGCATACGAAAGCATTTGATATCTGTTAAAGTTACTTTTAAATGTTACCCAAATATGATAAAACGATAAAGGAGAATTAAAATGTTCACATTTTAGAGGGATGAGGGAGATGATTATTTTATCTTATTGAATGGTTATCACTCATTTCTGTATCATACTCCAGTATTTTGATAATATTATACTTTTATTATACAATAGCCAGTATTAGACAAATTAAAATTCGAAAGTTATATATAATTATCTGTTTGTAAAATAGTAACAAGATTTTGAAAACAGGGTCAGATTTTTAAAAACTATAATTACACATCTATTTGATCTAGTGAATTTAATATAAATACATTAACGTGGATCCACTTATATTTTTGTTTAAAAAAAAAAAAATGAAAATCATAATAATCTTACTTTAAGAAGTATAATGATTTAATTTGTATTTACTTAGACGTAAAAGGCCCTTATTATTTTTTCTATCATCTTTCAAAAAATATGTGGGAGAACAATAATCTTCATGGAAAATTATCGTCTACAACATACGGTTTAGTTGAGGTGGATTTACGAAACCACTATTTATTTTTGCGATTGATCAAATTTTTAATACGTTTCTTATGGATCTGAAAAATCCATGTGACCAAAATTGCTCTGAAGCAAAATGTTTAAATTGCTGACTCAACATTACTTTGATAGAGACAATATTTATGAAATTTGTTAATTTATATGTTGTTTAGTGTAAGGTGAAATTTATGGTTAACACTCGAACATTTTCATAACGCTTGTTTCGTTTTTCTTGCCCAGATAATCTATACTAAAGCTGCTAATCAATTATCATGGTAAAGCTGATCGACCCACTTACACGACTTTAACCTAAAAAAAAAAAAAACTACCTAGGAATTTCAGGCTCAAACCCATAGCTATCCGATTTGCTGTCGGAGTAGCAACCACCACACGACCGATGGTTTGTAAAACTAATTAATAGATATTGGATAGGCAAAATTAAGAAATATGTTGGCATAACAATAATATTTTTATTTCGCATCACAGCAATTTTCCATTTCGCAAGAAGTTACGTCGCTCTTTTTTTGCGTCTTAAAAATTTGTTCCTCAATCGTCACCGGGCTTGTGCTTATCTTGGGGCATATGTTAAATTCGACCATTTGGCTAATATAGCATGTCAAGTCCAAATATCTCTTGATCTAGATCAAGACCTAAGAAAAAGAAATATAATCACAACAAACTATCTAGCCTTAAAGAACATAAATATGCCTTTGCTCTTGAAAATATATTGAGGCTGTTACACAACTTAAGTATAGTAGTATGACCTATATCCAGCAGAAAAATTAGTTCGCTAACCACGGTTTCACTAGGAGTAAAACAGTTGCAATAACAGGAAATCAAGTTTCTGAGAACAATTATGAGGCGAACCAGAGGAGTTATAAAGTAAAACTGATCTTAAAGTCATAGGAAACAAAAATTGATAAAAAGGAAAGGAAGTTCTACCTGATGAAAAGCAGAAGATCTTTTAAACCAACTGCATCTCTATGTAGGGAAGGTCGGAGAGAATGTAAGCTCTATTTATAAGGGGAACCTGGAATTATCGCGGCATATTCCTCCGCTCCAATCATTAAGTGCTAAAAAAAATCTTTTTCGGAGACTAATGTTTTTGAAGATGAGGAAATCGACCATTATCAGTGCGGCTTCAGAAAAAGTAGATCTTCAACGCAGTAAATCGTCTTTGCACCGCCTTTGCGTAAGGATGAGGGATTCACCGTTCAATGATTTTAAATAAGCGTTCACTTGTGTAGATCGTATCGTTTATAATAAAGTTCCGTTTTGAAATTATATCTTCACTTCTAGGCAGTCTGTCCTACAATCAAGTCTGATCGATAATTCAATACCGGTATTCAATGAACTAAATCACTTTCCAACCTCACGCAAATTAGACACCTGGTATCTTGACGATTTCGTTTCCTTGATGACAGGAGTCACAATGGAAAGCTTGTTACAAAGACAATTTATAATTACTGAGTCACAATGAATAATCTTATCTCCTTTTAAGGATTGAGAATGGTTAGATAATCCGATTATTCTGACTGTAAACAAGCAATGGAAAGTGACTGATATCCAGTTCAAAAAAAAATTACATAGCATAATTACTTTTAATAAGTTTTAATTTTGAATCACATGAATTATTAAAAACTAGTATTGAGGATTTATAGTCGATTTATATCAATGCGAACGAAAGAGTGTATTTAATCAGCAATGCTACTTATGCATACCATAAGAGAAAAATATGGCAGCCAATGGAATGCTGTGTTGGGCGTTTTTGTCAATCTTATGAATTAACTTCTGCAGAGAATGAATTTAGTTTGAAGTTGAAGGAAGGTATTCCCTTTCTTATATTTTTGTAAGAATACGTATTTATGCAGGTAGATAATCTCCTCTCGGCATACAGGAAACAGCACATACAGTATACCAGATTCACCCTTCCTTCTAATCCTAACGAATCGACTTCACAGATTGGTTTTTCGTTCACGTTTATTTGTCCCATCAGGATTACTTAGACGCTCCACCTGTTTCCTTGACGGGCCAACCTCCAGGCTCTAATCTTGCTTTTCGAGTTGCTTATTCTATCTTTGGCACACCTTCAATTAATTTCGATTTCTGACTTATATTAAAGAGTCCCTAAATTTTAGGAAATATAGGAAATTTGGAGATTTTATTGAAAGTACAATGTAGATAGGATTTCTTTGGGCTCCTTTCGGCCAATTCTGATAATAAATGAGCAAAATATACTTTCCTATTTTTCTATTAAATAAATATATTATGATGAGCTTTAATTGTCTTTGAAACGCCTGATCTAGGGGATCTCTTCATTGGGTTGGGAGAAAACTTGACGTTTAAGAGAGACCACATTATCTGAAGGCGTAACCTGAACATAAACCTCTAAATTAGAATTATCATAAACCACAATTATCGATGTTTTAAAATGCGGGCATTTTAATATTTGCCAGGATTTCCTTTAGCTGGCTAGAAAATGACATGAGCAGAAGAAGGAATGACCATAAATCTGTTTTCAATGTTCGAAACAATTGGGAAAGAGTGATTAATCTAACCTCTGTAAGGAGGCGTTTAAAAACACCTTCCTCTTCCGTCCCATAGAGGTCGATTTCCATGTTCAGTGTTCCAGGAAAATGATTGCAAATTTAATTTGAAGGTGAAGTTGATGGTGGTGGTAAGAATTAACTGTTTTATTCCAATGTTTCGAACATTAAGTTGTTGTCAAATAAAGCTTGTTTGGCCAAAAAGTGCTAACAGATGGCCTTCTATGGTCATAGGCGCCCTTTTACATGTTCAGTAAAATTAGTTTGAATTCTTAATTAATTATATTAATTTTTGTATTTTAATTTATGTTATTGGAACAGTAGTAATGAGATAGACTGAACTATCTTAACCAATATACTATTATGTTAATTAATAAGATAGCTAGAGAAAGGCAACTTTTTAATTGATTGGAGTATTTCAGAAACATTAGTTTTCAAGGATTTTGCTGAGCAGAAAGGACAAAACTACCTTCCATTTTTGTAAAATTTCATTGTCTATTGTTTATTAATTATAGTTATGAGAAATTAAGAAATTTAATCATGAATCTGAAAATGGTAAGTTGTTCGGAATGAAATCTAAAGTGTAATGTACAAATTTAAGAGATAGTTTATAAACTCAAGATAATAATAGGTATTATTAAAATTACCAGGCCTTATTAGGCAATCACATTCATTGTCGTATTAAGAAAAAACAATATTTTAAAAATATACCATACAGTCTGGTTCATGGTACTAATACTTATTTTTTAATCTGTTTTAAAGAAAAAAAATAGAAAAACAATAAACATTGTTGTAATATAATATTGTAAACTTTCACAACAGGATGAAACTTTTACAGGAGATAAAATTTTATTTGTTTAATTAAAGCTGTACTCTATTAGGTAATTTATTAAATACGTTTAAAAGTACAAATTTTATTTTAAAAATCTGTCCCATAGTATAAAAAAAATTATGATTTTCAAACATATTTAATTATATTCAACAATTATTTCTTACACAACAATTATTTATTCTATCTTAACTGCACTTTAACATAATTCGTGAACTGATATCCGATTCATGCTCCATAGGAGGAAAATGCAGGCTCTATATTTAGTACAGGAAAAATGGAAATAAAATTTGTACATTCATCAAACTTTGGTCTAGAATTCGATTTGGTAGCGAGTATCGAGATCTGCAGAGTCCGCCAAAAATTTCGGAAGGACAATTCCCTCAGGAGTGGTCGAAAAGTGGGTCGGGATAATTACGAAATAATTTGCACAAATTTAGTCGATTAAGGTATTGTTTCTTATAGTTTTTTAGTTTCTGAATCTAACGAGACGCCTCCCATGGCGATACATTAAATTTTTAAGAAGTTATTACTGATTTTAGGAAAAAAATCAAATTTTGAGGCTGAACTATATGCAGAATGTCCCCGTAATTCACGGGAAATATTTAAAGAGGTGATAATAGACTTCAAGAGCAACAAAATAGTTCATATTGACCCATGGTCCGATGATAAAATAATGGTCCGATAAAGAAAAGCAGGAAATTTATGTTGTATTTTTTTAAGTAAGTTACGTTTTTTGTTGAACATAAAGCGATCACTCAAAAACTATTCAAGGTAATTAAATTCACTGCGCCATCGTAAAGGTGACAAAATTTACTTTAAGAAATATTGTTTGGCTTAACGAAATGTATTGTCAGGGGACATTCGGAGAGACCTATAGCGAAAAGTTTTATTTTATGTTTTAAATTACACTTTCATTTTGAATTTTTTTCTCAGCCACTGCTGTACTCCAGATACTCTACTTTTAGGAAAATTTCTAATTTTATTAAGCTATAATTTCGAATAAATGAATTTGAGGTTTGGAATCGCTCTAGAATTTGCTCCTGATTTGCCAAAAAGTATGGTGTGAAATGAGGTTTCCCCGAAAAAGGTGTCTCCGAAAGTCCCTTTACAATGGATTTAGTTACGCCTAACTATATATCTTAAAGGGAATTTTATTTACTTTACGAAGATGCTTTTGTTATTTAATTACCTTGATTAGTTTTTGAGTGATCGCTTCGTATTCAACAAAAAACGTAACGTACTAAAAAAAAATTACAAAACATGAATTCTCTGATTTTCCGCGTGGAATTGGAACATGGATCAATATAAGCTTTTTTGTTGCTCTTTGAGGTCAATTATCACCTCTTTAAATATTTCCCGTGACTTACGGGACATCCAGTATATAGTATAAGCCGCTAAATGTGATTTTTACCTAAAATCAATAATAACTTCTTAAATATTGAATGTATTGTCATGGGAATGGTCTCATTAAATTTAAAAAAAAATATATAAGAAACAATTCTTGACTCGACTAAATTTGAGCCAATTATTTTGCGAATATCACGGCCCACTTTTTGACCCCTCCAGAGGGGATGTTCAACAAGTTATTTCGAAATCTGGGCGGACTCTGCAGATCTGGATTCCTACTACCAAGACGATGTTATGACCAAAGTTTCATGAATGTACAAATTTTATTGTTTGTTTGGACGATTTGGGCTTATTTTTCCTATACTAGTTAAGGACTATGCAATAACTGAAATATATGTTTAAATATCTATTTGTAGAAAAACCTGATGGAAAAAAAAATGACCCGGTATGCTTGAATAGAATTAAAATTAACTCTAGTCAAATTTAAATAATACGAATTACTAGATACCGTAATCTCCTAGTTAATGTAACAACAATGATAAGTTATGATACAATATATATTTTGAACTAAAAACAGCATATGTGTATATATATATATATATATATATATATATGTATATACACACATGTTATGCAACACACACACACATATTTACTAATTATATATAAATATATTTATTAACTAAATTAGAAATATCTTGGAATTTAAAATTAATATACTCTAACTTAATTTTATGTTAAGACAATACAGATAAGTATACATATTTTATGAAAACTTATTTTTTAATTTAGTTAATTAAAACGTTATATCGAAAATTATAATATTTGAATATTCTTTGTATTATTAAATGGAATACCGCAACTAACAAGTTATTTGCTTAGGTTTTATGTTTACAAATAGAAATTAAAAGTAAAAAAATAGTTATGTCTAAATTCGGCGAATCGTTAACAGATTTTTAGTAAGCTTGATTTGAAAGACTTAAGGCTTTTGATTTAGAATCTCCTAAAAGTAACCTGATTATAATACTTGTTTTCGAATTAGTTTTACTCTAATTTTATATTATATTAATATTTGACTTGTAGGACCCTGTCTTGATAAACTTCGAAATGGTAACTGAACCAATGCTAACAATTTTTTTTCTTCGTTGGAGGTTTATTCTACCACACTCCATCCAATGCCAACTATGTAGTTAGAAATTACACAGTGTTGCAAACCGTATATTTAGATGTGCAAAAGTCATGGATGTCACTATCAAACAAATAATTACTATTACCAGTTGTATAATGATACAAAAACTTACTAAATTGTATTATGAAACAAAAACAAAGGTCCAAAGGATGGTTGAATAAATAAAAATTAAAAAAGACAACTGTAACTTCTTTAAATATATATATTTAAATATATATATATATATATATATATATATATATATATATATATATATATATATATATATATATATATATATTTACAGAGATTATAGCTCATCATAATCAATAGGTACCTATCATGAAAAATAGGTAGAATAAAAAATGTAAAATATAATATTGAACACGTTATAAGTATCTACTTCTAGAAATTTATACTAATTTTGGTTGTTGGAACATCTAATCCTAAAGTTCTAATTCCGTTTCGAAATCTGATTCCGATTTCGGAGAATTTTTTTTTTTTAACCAGTTTTTAATTTCTTCAGTTTTATCACTGTTAAAAATTTCGCTAGTAATCTAAGCAGCCAGAGTAAAAATTGCTACTTCTTCAGCCAGCGTAAAAACTGCTACTGATACCAAAATTGAATTCCTCCACTTTGTGATAGTGGTACTGTTCGTCTGTTAGACCACAATGGTGGATCTTGATAGAACGAAGTCGGGACCAATACCTAACCTGTTTGACACACGATTTAAGTTGGGTAGGATAATTTTTAATTCGGTGTTTAACCAAGGTTGTACCGATTTTAGCAATATTTTTAAAGTTGGGGAAAGTTTAATACATTTTCGCTTAAACTTGCTTAATTTTTTTTATTTTCTTGAGACATTTGAATCATATATTCGTTGTCAGAAATAAGCTATGAAATATTAAAAAAACACGTTATTGGACACTGTTGAGTTTCTTTCCTCAAGTATTTCCTTGGTTCTCCAAATATCGAATGGGGTCCATCTCGGAAAGTCGATAATTTCTGAAAAATGTGCAATATTAACGTGGCTGCAACCGGCTGCAATAAAATACATAAAAAGTGGAAAATTGGCTTCAAAAATATAATATAATTCTGCAAAACTTAAAGCGAATCCAGACGGATCTTACAACTAATTAATAAAAGGAAAGTTTAAATTTGCTTTAAAAGAAATTCGTTCAATACATTTTTCTGATAGTTTCCAAATTTTTATGATAGAGATTATTACTTTCTCTACCTCTACTACGTTCGTCGAATATTATAAAATTAATTTTTAGACCCATGTTCCTGAGAAACCAATTGTTAACTGACTGCAGAATTTTTATCTCATTATCTAATATTCTATATAAACACTGGATTTGTTTTTAAATATTGAGGTTGAATTTCAATGAAGAAAACTTTGGTGTATACACCCGTATTAGTGCCGAGAGCTAAATTTAATCTTTGGTTTTTGACTTTTGCACTCCTAAATTTTAGAATTTGCCCCACTGCGCATTACGGAGATTAATTATTTATATAACCTATACCTATAGTTCTAAGCAAAAATTCTTAGATTTAATTATAGATTTTCGACACAGTTATAAAATTTTATATTAAAAAATATAGCCATGCATTAAAGGACCAATATTATCTAACCATTTCTGAATGTTAGACCATACAATATACATGCCAGTTACATAATTCAAATATTAAATGGTACAAAACACAACAACTTTCAGAATAAAATACATAACATATTTTTTATACGGTGTCCGATGTTTTTGAAATAAACTGTAGTAAGATGACATTAACAGATACTTCTTTTTATCTTAAAAAAAAACTATGAGGGAATATTATTTTCTGAGAAATAATTGATTAATTCGAAAATAAATAAAAAACAAGTATACAAGGAGTGTGGGAGTTCATGAATTCGTATCGAATATATTTTCATTTTGATCTGAAGTTACAAGTATACTTTTTCATTCTTCCTATTCTACTCCTTCTACTAGGTACAAAATAAAATAACAATAAAATAGTTTATTAATTTCCAAAAGAAAAAAGAATGTGATATCTGCTGTGCCATCAGACAGTTAATTTCTAAATTACAATTCTATTAAAATATTAGTTATGCGGAATATTCAATAAAATTTAAGTAATGGAATTGGGAATTTCATGTTTTGAACAAATAGTCTAACTCATTCAAATTAATATAAATCTTATATGATATGGTATATGGTGTTAATCAGTTAAGAAACTACTGGCCCAGGTTACATTATCAATTTCATTATAAATTTCAAGTTAGAAGGTTTATAAAAAAAAGTCTCTGATTTGTTCCAAATTTGTATAGTACAAATAGAGAAAAAAAACAACAGATAAATCGATCAGTATGGATGATTGTACAATTTACTAAATAAAATGGAACTGTCTTAAAAATATATAATAGTTTGTGATTTTTTTTATTCCCAAAATTAAATTTTGATATATGAAAAAATAACATTATTGAAATTTAGAATATAATGACGTCCTTATGAGTTTTAAGACAATTATAGTTTTAATATTTCTCTGTTCTAATGGCAGCAATAAAAGTGAGTAATTTTGTAATACATGCTATTGTTACTTCAAAAACATGCTAATTATTAATGATGTTAAAAATTTCACAATGATGGTAATTTTGATAAATGTGCAAATTTTACAACAAATGTGATAAAAGAAATGTACCTAGTTCGGGTATACATTTACAGGGAAACCCCCAAAAAGTCCGAAAACAGCGTCAAAATGAGAATTTATAGATTTTAACGAGAACTAACTAGTTTCTTTTTTTTTTAGTGTGCAATATTTTAGAAATGTAAAATTAATGAAATTAAAACAGAAATTTATGTTCAAAAGACACTAAAGAAAGTTCTTTAAAAAATATTCTAATGTATGATGAATCTGAATCTACAGATTTTTTATTGTCTTTTTGTTAGAATATTTGTAAAACATTGTATAAAAAAAAAAAAAAAAATGAAGAGAGTTCATTAGAAGAACGTGCATGTGACTGAATATATAAGTATATAAAGAAAATTCTAGTGAATAATATAAAGAAATAAATTAATTCAATAGCATTTAAACAAAACAATCTATTCTAAATCTAGAAAATAAGAACAGTGCTTGAGATCGGATGCCCTTGGTCGGCCTTCTTCTGATGTCCACACTCTGATGACCGGGGTATATCGTCGCTGTTGAAGATATTGTGGTGTCATTAGTAACTTCGGTAACCTAGCTTTATGAAGGCAAATAATACTCATACAGCTAGATAACCAAAGAAAGAAACAACACCACGGCCTCAAGATCCTCTCGTGTCCTCTAAGGGTAGGTAGCATATAGGTATCCAGAACTTGTATATGATAATTAATGAATACATTTAAAAATTAATGAACAAGTTGTGAATACAAGAGCCTATTGCCTATTGTGGAGGAGTGAAAGCTATCACCATCGTTGGTCCTGCGAGCAAGTCACTGACTGAGGCCGGATAACATTTGGGGATTATTTGGCACTGTGTCATTCTCCGATTTACAAACCATAACGATTTTACAGAAAAATTCACCATCCATTATGGAATATAGATTTTTTTTTTATCATAGACTATAATTTGGAAGGACTGGATGAATAAGAAAGTTCATACTTACATATCAGTGATGGGGAGGACGGCTCTCATACGGCACCATGTGGCGATTTGCGAGGGTGCGGGCACCGCACATACTCGTCCTGCTGATGCATTTGGGACACCAGCATACTAGCACTAGGGATTCCAGCGCACCCGCAGCAAAGAAGTCATCGGGAGAGGTAATAAGAGTATTTTTGAAAAGAGTTCAAAACTACTGGTGGATTCTTGATAACATTATTTATTGTTAAGAAAAGATGGTATGAAAAAGGTGCCGAAGAAGACTGAGGGACCCTAAGGAGCGTTTCTCCCTCATTTAGGGATAGCCAAGTGCTAAGAGAGTGAGGAATATACTGGCTGAGGGGGTGCGGGTCGAGGAGTAAACTGGCTAGAGGGGGGGGGGTGCGGGTCGAGGAGTGAACTATGTAGGGGGTGCGGGGCAGAGGACTGATCCCGGCAGACTGGTCCCAATGGACTGGTCCAGGTGGACCATCCCCCACCACCCACCTTGCCCGGCTACTTTCTTTTCTGTCTGTCTGCCCCCTCTTTCGTTCCTCCTCCATCGTCTACAATTAGCTCAATTCTTCGTCATACAATATGCTTTAAATCGTGCTTTGAAAAAAATTTAGCGTCATTTTTGGAATATTTTTAACTTATAAAAAGACAACTTCGGAAACGAACATTGAAAGATTTCTTTGAATTATGTCTCTTTGTGAAATATCGTCGATTCATAAAAAAAAAATGTTTGAAGTACGAGTCCCTGAATAACCATGCTAAATACCGATGGATTCTTGTTATAGAAAAGTCTACTCGAGAACCACTAAAAACTCCTCATTAATTAATTTTAAATTGGTACATTACCCAAACAGTACTCATGCGATCACAAACCAAGTTATTCGATTCTTAGGATCCATTCTGGAGTCCTTCCTAAATACTTCAAGGCTCCTCGTATTCTTTCTTATATAATAAAATTCCAACCTACAGGAATTTGTCATCAACCTTTCCAAATTTTGCTCAAAAATCCTCCGAGTTTTCAAATAGAGAAATCCTCGAAGTGCTAACAAAGAGTAGCTGAACCACAAGTCATTGCCAAGTTTCATTTGTTTTGTTCAACATATTTAGTCATTTTAATTTATGTAACGCAATTGTAAATTTTAAAACAATGCCCGTATTGATACTTTTAAAGGTTATCGCCGCATGTAAAATATAACTAGTATTATGTTCATGTGATATATTTCTAGTTTTCTTTATTTAATTTTCAAATAAATATAATTGGTGAAAGCAATAATTCAAAATTATTAAATAAATTATACATTATGCTTGCCTGTTTTGATATGAATCTGAAGCCAAAGCTCCAAAATAACAAATCATCATACATTTAATAATTTATGATTATTAATAATTTTATTAGTCAAGCCAATATATTCGTCACATATCATTTTTTAAAGTTCAAACTTTTTCGGTTTATACAAACAGAAAATTTTTAACCAATAATTTATCAATTGAAAATGATTTGTTTTTTGTAATTATAGAAAAACAGAAAAAGGAATTACAGATGAAAAACTATCAGCTCTGGTTCTCCTATAAACAGGGCCGGGATTATCATTAGCCCCACTAGGCCCCCGGCCTAGTGGCGCACGCTGGAAAAATATTTTTTTAATTATTAAGGAAAATGCTTTTGATGAGATAAGAAAAAAGTCATAAGTGATGTTATTATACGATAAATTTTTATATAAAGTTTTTATTGAGAAATAATACAATCTTTCACACTCAAGAGAAATAGGTATTAGTGATGTAAGAATCCATCAATACCATATATACTAGTGAAACAAAAAAAGAAAATATATGTATACGATAAAATTAAAATTGTCACCGGAAAGATTATTTTCTTGAGGAAAAATGCTGCATCGACCGCCCCCTCCCTCTTCTCCGATGCACAGTGGTCCAAAACGGCAATCTGAAGGGACAAAATTAAAAATATGAACTCCTTCAGATTTATATAAATTGTACTGTAGTCTCATCTACAGACATGTTTGAGGTGGTACATTTAAGGCTACTAATTAACATCTATTAAGTATTAACATCTCCCATCGTAGTTAGAAATTTTTTGTTCGTTTATTTCGCCATGGAATTATTAAGTGAGTGTATACTAGTTTTCTATAAGAGATATTTTAATTTATAACAATATAATAGGAACTTTTTAGCTCAGGAAAGTTTGAATTATTTTTTTAATTAATGTTCATAATTCATTGTAACTTTAGATTTTTTCTACGCATTCTAATTTGCATTATATTATAGAAAAATTATCTGTTAAAGATAATTAAAAAAATTATCACCATATAAGCCATAAAAAAAATTGGATTTATCTTAAATAGACAATATGTAGCATGCCGAATAGGACAGTAAAATTATGTAAAAAACACGCTTAACCCAAACATCTGAAAAAAATATATGAAACTTGACTTAAATTGTTTATATCATCAATCCCTTAGTAAGGATTGATGATTGCTTCCACTTTCAGTAAAAATTGCTCCAAACACCATGAAATGGCGGTGTTTGTGGGAAATAAAAGTACAACTTTGGGGTGGAATTTGCTTATTTAATATTTTTGATCGTTTAGAAAACAAATTAGAACCTAAGGTTTCCTTGTTTTAATAATTCTAAAAATCAATAATAAATTGTTAAAATTAACAACAAAATAATATTCTATATCAATGAATTAAGAATTTTGCGACATTGATGTTATGCTTAGATTTCCACTAAATTGACTTAATTTGTAAGTAGCATAAACATAGCATACATTGGCGTCAGATTTTGGTGGTGGAGGGAGAGGTGACCGTGATAGAAAAATAATTTATTTGCAGTTTTTTTAATATCTCAAAATCTAAGAGGAGACATGGAAAGGGAAGGGCAGGAGGGGGCGATAAGAGTTGACTAAAAAAAAATCTATATAATATAAAGTACTGTTGTAAGAATTACCACCTTCAGAAGATATAGATCCAGCCTTATAGATTTTCTCACACCAAAAACGATGGCAGATTTTGATTGAGCACTAATTCTATTTTGAACTTCAATTAACTCGATTTTTTAATACTTCATTAATATATACCTACAATAATTTTTATCAAACTTTCATTTAATATTTATATGCATATATACTAAATTCAAGGCAATAGGGAAGCATTGCCGGGTCAGCTAGTGTTATATATATTTCAATTTTTCATGAAATATTTATATCATTATTCTTTATAACATATGCAACCTATACTTTATTAACAACGAAAAACCTAATTAATACAAATTTTATTTAAACCTTGAATTTCTTATCATTATCTTCATGTCTGAATATATTTATTAAATCGTTTTAAATTCAGTAACAGCCTGAAAACTATTAAAAACATATCCAATATGTGTTACAGATTGGTATCCAGCAAAAACCATGAAAATTGAGCATTTTATAATTTTGTCCCTTCATATCGTAATTTCATACCACTGTAGTGTAAGAGGGAAGGTATGAAGAGGGGAGGCCAAAATCTCTTGGGCCTAGGAGAGCCTAAACTTTAAATCCAGCCCTGCCTATAAAATATTAGCAATAGCTGGTGAGTCCACTCCAACGAATTTCCGTACCGCTTTGGGTACGGAATACAATACAAAAATTGTTTGCTCTATCTTTCACTAATATTAGTCCGATAAGGATTTTGTTGTTCTTGTTCTTCTTCTTCTTCCTCCGTAGTGCCTCTCAGCGTGGAGGTGCCTCAGTCCAAGCATGCCAGGCCTTCCGATCCCGTGCCAGCGCTTTCATGGCATTTATCTGCTTGTCTCTCTTCTGGCCTATTCTAGAAATGTGTTCAGTCCATTGCATTCTAGGTCGCCCTCTTGGGCGTTTCCCCATGGGTATGGCTTCAAAGAATTTTCGAGGGTCACGGTTCTCATCCATCCGGCAAAGGTGTCCAAACCATCGAAGTTGTCTTTTTTCAAGGGTATCTTTCAAGGAAGTAACTCCGAGATCTTCTCGTGTCCCCTCGTTTTTAATGCGATCTCTCCTTGCTCGACCAGCTACTCTTCGGAGATATTTCATTTCAGCAGCTGTTATTCTGAATAGGTGATTGTCTAGAGGTATCCAGCTTTCACTTCCATATAATAGAGTAGGCAGGTAAACGGCTTTAAACATGTGTATTTTAACATTTTTCTCTACCTCCCTTTTACCTGTCAATGGTAGTAGAGGTGGTAGTAGATAGAATTTGCCTTCTTTATTCTGTTGGAGATCTCCTGGTCCAACCTTCCATTCCTGCAGATCACTGTCCCTAGGTAAGTGAAGTCATCCACCATTTCCATTACTTCACCTTTGCAGCGCATTTCAACAACTTCCTGTTCCCTTCCTATATGTATTGCTTTGCTCTTTCCGACATTGATGGTCATTCCTTTCCTTTCCAGCTCCGCCTCCCATTCCATTACTGCCTGCTGCAATCGCGCTTCTGAATCCGCTATGAGAACAATATCATCTGCAAACACCATCACTTGCGCCAGAATTGTCCTCATATTCCATTTGCCTACAACAGTGCGAGCTGTCCTTCGTTTGCACATCTTCAAAATTTCATCCATGTATATAATGAATAAGAGAGGATTTAAGCTATCTCCTTGCTTCACACCTTTCTTCATGCCAAATATATCTGACTCTCTTCCGTTAATTCTAATTATACCTTTGGAGTTATGGTATGTGGACTTGACAGCATCTATTAATCCTTGTGGGATATTCTTGGCGGAGAGGGCATTACATAATTCCTGTCTAGGAACAGAGTCAAAGGCAGCCTTCAGGTCTAGGAATGCCAAGAAGACACTCTTATCTCAATCCCAAGACTTGTCTATGATAGTTCTCAGAGAGTAAATGAGATCTTGGGTTTGGCGTTGTGGTCAGAATGCACGTTGCTCCTCTTCCAAATTCTTCTCTACAAGCATCCTCAGTTTCTTTTCTAATATTGAAGTGTATAACATGTATACAACCTGAGATAGGCAGATAGGTCTATAGTTCCCACATTCGCTTGCACTTCCTTTTTTGTGAATAGGGATAATTATATTATATTCCCATTCTTTAGGGATAGCTTTTTCGGTATATATTTTCTGGAAAAGAAACTGTAATGCTTTTAACAGTTCCGCTCCACCAAATTTGATTAATTCGGGAGCTATACCGTCTCTGCCAGCTGCCTTACCAAGTCTTAACTTTTCCATTGCAGCTTCTATCTCTTCTTCCCAGATCACTTCATTGTGTTCCTCCTGAACATTTCCTCTGGTTATTATCTCCTCAGCATTTCCAGAAAAAATCTCTTGAGTAATGGCGTCTCCATCTCTCCAAAATATTTTGTAGGCTTTGACCGAATTCTTCCCAGCTCTTTCTTTTGGCCACTCTCACCTCCAGCTTTGACTCATTTCTTCTTCAGACATAAAGTTCCCAATTTTCAAGGGTCTTATGTCTGTGGTACTTCTTCCAAGCCTCCTTCTTCCTTGCGACTGATGCCTTCACCCTTTCATTCCACCACTTGGTTCTTTTCCTTTTCGATGAAATAATAACAATTCCACATGTAGTCGTAGCAGCTTCCAGTATGGCTTTCTTCATTCTTGTCCATATTTCATCCACATTTCCTTCCATATTGGTGTCCCTCAGTTTTAAATCCAATAACTCTGAATATTCCATTATTTTTTCCGGTAATTGGAGCTTTACAATATCAATTTTCTTGTAGCTTCTAGGGCGTTCCTTTCTTGGGTGGAGTATTTGGGTATCTCCTATCAACAGAAGGTGGTTTGAGCCAATTTCTGCTCCCCCTAATCACTTTGACATCAGTAAATAGTCTCCTGATCCTTCGACTATATATGTGATAGTCAATTATGCTATTTACATTTCTCTCTTCTGCCGAAAAAATTATTTTATGTACTTTTTTGTGGGGAAAGAATGAGTTGCCGATAAGCAGATCGTTGTCTACACAAAAATCTATTAATCTTTGGCCATTTCCATTTTTAGTGTGTTCGCCTCCATGTGGCCCCATTACTCCGTGTGCTCTGGCGTAGTAACACCCAGTCCTAGCATTGAAGTCACCCATTATGATTACTTATCTGTTTCTATTCTGGCATTTAATGACTTCTCTTTCTAGGTCAGCGTAGAATTGATCTTTGTCCATTGCATCTGCGTCTTCCGTTGGGGCATAAACTTGTATTATGGCAACTTTTCCTATGGTCAACTCAATGTATGCCGTAATTATTCTCGATGATACGGGTTCCCATTCCTCAACTCTTGCAAAGAGACTATCCTTCATAATTAATCCAACCCCTTCCTTTGTCCTAACTCCGACTGGAACTCCTGAGTATATGAAAATATGCTGTTTATCTAAATTTATTTCTCCGTGACCCTTCCTCCTTACTTCACTGATGCCTAGAAGATCTACTTTATAAAACTCCATTTCCTCTACTATTTTCGTTTCTTTGCCAGTCAGTGTCTTAATATTCCACGTTCCAAATCTGATGTCCTTTCGAGTGCCGTGTCGTAGCCGATGAATCCGTCCAGGTCCGAGGCAAGTTAAGTTGCTTTGAATCGAATGTACTCCACTACGGGTGATTAGCCCAGCAGAGGAGGCCCCGTATCCTCGGGGCAACTGGTCTCCCGAATATTTATATCCTCTCAGGAGAAAGGGTGGCCGGGCTATACCCCCCAGCACTGGGTACCTGTTGGTCCACGGGCCTTTATTCAGTATATTCAGACCACCCCTCCTAAGAGGGATCCCCCATCCGCCACCCGAGGGACGCGCTCCCTAGCGGGCAGGTTCCGCCGAGAGGGATTTTGTTCTCGTTCTTTATATATATATATATATATATATATATATATATATTTTAAGTTTAGCTTTGTAGACCATTTAACTATCTTCCATGTATAGTTTTCAAGTTATTCGAAAAACTAAAAAACATTATACCGGTTTCCATACGTTTAATTTCTCGGTGATGTGCTATATACGATAATTTGAAGGGTTTTAAGGAGAAGATTTGAGGTAATTTTCATCAAAATATTGAGCCGTTTTGTCGATATTCAACAGAAAGACACGTTTTCAGGCTATTGCACCCGGCTTTCGAGAAAATTGTAAACAAGTATAAAATCGATATGAAGTGGCACTTCCGTCAAGTCGATTTTAGTAACAAGGTTAGTGTAACATAACAGGAAAAAAAAAGGAAAAAAAAAGCTATGCAGACATCATGAAAAATAGAAATTATATCTAAATAATATGTTATATAACCTTTAATTATAGTAATTATGAATACCATTTTGATTAAGAGATTTTGAATTTTTAAAAAATCAAATCATTAATATTTCGAATAATACTTTTTAAATTCATAATCGCATTAATTAGAGTTTCAATGAATCTTTTTTAATTTACATTCTAAAATGAAGTATGATGAAGCTTGTTCTTAAGTCGGAAATATAGTTCTCAAACATTGCTACTTAATTAAATAAATGTTTTAAATATCAATTTGGAAGCCTCATTGCCGCATCATTATTTTTAAAAAATAATAATTTTTAAATTACCTACCTATTTTTTAAAGAACCCGTTTAAATTAATTAATAAACCCGTAACAATTGATATTTTATTTGTCTTTTAATCTCAAAGAAATCATAAACTGAATGATAGATTGATTTTAGAATCAATTGTCATCATCATCTTACATCTTTTTGAAAAGTACATTGTGTTGTGCGTTGCAGAATTTCTTGTTTAATGTTTCTAAAATGAATCCAACGAACAGATTTTCATACTTAAATTGACAATAACTTTTGAATGACATTAGATATCGATTTTTTTTTCATGGAGACTGGGTAGCATATAAAAAGTGTTGTTAAGTTTAAAGAAAACAATGCTCACGAACCTCTGAAATTTTAAGCGATAAAATCTACAAATTTTGGTAATCATAAATTCAATAAAAAAAGATGAACTATGTATTTTTAATTAATTTACTAAAATACACTCTAAGTATCATTTCATTGACATTAATAACTATTTATTAAATTACCTACTATTGTGTTTGAAGTATGATTTTGCTTATTTACGCGTTGGAATTCATTTGTACTATTTTTGATTTTTTTTTTTAAGTTTTTGGTTTTTTTATATAATAGTATATTTATTAATTTTTATTTGTGTTTCGTTATAGTAGATTATCATTTTAATATATTTATTCTTAGATCTTAAATAAATTCATCGTTACTAATTCAAATATGGTTTAGCTTGGTCTATAGAAATAATAGCCCATTTAACAGATATCAAATAAATTAAACAATAATAAGTACGCGTTTATTCGTTATTATTAATGTTTTGTCGTGTATATATCTACCGTGTGTTTGTGTGAACCAAAAAAAATGGAATATCTAGGAACTTAAGAATCAAATGTTCGATCCTCTAGTTTTTTGTCGTATGTGTTTATCTATTACATAAAATTCCCATTTAGGCAAAAGAAATTGATATCATGGATCAAGAGTTTTATTTGCTACGAAATGAGGACTTAACCTTTGTTACACTTCATACTGAATCTCCCTGCATTTATACCTATATATAAATTTATAATGTATATTTTTTATTCATTTTGCCATCCGTTTTTCTTCACTCGTTTAGATATTGATAATATAACAATCTTCAGTTTTACGTAAAATTTATTTATGGAATATTTACATGATTAATAGAAATTATAAAATGCCGAGCTAGCCGTATATTATAGGATTGGAAGTTGATATTGGCCGGGTAGACGGTGGGGGCTGGTTCTCCCTCGGTTTGAAACAAGTCAAGCAACAATCTGACTCAACGCCGTGACTCTTGGTCCTAACAGGAAATTGAGAACTAGAAATGTGAATGGTTCTCCCAATCCCCATCTCCTTTAGCAGTAAATGTACTGAAACAATGCTACCTCTTCAAATATTGTTCAATGACCCACAATTAAATATGAAATTATACACTATTTTAAAAAAATATATCTTACACCTAAATATATTTTTGTTGGAGGCCAACTTAAAAATTCAGGATTGAGGGACTAATGAATGAAATGAACTTAATCGTAAAATGAAAAATGATTGGTTCACTAAGTCGCTCGTCTACTCGTGAATACTAAAATGCAACGAGCTGTCGAAAATTCCAAATCGAGGAAATAGTAAATAATATCAAAATATGCATAGTTCTATTATAAATTTTATTATCATTGGTTAGCTTTCGGACATTCACGAATATAGAGAATTTTATTTTTCGTGTTAAATAAATAGAATTTGAGATACGAAGGTAAAACATGAGTGTATTTTCATGCTGCCATTACATTTATATTTATGCTAGTGGTTTTAAATATAATTATTTCAAAAACGTTCGGTACTGTTAAAAAACATAAAATTTAGATAAAATATCATAAATTAACTTATGACTACCGACTAAATAATCTCAACTGACGGATAAATGAATCATAAGAAACTTAGATTAACATCATGTCACTAATGGTAATGTCGTTATCATAAAATAACCGGTTTACATAAATATTTTCGAATGTAGAGTTAAGTAGTTTGCTCCTTCTAGTTGAGGAAGTAAAATATCTCTCAAAACGCATACGTAGAGAAAAAAAAAGGTTATATATATATATATATATATATATATATATATATATATATATATATATATATATATATATATATATATATATATATATATAATAGAATGTTGAATACATATAAATTATTTTTTAGAAGCAAATCAAGATTTACTTAAAACAATGTTGTGGCCATTTTGTAAACGTTTAAAAACTACGAATGGCACCTCAAGGTGAATTGGGAAAAGAGTTACTGCACAAGAGCTGTTAATTTTTGAAAATTCTTTAGAAACTTGAATTTTACAAATTTGAAAGATATTTTATTAAAAAGCAAAAAAATAAAAATGAAATTATTATACCCTATTATAAACCTTTGTATTATGTAAACATATGTGGAATACCTGTGTTTCCACAATGAATAAAATACAGCCTTGGTTCAAAAGGCCAAGAAAAAATTGTTATCATTGAGAGTGGAGAGTTATAATTGTATTTTTTTAAATATAGTTTCCCTTTTTACTTCCATCTCAGAACAATTAATATAGAAAGAGGAGTGTGAGACAATTAAACTGTAACTTAATATTAAAAATAAAAATAATAACCAAATACATTTATTTTTTCTATTAAATCAGATTCCTTAAGGAATCAGGAAAAATAAATCCTGTTACTAAATATTTCAAGTTATTGACATTCAACTGTGATTAAAGGGGATGAGGAAACTCAAAGCTAAGCTCTCTAAGAAACCTCAGTAGCTTAATTGATATAAATAATGTGAATGCCTTGGACAGGAACGAATTTGTTGAGAATTCACATTATCGCATTATTCAAGCGATACAAAATTTATATGAAAGCTGGTAACTTAATTACAACATCCTAGCAAGCAATTGACGAAAAATGGTAAAATGTAGCCAACATTGGTCCAATGTTCTGGAATGGTCCAAGAGATTGGAAATAGAAAATAATTTCATTTCAATGTGAGTAACATTGAGGCCGAAATGAGGGTAAAGTTTCAAATTAAGTTCTTTCTCTGCAACCAAATCTTGTTGTTCTTATTTTACATGTAATAAAATAATATTATGTATAATTCTTCAAAAACTATTTTTAATAGAGAAAACGCATTCTTCGTTTTTTTTTTTTTTTTTTTTTTTTTTTTTTTTTTTTTTTTTAGCGGATATTTAGTTTGCTACAGTAGGAAAGGAGGGCGAAATAAGTTTATAAATTCTTTATATAAAATATTTATAGTTCAGTATGATTTTTTTAAAGAGTATTAATAGATGATTCAAAATTAATTACCCCAGGTCTCTCAAAACAAGTTTATAACAATCTAGTGAATATTTCGCTAATTCAGGCCATTAAGGAAATATATTAATGCAGACCTTAAATCTTTTGGTCTCCATTTCTCCCAAACCTTTATTTTTTCCTATAATCTAGAATAGGGTTACTAAAATATTAAATATGAATCAGGAATTTACGATAAAATTTAAAAGAGCACATAATTGGTTACAGGATCTAAACAAAAATAGTATAAAGCCTATAAATTGAAAATCCGAATGAAAAGGTCATTTGAATCATAGATATAGGAGATGTCTTAAATTGTAATTCTATGTAATGTTTAGTTAATATTGGAAATGATTTAATGAATACATTTGTTCCGTCAGTTGACATCCGCACGATGGTATAGAAGGATCAATCTAATTAGGGATTGATAAATTATTTGCCACTTCTATAAATTTGTTTTATTGAAAACTAGTTTCGAATGTTATACAATCATCCTCAGATCTAAAAACACACAAAAAATTCAAAAATAAGCAATTCAAACTATATTTAATACCAACTATATTTTGAATTGCTTATTTTTGACTTTTTTGTGTGTTTCTAGAACTGAGGATGAATGTATAACATTCGAAACTAGTTTTCAATAAAACAAATTTATAGAAGTGGCAAATAATTTATCAATCCCTAATTACATTTGTTCCGATTTGAAAACTGTGAAGAATTTCAAATTAACTCCGCCAGTAGAGATAGCATTACTAGAATTACTGCCAGTCCCAAGCCTGGATAAAGAAGGAGGGTTGGGAAGGGAGCGACTACCCACCCCGTAAAAACTCAGGTTACTTCAGCTCAAAAACCAAGACTCAGATATCGGACAGCTGCCCGGCAACGACCCGAAACTCGTACAAAGGTATATCGATTTGGAACGTTCGAACTTTATTCAGACCTAGCGCTCTATAAGAATTAAAGGACCAGTCATTAAGGCATAAAATGGATGTCACTGCAATAAAGGAGGTGAGGTGGACTGACAATTGTAAGCTGAGCAAAAGAGATTTTGATTTCTTCTATAGTGGCAGCCCAGACAGCATTTGTAGTGCCGAAAGACATGAGTTCAGCAGTATTAGTCTTCTTGCCTATATGTAATAGAATGTGCAAGCTCAAAATCAAAGGTAGTAAATGTAATATGACTATAATAAATGTACATGGCCCAACAGAGGACAAAGATGAGGCAGAGAAGGAGCAGCTTTATGAAGAATATAGATACCTGCCCATTTTATGACATGAAAGTTGTATTGGGTGATTTTAATGCACAGGTGGGCAAAGAGGAAGTATTTCTACCTTCAATAGGTAGGAATAGCATGCACGATAGGACCAATGACAACGGAGAGCGTATGATAAGTTTTGCCACGGTAAATGCCCCTAGTTGTAATGAGCACAACTTTCCACCATAAACAGGGACACAAAGGAACTTGGACTTCTCCAAATGGGGCTACAACAGGCACTTCAAGGATGCGCATGATATCCGGACTTACCTAGGCTCCGATGTAGACTAAGTTCATTACCTGGTGGTCACCAAGATGGCATGTCAGATACATTAGGCACTGAGGCGAAATTATGAACAGGGGCATAGATGGGACAGGGAGAATATAAATAGAGCGGAAATAAAAGTATGTTCCGAAACTGCATTCAGAGAGGGATCGAGAGTAAACCATTAAGTGAAGGTGGTAGGAATGCTCAGGAAGAACGGGACATACTTAAAAAAGTAATAGAGGAAGCCACAGAGCAATGTTGCAAGAAAGATAAGATTACTACACCCGCATTCTGGTATGATCAAGAATTTGAAGAAACAGTAAAAATAAGGAATGTTAAGAGAGCAAAATATCTAAATAGAGATACTCGTCAGAATCGCAAAGAGTACCAAGAGGCAAGGACCCATACTAAGAGTGTTGAGGCAGAAAAAAAGAAGAGCCTTTCTGGAAAAAGTTAAAAACATTGAAGAGGCAAGGCTTAAGAATGAAACAAGAAAGCTTTTTTTTGGGACGTTAAGGTCACCAAAGTAGGTTATTTTAATAATTCAGGTACGCTGAAATGGTGAAATGGTAAGCTGCTTGTTATGGATAACGAGGTGCAAGAAAGATGGAAAGAGAAAGCCAAAGTAGGTTATTTTAATGATTCAGGTACGCTGAAATGGTGAAATGGTAAGCTGCTTGTTATGGATAACGAGGTGCAAGAAAGATGGAAAGAGCATTTTCAGGAGCTACTCAATCCTGCTGAAGGAGAAAAGGAAACCCACAGAAGAATGCAAACACCAGAAGATGATGTTAATAAAATCATGCCACTTGATTCTGACGACACCGAATATATTCGCGGAAAATTAAGGATTAATAAGTCTCTAGGATAAGATAGGATTCTTGTAGAATCGCCTCTCATATGAATCATATAAATTGATATCAAACATTTGGGAAACAGAAAAGCTATTGGAAGAATGGAAAGATTCGCTCATTGTCTCAATTCTTAAGAGAAAAGGAGATGCAAGTGATTGCAGAAATTTTAGAGGGATCAGCTTATTTAATTCTGCGTATAACGTTTTCTCTATTGCTCTGTATAATCGCATCGTTCCATACATGGAGAGACAGCTCGGAATCTACCAAGTTGGTTTTAGGACAAATCGATCTATGATTGATCAAATATTTGCCCTTAGACAGACTGAGCAAAAAATGAAGGAGTATAATAACTCGATATGGATGCTCTTCATTGATTTTAAGGCGGCTTACGATACAGTAGTTAGGAAAGAACATTATAATGCCAAGGAAGAACTCGACATACCAGCGAAGTTAATACGTTTGACAATGGCTACAGTGGAGGGAATTATCAGTAGAGTTAAGGTGAAAGGAAACATTGGTGACTCCTTCGAAATTTGCTCGGGCCTAAGACAGGCTGACTTATTTGCCCCACTCCTGTTTAATTGTGTCCTACAGACCTTTGTAAGAAGGCAAGATTAAATAATGGAGGAACAATATTTCAGAGAATGACTCAGCTACTTGCATACGCAAACGATGTGGTCATTGCAAGGCGATCACTTCAAGCAGTGAAGGAAGTATTCTGTAGGTTGGAAAATGAAGCACAGAAAATGGGGCTCTGTGTCAATGAAGGCAAAACCAAAATCCTAGTGTTAGGGAAGAAGAAGCTCGTCCATCTACCTCACCACTATGCCGTAGGAAACAATACATTTCAAGCAGTCTCGAGCTTTACCTACCTTGGTTCAATAATAAATGATACCCACAGCGAAGATAAGGAGATATCGAACAGAATAAAGGCTGCAAAAAGAACTTATTATTCTCTAACGAGCCTTCTGAAAAGTAGAATGTTGAGTCGTACAACCAAGTTAGGCTATACAAGACTCTTATTCGGCCAGCTGATACATATGCGAGATATGGACGCTCACGAAGGCATCTGCAGAACGAATAGTTTCGAAAGGAAAATCCTTAGACGAATAATAGGGCCTAAACTCGAGGAAGGAGCTCCTCGCCTAAGAACAAACTAGGAAATCTACTCAATGTACGGCAACCTATCGATCCCCCAGTTCGCTCGAGTTCAACGTATAAAATCGTTGGGGCATTTCCTGAGAATGAATGAAGCGCGAACTGCAAGAAGGCTTTATCATGGGAAGCCAGAAGGAGTTAGGTCTAGAGGAAGACCGAAGTCTAGATGGATGAATAATGTAAAAGAAGATTTAAGGAAGAACGGAATATCCATCAGGTGCGCTGCCAACAGGGACAACTGGGCAAAGGCAACTGAATAGGCCAAGGACCGCTACATGCTTCTGTCATGCCAATAATGAATGAATGAAAACATGGTTCATAAAAAATATTCTGCATTACACCAAGTCACAAAACTAATAGATTGCTGTCAGGATAAATAATGTTTAATTAGTAAAAACAGTAATTTACGTAGTAAGGTCTGCCCTCGTTCCTCTACTGAGGCTGAGACACCCGGCGTGCACGTTTATGCCTGCACTCTCCATATCCATCACCCGCACTTCCTCAGTCCTGTCAGTCCGTATCTAAACTTAAAGGAATCTGTGCGTTTTAACAATGTTCAAGATCGAATGCAGTGCGGTTATTAATATATTTTGTAAAGTGGGCCTTACTCCTGCGCAAATTAAAGAGCGCGTGTATGGTGTGTATGGGGAGTCCTCCCCCTCGTATTCCACTGTAAAAGAATGGGCAAAATTATTTAAGTCAGGGAGAGAAATTCTGGATGATGACCCCCGTTCTGGTCGCTCATTGGAAGTGGTCACTTCTGAATCAATCTAACTTGTGGAAGCTGAATTGCTATCTGATTGGAGGCTGAAGACCAAAGAATGCCTGTCTACAGCATGTATTAAATCGATTAAAGCGTATTCAGACCGAAGATGAAACCAAGAAATCGGTATTTTCGGAAATTAATATGACCTGTTTAGAATATTGGACAGCTATAGGGGTTTTAGGCCAAGATTCAGAGGTAGGAGGTGACACTACGCTTGAGGAATATGAAGCCAGTGGTCTAGGAAACGGGCGGATGATTCGTCGAAAGTAACTACGATAATAAGGAAGACCCAGATTCCACAAAACGATTGGAGCATTCATTTTTCAGGAGAAGCTAGTGGGATTAGCGGTGACGCGTTCTTGGAGAGGATTGAAGAAATTCGGAAAGCCCATAACGTTACAGTATAAGATTTATATCAGTCGGCGTTTGATCTTTTCAAGGGAACAACCTTAGTCTGGTATAGAGCCATGCGGAGGGAGGTCCAGTGGTTCACCTCCCCCATGAACTAGTCAGGGAGTTGAGAAAGCAATTTGAGCCTCAAGATTATGAAGATCGATTGTGGGACGAGATCAAAAGGAGAAACTGAAATGATTGGAATTTGTGTGGCAGTTAGGAAAAATTATTTCAGTAGATTGCCAGAACAAACAACCGAAGAACAAATGCTCAAACTATTATTGAAGAAACTTCATCCTTATTATCTTGACCGATTAGCCCTGGTGAATATCAAAAGTATCCAAGATCTGATCGATTGTAGGCGAAAAATAGAAAATGCGAAGTGGAAGATTTATATTTATCAACCACCCCCTAACAGTCGAGGCTTGCTAGAACCAGACCTTGCCTATACCCCACTCATACGTCGAACGTATGATCGAGAACGATCGAAAGTCTGCAGTTTGTCGACTTCGGTGCAACCCGTCAGAAAATTTCATTGTTGGACACTTATTTCGAAGATGTGCAGCTCCAAGGAAAGTATTTTGTGAAGGATGTGATCTAAAAGACGTCAAACGGAATGCTTGCACCAGATGCACAAAAAAGTGGGGAAACGAGAAAAGTGCCCAGGTCAGAGTGAATCAGAACCTGGTGCCTTCTATTGGTTCACAACCAAATTAGAATGACTAGGGTGCTTAACGGTGGCACAGGAAGTAATGTCAGACAAGTGTGTAAGACCAATTGTGTGTGTGACCCACTAGAATGACAGACGTCCATATGTGCGGATTAAGATTTTTAGCCTAACATTCCTAGGCTTACTCGACTCCTGGAGCTTCTCTGTCGGCCATGGATGGTAATTGCTGGAATAAGTTTGTTGCATTGGGGCTAACACTGAAGGAGGAACCAGAGATTAAGATGTCCACAGCTAATGGCCATCAAATGGAGATTTTAGGTTCGGTCGAGCTTCTAGTTGAACTCAAGAGGAAAATCTGTTTGGCAAAAATTTTGATTTACATTCATTGACTGCCGCCGTAATTTTGGGAATGGATTTCTGGTGAAAGATAAGCTTTACTTCCGGGTATTGAGATGGGTTAGCAAGATGATTTGCCTGAGGAACATGATGGGAATGAGATAATCTCAAGTATACTTGTTTGGTAAAAATAATTCATCACCAGCAGAACACGAAAAACTAAGCTGATTAATCAATGAAGCCATTGGAAATCGAAAATGTTGAGGTGCACAAGCAGAGTGAAGCACATCGTAGACACTGGTGACCACAAACCAACAGCGTTATTACCCAGTGTCTCCGTACATTCAAAAAATTCTGAACGAGGAATTAGATACAATGCTGAAGGAAGGAATAGTAGAGCCATCTAAGAGTGCATGGGATTCACCAGTAGTTTTGGCTAAGAAACCGGATGGTAGCCATAGGTTTTGCGTAGACTGCCGCCAAGTGAACAATGTGTCCAAACGGGACGCCTACCCCCTTCCTTACATTTCTAGCATCTTAGACAGACTTCGGGATGCCAAATATTTCTCGTCACTGGATATTAAGAGCGCGAATTGGCAGGTTCCTTTAGAAAAGAACAGCCAGTAGAAAACAGCTTTCACCGTCCCGGAAATGGGCTTATTTCAGTTCACCCGCATGCCATTTGGCCTACACAACAGTCCAGCTAAATGGCAAAGATTAATCGATGCGGTTCTAGGGCCTTACTTGTTTGTATACTTGGAAGATATTATTATCGTGACATCCGACTTTTTTTTTGTATTGAAAGAAGTTTTTGAACGGTTAGCCGGGGCAAATTTATCTTTAAATTGGGACAAATGCCAATTTTGTCGACCAGAATTACGTTTCTTAGGGTATGTGGTCAACGAGTCGGAGTGGCTGGTTGATCCAGAGAAGGTCGAAGCCATCCGGAGTTATCCAACACCTACTTCTGTGAGACAATCTGTAGGATTAGCTACATGGTAAAGGCGGTTTGCAGAAAATATCTCAACTATTATCTCTCCACTTACCTCACTGCTCAAAAAGGAATGTAAATTCGAATGGGGTGAAGAACAAGAGCGAGCCATTCAGTATTTGAAAGAAAGATTAGTGAAGACCCCTATCTTATATTGTTCAGATTTTGAGAGACCCTTCTTATTGCAAACAGATGCTTCTAATACGGGACTGGGGGCAATCCTATACCAAAAGTATGAGGAAGGAGAAAAGGTCATAGCGTACGCGAGTCGAAGCTTAACGCCAGTCGAGCGAAAATTCTGTACAACCGAGCACGAGTGTTTGGCAGAGCTTTGGGCCGTAGGAAAGTTTCGCCCCTACCTGAAAGGTATGCCTTTTACAGTTATTACAGACCATCAAGCGCTGAAATGGCCTCAAAATGTTAAGGATCCTCAAGGTCTATTAGCCCTTTGGAACAATTAAACTGCAGCAATATCAGTTCACGATAGAGCATCGACCTGGTAAGCAATACGCAGCAGCTGACGCATTATCTCGGAAGAACGAACATGTGGTTGGAACGATCGACGTGATTTTTGATGGTACTGACTACGTGAAAGTGTTAGAAAGGATAAAAAGAGATCCAGCTAAATATCCAAGTTGGAGAATATAAGTAAACAAAATATTCATGAGGATCGTAAAAAAACGGAAGATTATAGGATAGGAAGCTCCCAGGAAAATAGTTGTGCCGAAGAATAAAAGAAAAGAAGTGCTGTTTGATTGCCACGACGATCCTTTATCGGGTCATCTAGGTGGGTTTAAAACGCTTCAATGGTTAAGAGAGCATTATTATTGGCCCGGAATGGTTTCCGACACTGCTCGGTATGTAGAACGCTGCTGGATTAATGGGTCAACAAAGAATCGTCTCTAGACCATGGTAGTTGGTTTCTGCAGATATTATGGGACCTTTGCCTTTGTCGACTAGCTTTACAGTTGCCTTTTCCGACTATTTTACCAAATATAGTGTTTTTGTACCGTTGAGAATTTAATTGAAGTAATCTACAGGAGAAGGATGTGATACTCATGTTTGGTGCTCCCCAAACGGTTATATGTGCCAATGGGCCACAGTTTAATAGCCGGGAGTTTCGAGCAAAAGCAGCTGAATACAAGATCGACATCTCCTATACGCCGCACTACCTCCCGCATGCAAACCCGATGGAACGACCTAACCAAGTGATCAAAACTCTTATCTCATCCTATGTGAAGGAGAAGCAGAGGCAGTGGGATAATGAGTTTCCTAAATTAACGTTTTCAATTAAAACTGCTGTACATGAAGTGACAGGGTATTCGCCAGCGTATTTGAATTTTAATCGAGAGCTACCTCGTTCTGGTAAGGAGTATCCAAATTGGGATGAAGAGAAACGTGGAAGCGATGCTGACTACCGAAGAAAATATGCGGACAGATTGCTAAACGTACCGCTATTGTACAAGGAAGTACAAGACAAGGTGACGGGAGCTTACGAAAGAAGCAGCGCAACATACAACCTCATAGATCTCAAGAATACTACGCGGGAGAAACAGCCTGTAGGAGGAATCGTCAGCTCTCAGAGGGAGCAAATTACTTCAACAGGTAGTTGACAGCCGCCTTTGTCAAATGCAGAGTTACCAAAAGAATCGGTAGTCTATTATATCAATTAGAGTATATGGACGGACGAGACGTTAGAAAGTGGCAGGTAAAGGATTTAAACCTCACCCTGAAGACAATGAAATGAAGTAGAGAGTGAGGGTCGTAAATAATAGTTTGGATGTAGATAATTATGTTAATTTAAAAAAAAATTGTTGATTAAACTTGTTTTTTTTTTTTAAATAATAGATTAGATAATATTAATAATAATAATATTTTAGATATTAGATTTTCAGGAAATAGATTAGGAAGTAATTTTTTTTTTAATATGCTTAAATTTGAATTATTGATAACCATTAATTGAGAGACTTATTAAGGTTGTAATAGTTATAATGTAATAATTAATGTAAATAGGCTAAGATATAATAATGTAAATAATTTTAAGTTAGTTTATGGATTTAATTTCAATCCCAAACAGGTGTGCGATATCTAGGATCAGTGATCTCGTCGGTCGGGGGCTGACAGAGAGAGACGAGAGGTTGATGTAGACCTTTGTCGAAGTGCGGAAATTTGTTATGTTCTCTACGGTTTCAGCGAATTTCCCGAGGAGATGAGAAAATGACGTCACCGAAGAATAAGATATGGCTTCCTCACCTAATTCGTCAGATTTTTATTTGATTTCATTTCTATATATTAAAGTAAGGATAGAAATTTTTTTAAGAGTCCAGCTGTAATTGTTTATTTCGTTTTTTAATTTTTAAAAAAATTGTGGTTAATAAATGGAAGATTTATGTTTTTTTAAACAATGTATTTTATTTATTTTATTATAGTTGTCCTGCATTACCATACTTTACAATGAAAAATTTAGGAATGTCCGTCCATGTGAATTATGTCTCTCAAAGGGTTTAGTGGATTTAGAAATAGAGGGTCATACTGAGACCCTGAGTTCGAATCTACTTCCAGCGGGTACTTTTTTTTGTTAATAATTAAATTAATTTTTTTAATTACCATTTGTATTTTTTTTAATGAAATACCTTATTATTTGGTACTCTTAAGTAAGAACTTTTAGTAAAGTAATTTTTTTTTTATTAAGTGACATATATGTCCTAGTTAGAATTTTTAATTAAATTATTGTTTTTTTGTTTCTTTGCGCCAGTTGATTAAATAATTATTTCTTTTTTTTACATTAAATTTATTTTATAATTGTTTTAATTTATTTATATTGGTATATGTTTCCTGTTATTTTAGGGGTTCACTATTTTCCTTAAAATAGTGTTGCGTCCGATCTTCTAATTTTAATCTATTTTAATTATTGATAGAAATTATAGGTTATCATTTTATTTTATTTTTAAAGGTTGTTGGTTTTTTTTTTTGTGTTGAACCTTGGCGTCGCGACTGAGCTAACGGCACAATATTGTCCAATCCCGCCGGAGGATGGAGCGTGGTAGCAACATTGACTCATTTTATTGACTGAATTAAGATACAAAATAAATAAATATTTTTAAAAAAAATATATTTAACAAATATTTTTACATAGCCTAAAAATAAACATTTTTTTTCTTATTTAATTATTACCCATTAGTATGTTCGTAGACTAAGGGGCTCTTTTTGATGACAATAACATTTTATATTTTTTTAAAGTGGAATTTTTTGTTCAATATATAGAAATTTTATTCGATGTACTGAATATTTTTTTCTAATGAAAATTCAAGGTTCCTAAAAAAGTTCGATATATAGAGATTTTCGATATATGGAAGTTCGATATACAGAAGTTCGACTGTAATTCAATGGACCCTTCAGATCGCTCTAAAATTCAATTATTTCGTTTTAAATAGTTTAACAATTTCTGTATCACAAATGATGTTTCGCTTAAACATTGAACAAGATCTTAAATATTCAAATTAAATTCAGTATACTAAGACATCCCAAGCAAGACTGGGTTCTTAACCATGTACATGTTACAATGCAAAAACATTATTTGTGATCCAGAAATAGTAAATTTTAGAGTAATACAATATTTTAAAAAGAAATAATTGAATTTTAGATTGGTTTGAAGTGTCCATTGAATAATAAGAAATGAAAAAAGTATTCTTTTACGGAATGAAGCATATTAACAGAATTTTTTTATTCAAAACTGGCGTCAGATTCGGTTTTAGCGCTTTAAAAAAAGCTATATAAAAATATACACAAAATACACTAACTGGACTTAGTGACTTTTGCTCGAACGCACGAAATGTAGTGATCTAATATATGTTGTAGTATATACTTGGGTATAGAGGACCAATGAGCGGAATGAATCAAAAGTTCAATTATTGATTAAGCTATAAATAATTATTAATATAATATGAATAAATAACTAATGTTACGAGAAAAAAAATTAGTAAAAACAAAATAATGTTTCGAATGTCACACTCAATGAAGCCTTGGATGTAAGATTGATTCTACGAACAGTTGGAAGATGCCTATAGCACTTGTCCCTGCTAAGATATGAAAATTGTCTTGGTAGACTTTAATGCACATGTTGGGAAGGAAAAGGAGCTAAGACCTACCATTGGAGCGCATAGCTTACATCAAAGAACTAATGTCAATGGACACAGGAAGGTAAGCTTTGCAACAGTAAACCCTATGGCTGTCATGAGCAATATGCTCATATGTCCATAAGGAAACATGACGCTCTCCGAATGGCATCATAACAAATCAAATTGATAATGTGCTGGTATCCACCAAAATCTTCAGATGTGTAAATGATGTAAGATCTAATAGAGGATATGACATGAACTCGGATCATTACTTAGTAAGGATGAAACTCCACTAAAGAATAAAATGATCAGTAAAGAAACAACTGCTCCTGAATGAACAACAGAAAACAAGTTGCCTAAAGATGGGAGAAGGGAGGAATAGGTTTTCTGAGAAGTCCCATGAGATAGTATTAAGGAGGACAGTTAATGAAGTTGCAGGAACAAGTGAAAACAAAAGGAGTAGGCATTCTAAGGTCGGATTGGCCCATACTGCAAAGGAAGTATGTGGAGGAAAGATAAGGTACCCTCGTAACTAATGAGAGCAGGCAATCCAGAACCGTAATGAAAAAAGATTAATATGGATTAATCGAAAGACACGGCTCAGTCACAAGGAGTGTAAAAAGGCCCGAATGCACGCGAAGATACTGGTAAGAAGCAAGAAGAGAAAGGCATTAAGGAAACAAATTGAGGACATTGAAAGCCAAAGAGTAATAACTGAATCTCGTAAAATCTATAAAATGGCGGACAGAAGTTTGTTTAACACTGTATATAAATTTTTTTCTATAACCCTTTACAACCGGCTCCTTCAATATGTGGAACAGAAACTGGGTGACTATCAAGGTGGTTTCCGGCCCGATATGTCTACAATTGATCAAATCTTCAACCTGAGGCTGATCTCTGAGAAGATGAAAGAAGATTACTTGGATGCTATTTTTTGATTGTAGGGCAGCCTATTGCACAATTCCAAGGAATAAATTCATAACGGCCATGCATGATCTGAGATCACTAAGTAAATTAACTCGATTAGTAAAATGTACAATAGCGAGTACTATCTGCCAAGTAAAGTGTTGAGGATTATCAGAGCCTTTTGGAGTGGAAACTGGCCTAAGACAGGAGGACCTGATAGTTCCTCTCCTGTTTATTATCGCTCTACAAGTAATCATCAACATAGCAGCACTGGGCCAGGAAGGAACAATATTCACAAAGATGAGACAAGTTCTAGCTTGTGCAGATGACGTAGCCATCATCGGGAAATCCCTTCAGAGCATAAGGATGGCTTTTGAAGTAGAGGCAAAGAAGATCGGCCTACATATTAATGAGAGGAAGACAAAGATTATGGTATTAGGAAAAAAACAGCAGGCTCAGAGGTAGAGTCATTTTAGGCCCTTACAGTTTTGAAATGGTCAGCAGTTTTCGCTACCTTGGCTCTATTATTAACCTGAAGGATAACCTGGATGAAGAAGAAGAGGTGAGAAGGAGAATTGCAGCAGGAAATAGAGCATATTTCTCCATCTCAAGACTAATTAAAAGTAAACTTGTAAGCCGTACCACCAAGTTTATGGTGTACAAGTCCCTTATAAGACCATTAGTCACATATAAGCAACAATAAAAGCATCAACCTGCTAGACAGGAAAGAGTAATTCTGAGGAGAATTCTTGGGTCCGTATGCGAGAATGGTCATTAGCGACGTAGAAAAAACAGCAAACTTTTTAGGCTCTACAAGGAAATCAGCATCTCCTTTTTTATCAAGATAAAGAGACTAAAATGGCTTGGCCATGTGATGAGGATGAGCGACGATGGTGTTCGCCCACGTGGTAGGCCAAGGGGCCGAAGGAATGGGTTAAGGCAGGATCTTGGGCAACTGAGGATCTCTGTTACCCATGCAAGAGACAGACAGAAATGGTAGACAGCTGTTGAATATGTTGAATATGTAACTTGTTTTTATTATACCTACTCCCGTTTATATTTTTTATATATATATTTTCCATTATATGTGCACTGTATTTTTATACCTGTATTTCATTTAAGTTTTGCAGTTATTAAAATAACGCGAACTGGTAAAGCACTTTAAGTACTAGGGGCTCACCTACATGCGCTGGACTGGATGGATGAGGACATTAAGGAGAAGATAAAGTCAGAAGAAAGGTGCTTTGACCTTCTCAACAAACATAATAGTATACATTCCTTCAAGGATACATTCCTTCCCACATTGATATAAGCCAGCGAATCGTGGTCCCTCGCTATCAATTATAAAAGTCAATTACAGACCAAGGAAATGCTGTATTGAGAAGAGTTGGTGGTAAGACAAGAAGAAGACGAAATTAAGATTAGTACAATAAGGGCCGACCTGGATGTAAGATTACGTAATGAGCAGCATCGACTCAGGTAGTTGGGCATATTTTGAGAATGTCAGAAGAACGCATGACAAGAGCCCACGCTTGAGGTGGAGACGGAAGGAAGAAGACCGAGAGGAAGACCTAGGCAGATCTGGAAGGAAGGAGTCAAGGAGGCCTGCAAAAAGAAAGACGTATTCTGGAGACAGAGAAGGGAGGTTAGTCCAGAAAAGGGAGAATTGGACTAAGGTTGCTCCTCACACTTCAATGCGGTAGGGAGGGTGAAATGAGAAGAAGAAGGAGTTATTAAAATATATATCATTAATAAGATGAACATAGGATAATGATTATAAGTGAATAGTAATTATAATTCATGAATATACACATAAATCCTTTCTGCTGGTAGGCAAAGTAGAGGGATAGAAATGGTACAGGGTAGGGCAGAAAGAACTGATAAATTTTGAAGGGCTGTAAAAAACAAACAAATGTCTCAAGAAAATAAACTGGTATTATTTTCATAAAGTACATTGAAACTAGTTTTATTTCAGTGAGTTTTTAAAATCACATCTTCCAAATTTTGACCGTTATTGACGTCCAGGAAATTGTTCATCACTCTTCTTTTCATTTCTGGTAGAATAGTATTTATTTCTTGCCTGATCCTCACCTTTTTATCATCCAGAGAACGAGGTTGGTATTTAAGCACAGTTTCCTTCATATATATATATATATATATATATATATATATATATATATATATATATATATATATATATATATATATCCACAGAGAAAAAAATCGGACGGAGTTAGTCAGGTGACCATGTCGGCCACTGCAAGTCACCTCTCAAAGAGATCAATTTATCTGGAAACATTTCCCTCAAAATTCTGAACGAACGTCAAGATGTGGGAGCCGTGGAACCACAGATCCTCTTCCTATATTTCATCCAACTTAGGATAGACTCCAGGGTATGGGGTCTATAGGGCGTAGGATAGTTTCCAACGTGTACTCGTAATGGTTGTAGCTCACGGTTACACCCCTCCCCTCCCCTCTTCAAAACAGGACGGGCCGATAACACCAATAGTCGTCACAGTGTCCTCACGAAATGTGTCTGTTATACTACCAGAAATGACTCGAACAGTAATTGAAAATTTCCGGGAATGTCTTATGCAATACGTAGTCGTAACGGTTGATGGTGTAATTTTATAACCCGCTGAAATAAAACTATTTTCAATGTACTTTTTTAAAATAAAATCAGTAGATGACGGCCCTTTAAAATGTGTCACTTATTTCTGTCCCACCCTATGTATGAAACCCTGTATCATCAATAAGATACTTGTGTGAAAAACTTGACATGAATCACAGATTATCATGTTAAATAGGAGGAAATGTGGTTATCTTGAATGATTATCATTCCAACAGAAAATGATGAGCAATAAATGATAAAAATGAAGATGATTAGAAGCTTCGAGCATCTGATACATTGAAAAATTTAAAGCAAACAAAAGAATGGTTGCTTAAAAACAAGCCTTCATTTCTTTATGAGTGCTTACGAGCATGGTCAGTACTTGGTAAATCAAAACTGTCAATATGAATCTTATGGTATTTTAATACAGTGTCCTTCATATATCCACAGAGAAAAATAATCGAACGGAGTCAGTCTGGTGAACATGCCGGCCACTGCAAGTCACGTCTTAAAGTGATCAATCTTTCGGGGAACATTGATCACCTCTTAAGTCATTATATCAAATTCAACTTGGTGAATTAAGGTTGAAAAAAAAATTAGTAGTATTGTTATGCTATAGATAAAACGTATGGATAAACAATTCTATATTTAGAATACTGGCTTTTAATACGAGTATCAGTGCGAGAGAAACACGGGGATCTCCGAGAGTCCTGCTTTACAATTGGGGAGGAGGACCGGGTTCAGGGGTTCACAGGCTGAGTGTAAGTATGGATGTATCTTTATTGTGTTTATTTGATTATTATTGTTATGCTTTCGAGAAATATATTCGAATAATATTTTCTTATATTTTATAATTTGTTTTTTGTTTTAAAAATGGTAAGGATGTGTATATCTAACTATATATTATACTAATTACCCTTGTTGCAAGGGTACAACGCGCCAGATTGTAATGGTCAACAATAAAATAATGAAGTAAAAAAAAAATAGTCCACAGCTGCTGATGTAAGAAGAGGGGGGATTATTTAGGCCTGGACATGTTCAGCTATAGAAAAAAGGAAGAAACAGTTCCACAGAATAAGGCAGAATGAGAGAGTTTCATGAGAAGAGTTCCACACGAATCGATTGGAAATAAAGAATTCGTGAACCCCCGCTCTGCGTTAGATAGCCTGAGTTTCGGCCAGATATTATTTATTATGGCACTCTTGTGATATGATCGGTTTAATTTAATCAAGTTGCACTCCCATGACGCTATCTTGACCACCCTATGACGTAGCGTTTATTATGGCATCCCTTTGTGGGTATTTAGTCCAGTTCACTAATTAATTCTTAATCACTAATTTTTATGATATTTTTAAGTACAATATGTGACACGGGATTATATAAAACCAATAGTGAGGGATAATGGTTGCTTAGCTTTCAGAGCACACCGGAATTCATCTGTTGAAGCACTCATTAAGTCGCAGAGATCAAAAAGCAGAGATAGCTACTTTCTTTACCAAGTGATTTATCGTTGTAACTCAATGTCCAAGGTCTGCTTTTTTGTCTCTTCAGGGCTCTTGGACTGATTCGAAATTAGTGAAAAAACTACTTTAGAGAGAACGCCTGTCCACAAAAACTGCTCCGCCTACTGTTCAACCATTGACACAAGCGCTGATGTGTCCGGTTTTGGTGCTGTGCCTATCTATCTACCTATCGCTCTCTCTCTCTCTCTATATATATATATATATATATATATATATATATATATATATGTATATATATATATATATATATTTATATATATATATATATATATATATATATATATATATATATATATATATATATATATATAAATATAGAAGACTTGAATGTGGTACTTAAATCTAATCGTCTAAGGAGCATTTTTAATGAAAGAGGAAAAATTTAGCTTCTAAAATAAATGTTTTACAGTACTGTAAAATCGAACTTTGAAAAATTTAGTGCTCACTGGCCCCACATTATCCTACTTGATTTTTTCAGAATAGAATTTTAAGATTTAAAAGCATAGCCTTAACTCTCTAAAATACCAGTAAATAACTTAATATAAATAGTAAGCGTTTCGCCAATTCAGGTATCAATAGGAAAGGAAGGATTAGATTAACTGCATACCAGAGACAATACATCAAGAGCTAAAAAAGATTAACAAATCAGATACAGTTCATAACTTGATTTATGTAATCTTATTTGTTTCTATACTGATAATGCCTGAATTGGCGAAACGTTATATGTATATATATATATATATATATATATATATATATATATATATATATATATATATATATATATATATATATATATAATTGAAAGTATAAGTATCTATTCGCGTGGAATTATATCTAATTCACCTGTCCAAATATATCAGACTTTTAAATACATATTTTAATAAAACATAATTCAATATGCTTTCGGGAACTTCCCTCAAACACTTTGAATGAATAGAATTTTTCAATGCAATTTCGTTATCTATTATAAATCTTTTTCAGGAAAAAATAAAAGCTAGTTATACTAGCTTAATGTTACTTTTAACATTTACTAGGTAAATGTTACTTTTTCGTCACTACATTACTGAGTTTGTATGAATCTGAAGGTAATAATTTATAAGACTTTTGTTCTTTCCACTGTTCTTTGCAGATGTAAAACGTCGAGGGAAAAACTATACCTTAAGGTATTCGAAAGTAAATTATCACGTATTTGGTACACGAATGCGTAGACCGACAACACGAAATTGCGTGAGCACCTGGAAAATATAATTAAAATAATAGAAATTTAACTTGGCTTGTAAACTTCTTATAAGGATATGGAACATACCATTAAGAAGGTTATCAGCGCTAAACCGCCTGCTGGAGGATTGCATTAGGTCTGATCTAGGTTTAGATGGAATTCAGCGGAGGGAGCTATGTAAGGAAAGATATTTGATACCAGAATCGAACCACCGGTTTTGTTAAGCTTTATTATAATGAGCATTTTAACAATAATTTATTTTAATAGTGAAAATAAGCATACCAAGTGACAGCATACATACTATTAGATCGCTTCAAAAAATAATTACATAAAATAAATAATAAAAAAAGTCAATGATAAAAAATAAATAATAGGCCGTAAATAATAAAAATCGGAGTAAATCATTCGACTGGATTAAATACAAGACTAAGTGGAATCAAGTAAAGATATAAGGAATTGTTTTGTCTAGAATTTCTGGGTAGTGTGGCTCATATAAATCTAAATCTAGTCCCTTCATTTATTTAAAACTGAATAAATAAAACGAGTTGGCCCGCGCTTGTCAAGCTGCCTAGTTAATAGTTCACAGTGTTAATGGCATGGTCGTATGTAAATTTAAGAAGTTAAAAAGATTGAATAAACAATTTCATACATTTCAGTGACAATATTTCTCTTAGCGGCAAAGTATAAAATCAGACATTGTATAGAATGTCTAAATCAAGCCGGAAAAGTATGAAATAAAGCGTATTTAACACTTTGAATAAGCGTTCTATAGAATGTGTACCGCATTATCTGCGAAGTATGAAATACCTTCATGTTGTCATTTGCTCGCCTCACCCCTTCAGATACACCTTATATATCTATGTGCATAAACGTAACTCGAAATGATATTGAAATTTACATCAGTTTGTACGAACCTTGTCAGAAATAGAAGAAAAGTTCTAAAAAAGGTGTTGTTAAGCTAATGATTTCATCAGAGTTCAAGTTGACCTAATTAATTTTCAGTTCTAGTCAGATGGATACTATAAATTCATGTCAGTACATGAAGAACACTAGACAAAATCTGTGACTTGAAGCTCTTAAAAAACAAAACTGCTGAAGTGGCTTACTATTTCGCTAACATTTTTACACTGTTTAGTGCACCCTGCAAACTACAATTAGATAACGGAAAAGAGTTTTCTAACCAAAAAGTAAATAATGTAAAAGAATATTTCCACTCTTAAAAACGCATCATTCTCAAAGCCAAGGAAGTGTCAAACGTGCCAATCAAGACATTGAAAAAATATTAATTTGGATGCAAGATGAGAAAACTGACAAATGGAGTGAAGGATTAAAGTTTGCTCAATTAATGAATTATAGTGTCATGCACTTAGAAACTGGTCCAACACTCTATGAAGCTCTCTTTGGTTTTAAGGCAAACGTAGGGCTTACAACCACCGTCGGAATTTTGGTTACTATTCAGGGTGAACATCTTATAAGTGTTATTAACAACATACAAACAACAACAGAAGCACGATCAGTTCAAATAGAAAACTGCAAGGGTAATCTAGGTGATCACAGATTAGAAGTTGAGGAAGAAAATCTTGATTAAATTCTCAACATTGGGGATACAGTAGATATATCTAATGGAGTTTCTTGTATTTGTTCAAAGAAAAAGCTTATAAACAAAACTGTAAAGTGTGTTTACGCGAATGGCATACTGCAAATGGACATTCAGTTTGTGGAGAATGAAGATTGTGAGAAAAAAAGTATTATGTTTTTTATGTTCAATGATTAAAGTATTATTGAAGAAAGAAAGAGTTCAAAAACTTGGCTGGAATTCAAAAACTAACAAATCAAAAGTGATTCCCCTACCATCTGAAGGAATGACTGTTGGTATTCCTGTTCTTGATATGGATAAAGGACGAGCAGACTCTAGGAACTAGTGGTCATGAGTGCTGCGCCTGTGCAAACGTTTAGCGGATACCCGTCAATTCGAATCAGGACTAGAACGGATCTCAGTTTCTTGAGGATAACAAAATAATTGTTATCAATGTTAACATGATTCGGTGGTTTGGTCATCATCGTCATAAATAAAAGTCATATGAAAAAGCATCGGAACCAACCAACCGTTTCTCTTTCTGTGGTATGTGGAAAGAACAACTTTTTTTTTTTTTGTTTATTTGTTTTCAAACTGAAAAGCTACTTTAAAGACCATCCGATCCACAATTGATTATGCGACATCAATAGCAATTTCTTTTCAAAGAGATAAACCTCTATAAACTTATTGCTGACAAATTTCTCTCCTTCCTATCTCATAGTTCTCAACTGTTACCATTCCCAATAAACCTGCTTCCTCTTCCCTTCCACTAACACGAGGAGTTCCTCAGAGTTACTCACTCTCACCAATCCTTTTCTCTATCTACATTAACGATCTTCTTGATTCCATTCAATAACTCACAAAATCACCTATATGCTGATGACTTCCAAATTTACTAATCCTTCTGTTCTACCGAGATGCTTGAGGCAATCCGAAAGTTGCAAGAGGACATAGATATTATCAATTCATGGGCAGTTAAAAATGTGATTGAGGCTTAATGTTGAAAAAACCAAGGCCATCCTCATCGGTTCGAAGCACCTCCTTAATTCCTTTCCTTACTATCTCTTACTTTACCTCAATAATCGACCCATCCATTTTCACTCGACTGTAAAAAAACTTTACGGAGTCACATTCGATCAGCACCTCTTCAGGAATAACCATATTTCCTACATCACACGAAAATTCATAGCCGTCCTTAACATTTCGTGATTCCATTCCCCAAAATACTAGGAGCTGCCGAGTAACCTCTCTTGTTTTCTCCTGCTTCGATCATGGTTGCTTGGTATACGGAGGGCAATCTACTGGGCATGAGATGAGATTGAAGAAACTTAGGAATCGTTTTCTTTTCCGGTATAGCAGGCACTCTCATGTCTCTGGTTGATATACCGAGTTGAAGTGGCTTTTTCCTACTTTCCAACGACAATATCTCCTTGGTGTTTTTCTTTTCCAAGTCCTTAGAATCAAAAAACCTACTTACACCCTTGATATCCTCACCCTACAATCCACTCTCTAAAAAAAAGATCTCAACCCATTGATTTATGCATTACCTTCTATAAAATTGATTCCTTCAGGAAATCCTTCGTCATTCGAGTTACCTCCTTCAGGAATTCTTTATCCATCTCTGCTCGCCGATCCTTCTCCACACTGTCCTTTAAACAACACTTATTCCTTCACCTACTCCGTAATCAAAACCACCACTTCGATATAAAATGTTTTTATATTTCTATTATACAATTACAGTTTGATCGTTCATCAAGTTTGAAGTTGTTGTAAACATTATGCCAGACTAACGCACATAAATTCTGTATATTGTAATTATTATTTGGGGACTTTGTCCCAGATTAATATTATTTTTTCATTCGTTCAGTCTGGAGAGGGATTTCTCCTTGAAAACGGTGTCTTCGAGAAGGGACTGAACGAGAGGTGAGCAGTAATATAATATTAAGTCTGATCAAATCAATTTGTGTTTGTTGGTTATCAGAATAATAATAATAAAAGGCTTAGTGAACTCGAAGGTTTCGGAACACCAACAACCTTTACCTGCCTTCACCTGAACCCCATCAAATCCCAAATCTTCATGATCGGACCTCTCACCATCCTCCTGCATCACATAATCAACGTATCAGTCGACCACTAAGATCTTAACCCTCAGTTCAGCGGTGTTTACTCTTCTGGTGATTCGTTTTGACAACTTTGCACACCCATTTCATTCGCCGTAATGCTATTCAGGGTTTTGTAGCCGTCTAAACTCTCCGGGTGGCTCATCCTTCTTCGGCCCAAATCTACTACGGCTTACGTTATTTTCAAAAATCTTTAGGCGTTGTTCTCTTAAAGCAAGCGACTACGATGTACAACGTTAAATAGTTGTAGGAAGTATAGTTTTTAAATTCTTACTGTCGAATTCCGGGGCATTAAACCGAGTTAATTTTCAACAAACAAATAAAAAGCATTTAACCTTGTTTTTATTTCTTTTCGATATTGCAGATCCTAGATATTTAAACTTCTCTCTACTTTCCGTAAAATCATCACCATTTCTGCAAATAACTAGTAACTGTATAAAACTATATATCTTGATTTATCTGTATTTATTTTGAGACCTGATACTTTATTGGCTTTTATAAATTGTTTTGTTTGAAAATTTGTTGTTTAACTTGTAATTTATGCTTAGTAGTTTTGCGTGGAATTGAATGGTTTATTAAATTTGTACAATGGAATTGAATTAAAGTAAATTATGCAAATAATAATTTTTCTTATTAAATGTGCTACCAGCCATTATTAAAAATAAAAATATCATTATAATTACTTTTAGATGTCATATTTCTTAACTAGCATTGGACATTTCGATACATACTCTATATCTACCTTTCAACTTGGGTGGTGGATCAAATAAAAAAGTCGTTACCATCTGTGTGTTATTTAGTGAATGTCATTCCTCCAGAGCACTCGTTAGCAGGCGCAGGATAAGATCAATTACTCCGAAAGTCGGCAATCCATGGACTGCCCGGGAGCCTTATGCTAATCCAAGGATCATTCGTGACTAACTTAGATTAGACCCTGATTCATCCTTGTGTCTTCGGCGGTGTCGATACCTACTGCGTCGCTTTTGAATTGTTCCCAGGAGGTTTTCTGGTATTGCTAAATAAAGGTTATATAATGTGGATTACGCAGAAAATACGCCTACACACTGAATTATTTATATTACATTTTATTTTTATATTTATTTATGTTATACTGATACGTTACCTACGTTTCATACGTATATGTCATACGCAACGTTTGATACGTTTCAACCAACAGTGATTTCAGGCCATGGAACTTGTTTTTAACTCGAATAGTTTAAAAAACACACAAATAAATAAAATTTAGTTTTGTATCCAACATAATAATTGGATATAATAGTATAAAGTACATTATAAATATTAAAGGAAAAGATAATATAACTTTATCCGTTATCTGTGAATAAGATTCTGTGAATGATTCCTCATCTTCTAGTATCCTCCCTCATCCTTCCCCACTTTGACTACGGATGGTTAGTGTTTTACGGACCTACCGGTCAGCACGAGATGGGACCAAAGAGATTAATGGATTGCTTCCTAAGATTCATTTTTGAGATCCCCAGACCCTCTCATGTCTTTCGTTGATATTCTGAGCAAGTGGCTCTTTCTGATTTCCGATGATTTGGTGCCTTTCTAATCCATTCCTTAAGAACCTTAAAGCCTTTCTATATTCTTGATCTTCTCACCTTGCGCTCCTCCACCCGCGGATAAATTCAGTCTTTCAACCTATCAACTTGTACATCATCTCTCATAGAATTGCTTCCTTTGAAAAATCCTTAAGTATGAATATATATTTCTAATTTTTATATTTCAATTTTTTTTTTTGTAATTTATTTTATAATTTAATTAAGTATCCAGTGTATTTTTTCCGCATAATATAATGCGACCTGACAGATGATACTGGTCAAACAATCTATTACAAAATTTTATTATTTTAAACACTAATTGGAGCAATTAAATAATTTACAGAAAACTGGATAAAATATTACTTAAATTTGAGCTGATTTTATTCAGATAATTTATTTTATGTCACCACAGAGACATTTTGCCTTAGTCGACACAACCTAAATGTTTGTAAGGTGTCATTCTAAAAAACATTAATGTTCACTAAAATTTATTAAAGGTGATATTAATGTGAAATAAAGGAGCAAAAATGTTTTATCTTACTTTGAACTATTACAGCGCAATATTTTCGATAATTTTTTTATTATTCGATTTATGCTACTGGATATTGTTTAGGATTTTTCTGTTGGAAATACTTGGTCAGCACAAAACTCATTTAGCATTAATTCAGGGCTGACACTGTAGTAGTCTCCATTTTAATCCTTATTTGACTTTGATGTAAACAATACATATATCTTTGTTTAGTTTGACTAATCCTTTATTTAATTATGTATACCAACTGTCTCTGCGTTTCATTCTTTGAACCATTTTTCATTTCTGTTTTATAAATTTCACCGAAAATGTTGATGGAAAAAATTTTCATTCCTGCTCTTCTGAGGCACTATTGGAAACATGGAATAAATATGGTACCTTCTATACCATTATGCGGACGTCAACAGATCCTATCTTTCTAAACGTTTTCAGATGTCGGTTGAAGATATCGAGACGTTTAACAATAGTGATGATATAATTTCTTTAGTGTATAATGGAAGAATTGGTAATAAAGATGATGTTTCATTTATTTAAAAGTTTCTTAAAGGCAGAAAAGTTTCCTGAAGGTACAAAAGTAGATTGATATTTCCTTAAGGTGTAAACTTACAATTTTTTTTTTATTATTTGCAGTCTATGAATCTCGATGGAAAATGTTTCATCAACAAATGAAAGCGCTACGAATCACAGAAAAAAATTTTCATCAACAAATTAAGAAAGCATGATAAATATTTTATTTCTTGTATCTAATACTTTGATGGAATAAATCTGTTTATTTTCTAAAGTTATATTTTCTTTTATTACCTATATTTTAATACTGTTACAAACATGATATACCTAGGATATCATAAATGGATTAAGAAGCCCTATATTTTTGTTTATGTATAAAAGTTACACTTTTTAAGAATTAACACTTTAAAGTTCAAAAGCTGTTAAAGGATTAAGGGGCCCTACTCATTGTTTATTTTTAGAGATTAACAGTTCAAAGTCCAAAAGTTGTTATGAGATAAAGAAGCCATACTCTTTATTTATGTTTTAGGGATTAAGAGTTCAAAGTCCATTGTTTAATTTAAGCAAAAGGATTAAGATGTAAAGGATTATTCAAGGGTGACATTATCTATCCTGATATGAAAGCATGATAAAACCAAAACCCATGTTTACATCTCGCCTGGATATCATCTAACTTGCTTATACATGATCCAATCGGTTTACATTTAGGTAAAGTTAAATAATTTTAAGGTTATGGTAACATTGAGAAGGTTATGTAACCGTTAGAAAGGTTACAAATTATAAAGTGGGTTCCTGACCCTTCGTCGGATAGGTTAAGGTTATATAACATTTGTGAAGGTTACATATTATAAAGTGGGTTCCTGACCCTTCGTCGGATAGGTTAAGGTTATATAACATTTGTGAAGGTTACATATTATAAGGCGGGTACCCGACCCTTCATCGATGGCGCTGTAAGAAAAACAAATTGGCAGCCGGATACACCCAGCCGCTAAAAAAATCCTTTAAGTGTCTCAAACGGCAAAAACCAAAATGGCGGCCGGGTACAATCAGCCTCTATAAGGTGGGTGCCTGATCCTTCAATGGGTGGAGGGGATAAACCTGGTGGTTAAGCATGAATACTGGCCACATCATTGTGGTCAAAATGGCGGCTTATCGTAAATAAAATGGCCGCTAATGGTGGGAGTAGTCAAGGTAGGGGGGAAGCATTGTAATTGGCTGGTTAGAGAGGGATAATGGTAAAAACGGGAGGGGCTTGGTCACTTGGATGATCACTTGACTAAAAAGGGATATGGTCCTTGTGGGATGAGCATAGGCCAGAAGGCGCCATGGGTCACGTGACTGGATCATGTTACTAAAAGGGGGCGTAGTCTGATATTTATGTTTAGGCGGAGGTGAGGCCTCGTGGCAGTTAAGGTTAGGTCGAGGTTTAAATTTAAATTTCCCACCTTGATCACGCGATCAAATGCTGGGTTCTGATTGGCTGCTCAATAAAATGTGCCAGCTCCCCTGCTTTACCTTTACTAAGAAATCTTTATATTTTATAAACCTGATATTAGCTCCCACATAGTGAACAGAATATTGTCAAGCAAATTTGTATCGGAGGTTGATATCGAAGATTCTCTGCATATCTGTTGGCAGAGGGTTCATTATATATTTTTGAATAATATGTAGGCGAAACTATTTCCTACCACTTTGGAGTCATCACATAATTTTCCCTCTGATAATAATTCCCTCTAGTGGGAGAACCTGTTCCTTTTATTTTTCAAATTTTTTCCCAACGATATTGGCTGATTTTTCTATAAATCCTTTTTACTCCAGTATAGCGTTATTCTGAGTATTGATTGCTGTTATGTTTATTCGATGAAATTTACTGAATTCATATTTTTTCTAAATTAATAAATGCTTTTCTACAATTTTTGGCAGCCTCTTTGCAGTCTTTGTTGAACCAAGGGATTCAACAGATGGTCGACTGGGAATTCCTTTGGTTTTAGATATGGTGGATTCAGTGGCAAAGAGTATGGCTTATTGCTTGACATTCATCATCATTTCAGGATTATTTGCTGATTCTAGAGGTGGATTTGCTATGACAGAAAAACTTGGCTTTTGTGTTTTTTCGATAACCCATTTTGGCTTTCTGTTGTACATGTCTGATGCATTGGGAATTTGAACTGTATAGGGAAGTGATCGCTGCCATAGAGATCCGGGAGTACTGTCCAGTCAATAATGTGGTAAAAGGAGGGCTGGACAAGGAGAGATCTATTCCTGAAAAAGACCCATAAGTGGAGCTTTGAAAGGTGGTTTCCTTTGTATTTAATGTCAGATTTGATGAATCCTTAAAACATTCGGTCATACAGCCTTGCCCATTTTTATCTTTACATCCCCAGAGTGGGTTATGGCCGTTGAAGTCGGCGGTATCAGCACAGGTTTAGGTAGCTGGTGATGTATTTGTGGAAAATGTTCCATCTGTATGGAATTATCCTGTGGGAGGTAGATATTACAAACTGTAAGACTAGTGGCAAAATGAGCCGTGGCTACTACAACCTGCAGGGGTGAGTCTATTTTGAAATGTTTTGAATATACCAATTGGTTTACTGCAAAAGCTACTCCTCTAAACGCACGATTACTGTTTTGGTTGTCTTTGCTGAACATTTCTAAGCCTTTTAAAGTAAATTTATCAGAAGGATTAGAATGGATTTCTTGGAGGCTTGTACAAAACGGGTCTTTGTCTTTTATTAATATTTTTAAATTGTTATAATGTAATCCAATACCATTGTAATTTCTCTGAATTAGAGCCATGGCAGCTTACAGAGGGAAAGTAGAATATGTATTATGAGACCCAAAATACCGAAAAGAAATAGGTTGGAAAATGGAATAAATTGGCGTAAGGAATTGGAATAAGGAATTGAAATATAGAATAATTTGGTATAAGGAATTGGAATAAGGAAAAAATGTTATTGGAATAAGGAATAAATTGGAATTGGAATAAGGAATAAAGTGAATGAATGAAATATAAATTAATGAAATAATAAGACAATGAAACATTGAAGAAATGTATAAATATAACGATATATTTGAAGGGATGGTGATACTTATTTATTAGCAATAGGTACGGTGAATTCAGATGTTTATAAATATTATCGGACATCATGACTTCTATCTATTACCGTCTCCTCGTTACTAGTTTCTTGTTCCATTTTTATTCTTTTGTTTGCTTTTTTTAGGCGCAGTCATGGTTCAATGGAGGAAAGGGTGTTTTAGTATTGACTGGCCTGGTTTCATAATCTTTCATAATATTAGCAGATGTGCATTTTTAGGTTTTTGTGACTCTAAATGTGGAAAATCTTCGGTTTGAATGCCGGAAGTGCAGACTTTCATAAATTTTTAACGACATTTTTGCCATTTATGCAAAGGTTCGTCTGGAGGGAATTAAATTTTGGAACGTATTTTCTTAAAATTTTTAGCTGCAATTTATTGGATCTTTTCAGTTACCTGAACTGGGTTAATACCCTTTTCTATTAAGAATACGGGCCAGTTTTGGTCAAAACTATTATCTTTTTTACAATTAACACATTTTTTGGTATTTTTCCATCCATTTGGAGTAACCCCATGCTCTGGTAGGCCGCAGTTACTACATTCGGAAGAGACCCTATGGCCCTCGTGGTTGTGAAAACTTTTGTGGTGTCCATAAGTGAGACAAGCTGTGCAACGAAGTGGGTTCGGAACGTATGATTTTACAGGGATATTGTAGTATTTCTTTTGGTAAAATAAGACACTTAAATGTTAGAAGATAATTGTGAGTTTGTTTATTACGACACAGTTTCTGTAGGTTACTTTTAGTGTCTTTCACTTCTTGGGCCTTGAGTTCCCTAATGATTTCACTAATTTCAAGGTATTGAAGATCAAAGCAATTAATTATACTCTTACACTCGTTTAATCTTGAGTCAGACTGTACTTTAATTTTGAACTAGTTGTCTATATTGTCACATGCTAACATTTTTTTTTGCTTGGGAGTCATTGTTACTTCAATTAATAGTGAACCATCCCTCAGCTTTTTTATGTTTTTAACATCCCTAACATTCCCTTTTAACATCTCCCCTTATGTTCTTAAATCCACAGATTTTTTATGTTTTTAACCAAGGATTGGTATCACAACCAAATTCAACTTCTAGTAGAAAGATGGATTAACGTAACCGGCAATGATGGTCTATATTGAGAAGGATAATTTTAATGTTTATAGGATAGTTTATACAGAAATTTAAATAAAACTTGTTTTATGCACAAAGACTTTTTCAACGACCTAGTACTTTGAACAAAATACTGAAAACTTAAAGATATATGACAATACAATCATCATAGAGCATTCCTATTAATTATAATTTGATTCTTTAAATATTTGTACTAAACTATGGTGCCTGATAAAAACAAAAAAAAAAGAAAGAAGAAAAAGCGGGTATCAAACCATGAGACTATCTTATGCCAATGAAATATAATTGATTATATAATTAGGGTTAGGCTAATTATGAAGCATTAAATTCATATAGGTAGTTGGTTTTCGGTATATCCACTACTAGATAAAAAAAAGAAAAAAAAAAGAATCTAATATTGGACGTCACTGTGGTTCTCTGCTTCCTCCGGTTGAGTAGTCAAGGAACTGAGTGGAGGTATTCTTTCACTCAGCCACAGGGGAGTGGCTAAGGGACATATCAAGTTGGAGCTCTATCAAGAGTGGCTTCATCATTCCTTGCTAATGAAGAATTAGTTCCAAAATGGTTATACACCAGGGCCATTCGAGCTACGCAAACATATGCATCAGTCACCTGGTGGCAGAAAACAACGGGAAGATTCGATTGGAGTAATTAAAACATGCCCCACAGCAGCCATGGAAGAAATGCTTAACATGGCTCCCTTGCACATTTGGATACAAAAAGAGGTTCTAACAATTGCTCTCAGACTAAAGCGTACCTGGAATTATAAACCAGGAAGCTATCAAAGGCATTTAAAAATACTTAATGAGCTTAAGGGAAGAAAGTGTATCAGCTCACTAAGTGATTATTTTCCCAGAAAAATTGACTTTGAAAAAACTTCAAAGCAACTAACCCAGACAAGAAAATGTGAAAATAAGGAGGAGTCAAATTTGAAAATGAGGCCCTGGTCTGGTGCACTGATGATTCAGTTAAAGACATTTTATCCTGGGAAATAAAGGAGAAGGAAACATACTGGGTTTCAAAACCTTGCATGAAAAAATCCGAGCTCTTTATCAATTTGTCAAAGTATATTCTACCTAAACCTGACAAAAAATGTGTTGAGAACTGTAACGGGTCTCCTCACGAGCCTCTGTCCACTAAAATATCATCTCAAGAAGGTGATATTAGTGGACGAACTATCTGCCTTCTGTGCCTAGAGGATAAAGAAAAGGCAGAGCACATGCTGTATAAATGTAAATCCCTCGCCTTTTATAGACAACAGTAATTAAAACAGACAATAATTAAACCTGAAGATTTTACTAAATAAAATTCCTAAGGACTTAATGAGCTTCGTGAGACGTATACAGTTCCTATGGTATCTCTAGATGACAGAGGAGGGTTATTTTACTAAAGGATTTCCCATCCTTCTATAACTTCCTCCACTTCCTCCCATATCCTTTCCTCCCTCTGTTGAAGCCTTTGCTCTATTCTTCTCATTATACTGTTCAACTGGATTTCTTGTGTGTTTGCCTTGGAATCCAAAGCCAATGGAATTTTCGAGAATCTTTTTGTTGCCCAAGGACTTCTCTAGACACTTCCAAAATGGTTTATTAACATTTAGTCCAATGTTGGCCAATGTCTTATGATGGATCAATGTATATTATCCTGTTGACCAATTTTCTGTGGAAATACTGTATAATGTCATTATCAGTTTTCCTCGGAAATCTTGAAAATTTAAAATGTATCTTAATCTTATTGATACATGGAAATAACCTCAATGCAGAATATAATTTAAAATGTTACTGAAGGATGAGCTGAATAAGTGATGATTAAATTACTGCAAGAGAAACATGATAAATTTCATTGAAACGTATGAGAGAAAATTGTATAAATAATTAATTGCAAATAATATTTATTTTCAAAAACCTAAGCTGGCCGAAAGATGTGGATTATCGATTCCGTTAACTTAATTTTATTTGATTAAATAGTTTTATTTAAAAAATCATCAAATGAATTTCCAATAGAATGACCATTACAGTTAACTCAAAATTTTATTTTTTATCATGAATTATATTTAATGAGTGATATTTTAACTTATTATTTATCATCAACTGTCAAAACAAAAATATTGCAGTTTTCTGGATTATGGTTTTGTGATTTTTTAACACAAGAACCATACAATTTTTAGTCCCGGACGAAAAAAAAGTATGGATGTGTGTTGAAATATGTATCCCAGTACTTAAAGTAAAAAATAAAATAACTTATTTGCACCCAACCATTTTTTTAATCTATTAAAATCAATCATAATTAATTGGCAAAAATCTTTTGATAGAACCAATTCATCAAATAAGGTACACTCTTTATAAAATAAAACGCTGCCAGTCTGTTCTGCCTGTTACATCATATATGAATGAATGAAAGAATGAATGAATGAATAAATGAAAATAAATTTTATTCTGGGACTTTTCGTCCCCTTAGAATAACAGAAAAGTTTAGTACTTGTACTATTTGTCTAGCTTACATAGAGTAATAATTAAGAAAAGTTAAATAATAAAATGAAATAAAGGAGATTATAATAATTACAGACATTTAAATCATAATTAAATATATATGTACACCTATTTACACTGACAAATAATAGACATAATAAACATGAAACTATAAACAGTTAAAATGAACATATATATATATATATATATATATATATATATATATATATATATATATATATATATATATATATATATATATAACTATAGTACTTACATAAATGTGGAAGATTGATAGTTAAGGAGGTGGAGAAATAATTGATGCTTGAAGGAGTTTAAGGATGACGATTTGCGAATGGAGTTGGGTAAGGAATTCCAAAATGAAGTAGCTCGAAAGGTAAAGGATCTTTTGAAAGAGGTAGTTCTGTGAAAGGGTATATACAAGTTTGTAGGTTGGGATCTGGTATTTAAAGAGTGTACTGAGGAACATGATGTGAACAAATCAAGAATATAAGGAGGCTTTTTGGTTTTGAAGGTTCGGAAAAGAGATACCTAGGAAGTATTGCCGTCGGAAAACAGGTTGCAGCCACTTTAACTCGGCATACCAACTGGAGATATGAGAGGGCCTGGGGATTCCGAAGATGAATCTAATGAAGCAATTCATTAAATTTGCATCTCTTCAGTCCCATCTCAAGCCCGGCAGACAGTCCGCCATACACAGGCAGCCATAGTCGAAGTGGGGGAAAATGAGGGAGGATACAAGGAGCTGACGGTAAATGGTTTATGGTAAAAGAAAGGTTTATCTTATTTGATGAATTGGATCTATCAAAAGATTTTTATCAATTAATTATGATCAATTTTTATTTGATTAAAAAAATAGTTGGATATAAATAAGATATTTTATTTTTTACTTTAAGAACTGGAATACATATTTCATCTCTGGTTTATACTTGAAGGACTTGGTACTATCGATTTTTAAACATTCTAGAAATGTGAAACAAAATTAACAGTTTCCTATACCACTTTTCTCGTTCAGAAAACATGGATTAAAAAAAAATTATGTAATCCAAGGCGACTTTTCGGGTTCTGGTCCTTTTTGAATAACAGCAGTAGGATGTGGGTGGGTTCATTGGTGACGTAATTCCTGGACCGGATCTAGTACCCGGGCATCACGGCTCCTTCAGCAACAATCAGGTTCTTCATATTTATAATTTATCAAAAATTATCATTATCGTTAATTGTAATCGTGAATAAACAATATGACATTATTAGTAATAATACAAATAATTACAATGATACGTTAGTGAATTTATTTAATGGTTTCAGGTGAAAAATAATAGCTAACCTATTATTCATTACATTCTTCATAAAATGTAAAGGCTCAACCTAAACATGTTTTTCAGGTCTCAAATAAAAGCTTATGATGCCTATTTTTTCAATAATCTGACCTCTGAAATTTAAATTTCTCTTTAAAAACGTCCTTACTGATCATTGAAGATCTGTTGAAGAAAAGAAAAGGTTCTACAGATGACATATTTTCATACAAGTCGGCATCTGGTGGTTTTATACAAATTTATAAATCGAATGAAGATATTTTGAAATGATTGAGTAATAATCAAGTAGAAAATGAATAATTAATACTTAGCTAAGCACTGTACTTATTTTCGTTATATATTCACTCCCGCGCACACACACACACACACACACACACTTTCTCTATTTAAATAAATGAACAAACAATATAGCAGATATAAAATAATTGATATTTTAACAGAAGGAAAGAGAATTAGTAATTAAATATGAATTAATGTTGAAACAGTTAACAATTAAACTTTTTAAACGCTGTTTACTTGTTTATTACAAACATAATTAGAATATGTTTCCGATTTATCTCATATCGGATTGACACGATTCATCTATAGTTAGTCATCTAGAAAAATAAGTGAGGCTATATTACTATTTAAACAGTGTTTTTAATTGCATTTGGGACCTTTAAGAAATCAATAGATTTTATTGTTCATCAGGATTAGGGAAGAATCTGGGGGAAGGGAGAGGGGGGGGGGGGAGGGTAAAGGAGGTACTTGCCTCGGGCGGCAGAATTTGAGGACCGCAAATTTCGATCGAAAATTTATTTGTAGGTTAAAAATAATATATTTGCTTCCCGTTTTGATATTCATTCAGTCAATAGAGTTAAGTTACAATGTTAAGTTATATTACAATCTATAATAATATGAGACGATGATATTTATTCAGAAATAAGATTACCTAAAATACTGTTGTTGAATTTTATTAGGGTGAATGAAGGGGCGGCAAAATTAAGCTTCCCCCCTTTTGAAAAATAAGGTGTATTGAATAAGTTCCTGTGTCTTGATAATGGATAATTTCATTTGCCAAACTTCCTGAACGTCTACGATTAGGTCATATTGATAACAAGTTCTGAATACCATTTCCAAAAACTTATTGTACTTGAGTTATATTGATAATTTAAATTGGTTTTTATTATTGGTAAATTATTTAAAATGTCCGTTCCCTTTTGCTGCTATAAAAAAATGAAGGCATGGCTTTGATATATAAAGTTATTCGAAATGGTTTATTCGCTGCAAGAATGGCGCCCTTCTAAACGTTTCAGAACTTTCATAATCTAAGACTACTTTCAAAAGTTGACGTTTCATTCCACTTTTACTTGCATTTTATGAGTAACTGTTTGAAAAACCTATAAAAATTGATCTTTAATATATTCGTATAAATACGATAAATTATCAGCTCTGGAATAAGTACGAGTACAACAGGACGAAATATAACAAGCCATATTGTAATTGGATGAGCATGTCCCCATTACTAATTAACGCAACCGATGTTACTGCTCCTCGCTCTACGGTTTTACAAAATATTCTTCTAAATGAAAAACTTTTTCTTAATATTTTTGACAGACGCAGAGAGGGGTCCTTGTGTCTTTGTCGCCAACTTTCCACTCAAAATGAACTCAACTAGAGGTTAGTTTATCAAGCTGAGACTTTTCAATTGCTAGGTTAATCTAGTAATCTCTCAATTTAATAATAATGGACAACCTCGGTTGTTTTTTTTTTCTAGTTTCCTAAAATAGAGATATTACAGAAAAAAATACGATGTCTCCTTGTTCCACTCCAATCCGTAATATATTTCACTAAAAACACAGGTGAAAAATTCGAACGGTGTAAGCGCTCCCGAAAAACGCTCCCTATTTGATCATGGCTGCCAGCGATGCCATTTGTCCCAATCTCAATTTTGTTTTACGTTTGTCATGCACTTTTGTAAGGATTCTTCATTTTGTTCGTTGAATCGTTTATTTTTAATATTTTCAGTGATTTTTAAGTAAGTTGGTCTCTGGAAAGCTTCGTTCTGCAGTAAAATGCCAACATCTACATCATATAGGTATTTTCTTGGAGAAGAGAAGTAATGGTAAGATTACAATAATGTAAATGTTTAGGGTAGGTGTCCCAAATATCACCTAATCAAACTATTTTTCAACATTTTATTAATTTTATAGTTTATAATTATGCTGGAAATTCCTAGAACATAACAAAAAAATATTTCCTTTAAAATATATGAATCAAACTTTGGCTAATGTTAGCAAATTTGCTAACATTTTCATACAGTTCACAAAATAATTGAAAAACCTTACCTTCATTCGCAGAAGAAGTTTTTCTAGCACCACAACAAACGATAAGGTAATCAGTTTAAGTAGACAGCTACTGTTCAAGTTTTGTCAACATAACAAATATCATTCAACATAGAAAAATATCGGCACAAGACGTTTTTTAAGGGTTTTAGAAAAGTTGGAGTAATTAAATTATTTTAGAAATTTGGTACCGCGTTTGACATTGCATTTATAAAATAGTTATACAAATAAAAGTTGTAGAGAATGTTCTTCTCTTTAAAAATGAAATGAATAAGTGCTGTCCTAGGAACAACGGCTGCCGAGATATTTTGAATATATCAAAAAAAGTCCAAAAATGTCGAGGTTTTGAGGCGACAAAAAGTTCTCCCGAAGGAAATTTTTCTGGTACACTTGGTTTTCCCATGCTTACCTCAATATATACAAATAAGAAAAAAAAAATTACCCGACCTTTTGCAAGGTCTTGTTTACATTTACATTTCCTCTGGACTGAATTGATAAGAGACCGACCAGTCTGGAGAAGTAGGAGGGACTTTATGAACTGCAAGGGTCATCAAACTGGGAGCGTTGGCTGGCCACCTGGTCTGGACCTGGGGCAGGATATGACAGAAGGTATCTCAAGGGATTTCTAAAGTAAAAGGAAAAATATAAAAAAGAGGTGGCTAGTCGATCGGATTAGTTTGTCAAAAAGGGTAGAATGTTGGAAACTGAATGATGTATAATACATTCCGCATGCAGCCGATTTTAACTGGGTATTTTAAAATATTTAAAAATAAAAATACAAAGACATAAAATATAGACGATCGAACAGAAGTTTTTTTTTTCTACTATCCCCTCCCCATTATTTTGAAATTAAGAATTTAAATTTAAAAATAAAACAAATACAAGCTAACCAAATATACAATTGCATTAAAATCGTGTCTGGATTTATCTTGCTTTTCTATAATCCTTTATAATGTTTCTGGATTCATGTCAATAATAAGAAACATTTATTTCTTAAAATTTAAAAAAGTTTATTTATATAACAGGACATGACTACCTGGCCGCCCATCACCATAGAATTGGAGTGCTTGACTCATTGGAATGTCCTCTTTGCTTGCAGGGAGATGCAGAACATCTAAACGTCTGTACGGCCTTGCAAGCGGCATCTACAGATAAGGAACCGGTCAGAATATCCAATATGTATTGGTCTGCGCGGCACCAAATGGCAAATATGCCTAGAGTGGGAGTCGGATAAATAAAAAAATAATAAATTATTTTTAAAAAAGTTTTTAAATGAGTTAAATAATTATTAATCCTTTAAATTATCACATTAATTACTATTTTGTAAATAATGTCTGTTATGCACATATTTCTAAGATGTCTATGATTAGGACTAAATTATTTTGAATGTATAGATATATACGATTTTAGGTATAATAATAATTGTCCCTGGTATTTCTATTTACTCTTTATAGGAATTACAAATCATTGGCTGTGACAAGCAAGATGTTTCTAGGTTTCGAAAGTTCACAAAGAAGCACTGAATGATTCGCTGCTTGAAGTGGAATTCGCTAAAAATGTTATATGTATCCTACTCAATGCCAATTAAAGTCTTGGTTGAAAGCAGTTGACCTATACGTAGGTTTTACGCACAATACCTCTTACGCAGCTGAAATATATATAAAAGGGGAGACAGGAGAAATTAGAAGCTGCTATATGAGAGAAAGTGGTCCAGGGTCCCTCCTACGGCTGGCTGGAACAATGGCGCCAATGCGACCTCCCATCCACCTTCTTGCCTCTTATCGAATTCATTCAATTGCACATATTCGAATTGCAATGATGGATCCAGAAGTTTTCTTATGCGAGTAAAAGAAAAAAATCTTAGGGTTTTTCTTGCGCAATTTCGTAGGAGGAAATTCTTTCTTCGTTTGAAAATTGTGAAAAAATGAGTTACGATCGACTAAGGAGGTACAGGAAAATTGTTTTTATGTTGAGATTACTTTTAAGACGTTTTAATAAGTTTTTACTTTTACCTATCTATATATGAAATATATAGTAAGGGCAAGTATTGCGATTCTGAAAAGTTTCGAATCCGAATTTTCAACGGAAATACACATTTTAAGGTCCCCTGAGTCCAAATAACCAAGTCTCGCTAACTGCGTGCATATGGACAGCCTACCTCAAAAACAAAAAGTTCTAAGAAAATGAAATTACTTATTTAAGGTAGGTGTCTGTTTGTTTCTTTACCTTTGAATTCACAATTTTTTTGTTATGATAAACCATCACTTTGTGGATTAAATTATACCTTTTTCCGTGTTTTAAAAAGTCTTTAAATTTGTTTTAGTGCGGAGGACGACAACCGTTTTATTAATTAAAAAATGTGGTGCGGTGCGCGCATCACACAACTTTCACTTACTATGCTACTTTTAATAAATAAATTATAAAATTATCTACTTAGTTTCCTTGGAAACATTTATTTTTTATAAAATGATATAAAAGTAGAAATTATTAACTACAGCAATTACTTAAATCTATGCGTTTTTCGACAGATATTATTTTTTCAAATAATGTTCTTTTACTTACATTTTATTTAACATTCTAATTAGTATTTCAGAAATGAAAAAAAAAAAGGAGCGTTTAAAAATCAAATGATCATAATTTAATTTCAATCAAGCAAATGATGAAATATTAAACTTAAAATTTTATTTTGAAAATATAGAGAATTTATACATATATTGTAACATTTAAAAAATAATATTAGCTATGGAGAGTATTATGGTCCTTCAAAGGCCCTTATTCCTAAAATACTAAGTTTTAATGTTCATACAGGCTTCGATAGATCTTGGATAGTTATTAAATCCAAATAGACTATATTAACGAGAGATCAGATAAGACACTATTTTAATACTTTTCAGTGTTATTTTAATATTCGACAACTTCTTCCCGTCTAAGAGAATGGACCAGAAAAATATGCACATATCTTGAAGGTATTCTTTTTACTTTCACTTACCTATATATGAAATATATTGTAAGAAAAAGAATTGCGATTGTGAAAAATTGTTGAGTCCGAGTTTTCAACAGAAATACACCTTTTTTGGTCCTCTGAGTCCAAATAACCAAGTCTCGCAAAAGGGTTCGTGTGTGTGGTTAGTCTAGCCCAAAAACGAAAAGTTGTACTTGAAACTGAAACTGCGTATTTGAGATAAATATAAGTCTGTGGTGTTACAGCAATTTTTTCATTAATTAGACAATCTCGGTTGTTAAAAATTGCCTACCATTACTGAAATTTGATTTCTTTACATTGATGGGAGCACGCAGAGGCATGCTTAAAATTCTTAACTCGGATAACTCGTGAGACTGTTTGTTTTATTATTTAAATTTATAAAACAATAAAATTTTTACTTCTAAATAAAACGTGAATCTCCGGATTAGATTTTATTGATTTGGTTATCAAATAACTAGCTGAATTATTATCCTCTCCAATAGGCAGTAATATATAATTTTTCAACGAAGTTATAATAAAATAAAATCATAAGTGTAATGAATGGACTAGGTTTTATTGAGATGTTTAAAATGAGAAAGTTTTTTCTTTCATTTCTTTTAATCATATGTGTAAAGTTGTACAATAATGTGTTTTAAACAAGATAATGGTCTATTGTGGTACAGCATACAATTTATGATAATTATAATGAAATTGTTAAATATAACATTAAAAAGAAAAAAGAAATTGACATGTTTATTAAATATCAATTTAAAAATAAATATCAAGCCCTATCATTGATCAGTAATAATTTATCAATTACGTAACAATAAAATTTAAAATCAACAAATTTAATATGTCACTATTTAGTGCATTGTCACAAAATCATGTCTACTGTTCAGAACGTGAAAGTATGAATTTACAGTACTAATAAAATTCCTACTGTTATCTATGGATGAACGTGGCCGTCCACTTTAAAATTGAATAGTAATTAAATAGTAAGCTAAAATTAAATAGTAAGTTTGAATTCATTCTTCAAGGGTTTATGATTTATGAGAGTCAGGGAGGTAATAAATAGATCATTATTCACTTATAACACAGATGTGTCATTGGTATATGTAGTAAGGACTGTCAGGATGGCCTGGGATGTCAGCTGATCTATTATTAATATTCTGTTAGTAAGGTAGGAACGGATAATCAGAAAGTATCTAGGAGGATGAAATTGACGGAGTTTGTAAAGCAGTCCAGTATGCCAGTCAAATGCCTCATCTACATTGAGAAAGACACTCGCGCCGCGCAGTCCGCACTCCGATGCAGAGAAGACGTCCACAGCCAGCATGTCATTGCTAGACAGTAGAATGAGATGTTCTGAATCCAAACTGACGATCTGAAATTATTCGATTAGATTTTATGATGGGATTTTGGCGTTTTACTGAATGGGATTTTACTGGACTAATTGCAGGATGGGCAAGAAGGAAATATGGCAGAAGGGATGGATTTTCAGGTTCCTTTTCGTACCATTTTAGGATAATTTCCAATGCTCAAGGAATTGAAATGCAGTACGGAGTACTTCAATATGAACGTGAATTATAAAATTTCTCAGATAGGAGTTTAAGGACATGTCCGAGATTTTGTTACAAAGGTGGTCTGTTAATGATGTTGAATATTTCTGAAGGGTGGAATGGTTTAGGAGGAAGGGGTATTTGGAGTAAATATTTAATTATGCTTCAGTTCATTCAGCTTGAGTTAGATTAATGGTATCAGGATGTGGATTGAAAGTTTTGAAGAGGTACTGACCTCATCTCAGTGATTTTTCTGCGTCAGATCTTGACCAGGCTTGGGATTGAGTGCTAAGTGAATGATTTTAGTTTTTTAACTTAAGTAATATTTTAGTTGCCATCCGAGATGATTTGTCGGTAGTAGTAAATGCTTCCAGTAAGGTTTTTTAAATTTTCTAATTTGTTTGTTGTTAGGAAATTTGATTTAATTAGAGGATGGGCATTTTTGTTTGAAGGATATTCAGTGCTGTGTGACTTCGCTCTCGCCCTACGTTTTTTATTTGCTATTAAGATGCGAATATGCAGTCTGTCGAAAATGACTAATTTTTATTAGATGATGTTGTCATTTATACTGGTTCGGATCGATGCTACAGGTTCTAATAAGGCTGTATCAATCTCTTGTTTCTTATAAAGTTCTTTTTAACAGTCTCCCATTAATTCTTGATATCTGTTGTCCTTTGTTTTAGTTTTAACGATAAAGAAACTGAGCTGAGTTCTACGCAAGACTTCTTTTTTTTTTTAATAGGGATACCAAATTTTTATTTATAATTTTTTTAAATATTTTTCATTTGTTAATATTCATGATAAGTTTTAAATGTAAGTAAAGAGGACTTGATTAAAAACAAAATTATAGAAGTGGCAAATAATTTATCAACCTCTTATTTAAAACTTGGCCTGTCTCTGGCCATTAACAGGAAACCGCTTTCTCTTCTGTGCCACCGACAAATTCTTTAAGTTTCAAATCATGAAACGAAAGTTGAAGACCAATAAGTTTCAAACTTTTTGATAATTTTTCGTTTTCTCATTTGTATTTTAATAAATAGTTTTTTCAGGTATTGAAACATATATTTATTCAATAACTTTTTTATTTATCCTTTTTATTGCACAATATTATGTATAGTGACGTACTGTCTCTCTTTAGTTAATCCTTTTTAGACTATTGAAGTGGGATGTGCTGTCTCTGGTCTGCATTTATCTGATTTTAAGCCTGAATTGGCGAAACGTTGACTAGTTAAGTTATGTACTGCTGTTTGGGCGACTAAGACTCTGTTTTTTAATATTCTAATTACATAAAACATATAATGATGAAGTTTATTAATTCTTAAAGCTTAGTTGATTATTCCTTGTTGCTTTTTTAGTTATTAGATTACAATTTTGAAATAACAACTAAGAAGAGCTCCTTATATTTTTAAAAAAAATGCCATTTCAAGGACTTTTTTTTAAATTTAGTTTGAAAATTGAAAATCATCTATTCAATAAAGACAAGACAAAAAAAATTGTTTCATAATTCTACGCTTGATTATTTGAAACTTGTAGACTTAATAGATTCCAAGACTGGGCCATAACAGTCATTAACTTACAGGTAGAATGATATAATTATTATTATATACTGATAGCCTAGATAGAAAAGGAGTTTAATGTGATATACTTTATAATGGATGACCATATCCTTTGGGGGAGGTGTCTTCTTAATGCTACTCAATTTCATATAATTGACGAAAGTATGTTGCATGAACGAATTTAAGGTAAGGCGGAAGACAAAAAAATATTAAAACAAAATTTATATTTGTATACAAAAATAGAACTTTTTTCTGGTTAGAATGATATATAATATAGGTATTTGTACTTTATATAAGTAAAACGTTATAATAAGAATAATATAATACCTCAGCACTTAAATTTTCCAGATAATTTACGAATGCAGAAGAGATATTTTTACAAAATAATAATACAGTAGAAATATTTTTAAATAACAATAATAATTCAATAATTCAAAATATAGTTTGGTATTATTATACATATTAAATTAGATTAATATAAATCAGTATAATTTTTTTTTTTGACCCAGCATATGTGCACCGCGGCCTATTGGGGTCTATTGTGCGAATTAGTATAATTAATATAAATCTAAATTAATATGTATAATAATACCAAACTGTATTTTGAATTGCTTATTTTTGAATTTTTTGTGTGTTTTTAGAACTGAGGATGAATGTATAACATTCGAAACTAGTTTTCAATAAAACAAATTTATAGAAGTGGCAAATAATTTATCAATCCCTAATTAGATTGATCCTTCTATACCATCATGCAGATGCCAACTGATTATTTTAATTTTTTTAAATTTGAATTACATAGTTGTGAATATATATGAAATTGTAGTTACGTTATTAAGCAAATTGGTTATATGACATCACATTGCTGGCTGGTTTGGTTGGTACTGATGACACATTCTGAAAGTATTTTATATCTTCGAATCACCACATTTCCTGTTTTAGAAAAGGCCCCCTTTCATAATGGATTGACAAGATTTTATTTTATATAAAATATACAATATAATAAAAATATAAAAAGATTTACAAATTCTTCCTTAAAACACTTAAAAAATCTAACAAATATTGAAGTGAGCATCGACTTGAATATATACCTGAATTTGAACAATTTTAGATTTAAATTAAAATAATTTCTTGGACTCGGAAATAAATTCGGAAAAATGCAGTTAATTGTAATTATTATCAATAATGTAAAAAATATTCTCATAGAATTATATCAATAAAATAAATTTAAATTTTCTTAAATTGGCTGGATATAATATAACTCAAGACTAAAATTTTATAACTCAATTCTTCTCATGTTATAGGATAATAGACAATTGAAGAAAAAATAAACTCTACGCTACGATATCTATTTTTTTAATAGAGTATAATTATATGTTAATACTATTTTAACATATAATTATATGTTATTAACTATTTTAACATTTAATTATACGTTAATAACTATTTTTACATTTAATTATATGCAAGTAACTAATTTTATATATAATAATATCTTAATATCTGTTTTAGAATACCAGGCTACTGAATTTTTAAAGCTTTAAATGACCTTACGTGTAACTGAAGTTTCATTAGCCAAATATTTATATAAAGTCGATTTCAATTCAGGAAATCTACTATTTAATTAATTTAAAATACACTACTTCTTTACCATAGAAGCTTCATTCTCCTTGAAAGATCAGATCCATCAAGTTTCTCATAGGATCTTGAAGATCTTCAAGCATTTTTTATTGCCTGGATGTTACTCTGTATACCATTGTTCATTCAGTGTATCCATTTGGTTTGTGATCTCCATAATAGTAAAAATTAAGCATACAAATTCGATTTACCAACTTGTTTGCTGATAAAATAATACATATATTCCGACTTGTGACATTGTTACCGTATAGAATTTTAGTTTCTAGTAATATCAAAACAGCCTGGAATAATTAATTTTAACCAGATATAATAATTAGTAACCTGTATTTTGGTATCTGTGGTTTTGTTTAGCTGTTAACCGTAACTTTTTTTTATTTTTTTTTTATTGGTGATTAACGTCATTTCCTACTTCTATTTAGGAAAACAGGACGGGTTATTCCTACAGTATACCAACCTATTCTAGCCCGAGTGGGAAGGTTGAGATTCATTGCGTGGCTCCGCCAAGAAACGAAGTATCAACCCACCCGTCTCACCCCGCGATTCGAACCGACGCCGCATCAGACTCGAGGTTACTAATAATAAAGTGACGACTTAACAATCTCGGCCAACACGGCCTCCTCCCTTAAGCCCAATTCCTAAAATTGCAGTCTGAACTCATTTTTACTGTAGTTAGCAGACTTTTAAAATGCATTTTATTAAATTATACCAAATTTTGCAACCCATCCAATAAAATTTTCAAAATTTGTTATTATGAAGTTTAATTACATTTGAAGAGGCAGTTTTAAGTCGTTCTGTTGTATAGGATTATTAATTAATTATTATGTACCATTGTTTCATAATGGTCTGATTCATTAACAATCATTAAATCAATCAAATCATTATCTACAAATTAATCAAAGGCTATTTTCCTTTTAATTTTTCGGCATTCCTATATAGTTTTTACTCTCCCATGTGGTCTCTTGCTTACTTGCAAGGCTATTATGGTTTTGTAGTAAACTCCATAGGTACTCTCTGAAGGATTGCTTGAAGTTGCATGCCTTATCTCTTAGACTCATAGAACGTTATGTGATACTGACCGACAACTAAAACATACTAAGCTATAGATTGACTATATACATATGATAGGTATATATTAAATATTATTAAACAATTAGGGTATTCCGTAATCCACATACCCTGGACAGTTTCAGAAACAGAATTACTACATATTTTTAACAATTATAGTTTAATGCAATTCAAAAAATCTGGTGTGATGCGCACATTACACAACTTTCCCTTACCACCCTATAATAATAATCTTTTTAACATAATTTTAAAGAGTTCACATTAACAATATTTGAAATAAACCCAGCAGCCTGCACTTCTTCAAGTTTCCTCACACAAAAATACAATAAAGAAGTTCCTTAAATAATTTTAGTACAATTTTGGTTTGTCAAGCTGAAAATATATTTTAAAAGTTTTGGTTTAGTTTCCATAGAAATTCCATTTTGTTTCCATTAAATAGAAAAAAGTAGAAATTATTAATTTAATTATTATTACATTATTATAGAGGGTATTGTTGACAACAGGTTGGCGGATTCCTGGGAGGAGGTTCGGCCGCATCTGTCTCCTTTTCGGACGCGCTCGACTTTTAGGGTCTTGTCCTTATGAGAAATGCTGTTTCTTTGCTAATACTGGACCGATTTTTACAAATTATTTTGAATTTTATAAAAGAAAAAAAATACTAACTACAACCACGTGAAGTTAACGATAGAGTTGAACCAGAGCGTAATGTTGAGAACCGGATGGAGGTGGGAGATCCCGCGGTTAGCTCTCATCGGTCTGCTTTAGGGCACATTCAGCATTCCATCTAGGGTCCAGTCTTGTGATCCGATTCACTTGAGAATTTATTCATCTTTCATATGATTTCATTCATAATTTACCATAAAATGGATAATTTTTGAGTTATGTGCAAATAAAATTTTCTTTTCGCTATAACTTTTTTCTCTGCATTTTCTCGGTTATGTACTATCTATTTGAAAAGTTAAAGGGATATAAGGAGAAGACACTCATCAATATCTTCAGAGCCGCTTACGAGAAATTTGCAAGGAAACTATAAAATCTATGATATAATTGGCACAACCGGTTAGTCCGATATGCTGTATCTTTTCTAGTACTGATCAGATTTCGATGATTCGTTTTTTTTTTTTTTAGATAATTTAATTACCTTTCGTATGATTGTATAGATAATTTACCATAAAACCCATGTTTTTTTGAGTTATGCGCAAATAAAATATTCTTTTTATCATAACTTTTATCCCTGCATTTCCTCGGTGATGTACTATATGTGTGAAAGGTTAAAGGGATTTAAGAATAAGATTTTAGGCAAGTTTCATCAAAATAGTCACAGCCATTTTCGAAAAAACTGTAAAAAAGTGTAAAATCGAAAGTGGCAATTCCAGTCGATCGATTTTGAGGAAAAAGTTACTGTTACATCACAGGAATATACTTACCTTAAATAAGTAATTTCAGTTTCGTAAAACTTTTTGTTTTGAGCTTGACTGTTCACTTATACACACACACACACACACACACACACACACGCACGCACGCACGCACAAACACACACACACACACACACACAAACACACACACAAACACTCACACACCATTTTGCGAGACTTGATTATATAATTATTCCGTTGAAACCAGAATTTGAATATTTTCACGATCACAATATTTCTCCTTGCTACATATTTCATATATAGGTATGGAAAAGTAAAAAAAATCGGAAGTTATATTTTATATCACACACCGTACTCATTAAATGGTTGGTGACTTAAATGATTAAATTAAAATAATTGAAACTACAACATTAAAAAAAAATAAGTCTTTAGAGGATACTTCATTTTTCGTTCAATCTCATTTTTTTAGAGTCCACTTCTGATACATAAGAGTAGACTCTAAAATAAATTTCAGAAATAGCATACTTAATTATAAATTAATATGAAACATTAAAAAAGAAATAAACGTACAATTTTAATGCAGATAAAAGCACTGATATTTACTTCTATTTACCTATGTATGAAATATATATACGGGGAAGTATTGCGATCGTGAGAAATTTTGAATCCGTGTTTTCAAAGGAAATACACGTTTTAACGTCCCCTGGGCCCAAATAACAAAGTATCGAAAAATGGTATGTGTCACACTGGCCAAGCTCAAAAACGAAAAGTTTTACGAAACTGAAATTGCTTATTTAAGGTCGGATGTTACAGCAAATGTTTCACCAAAATCACTATTTCTTATTTTTGCTCTTGATCCAGTTGAGGACATTTAACCAGTTGATTTTACAACACCTAGTAATTGTACCAAATTTATTCGAACAACTCATGACATAGTGATTAAGGTATGACGATTTTTCAAAGTCATATAATAGAAAAAGCTTACTCTTACTTAAATACATTGACAGTGCAGTGACCTCTTCTCATCACGAACAGAAACAGTTCCTGCGTTACGAATATGAAGAAGGGCGGCACCTATACAGAGTGATTGTTTATAAGTTGTGAAAATGATACTTAAAATCTATCACACTAATGAAAGTCTCACATTTTTGTTTGGCTCTAAAAGGTGAGTAGATCGGGTCTTTACAACTCTAAAGCGTCCACAACTGGAGTTATGTACGTAGGTCTAATATAATAAGAGTTACCAGGAAAAAAAAAAAAAGAAGAGCTTTAACTGAAAATATACATTCATGAATAAAATAGTTGATACTATATAAAAAGTATTCGGCCGAATACGGTTGCGTGATAGAATAGGAGAGAAGGTAATCGTCGGAGGCATGGTAGCCACCGCTATTCCACATTTTATACCTTGGCCTGCAATAGATTTTAATTCAGAAACCATTACCTAGTATAATTTAGCGATTTATATTTTGCATAAAGGAGTTTTGTTCCGCTCCTTGCCCGGTTGTTCCATTCCAGTTGAAATCGGATTCTGCCATTACTTCAGCGCAATTGAACACTGCGACACCGTCCCGGCAGTCGTATACTGTTTTATGACTTCTCTCAAATGTCAAACTGCCCTATCCCCTCCCTCTTCCACTGCCATGGTTAACCCCATTCCTTCAGGCTTTTAACCGTTTTCCGCATTGAGTAAGAAGTTTAATAGTTATCATAAAGCTCGTAACCATCCTTCCACTATAGACACCAGATAATTCACTACATATTTACATTGGTGTAGCTAATCAAATGTTCTGGAGGGACCATATTGGTAGTTACACAACATATATATTTTGGTGTTTTTTTTTTGTTTTTTTATGGTAGGGAAATCTCTTCAATAAGACGATGTGTGTGACTAAACCTCTCTCGCTCCTGTGCTCTGAGCTGTCTACCGAAACGTGCTGCATAGTTTGCAAGTTCTCCTGCCTGGCTATCATTAGAGCAACTAACTTTTATGTACCTGACTGCTGTCCAAGGTTACTATATAACAAAAAACGTGACTTACTTAAAACAACACAAAACTTAAATTTCCTGCTTTTCTTTGTGGTCAATATGAACATTTTTATAGAATCCCTCTTGAGGTCTATCACCTTTTTAAATATTCCCCATTTCTTAAGGGACACCATGTATATAGTTCAGCCGCAAAATGTGATTTTTACTTAAAATCAGTAATAAATTTTTAACTATTGACTGTATGGGAGTGATCTCATTCGATTCAGAAATAAAAAACAAAAAAAAACTGTAAGAAACGATACCTCAATCGATTTAATTTGTGCAAATCGCCCCCTATTTCGACTCCTGTAGGGCGAGTTGTCCCTTCGAAATTTGGGCGGACTCTGCAGATCTCGATTCCTACTACCAAGACAAAGTTATGACGAAAGTTTCAAGAATGCACATAATTTTTAATTTATTTGGAGGATTTGAGCTTATTTTTCCTGTACTACAACCCATGTGCTTATCACGGCAAGATCTCTGTATGTTTCTATCAAAGGTAGCCTGAGTTAGTAAAATCAGAAATGAACCATTAGAAAATGTCTTCGATAAAGATAATGCTAATTTTGTATCATATGGAATTGTCTATGTTACTATACTCATAATCATTCACACGGGCATGGAAAATAAAATGTGATTAATTGTACTCATTAAAGAATCGATTTAAAATATTAATAAAATTGAATGTTGGTTACTTTGTTCCCACTTCGCGCTGGTATGTGTCAATAGAATGCTTTAGTACCAGAACAGTGGTATCGAGTTGAATCTGGGCCCGGGAATTAAGAGGTTTTAACCGAAGGGCCCTCAAACCCTTTCATTGAAATAATAATGCAAAATAAATCACGAAAAACAAAACAAATATTTGATTAAAATAATAATAATACAAAAAAGAAAATATTTGATGAATTTCTATTATAGTTCTTCAGGTTTTTAAGGATTTGATGTGGTGTAAATATATGGAGGCTCTAATGTTAATTCTTCTATCATTAAACAATGAATAAGCAAAAAAAAATCCACTCCATCACATCTTGCTCCCTCACTTTTTATTTAATATAAAAATTATATTTCATTTAATATGTTTCTAATTCAGTAGCTTTATCAGTAGACTAAAATTAATTGATCTCATACACTTTGTAATAATTTAATAATAATAATAATAATGTAATGATATTTTAACAATTTAACAAAAAAATTAAAAACAATAATTAAACTAAAGATGTTTCAATAAAACTATATATATTTTTTTATTTAATTGTTATTTACTTGTAAAATTCCCTCATCCTCACTCCCCCACTCTGCTATGATCTCTCCCTCACCCTTCACTTTTGAAAAATGGTATATTTTGATTTATCTTCCGTTCTAGAAACAATTACGATAGGAAACAATGACAAGATTATCTGAAATGCAATTAATATCAATGCAAATTAAAAAAAAAAAATCAGTGCTATCTGAAGTAATAAGAAAATTATTAGAAAATCTACCTTTCTGAAGAATGGCCCATATACAATGCTGATCTTCATGATGTGTGTTGTAACCCTAATGATGGCCAACATGGTTGGGCCGAAAAGTCGCCTTTAAGTACAAAACTAAACTTAATGTTTTGTTTTTATAAATCCCGCAAAAACAAAAAAACAGACAAAAACAAAAACTATCGTATTAAAATAATAATTAAACAATATGAAAGATAAAAAAATAGTGAGACTATTTGGTGATCATTATTTGCAATTTATACATCCTTCTGCTAATCATACATGCTTCAGTAATTAATTGTTTCGGAGGGCTTTCAATATTTTCCTTAATTTATTTTAGAATTGTATTATAATTTATGAGAAAAAAAATAAGAAAATAAATTCAAAGAGGTAATTAAGATATTAATTAAAAAAGAAAAACCTGTTAGGATTCCAGAGTTCTTGAAACTAACGTTGGGATGACCAGTAAAATATACCAAGAATGAAAGCAGATTTGATCAGAGAAAAAAAAATTGAACTTGATGGTTGGAGGTCGATAATGATTACATCAGCTTTCTTGGTATAGTTTACTGGCCATTACAACGTTAGTTTCAATCCTAACAGCTTTACTTTTTTATTAATTTCTTCATTACCTCTTTCACTTTATTTTCTCCTATTTTTCAGAAGAAACTATACAATTTTAAAATAGAATTATGCAAAAATAATGAATGCTCGTAGAAACAATCAATAACTGTGACGAGAAGGATGTTTAGATTACAAGTAATGGTCACCAAATTTGACAAACTTATTTTTCTTTTCTTTTTTGTATTATTATTATTTTAATAAAATATTTGTTTTGTTTTTTGTGATTTATTTTACATTATTTTACCAACTCAGGCTATCATTGATAGAAACATACAGAGATATTGCCGCGATAAGCACATGGGTTGTAGTACAGGAAAAATAAGCTCAAATCGACCAAATAAATTAAAAAAATTTGTGCATTCTTGAAACTTTCGTCATAACTTTTTTGTCTTGGTAGTAGGAATCGAGATCTGCAGAGTCCGCCCAAATTTCGGAGGGACAACTCGCCCTACAGGAGTCGATATAGGGGGCGATTAGCACAAATTAAATCGATTGAGGTATCGTTTCTTAGTTTTTTGTTTTTTATTTCTGAATCGAATGAGATCACTCCCATACAGTTAATAGTTAAAAATTTATTACTGATTTTAAGTAAAAATCACATTTTGCGGCTGAACTATATACATGGTGTCCGTTAAGACATGGGAAATATTTAAAAAGGTGATAGACCTCAAGAGGGATTCTATAAAAATGTTCATATTAACCACAAAGAAAAGCAGGAAATTTAAGTTTTGTGTTGTTTTAAGTAAGTCACGTTTTTTGTTATATAGGAAACAATCACTCAAAAACTATTAAAGGTAACTTATTTTCGATTACACCATCGCAAATTTGACAAAATTTACTTTAAAAAATATAGTTTGGCTTAACTAAATTCATTGCAATGGGACTTTTGGGAGGACCAAACTCGAAAAGTTTTATTTATTATTTTTTTAAATCATTCTTTACTACTGAATATTTTTCTCAGTCCCGTGTTGGGCTATAGATACACCACTTACAGAAAAAATTCTACTTTTACTAAGCTTTAAATTCATATAAATGAAGTAGAGTTTTCTTTTGGGATTGTTACACAATATGTTTCCGATTTGCCAAAGTAGTGTGGAATTAGGTTTCTCCGACAAAGAAATATTTTGAAAATGAAATTTACTACATTCACTTTGTTTCTAGACTATAAAATAACACGGAAACATAGAGTTAAAACCTTATTGAAATAAAACAAAACTTTCCACCAAAAAATATCTGAAAATTAACCAAAACAATTTTAACTTAATTTAATATATTGTTTATAAAATAAAACAAAACATCAACAAAAATTATCTGTAAATTAACAAAAACAATTTTAAGTTAATTTACTGATATTTATTATGATAAAGATTTGTTTTATTTTACAATGGAACTTTTTATTATGTGTTTCCGTGTTCTTTTATAGACTAGAAAGAATTTTAATTTAATAAATTTCATTCTCAAAATAATTCTTTGTAAAGGAAACCTAATTCCACACCACACTTTTAGGCAAATCAGAAGCCAATTCCAGACCAATACCAAAAGAAACCTAGACTTCATTTATAGAAAGTTAAAGCTTAATAAAGCTAGAAGTATTCCTAAAAGTGGAGTATCTGTAGCCCAACAGTGAGCTTAAAAATACATTCGCAAGTAAAGAGTGATCAAAAGAAAAAAAGAAAACTTTTCGATATTGGTCCCCTCGAAAGTTCCCTAACAAGAGATTTGTTTAAGTCAAACTATACAGGGTGTCCTTTTTAGATGGCCCAGCTGAATTTCTCTTGAACCGATAATGTTATAGAAGAAATAAAAAATACATATTTAATATTTTTCAGCCTAGTTTAAAATTTCGACCTGAGACCAGAAACTCAGCTCACGGTCTAATATCTCTTATAGGGAATTTCGTCTATCTTAAGATGATGAAATTTTAACTTAATTATCTTGACTAATTTTTGAGTGGTCGCTCCTTATTCACCAAAAAACGCGAATTACATAAAAATACACAAAATCTAAATTTCCTGCTTTACTGTGTGGATTCGGACCATGGGTCCGTATGAACTTTCTTGTTCCTCTAATAACTTCTTAAATATTGACATTATCGTCATGGAAATGGTCTCATTTGATAAAGAAATAAAATAACTAAGATAAACGATACCTTACTCGACACAATTTGTGCAAATTATTTTGTGAATATACCGCATCCCCTCCCATTCCCACCCATACAAGGAGAATGTCCCTCAGAAATTTCGGCGGACTATGCAGGTTTGATTCTTACTACCAAAACGAAGTTCTGACCAAAAATTTCATGAATGTACAAATTTTGTTGTTTATTTTGTCTATTTTTTCCTGTACTATTGATAAATTAAATCAGATAACTGTGCAATTGTTTATTCTCAATATTATTCAGAATATTTAGTTTCTGAATTCTTAAGCATGTCTTGTAATGGCCAAACCTTTTATAAGAATCAAACAAGATTATAGTAAATAAATAGATTTATGAGTCGTCAGAATAAAAAGCAAGACCGATTTTCGGATATTTTAAGGCGTCATTTATGTATTATAAATTGGACCTAACACTGATGCCTGATACGCATCAAAGTACATTTGGCTTCTACAGAAGCCAAAATATTGGTAATTTACTGTGTTGAGTTATCCAGTTATGAAAACAATCTTTTTTAAAATTGGTAATGGGCGTGCCATTCTTTATCAAATTGAAGGAGCTCCCAACTGCCTAAATATCATGTAATAAATATTGTTTTGTTTACTTAGCGCTTTTCAGGCATTGTACCTTTGTAAACAAGGGGGCAGGGAAGCTGTTTGGTTCGGCAAAGGTTGTTCTGTACAACAGGGACGTGTACACACCGAGGTACGGTCTAATGGTGATTATAGGGAATCACCAACAACAGGTCCAGGGAGCTGAAGAGTAATCACGCGTTGAACTGTCACGTACCGCATCGTGGCTTGGTAAAAACACGAAGTTAGCTTTTTCGGAATTAATTGTTAAATGCTAAGAACATTTTTCATAACAGGAAGCTTATGCTTGAAAGAGGAGAAAAAATTGTCAGTTAAGATTTAACACTTTATTTTTCCAATTGGCTGATATGAGAGTCAAGGTTATTTGTCAAAATGAGTTAAATAACTAGTAAACCGTTTAACCGATTCCATTATTACACTTAAGAATTTTATTAAATTAAAATAACAAAAATTTAAGGAACCCTGTGTATATATATACACCTTCGATGACGACTATATAGAGAGAAATACGTTTGAACATAGGTTTAAGAATCTGAGGTCCAAAATATGTTTAAAAAAAAGAAACTGAGGAGGAAATAAAAACAATGTTATAGGTTAGAAATATTTATTATTTCCTGCTTTTTTTTTTTTTTTTTTCTGACTCAAAATTACTCAGTTTTCTTCTTTTGCCAAATTTGAAAATTTTCCTCCATCTTGACCCCTAAAAGTACCTAGAAAAAAAAACAAAAAAAAACTGAGTTTACTAATTCATTCATTCCCTACGGCTTAGATATCTATTTTAAATTGCATTTATTAACACCTTAATCGAAGCATGAAACGATTTTTATTTATTTTATTGGTCATAAAATTCTTGCAATTTTGCCATATTGTTATAAAACAAAAACTACCTCATAAACCCCATTCAGGAAATGGATTGAGTGGAGTGGGAAGATTCGGTTTGAATTCGTGCCGGATAGGTTTGGTTTCAAAATTTACTTGAGTTTCGAAAATAAGTCTCGTTCAGATCATTCTGGATTATTGGAATTGTAGAGGAGTTACGAATCCTTGGCCCAGAAAAAGGTTTAAGTGAAGGTATGTATAGCCTATATTTGAGGAATTAACTTCATAAGGTAAATCAAATAATTTATTTTTATTCAAAGTTATAAACGCTGTCTTTGTTTGGAGTAGGTATTTGACATTTTACTCGTACGACTCTGCATTCCTATCGTTGCAAACAAAGCTAAACTGCAAAATTACAGTGTGATAACTGAATCCTTTTTTGTACACGGCCTACGGTGGTGCAGTAATGAATAATTCATGCTTAACAGTTGATCTTTTTTAACTGGTCCAACTGGAAATGAAACCGATGGTCTCCAAGAAGGTGGAAAGTGACTCGGCAGTCCCAATAGCTATTCAGGTTATCCAAAGAAAGTTGTCTTTAAGTTTTGAATCAAATGCCTATGAGAAAACACACGAACTTGCTGGTGAAAGGCAAGAAGGCAAGTCGTATCGCGAAATCCGATGCGTGTGGTCAAGTAGATTAATTGAACGCTGTTAACTTATGGTAATGGGGAGGTGTTTTGTCCTGCTTTTGTGAAGAATTATGTTCGTTTATGAATGGTAAAGAGGCAAAACGTCTGTTCCTCAAGTTCTCATTGGTGGAAAGGGTTAGACGTGTCGCAGTCGGGAAGATACAGCGAAGAGTCGAAAGAGGATGAGTATGTTAAAGAGATTGCATAAGGGAGTGTGGATCTGTTGGACGCTAAGGTCAGATGTGAGGGTCCCAAGGTGAGTTTGTTACTTTCTTCGTGTGACGGCTTTCCCCCGACCGTCGCTCCAGTCAAGGTCAAGCGTCTGTCAGCTAATTGCAGCAGGCACACCTCCCCTCTATTCAATAGGTATTAACAGGCCCTCCACCTGTATCAATGACAATGTGTAATAAGTTTCATTGCAAATTTGGGTAAAATTATAGTAGGATATGTCGCGTACGAATGACAGGGTTTGGCGATAGTCATTAGATCACGCTATCGATAGTTTGGATATCAAAGATAAAATCAAAGATAAGTATCGTTTGTTTACCTTTCCTTAAATTTCAGTCAGGGAATTAACACATAGATTTTATATGGACTACACTAACTTTTATTAAATAATTATAAAACATAGCTAAAACTATGGATTATATTACAGGAATTCAAGAAGATTAAAATTATTCAGAAAATTCAATATTCTTCATTACTCATCATATAATTCATTTAAAATTTCTAATTTGGTACTGTCCCAGGAACATTTACAAATTTTTTGGGGGATTCGTGAAGAAAAGTCTTCCAATATTGTGTTCCTTTATTTAATCTTCAGGTGTCCGCGATGCATCTATTACATTAATAAAAAGGTTTATAGTAATATATAATTTGACAATTAATTATAATAATAATAATGATTCAGAATCAAATTATAAACATAATAATACAGAACAAAGCATCAAGAGTCACAAAATATACCAATACTTCCAAATGAACTATGTGCCCCGATTGACAGACAATATAAAAAAGACGTTCATAACTTATGAACATAATTTTTTTAAGTTAGGATTATACAATGTTAATAAAATGAAGAATTATTTAAAAAATATGAAGGACATAGTAGCAATAAAACAGTAAAATATAATTTATAAACTCCAATGTCAAGACTGTGAGGGAATAACAAAGGAGAGACATCGAAAAAATAAAAAACTCGCATTAATCAACATATTTATAACTGTAAAAATAATAAAAATATAAATACAACTGCACATGCCCAACATAGTATCACAATGAAGTACCAATTTGATTTCAATAGACTACAAATATTAGATATTGTCAAACACACAAAAAATAGAAGAACCATCGATATTACAAAAACATCAAACAAGCAGTTAATTTTAAAACTTATTTTAGAAATCTGAGTAACCATAAACAGACATAATAAAACAAATTGGAAATAAAATAATAACAGGATAGATATAATTAAACATTGATTAGCATAATCAGCAATACATTACATATTGTTAAAACCATTTTTTTTTTTAAATAATAGAATAAACTTGCAAGGTTACAGTATACAATGAATACAGCTAATAAACAGAGTAATCCATTAGAGGACATTGTGACAATAAAAAATGAAGGAACCCTCACTACCTAATAGAAATTTTTTTAAATTGACTAATATTAGACGAAATATATAATGGATTATATCAGCAAAGAAGAATTGAATGCTAAACTTTCATATGACATGAATTTTCTGGAAAATATTATACTTATTTATGTTAATTAATTATAATTAAATAATATAATAATTGTCAAATTATATATTACTATAAACTTTTTATTAATTTATAGGTGCATTTCAAGGATCTGAAGATGGGGCATTACCCCGAAACGTTTTCATTTAATCATGTGCCTTAAATAAAGGAATACAATAATGGAAGATTTTTCTACAGAAATCTACCCTTCCCAAAAAAAAAAAATTAATTTAGAATATTATTGGAAGATTTTATAGTCAACATCTAACCATTTTACAATTTCACTCCGTCTGTACTACAGTCTCTCAATGCAACAAAAAAAGTTCATTATTAATATTAAAATTTAGTCAGAAACAATGATTCAATAAAAGGAACTTTTTTTGTAAATTAATTTCATCATAAAAGCTTCTATAAAGTTTAAGTAACAAGATATGTACACGTCGTATAACAGAAAATGTAAGTATTTATTGGGACGATCCTTGAAAATTTTACGGCTTACAGCATTTGACCTGTTTGGATTCCTTCCAGCCAAACGCCGTATATCATAAAATTTTCAAGGATTGTCACAATAAATATGTACATTTTTAAATTCTTACATTTAGATTAGATTTTCAGTATACTATTCTGAATGTCAAAAAAAAAATGAAAAAAATTGTCTCCATTTATTACTTGTTTCTCGTTCCTCAATCAACAAATACTTAATATATCCCTAGTTTTTGCAATAAATAACAGGTCATGTTAACACAAAATTACAATATTATTGAATACAAAAATACAGCAATTAAAACAAAAGTAATTAATTAATCAGAGCGAAAACTAAAAAAAAAAACTAGGCAAAACTACTGTTTATTGAAATAATCAAACTCAAAGCCAAAAGCCTCTCAAACAGCAGTAAGTAACTAAACAGTAAACGTTTCGCCGATGCAAGAATCATCAGGACTGAAGATTCCTGCGTTGCTGATATCCCCCTCCTACATATAATTAATGGATCATTCAAAAATAAATTTCTGGCTAGCAAAAATATATATGTTCTATCAGTCACGGAATTTATTATAGTTATCCTGAAAAACGGACATTTCATGAAAAACAATTATATATGATAAAATTAAAAAAAAAAAATATACTGTTCATTTGTCAAACTTTATTTCATTACATTTGCATCGAGTTCATTCAAATAATAAAATGATTTCTATTTGGTTGAATCGAGAAGATTTCTATCCATTGTTCAATCTTTATAGCCAAGCGCTTCCTTATTGCACTTAAACGAAATCTTTTTACATCCCTTAAGTAAGAAACAAAAAACCGAGCTTAAAAGGTATCACATTCACGGTTAATACTGCCTTTTCATGAAAATACCCGCTGTTCGAACTGAAATTACTCTTTTTCACGACAAATTACCCCTTATGATTTTAAGACTTATAATCATTATCATGACTTATAAATTTGTATGTATACTGTAAGGTGATGTGGGGTAAGTGCATTTTCGGGGTAAGTGCGTAATTGTCTCGTTAAATTCAAACCCTCATCTGATAAGAGCTGCCCTTGACGGAGCATGAAGTATAAACGCTGATGAATCAGAAATACTACGTACGTACTAGACACTATTAATTTTAATTGTCAATCTCATAGAAATGGACGTGATTGAAAAATGGGCTTGAATGTAATATTTAAACATTATCGTCTAAGCAACATTTTTAAAAACAGAGGAAAAATCTAGCTTCAAAAATAGCGATTTTACAGTCATTTAAAGTCGAACTTTGTAAAATCTAGTAAGCACTTATCCCACATTACCTTACTTAAAATCACGAGAGTCACGTCGATAAAAAAAACACGCTTACATTGTATAAAAAAAATAAACAGAAATAGAAAATAATTATTATCAGATAATTACCAAACCGAAATCTCCGAATGACCAAACTTTTTCAATGGATGGTGACGAAAGGCGTCTTCATATGCGCCGTCGGTTCCAGTAAAAATCTACCCCATCATTTTAAGTCATTTAAAGATTTTCCACTTTTTGTTTGAAAGCCAACTTGGTATTAAAAATAAATATCACGAAATGTATCTAGGAAGCATAAACATGTATTTAGACGTCGTGGACGAGAACATTTGAAAACATAAAAATCCCATCTCTTTTTATTAGCAACGAAAATATAATTATTAATTCTTAATAATTTGCTTAGAATAGTGATGCATATTAAAATTTTAATGTCTTCTGAATACATCGTATTAATCTTTACAAAGTTGTAAAATAGAACTTACGTATTATCTACAAGGAATAGTACAAGCTTGGTTTTAAGAACAAATTTATTCGCCAAAACCGTCTTGCATAATTATCGAGTTTAAACCTGGAACCTGAAAATGTAAATATGCGGCCTACGTATTCGTTAGTTAAATAGTCTTATTTTTTTATTAAACAGTCAAGGAATAAAACAAAATTTTGTCCAAATTAGACAAGGAACGATCTCAGAAGATGTTTCTAGGGCAAATCTCAAAGATCTGATGTTCTTCATTGGAAGCCTCATATTTTTCGAAAACCACAAGTTATGAAATACCCAAACGAGTCGAAGTGATAATGGTAACAAATCCTTCAATTGCAGTAATAACCATCAATTTGGTTCAGGAGGAGCAATCTCTTAAACTTTATCGTAGTCCTTGTAATACAGGAATGAATTTTTTTAAATTTAAAGCTACAACTGGGTAATGGGGTGAGTGGAAAGCTGTTAGTTAAAGAAATGGGGATATTCAGTATTCGAAAAGTTTTAATAATATACTAAAACAAAAAGAAAAAGAATATTGATTTTTGCCGCAATATTTCATTGTACAAAAATAATTCATGTAAGAATAAATCAGTGATTTTTTTTTTAAAGATTTAATATAAATTAATACTGCTCAGTTAATTATAATTCCCCATTTTTTTTGCATATTATTAATAAATATGAACATAATTATGCTGACAAATTTGAGATTCTAATAATAGATTTTTTCAATGTTTGGCTAATATGTATTTCAAAAACTGTCACCGTGATTAAATGCTTCTAAATTTTTATGATATCCACTAAGGCTGGATAAAAAATATATACATGACTTCGACAACATTTAAATCCCAGAGTTCTTAAATAACATGCATTCATTAGTTTATATGCAATAGATTATAACTTCCTGTTTTATATTTTTAGATACCGATTCGAAATTCATTTCTTTCCGGAATGTTCCTAGCGTACATCAATGTGCATCAGTTGAATTTTGGCAACCCCGGGATGAGATGGGGAAAGCCCATGAGATCTTGGCATTTGTCCAAGGTAAAGCCAACTTGCCAAAGAAACAAAAAGGGGATTCCCTTCCTGTGATTTTACATACTTTTTCAGGTTAGGCAATGGTATATAATGTATAACGTTGTATTGCATATTTAAAAAAACTTTATTGATAGCCTAAACATTAACCTCTCAAATAAAAAATAATAGAGTTATAATAAAATTTTACAATATATAATTCCGATAGGTTCAAGGAAATAATAAATCATTTGTGCATTGATCAAGTTAAGAATCATTTTAACTAATATATTTTTAGCCAAATGTTTGTAAAGTATGGAATGTAAAAGCATAAATGAATAAAAAGGGCATTATTAAATACCCGATCCACAAATGTGGCAGACGATTTGGAACTCTATTAGACAAGCGATTTACCACAAGTATGAAGCCGCTGTAAAGTGTTCTAAACTGTGCTATGAACACCCTCCAACGTTGGATGCATCGTGTGGCCGAATGTAAAACTACGAGCTACTAATGCCTAGTGCCCAAGTTTGTATTGCCTTCGTGAGTTCACATCTGGCGAAGTTATTTGGCAAACATTTTATCCAACATTTGGTAAAACGTTCGTAGGATCGCGTAGAGCAATTTAAGAAGACTTAAGGGACTGGTACTAAGGCGCGTGCAAAAGGTATTCCAAGCTAAGCAGCTTCCAGCGTGATTCGGACGGACGACTACCCGAAATGAGTGACATGACGGATGACCATTTGCCCGGACTCTCAGGCAATCATCCCCTTTCCCCAAGTAAGTGAAGCCCGTCAGCCTACTGGCAGCAACTCAAACTGTCCGTGCGTAGCACTAATGGCCCTACCCCGTATATTTAATTCAAGAATTGCAATGTGTTTCTCAGGATGTTAAATATGACCACCCGGAGGTTCAACCCACGGATGATCTTCTTTTGGGAAAGACGATCCTCTACAGGTCCGTGGTTTTTGACCGACTCGTCACTGCCTTTGAACTGGAGTGTTTGAATTTACGTCATTGGGAAGGGTATTATCTTATTAGCTTCAAATGAATCGGTAACCAAGCTACGGGTGGCCTGCCGTGCACTATTCGCAGCAACATGAAAGGGTTAACTATTTCCATGCTAAGCGCTCCCTCCTACAACCGGAAAAAATAATAGATGATTGCGGGTGAATATTCCGAGTTATAGGTTATTTAAAAAAATATATATCTCTCAAATAGCTAAATAAATAACTAATCATTCAACGTTTCTCCAATTCAAGTTCCATCAGGACTGAAAAAGAAAAGAAAGATCATATAAATACAGATTAGAGATAATATATCTCAAATCAATATAATACATCACTCCACGACAAGAAATTTATTTTTCATTATAATTACAGAATACCACTAAACATAAAAATTCAGGAAATAACTTTGGAGACAAGTTCTAGTTTAGTGGTTTTAAAATTGGTGTGAAAAAGCAACTACGATAGGAAGGGAGGGTCACTGCACTGTGAATTACGTTTTTCTTTGATTTATCTCCCCTATAGAAAAAAATATCTACCCCGTGTTAGAATGCTGATGGACACATTTGTGAAAAAACTATCAACTTGGAACTAAAGAATGATAAATTGTTTTGATATTAATAGCAATAGCCTGTGATGGCTGTGTTATTTAGTTTTTGATAACTGATTCGTATGTATTTTTAGCGCTTAATCCGAAAGGGTTCTCCCTTTAGTTGTTTGCCCATAGATCTCCATTTTCCAGATTAGAATACAATAATCCAAAATACACAAAGGCTGAAAAAAGGTCCTTAAATCTTTAAAAAAAATAGTCTGTTTATCATGATAAATTATTGACTAATTAATGAAATTCCAGCTAAATATATATAAAATATCTGTGTTCACTCACTCGACATTCCTTACCATCTTTTTTAAACATCTGTTCCATCTCATCAGTTCATCATCATAAATCAGATGATTTTTTTTGTTTTGTAGAGAATTTAATTAGCTTTCATGTGATCATATACAATTTTCTATGAAACGTATACTTGTTGACTTATGCTTAAATAAAATCACTTTAGTTCAGCCACGGATACATAGTCCTGATGATTCCTGAATTGGCGAAACGATCGCGACAGCGAAGTTGTTTACTGCTGTTTGAGTGGCTTAAGGCTTTGTGTTTGATTCTTCCAATAAACAGTAGTTTTGGCCTTTTTTTTAACATGACTTGTTATTTATTGCATAAAACTAGGGATATATTAAGTATTTGTTGATTAAAGGAACAAGAAAAATAATAAATGGAGGCAATTATTTATTTTATTTTATTTTTTTTTTTTTTGGCATTCAGTATAATATACTGAAAATCTAATGTAAATATAAGAATTGAAAAATGTAAGTATTTATTGGGACGATCCTTGAAAATTCTATGATATACTGCGTTTGGCTGGAAGTAATAATATTCCTTTTAGTCAAACGCTGTAAGTCCTAAAATTTTCAAGGATCGTCCCAATAAATTAATATGTATTGATATAGGTGTTATTTTTGGACAATATTATTCTTAGGCACAAATTATATATAACAAGCACAAGGTGCGAACAAAAGGTAAGGGACCAGCAGCTAGGAAGGTAATTCACCACAACACTTACCTAGCCTTTACCCTCAGATGTAAGAAATAACTTGATTTAAAAAACTACTGAGAAGTGAGCAGTGTGACAAAGGCAAGAGTGGTCCGTCCTGGAAGACGTAATAAATTTTAGGAAACTAGCAACCCTGGGATCCCGGCTGGCATCCCGAACAAACGGCGGAGGCCTGGGAAGGACAAAATTCGATTAGAGGATACTAAGTATGATAGCAATAAACTTGATTAGCGTTTTGGTTATTAAACTTAGAAAAAGGAACATTATCTTGGTTAATTATTAAATAATGGTAATCACAAATCAGGCCCTTGGAAAGGTATCCAATTTAGAGGACAAAATATATATATATATATCAACTAAATTTAGATAAAACATAGCAAAATACATTTTTGTTGTACATCTTGTACTTATCTTGTTACTTAAACTTTATAGAAGGTTTTATGATGAAATTAATTTACAAAAAAAGGTTTCCAATTTTTGTTTTCTGTATTAAAGTTCTTCTTAACGACACATTGTTCCTGTCTAAATTTTAATATTAATAATGAACTTTTATTGTTGCATTGAGAGACTGTTATACAGACGGAGTGAAATTATAAAATGGTTAGATGTTGACTATAAAAGGAAACTTGACGGGCTTGGCCAGTTATAAATAGCTTAAGTTGAACACTACAGCTGCCCGGGCACTATGCTAAATCAAAGCATTAAAACGACTTCAATTTACTGAATTCTCATCTTTAACAAACGAAGATATGATTCAAGTAATGCTTAATCCCTCAAAATTCTTAAACAATCTCTGACATAACCAAGACAAAAAAAAAAAAAAAATCTGAAATTTATGAACCGTCTTACAACACCATTAACCTTTGGGTGAAAGGCGACTTTGGAAGCAGTCCGTTATATAAAGATCTTTTTCACATCTTTTGTGGCCGGTCGTTCTTGTTTATAGGATTAGGCTTGAAAAAAATTACTAAGAAAAATACTATTAAATGATGAGAGTGAAAATTCAAGAAATGAGACAAAAACTACAGTCAGGAAACTGGATTCCACTTTCTCAAAAAGCCACTCTAGGTGGGAAAAACTGGTAAATCAGACGAGTAGCAAGGTAACTTCTGTTGTATCTGAAATGACCCATACAATTCTGTTATTTGCAAAGAAGAATCTACAATTTCTGGAATGTCCCAGACAATCAAGACGTATTAATGAAGTCTGACAATATATTTTTAAAAATATGAGGATATTATTCACTTTCTAGGGGCCTGCCGTATGCATAGTGAGTTAAGAAAAAAAATATTTTGGGTGGTGGACCTGTTCTCCAGAAGAATTATTTTGCTTGGAAAGGAGTGCCAGCTGGAAAGCTCTACGAAACTATGTACAGTAAGTAAGATGGCAAAGAGTCCAAATAGTTAATTCATGAAAGATCAGATTACAGTAGAAAAATATTTTTGTGCCTAATTATTTGTTGTAGTGATGTGGCATATTGTTTGCACAGCATATAATATAGTTGATATATTTATAAATTATTTTAATACAGAGACCTCATCGTTGATTTTGAATTGTTTACTTGTTAGGTTTTTTAGGTTTTGAATGCATAGTTTTTGAAGTTATAATATAAAAATGTACGTAGAATGTGTATATTAAAACATAATTGTTACTGATTTTATATTACTTTTGTTACTTATTATTATGAAAAAAAATAAACCGCTTTCTTACTAAGGCTTTTTGAATTAACGTTGAGTAAGATAATAATTAGGTTTAAAATAATCAATACATCGATATTTTTCCCACACTTATGTTTACAGTTATTATAACTGTATTTAATAATAATAATTAATTTAATTTAATATATAATACTTTACACTTATTATACGTATATTACAATAATAACATTTCATTTTTAAAACAAAGATAATTAAAACAATAGCATACAGACTTCGACAGACGGATTTTTACATTCTCTCTCTCTCTCTCTCTCTCTCTCTCTCTCTCTCTATATATATATATATATATATATATATATATATATATATATATATATATATATATATATATATATATATATATATATATATATATATATATATATATATATATATATATATATATACATACACATACTAAGAGGTAAAAAAAACCCGCCGTTTCCTACGGTTTCAGCTCAAGATGATAATTGAGAAGACCAACTTTACTAGAAAACCTTTGAGAATCAAGGGCTGTCCCCATGGAAGAATTTGCAAATGTACCTCAAGAATATAATTCAATCGCTGATCTGGTCAATGCCACATCGAATGCATGCTGAATAAACTCAAGAGGAAGATTTGAATACTCTACATTCAAAGAAAAAAAATAATTCATTTTAAAATTCTACAATTTTATTCACCTATTTTTTTTCGTAATTCATTTCATATTAAACTTCAAATTCCAATAATAGGAATGAAATTATTTTAACAAATATTTGAATTGAAATTAAATAACTTGAGGTTCTCAGTGTGGCAGGCCTTCATTGCAATGATACTTATTTATTGTAAGGAAAATATATATAACTATATTACATTAGAAAATTAATAAATTAATTAACTGATTTTGAGAAAGTGGATGTTGAGATACATTGCATAAATCAGCAAAAGGTGATACTCTCTCTTGTACCCATTTGCCACATTTTGTCTCTATACTTAATAACACTTTTCATTGGTTACCAACAGTAAAATTTGCAAATCTTATTTCTTTGAGACCGCTATAGTATGCTATTGAATAAATTGATAAACTATTGTTGCAAGAGAAAATAATATATTTTCCTGGAACCAAGTCCTTGTTTTTGAAAATAATAATTTAAAATTATATTTTTAATTCTTCTTATTTGTATTTATAAATATTGGAAAATTTGTAACGAGGAAAGCTAAATTAGTTTCACAAGAATATAAATACTGTTTTAGAAAGTATTTCACCTTGAACTGAATAGACAGAAGAGATTGTACCAAAACTGAAAGCTTTTATAATAAGGTATTGATTAGTAACTTCACTCGGAGAGATTTAGCATCCTACAAGTTCCTAAAAAATCGAGCAAATCATTCAATTACAACTAAAAATAGATTATGAATATTCCGGATAAAACTTTCTTTATCATTACTATAAAATCGTTGTCATTTTTAGATAAAGTTTTGTTAATATCTCCATTAATGTATTCGTCCATTTGAGAGAAAATTACGAATTAAGAAATCTCGGTAGCAACTATGAAACGTCGATACGTTTGAGTTTCACTTTGCAGTCAACAAACTGGATATTACCTTGCCATTAAATTGCCAGCTAGCCTTTAATTCCCGGCGAGTACTTGATGTTTACTTGATTAATTGAATAGTTGATTGTGAGAATAAAGACTGTGGCCTGGAAGCTATTGCAAGCACCATTCAAATATCTTTTAAAATATCAAATATCTTTTAAAATTCAAATATCTTCTTTGATCAAATATCTTTTAAAAATATTGATGAAATAATTTTTATAAAAGTCTAGATACTGTTCATGTTTTCTAATATTTCATTATAATAATAATTTAGTATTATTATTTTCATTTTTTTTGGATAGAGATTTGATTTGAAAATTGGCTGGTATCGAATACAATTTTTATATTTAAGTCAATAAGATGATAAATAAAAAATTTAATTAAAAAATAAATGGCTTAATATACATTTATTTTATTTTATTTTTAAGATAATATTTAAGATTTCCAATGTTTCATGGCAATCATATTTCTATTCGCAACCTTTATTAAGATTGGCTATAAAGATCTTATTTTTTTTTTATTTTTCTTTGTAAAGACAATGCATTTTTAAGAAGCCAATTTTCAGCTTTTGATAAAAATATTATATTCATTAATTCATGCAGAGACGAACTTCAACGCAAGAATGAACAGTCTAGAATTATACAGATTTTATCTACTAGTAATATTAAAATAATACGCATAAAAATGTGTTAATCTTTTTTTTTTTTTTTAGCCTCCATGTTGGATACACATCCATGGGAGTTATTAATAATTATTTCTCAATTAAAGTAGTAATGATAGTGACTATGAATGACCTGAAATATTTTTAAAAAACGATTCGAGACAAAAATGTAAGTTGTGTTATGGTTCACCTCTACAATTCTTTTAATCAAGAAAATAATTATCAATAAATTATAAAATAAAATAGACAAATATTTATTTAAAATAAATGAGACTCAAGAAAATACCAGCGAGGCCTCCTTTAATGCAGCGGGAACAACGGGCAACTGACTGATGACACTTCTGAGCCCATTCACTATTTGATTTGTTCAATGACGGCTACACCATGATCATTATACCCCAAAGGTCTTTGACCCGGGGGCTTATTGTTAATGCATCGAAACAATCTTTATCGATACTATATTTTCTAAAATGTTTTAGTTAATGCACATTGAGACTTAATTATACCATTTTTTTAGAGATATGTGCAATTAATTTTAACATTATATTGGTAAAAACGATGTTACAAAATAGCTTTCGATGTATATTTAAAAGAAATCTCATGAACATAATACCTGACGTTGTAGCTATAAATTGCTTTTCCAAAAAAGATTTTAAAAATACTATTTTTAAAAATTTTATTTAAGTGTGCACATATTTATTCAACACAGACAAATTTTGAATGTACATAATTGAGACATAGAGTAGAGAATAACACAGAGAGGCCTTCCCAGTATAAAATGAGTGGAGGGGGTCGGCTCTAACCCTCCACGCACATTACCCAAAACCCTCCTTCCGTATTGGACCAAATAGACTTATGTCTATTATTTGTTATGTATTACCTATTTTTATCACATTAATAAATTTTTGATTGAAGCTTAGGCAATAAATCCAATAAACTAATGATGCTTACTAGTAACAATCATTTGTTGTCCTTTGAAAAGAAAGATTTTATTTAATTTATGTCCCAATTTAAAAAAATATATATTTTCGTTCAAATCTCTGACATGCTTTATTTTATTTGTTATATAAAAGTACGTTCTACCTAACGTTTCAATTAACCACTGCTTATAATTGTTTCTCACGTCTTCTATAAAATGGTTTTGAAATTCGAACAATCTTTCGAACAATTCTGTAAACGAGCTCTTAATTGCAATAAAAATAGATAGAAATTTTCAATATTTGATTTCTATGAGACTGTGAGTAATTTGTCGCACTTCTACAAACTTTAAATGCAGAGTTGGACTAGACCTCCTCGATTTTATATTGATATTAATTTTTTCGATAAATTCTGTGCATCATCGGAAATTGCCATCCAAAACACGTCGCATTTAATTGCTGTTTGTAGTTTTCGTACTATATATCCTCTTCGTACTATATATCCTCTTCGTACTATATATTGGATATCTCACTTATACTAAAACTTTACAGAAGTTAAAAGTAACAAATAATAAAATAATCCACAATACCGGCAATATATTCGATCATATTTAGTACTAATGTTGAAAACAATTATGGCAAGTTTTCAAAGGTGTCTCCCAAAAAAAAAAATAAAAAAAAAATACCCATTATGTACCTATCTAAATCAAAACCCGATTGAGAGCTGCTAAATCCATCATGCAAGCTTTTCGGTTCGAAAAGTTAATTTTTTCCTCTCAACTTATTTTATCTCCGAATGCAAGTCCTAAAAAGTTTATTTTGTCCAGGGGGGTGGCATTGCTACTATTTGCGCCACCTTCGTGCAATTCCTATGGACTATTATTTTCCTCAGTGTGGAAAAATCGTAAAGCGCTTTTTCGTAAACCGGAGTTGTCGTATCGTCCTCCTCGCCGATATCAGCCAATACTACTCATGTTCAACCCATTTTTAAAATAATATGACAATAAAATCACCAGAAAAACAAAAACAAACAGACGATAAAAATCGGAGATAGGCGAAAAAACAACACAAATCGCATCTAATGATGGCGGTGGCTGTAGGTTATGAGAGTAGGGATAGCGAGCCCACATCCATCTCTCTGAAGGCTGTGTTATTCTGTACTCTTTGGATATAGACAAGGACGTTGTTGCCCTGGGAGAAATAGGGGAGGGTGTCCCCCCCCCCTCCCACTGCACAATAACATGACCAAATGTCGTTCCCCTAACCCGAATTCGAAATTTTAAATACTAAACTAAAGTTAAAAAATCCCAAAAAATTAATACAACCAACTAAATCTTTTCTAAACCTACAAATGTTGAATAAATAGGGCAGAACTAAATAATCTTTCCTCTGAGTAAGCAAAGGCAAGAATTCCCTAAGTGTTAACATTTTAAAAGAGTGGCTCATTCATAATCAGCTCAAGGTATTCATAATGATGTTTGTATTCATCATACGATTGGTGTCTAATTTATCATTTGAAACGCGAAACCTTATAAAATCGACCTGAAACTTACACCAGTTAACATTAATTCGCTGGTCACGGGATTTTAAATATAATTTAAATAATATTGTCGATATTAACTTTATTAAATACTTCCTCAGTAGATTGTCCGGTACAGATATTAAATCTGAAAAAAATACTCGGTCGCGTTTAGTTACGGAATTCTTTTCCGACAAGACATGGTGACCAATTTTCCACTGCATCGTTTGTATAGCAATATTCAAGTAAAAACAATTCGAGTTTCTCTTGATGCTTCCAGCGTAGCATTTGACGATATCGTGTATTGACTACACGATATTATTACATTTCAGCCTCCCAGAGGTGCCCCCCCCAAAGTCAACGACGCACCCCCTCTCCCTTAGTCCAGGACCCCCCCTCCAAACCTACCGCTACTGCTCCTTAATGTGAATCCCTTATTATTATATTTATTTACATCATTTTTCATTTTTATTTTATAATACAATGTGTGGAAAAATAGAGAATAGTTTTGTTGTAGTCGTAAATTTTGGTTTAGCCTAGTTTTTTGTGTCGCTGAAGACGTATCTGAGCTTTTCTGACAGATATTTTCACCGGAACCTTGTTTTTGTTGCAAACGAAATTTTGTATTTTTTTTTTTGAGGCTAATATCTCAAAAACTATTAATTTTTCCCGATAAGACCATCTTAAACGAAATTAAAGTAGACAAAATTACAACATTTATGTTCATAAAGAATTATGCACGGAATTGAAAGAATGTTAAGCATAGCAAAATGTTAACAAAAAATATTCAAGATCGTTTATTTGACAATGTACTTTATTTATTTATTTATTTATTGAAATTTGCAACTGTATTACAATCATACAAAAAGTAAACGTGAAGTAAGAATATAAGACATGATAATGACTTGTGAAGGAACAACCAATTGGTAGCACTTCAATGACTATTTTAAGATAAAAGGTCCCGTGGTCATCTTCTTTACAGACGCCTCGGAGGATTATCAGGAATACTAGGAATGAAAGGCTATGAACAAGAGTTAATTAGGGATTGATAAATTATTTGCCACTTCTATAATTTTGTTTTTATTGAAAACTAGTATCAAATGTTATACATTCATCTCAGTTCTAAAACCACACAAAAATTCAAAAATAAGCAATTTAAAATACAGTTTGGTATTATTATACATATTAAATTAGATGTAATATAAATTAGTATTATAAAACATTTATGAATATGAATTTAATTAAGACAAGAGATCAAATACATGTTGCTCCTCACCAAGGTTTAAGTAAATTATATCAAACAGAAAAGGTTACATTGGTTTGTTCTCCCATTGAACTAGTAATAGAAATGACTGTAATAGAAGAAAGGTGAGGTGTTTGTTGGTAAATGGTACGGTTTAGGGGTCGGAGCTTTCCCAGTTATTCCGGTGATTAATTGTTTTTTCTGTTATGGATGGGAATAAATTTAAGATTGGACTATTGGAGATATTTATTTGGTCATTTAATTAATTTAACTCCTGAGTCTTTGATGAATTTATGTTTCTTTTTTTTCATTTAAATGTATTCCATAGCAAAACATAACGGGTACAATAAAACCACAATTAATCACATTTTTAAAAAACAACTACAAAAGTAGAAAATTAATGATATCTATTCAAAAACCTCCGAAGACAGGACCCATCCCTCAAACAATACGTCTTGATTTCAGATAACGGCCCTATATCCACCAAAGTCGGAAATGAATTGAAAAAACTAGGATTAAACCCTGCATTTAAAATAGAAAAAATTCTATGCTCATATTTCCCTTCTCCTAAAGACAAAATAGACCCTTTCCAAAAAAGCGGAATATAAGAACTAAATTGTAATGATTGTGCAGCCAAATACACGGGAAAAACTGGGTGATCACTAAATCAGAAATTAAAGGAACGTATACGTGCATTTATAAATAAGACAGAGAATTCCATCTTTGCCAAATTTAAATGAAAAAAAATTTAAATTCATCAAAGACTCGGGAGTTACATTAATTAAATGACCAAATAAATATCTGCAATAGTCCAATCTTAAGGAGGGAGGCAGGGAGGGAGGGAGGGAGGGAGAGAGAGAGGGTGTATAAAGACCGGGAAACTTAACGAGCTGATGCTGCAACTCAAGAACAACAAAATTGAATTGGAAGCGATCACTCAAAAACTATTCAAGTTAATTAAATTCCGATTGCACCATCGTAAAGTAGACAAGTTTTTTTAGTTTTTTAATAGTTTTTTTTTAATGATAATTATGAAAATCAGGTAAAAGTTTACATTAGCAATCTTCAATAGAGAACTTTTTGAACATTGGGCTGCATAGAGTATAAAAAAATTGTAAATATCCAATAAATTCTAATTTATAGAATAAAATTAAAACCTTAAGGTAAAATGAATTTTACAAAACTTTGTAGACTTATAATGTAATAATAATAATATATACTTTATATATTTATTACTATATTATACAAATATTTATATATTGCCTATTATTACTTTAATTATGCTTCTTTAAAGGATTTAGTGAATTGAAAAAGATACTAATGCTTTATGAAAGGAAAGTTCAGTTTTAATAAGAATACCAAAAAATAAAAGGAAATAATACGTTTATAAAACCATCTCTCTAATACAAGAATGTCATATTTTTAAATACTACTGTCATTACAAATAATTATAATTTTACTGTCTATAAAATCATTTATTTGATTTGATTAAAATAATTGATTTATATAGCACATCAAAGATGTTTTTAAAGTTTTACTGTTGTAAAAAATATACATATATATTCCATAGCTAATATATATATTTAAAATTATTTTTTTAACACACCGTTCCCTAACTAATTTATATATACATATTAAAAATTATTTTTTTCACACACCGTTCTCTAACCAAGTTTAATTCCAACCGAAATATGTAATACTTAACGAAAGTACGTATGTACATTGCTGTACATAAGTAGTCTCAGCATTTCGAATTTACCTTCGAAATTCCTATCGATTTTCGATAGATGAAAATATGGTGAAGTTATTATATGGTAAGGCAAGCGTGAGAGGTGGTGTAGGAGTGGTTGCTGGAAGGAAAAAGAAGAAACCTAGAGCGTTGGTCCTCCCAGCAGACGTTAAGATTATCATAACCGGTTTCTCGGTGCGGGGAGCTGCGGTGGAATGCCTTCTTTAGCCACCTCTTCAGCTCGGACCAATTTTTAAGTAGTCCTTCCACAGTTTCATTTACCAATTCCTCTCAAAATTAGTTAGTTAAGAAAAATGAAATGAAAGACGTAATAATAATTTTGAAATTGAAAAAGAAGAAGAACTAAAGCATATATATATAGATAGATAGATAGATAGATAGATAGATAGATAGATAGATAGATAGATAGATAGATAGATATAAAAGGAAAATCCTTTCTGAATTCATGGGAGAGAAGGGCGATGTCATCCCCCAAGTAATTTGGAAACCCAAAAACTTAGGAAATCTGAGAACTTACTTCAGACTGCTAAAATTGTATATCAAACAGCAATACCTATTAGGTTAAGAAACTGGGATTTTATCGATACAATGATGTGTATGAATAGAAAAGATAATTATTGCTGTCAAATGTCAACATTCGAAACAGATAAGCGAAAAGTTCAAATCCAAAAGAGTTAAATAAAATAAATTAAAATTAAAATAAAATTAAATTAAAATATTTCATAATATATTTGGTAAATCCGGTCAATTGTTAAGAAATTTTACATTCCCTCCAATAAACTGTTGGTGAAGGTAAAACTAAGATTTAAAAAAAAAATAATAAACTACCACATAAATAAAGATTAGCACGGACTATTTTTATTTATTAGAACATTGCAATCTGTATTAAGTAGTAAATTAAATAAAGTTTTAAACGAATTAAATAAATTCTCGTGACAATATATATATATATATATATATATATATATATATATATATATATATATATATATATATATATATATATATATATATAAATATAATATAATATATAATATATATATATATATATATATATATATATATATATATATATATATATATATATATATATATATATATATATAAAAATATAATATATAATATATATATATATATATATATATATATATATAAATATAATATATAATATATATATATATATATATATATATATATATATATATATATATATATATATATATATATATATATATATATAAATATATCAGAAGGCGCCTCACACCGCTCACCGGTAAACGAGGACAAGATTTAAAAAATCTTTTATATATATATAAAAGTTCATTTAAATAATTTTACTTCAGAATAATGTTTTTATCGTGATATAGACTACGTATTTCAATGACATCCTAACAATAGCCTTTTTTAATTCATGTGAGGTTAGTTCGCATAGACATATAAGGGAAATTGTCAAATATACCAAAGCAGATCTACCTTACAACATTTATAAACATAAAATATTAAAACATATAGTATTGTAAATTAGATAATACTTTTATGTATGGATATATATTTTGTTTTCGTAGTCTTATTTTATTTTATATTTTTGTTGTTGTTTTTTTAGAGGGTTTTTTTTGTTAGTTTTTTATTCTCGTGTATTTAATTATTGTAGAGCATAACCTTAAGAATTATTATGAAACCAGATGTAGTATGTATAAAAGCTCATAACTTGAAACATATAATTATATAATAAAAACAAATTTTGTAATGTAATGTAAAGAAAATAAAGTTTTTTGTTTGTTTACTATAAAAAATTACATCCTAACCCTATTGAATAGTAAAAAATATTAAACTGTGTCTTACTGTAATAGGAAGTGATAAAAAAAAAAAATCGTGAATAGACTATTTGTGACAATTTACACATATTTTTAATTTTAACCTAGAGACCTTTAAGCCTTAGTAAAAATATATTATTTTCTTTAGTCATTAACATACATAAAGCAATGCAACTAACTGTGTTTTACTTCCACAAATAACAACGATTACGATTACGATTACTTTATACACCTCAAGTGTTTAGAGACATGTATATTATTTCAAACTTTAACTAAAATAATGATTGTCATGAGGATTTCTTTAATTCCTATGTAAAGATATAATAAAAAAGAGAATTCGTCCCGTGTTATTATTTGTTAATAATTATTAATTTGTACTATGAACGCATTATAGTAAAACATTATTAACAAAATATCTTGTTTTAAAAATTGTATTCGAATTTTACATTTGACAATAATTTTATTTTTTATTCATACATTACATTGTATCGATAAAATCCAAGTTTCTTAACTAAAAAGGTATCGGTATTGGTTTCACATTTTAGTAAATCTTTGAGTAAAATGTTTGACCACAATTTGAGCAGTTAATTAGCGGGAATCAGAAAAAAACGTTGTCCACATTATTAGGCCTCTCGAAGTATTACTTTAATGCTGAAGTATTTTCTATACCTTAAATGATTTGTTTGAAAATTAATTTATTATTATTATATTTAATGTTTTTATCAATCTTGTTTTCCTCATTAGTTACCGTACAATGTGTGCATATATTTCTGCGAGTACCATTTCAAGAAATAAGGCGTATTGAAATTACATATATATAATATAAGGTTTATATATTTTTTACAAATATCATTGATAGTGTATATAGAACTAACAAAACAAGAATAGTAGATAAAAGTAAAAATGAAGAATAAATATCAACATTGAACAGAGATATGGGGAATAATAACAGTAGAAAAAAAAAGGAAGAGGGGTATTTGTAAAGGATAAATAATAAATAAATTGCAATAAATACCAAATATGTAAGAAATCCTATAACACAACGAATTGAATACCAACACAAAAATTTTAAAAAAACAAACAACTCAATATATAATAAGAAGGAATCTGAAATAAAAAAGGACGAAACCAAATGAAAATGAAGATTTATAGGTTAGCTGTTCAATTATCTAATAGTATGGTATGGATGGTTACATAACATTATTATCTATCGCCCTTAAGTGTGGCATGTTGTAATATTTGATAATAAATACAGTTTATTTAAAAAAAAAAAAAATGTTTTATAATTCAAAATAGTAATATGATAAGATAATCCTGGTGGTGGTCAAGAAAAGAATCTCAAAATAGTATAAGTGAGTCGGTGAACTCATCATAAAACATCTGGAAAAATTCATGAGTAATAGAGATACTAATGAATGATTTTTAGGACAGTTTTGAGCTGAACTCCAAATTTCGCGACAGCAATTAAAAACTTCCAATTTTTTGAAGAGACGGTAATGATAATACATTTTTTGTTTGTGAAGTGGTAATGAGATTTGTGAGCTGTAATGAAGAATAATTTCAAACCTGATACATCCTGCATGCTGGTAATTTTATTGAAATTTGAATTTTTTGGAAGTGATTAAAATTAATGTCAACACAATAAAAATAGTAAGCATCGCAAATAAGACACTGGAGATGTAATTTCAATTTACTGTATCTTTGATAAAAACAATAAAGTAATTAATTTTCAATCAGTTTTTAATTACTAAACCATTATCTCATTACCGCCACAATTTCGATAATGAGAAGATTAAAGGAGTGGTAATGACAATTTGAACTTTCAGAACCTGACGAAGTAAATTTAATAGAGTTATATTGCACAATAAAATGCCGTTCTGTCAGGATTTTGATAAGAATTAATTTTAAAAACTTCAAAGCAATACTTTAGGAGGAAAAAAATAAAAATACTCACCAAAAATACGTCAATTTTAGTGACTGCGGTAGCTTTAGTGAAAAGTGAACCATTGAGCAGATCTTTGCAGGGCTGCCATTTGTAATCTATGGAGATACTTCCTCGAAAAATGCATTATATTTCTGTGCATGGAAAAAATCACTAGTGTTGCCGTAATGATAACAAACACCAGAGACAAAGTTTAAATGATTCTATAATCAACAAAATTCAAATAAAACTCAAAAGGCTTCAGTTTAAAACAGTATATACCATCACCTTTTATTGATGGAAATCATTTTCGGGAAACAATGAATAATTTCACTTAATTTTGTGTTAAAAAAAAACAACAAAAAAAAACACTTGTCAGAGAAACGTGGTGGTAATGAGAATTGAAATGTTTGATTCAACAATAAATTTGATAATTTAGTGAAAACTCTTCATTTTCTTTTTTATCATTGAGTCGGAAAGTGACATGGTACTATTGGCAGAAAAGAAAAGAATCTCCGCAATAGTAAAAGTTATTAATCGAAATTGAACTCCTACAATAGTTTCATCTGCCTACTTTGTATCTTGCCCATTTAGCCCTGATGAAGACCAGCAATGTGGGTCGAAACGTTGGCTTTCATAAAATATTGGTTACTTTTTTGAGATTCTTTTTTCGACCGCCACCCGGACTATCTTATCCTTTATTGTACCGTATACTATTAAATATTTTGTCTAATTCAAAATAACTAATACGATCCACAAATGCATTTCGCAAAGCATATTTTTATCAAGTCCTTCTTCGAATGATTTATTTTTCTTAATTGACGATAAATAACTTGATTTATACCTTTTAATGAAAGCTATCATCAGTAAATTTGTTTAATTAAACAATAAAAAGGGTTTAAAATGAAAAAATGACTGAACATGTACGACCCTACCTGCTCGGCTGAGGTTTTTGTTTCCTTATTAGGTTAATTTCGGAACATGGCGTGATGTAATGGGTAAGGTTGGCATTGCCTTAATTGCTGTTCAATCAGCATGGGAGTGGTTGAGATTCATTGACAAGTTGATTTATGTTTAATCATTAATGATTCTCTTCGTTGTGACCTATCCGACTGATTAGTTCTTTCGATAAATTCGGACAATAAACCAAATTATGATTGTATTACTTGATTCTTAGATTAAAATAAAATCTGAACTATTCCGTAAACAAATAAAATCATAGTTCATCAAGCGACTCGTAAGTTTTGATAGTATGAAGATGACATATACAGAGACGTTGCTAAATCAATTTATTGGAGGTGAGGGGTTCAAAATCTAAAATTTCCCATCAATTTTTTTTTTTTTTTTGAGCGGATTTTCCAATTATATTAAATATTTCAATTTTCCCAATTATATTGTGAAATATTTAAAATTTCCCACTCATTTGGATTTGAACTTTTCATTTACCTGTAGCGAATGTTGATAGTGTTGTTGATGTTACCTGGCAGATAAGGAATATTCTCTTGACATTCCGACACATTAATCGATCTCATTAGTGTTGATTCCCATAAAAATTTACTCTCCTTTTCCGAAAAACCAATTCTACTTTTGTTATACCACGATCATATTCAAATCTCCTATAATATTCCCACTTCCATTCACATCCCTAAACATTATTACATTATTTTAAATATAATAATCTTGATACTTTAACATCAGAAAATATTTATCCTATACTTGATTCATTATCCCAACCTATTGAACCCATCTATTCCTCCCACTCCATAGATGGGATGGTAGAATGCCTCTCATTTAATCTCCTTACATTTCTTAATCAACTTGCACCTCTCAAAACCAATACTTTCCGAGCCATCCCAGCCCCATGGATTAATCCAGAAATTCGAGAACTGATGAATAAAAGATGTTTTTGGCGCACAATTTCTTGATGATTATTTCATCTTCAAGTTCCTGTGAAACCTCACCCAGTCCTTACGCCGAGTCAGTATTTCCATAATATACTTTTCAAAGCTCTAGATCCTAAATGTAAGAATCGCTGGAAATTCTCTGTCACTAGCTCCACATCCTGTACTTATTGCCCAGTCTCACATTGCGACCAAAATTCCTTTTTCTCTGACCTATCCCCTTCCCTTTTCTACTTCTCAAACTTCATTTAATCCTGATCGATTTTATTTCCTTCATATTACCCCTAATGACTTAATTGCTTCTGTGCTAAAATCCTGAACGAATGATTACGGTCAAGACCAACCGGTAATAATATTTCATCTTCAAGTTCCTGTGAAATCTCACCCAGTCGTCCTCCTTACGCCGCGAAGTGGTTTAAAACGCTCTTTTTCGGGACAAAACTCCGCCCTGGTCGTTCTATTTATGATAGAGCAACCATCTCAACGTCATTTTTCTTCTAAGTAAATTCAATTTAAATGTTTAGATTACCAAATTTTTAGCTAATTTTTATTTGATAAAAATCTATAATTCTTTTTGGTTATTTCAGAAAAAAAATTGCTAACTAATAATTCTTAAATATATCTATATGTTCTGTGTTACCCTTTGTTTTTAATTTACATTAGATAAGTTTAAGAAAATATAGGGTTTTATATCACAACTTAGTGATTTTTTACGATTTTTCAAAAAATGTCGACAAAATTATAATTTTTTTTACATATCTCAATACATACATAACATATTGAAGTGCGAAGTGTGGCTAAAATTTTAGTGTTGTTTCTAGATTTTACAATGCAAATTTTAAAACTATGCATAGATGTTTACGCTTTTGACGAAGCATAATATAGTATTTATTTAATTTTTCATTTTTTGCTATTAAATATATCTAATTATCATATGTGATACTATAAAACGATAATACCTGAAATCTCTGTATAAAGCTACTCATCTATCTCCGTAGCTTCTTCCACTCTTGAAACTTATTGGAGATTTTTTGTATCTTTTCCGATGGTTGAAATGAAGGTTTATCATGTTCAGTTCTGATTCGCGAAATAACTGGATCTAATGTTGCCTATAAATTATTTACAATATCTTCGTTTCCGTATTCTCATGAACATTTCCCATCATTACATTCACAGAATATTTTAAAATCTTTATTTCGAGACTCTTGAACTTCTCAGACATCATTCCAATTGATAGGGATGCTGGTTTCAAAATAATAAGCCCCATGCGTCGATGTATGTAAAACTAATGGTATAATGAAACAAATTCAGCAAAACAATTCAGCCGTTTATTAACAAATTTGTTCAAATTTAGGTGGGTCAACACTTATTCCAAATATCAATCTCAATTATTTTGTAAATAGCTCACCAATTTCGAAAAAAATCTCCTAGCTTTATTCCCATCATTAGGACTACCAAACCCTTGTTTTGGTACATCTATCATCAGGCGAAGCTTTTTTTAAAAGTCATTTTGAACTTTTTTTTTTTCATTTCAGCCATTTTTATTTTATCATCTGCTCTAGCACTCCACTTTTCAAAGTCTAGTCCGTTAGACACGTGAAGGAAACACTCCATCAAATGGATCCACACATGAAAAGTGGAAAGCTCATATATAGTTGTTTGGACATATTTCTAGTTATTTCACATGGGATAAATCTTTCACATCAGGTTTACAGCTACAAATGAAACAAGCGGCAGACGAAGGAGTATCCAATATATTATGTTGTGCTTTCCCGTCCAGCATGATTGAATGGAGCTGATGGCTTACTTAGTAAAAACATTGTTCACTTCGAAATTTTCAAAGTATCGTATCAATAGATAGTGTTAATGCTTCTTCTTTATTAAAGTGGTCGTTACTGTTACGTTTTGCAGGTTCTTCAGCAATTTTATCAACTTCTTCCATTAGGGTATTTTTTTCTTTGCGACAGTACCATCATTAGACTGATAAAGATTGTGTTCACGAGCTAATTGAATTTCATCTCTTGAAAACGTGGCATTTATTTCTTGTGCTCGTCTTTGTTGTTTTTTTGTTGTTGTTTTTTTTGCAGCAATCAATGAAAAAAAATTTCCACCCACCTTCATGTTCATCACCTTCTGCCATAGATTTAGATGAACCTGCAATCGATTCCTCCATGTATATGTTTGACCATTCAAAACAACAATTTTTTAACCAATTAAGATTATTTGCGAAAAGACGTCCCGTCATTCCGTTCTAATCTAACTTTCTCGCTTTGATTTTTTTTTTTTTTATTTAAATTAAGTTCTTCAGATAGGCTTTGAAAATGTTCTGACAGACCCCTTAGTTATTTGAAAATTGACTCAATAAGGATTCCAATTTATTCCTACCTGAAGATAAATAGATATTCACGTGCTCTTCGGGCCTACCCTTCAAGAGTTGTACTCGTCAAAAGTTTGGTTAAGTGTTTAGTCATAATCATTAAAAAAAAAATAGCTATATCACATTTCGGGGCAGAAGTTTTCTTATTTTCAATATTAATTCTAACTTATGTGACATTCTAGTTTATCATTTTTACAGTAGCTATCAAATTACATAATTGCATATATCAAATAAAAAAAATACCCTATAAAAACTCATTTGTAATTATATCTCGCTTGGGGTGCAGAACTTCATTATGGTTTTTCTACTGAAAACCTTAATTTAAGCATTAAACTATTTTTCTATGACAATTTTTTTTTTGGTCTAATTGAAAAAAATTCTATAGCGAAATACGCGTTACGCTTCGTCAAAAGCGTATAAATCTATGCATAGTTTAAAAATTTTAATAATAAAATCTAGAAACAAAACTAAAATTTAACGCTACAAGAATTATTAGTAAGCAAATTTTTTTCTTAACCAAAAAGGATTATAGATTTTTATCTAATAAAAATTAGATAACAATTTGAAAATCTTAACATTTGAAGTGAATTCACTTAGGAGCAAAATGACGCTGAGATGGTTGCTCTATCATAAGTAGAACGACCAAGGTGGAGTTTTGTCCCGAAAAAGTGTTTTTTGAACCACTGTGCGACGTGTCAGTATTTCGATAATATTCCTTTCCAGGCTCTAGATCTTAAATGTAAGTGGAAGATCCGCAGGAAATTCTCTATCACTAGCTCCACATCCTGTACTTATTGCCCAGTCTCACATTACGACCAAAATTCCTTTTCCTCAGACTTATCCCCTTCCCTTTTCTACTTCTCAAACTCATTTAATCCTGATCGATTTTATTTCCTTCATATTATCCCTAATGACTTAATTGCTCTGCGCTAAAATCCTGAACGAATGATCACGGTCTAGACCAACCGGTAAAAATTATAAAACACAGTCTTCCCGCTATACTTCCTACTCCTTTCCTTTTTTACTTATCAAACTTCATTTAATCCTGATCGATTTTATTTCCTTCATATTACTCTTAATGACTTAATTGCTTCTGTGTTAAAATCCTGAACGAATGATTACGGTGAAGACCAACCGGTAAAACGGCAACTGACACGAAAATCCTTCTCAACACAAGGAACTGGAAGGCGGCGGTAATGCTAGACGGCAAACTATCCTAGCTACCTAAACCAGACAAAGGGTCATATGATGACCCTAAAGCCTTCAGACCAATATGCTTGTCTTCATTTCTAATGAAGACATTGGAAAAGATGCTGGACAGGCACATTAGAGAACAGTTATTGGATGTATGTCCTATACATCCTAATCAGTTTGCTTACTAAGTAGGCAAATCCTGTGAGGTAGCCTTACATCATTTGGTTTCGATACTCTAAGGTACAGAAATGTTGATCCTTTAATCTCTGGCTGGATTAATAACATGCTGGAGCAGAGGATCCTCAAATAAGAATTAGGACACACAGAACTGTGAATTAGGTACAAAGGAGGCTGCCTGCAGGGAGGTGTACTATCTCCATTACTGTGGTGTTTTTGGCTGACTCACTGCTGACAACCATCAACACAGCAGGTTTTTATGCACAAGGATATGCGGATGATATCGCTATCCTGATTGGAGGCGAACATCAGAATGTACTTTCTGACCTCCTTAAATCAGTAACGGACATCTTAGTGAAGTGGTGCAGGACCAATGGTCTTAGCATCAACCCACCTGGGCACTGGGAGCTGGCACAGCGGATTAAAAATGAGAGTGTGCTTACCATGCACTCTGATTTTCAAATACTAAAAGATATTAACTCTGATTACAGAGTCTTTATTGACAAAACAAAACATCATAGACCCAATAATTACACAGATGGCTCTCTCACAGCTCATGAGTATCTGGAGAAAAGACAAGCCACAAAATGGAGTCTCAATTCCAATGGCATGCACACTACAGCATTTCAATCTGAAGTACTTGCTATTAGCTATGGTGCCTCCAGGCTGCTAGAAGAATGGCTTAGAGGTAAGAAAATCACATTCTATACCGACAGCCAGGCAGCTATTCGGGCACTAAGCAACTATACAACAAAATCAAGGGTGGTATGGGACTGCAACTCAGCCCTGAACAACCTTGCAAAATATAACAGTGTAAGCCTTGAGTGGATGCCAGGTCACTCCGGAATACCAGGCAATGAAGAAGCTGAAAAATTGGCCAGATCAGGTTCAGATTGTATGTCTGTGGAATAAGTCTGAGTCTTGCCAAAAGGAAAATTAAGGTGAAATATGACATCAGAACCAGGCAACACTGGCTAATAACCAGAAGAAGTAAACAACTACTGAAAATGGACTGGATCTCACCCAAAACAATTACAGTGATCAATACTGGACTCTGTAAAGTGAACAGTCACATGTTCAAACTCAAGCTGGCGGGATCACCCTTGTGTAGATTCTGTCATAATGAGGATGAAGCAGTTTACTACATTATTTGCTTGTGTAGCAGGCTCTCAAGATTGAGATTCCTGCTGTTCAGTCTGGACCACTTTACAGATCCAAAGCAGTGTGAGCTAATTAATCCAACAAATCTACTTAGATTTGTGGAGCAATCCAAGGTCACGTTCTGACTGTGAACAAGCAGTATTGGCGCACAATAAACCTGAATAGGTCACAGTGCAATTATGCCAAAAAAAAAAAATAATAATAAAAAAAAAAAAGCGGCAACATATAGAGCTGGATGGCAGAAGCTCCTAGGGGATGCCAAGACCCACCCCCAGGTTTTATCGCCAACTTGATAGACAAATAGTTTAATAAATATAAAGCCTTCTTCTCAGTTTGTAACCTCTATTCTAGCAATTAAGTAACATCTAAATTTCTAAATGGTCAAAAATTATTGTATACAATATCCTGATCAGATGGTTCTGTAATCCAGATTACCACCAAGGCCAAGGACCAGCATCTTTGTATTTTTGAAAGGGGAATTCTTTTTAAGACCAAAAGAGCTGTACAACTTGTATAAGGAGCAAATGGACAAAGCATTGGTGATGTGACATTGGGGACAGTCAATGGAGTTAAATATGGAAATATCATTAAAAATGAATATAAATAATTAAATTATAATAGAAAAATATTAATATAAAAGAATCATGAAGTACAAGCATACCATTTCTTTATTGATTGGTTCATGAGCCTTATAATTTTTCTTTTCTGAGGTAGGGGGTTTTATGTTTGTACTGATCACAGTCTTTCTCTTTAGTTTTCTCTCTTCCTTTTGGTGGGACTTGATAGCAGTCTCCTTATATTTCTTTTCAATTTCATAGGCTAGAATTACATCAGAGTAGTGATAGTTCTTCAAGGTCTTCAAGAAAAAGTATCAAAGCAGACTCACTGGGACAAAGACTGACAAAAATCTACTAAAGGACAACCCTTGCACAAGTACATTCCAAATACCACACTACAAAACCACAATAGAGCAATAAGTACACATTACAAACTAACACAATTTTTGGCAAACCATGGACAAACTAAACATTATCTGAAGCGCTTCCATTTAAGAAATACAGACACTTGTGACTGTGACGGACAGACTCCACAAACTTTCCACCACATCTTATTCAAATGTAGCTTACGAGATAACAGCAAACTTAATTAAGACTATCTTGATGCGGGGGTCACAGTCTACTATTATTTTTTTTACATTTTATTTAACTGTCTTTTAACTTACTATTTATCTGCCATTATTATTTAATATATTTTTGTATTTTATATATTATTTAATTGTATAATTTAGTTTAATTGCAAAATTATTGCATTTGTTTATTATTTTATTTTATTGTATTTTGTACAGTATTTAGTTTAATTGTCAACATTTTCTCAAGTTTAGTTTAATGTTTGTTTTATGTTTATTTAGATATATAGCACAGCTAACTGTAACGAAAGGGTTTTTAATTTTATTAAGATGCTGAAATTCAGGGATAATTGTAAACCTCCCAAATTTCTTCTTTATTGATTATACAGACGATGTTTCAGACTATACTGATCCATTTTCAAGTCTATAAGCATAATTAACAAATCTGTTTCAAAAATTATGGTACAAAAACGTAACAAACATTATATAATAAATATATTTTCTATATTATCTATGATTACTATCCTAACATGATTGAAATTCATTATTGAAATTAAAAACAATTTGATCACATCATTATCAGTGAAAATTGAGAAGTAGACAAATAAAACTATATAATTAAAAGTTATCCTGCATATTTACCTGCATAAGGTATTCTCATTTATAAATATCCAATCCAACCTTAGATTATTGTCAGAATCTTTTTAAAATAAAAAATATAAAAATTTAATTGGCCTGTGAAAAGTAAGTTCTGAATTTATTAATAATAATTAATGAAAAATTATATCTCAAATATTTAAATCAATTATCCAAGCATACCACTGCACTCATTAACATTCCTTTTCATACTTAGACTGCACTGTGAACTGGTTCTACTGACATTCAAAAGGATTTGACTAATACTGCTAACAAATGTTGTTATAATTTCTACATTATAATTATTAAATGTTAATTTTATTGATAATATCAACATAATGTTGATGTTATGTCTGCTATTAAAATCAAAGTTATGGTTGTTGACTATGTCTGGCCAGTGCTGTTGAATTAATTCTGTTGGTTAATTCTGGGTTTTAGATTTTATGATGTTTCACCGATTTAATATTGGTTCCGACACTGTTTGCAATTGATTTTGTAAATAACATTTTGCCTATTATTATTTTCAATTTTATCTTTTGAATTTTTGATGAATTTATTACTATTATAAACATCAATACTTAATTGTATTGTGATCGGATTTGGTGAATGCATTTTTTATTTTATCCGTGATTCTCAGGATGTATTCTAATTTATGAAATTGATTTTTGTTTGTGGTTTTGATTTTTGTGTCATTTTTTTCAATACTGTTTTTATTTTCCTTGTCGATTATTTCAAAATAATCGGTCATCCTACCTTCTTTTTCTCCTTATTTTATTTAGATTATTATTATCTTTATGATTGCGAATAACTTTTGCTTTTTTTATATTATAATTTTAATTCTAATTTCCCTTTTCATTTAGCCATTTGAACCACAAATCATTAATTACTCTATAAAGATAAAAATTATTTTTCAAAATTATAAAAATACTATTTGTTATGAGTTTTAAAAATCTATTGCCGGTTAACTTGATTTCCTTCATTATTAAATTTCTTGCAGTGCTCAAGATTTGATGCTTAGGATGGTTAGAAAAGTAATTCAAAATTCTGTCTACTATTTTCTTTTTTTGTTCAAAATGTTTCGATTTTATTATTCTCAAAAAATTTATTCATGTTAAAGTATCGGATTGTATTATTAATAGGCGATTCTGTTGTGAAGTTTATTTTCTTGTTGGCACTGTTCAATAATTTTAAAAGTTCTTGACCATCATTGTTCTTCATGATTATCATATAAAATTGTCAATATATTTGGTGATTATTATCGGTTTTTCTGACTTTTGTTAATTTGTTCACTTAATACTTTATTCAGATAGCAATCACTTAAGATCAAAGACAACCAACCACCCATTGTCAAACCATTTAACTGTGTGAAGAAATCATTGTTAAGTATAAAATAATTATTACTAATACATAATTTTATACCTTCTATAAAAGTTATTTTGGTATTTTCTTTTATTAAATTCCAATCATCAACAATAATTTGTATGCACTCATCAATTAGGACCTTGATGAAAAGATCTTTTACATCAAAACTAACTAGTTTATATTTGATATTATCATCTAATACCAATTTTTTTAATTTTTCTGTTACCTCAATAGCATTTGAAATGCCATAGTCATATGGTGTGTTTAAACAGTTTACCATTGATTTAAGAAATTTGGATAAATTGTCAGTTGGACTATTGATGTTATTGATGATTGATCTCAGTCCTTTATCTGGTTTATTAATTTTTACCAAGCCATGAATAGGTCGCAGTGCAATTATGCCATAACAAAAAAAAAAAACATGTATTCTGGGATCAGTGAAATAATTTGAGGCCAATTTAATGTTCATATATTTATCGGTGCACCCACATTTTTATAGCTTGTCAACATATCTATTAATCTTATTTGCCAACTCAATCCCAGGGTTATTTCTCATTTTATGGTATGTGCTTTTGTCATCTAGCAAATAATCTATTTTCTATATATATATTCCTTTTTTTCATTATTATTAGCATTAGATTTTTATTGTTATTTAAACACTATTGAAATTCTTTTAAATCATTATTGATTCATCATTGATAATTTATGGTTCTTTTTAAATTAAAATATATAATAATATTATAAATGTAGTTTCTAGTACTGTTGTGACATTCCAAAGAGCCTAAATTTTTTCTAATTCTGCAATTAGGTGTATAATATTTTTGCCTATCACTTGGTATTGTAATTAGTCAAGTTTTGAATTCTGTCAATATTTCTATACAGATTATTATAATTTTCCAACGTTTGCCAAATCTTATTACTGTCATTTTTAAAATTACTAATATTGTTATGCTGTCTAATATTACTAAAATTGATAGAAGAAATTTTGTCGTATTGGTTATCTACCTTTTTAATACTTTTATCTACAATAGGTAAATCAATCCTAGGCACAATGCATCTATTCAATTTACTATTAACACTACTCAACCTAACTGTTAAATTTGCTTGTATTATTTCATTTATGTTGTTTTTGCATACCTTATAAAAATCTTGTTTGTCCATATCGTATTTGGTTTTTAAAAAATTTACTGTTTTTGTTATTTTTTTATTGTTGTCTGTAGCATTAATGAAAAAGAAGTTTGGAAGGCTAAAAATTGTTCCTGAATTTCAGCATCTTAATAAGATATTTATTTTGTTTTGTTCATTTGTCTTTTGCTTTCTTGTTTTTCTTCATACTTTATGTTATGTATTGATATGTTTATTATTTTTTTAAATATCTTTTCTATAATTATTATTCTTATCTAATTGTAACTAAAACATTACTATACAGTAATAAAAACTTGTTGCATGGAACCTGCAAGTTTTATAAATACACGATCTTCCCAAAGGGCTACTATGGAAGGGAAAAAGAGAAAAAAAAAGCATTATCGGTAAATTTATTCATTAATACTGTTCTCTTTAGATATCATAGAAACCTTCAGTTCAGCTCCATCAGAAATCATTCTCCCCTACTTAATCTTTGCTAAGGGTTGCTTTAACTCAAAAAAACTTTTCAACAAAGTAAAATATTATTAGGATTAAGATTATGTTTTTTATTACGTATATGTATAACAAGATATTTATGTAAAACAAAAATAAAAAAAATAATGTTTTTATTTTGATTATTTATTTCTAGTGAAAATTATTAAATTATCCAGTTATCCAGATGAACTGGGCTGTTTAATTCTAAAAATTTATAGTTTTTGCACCTATTTATATAATAATCTATCAAAACAAAGCACTTTTTTGACATTGTCATTGTCATCATCATGCTTTCAGGTAAATTATAGCTTTTAACTTAACTCACTACAGAAATAAAAAATTTCTTACCAGAGGAGATAGATACAAGTTTAGAGAGAAATCTAGTTTTATACTGCATAATTAATAATTTTAGCAAAACTAATACTTACACAGAATTTTTCCACTTCAGTAAATATTCAAGCCCGGCACTTTCTACCGGAAATTCCTCTTTTTCTATAGAGGAATCAGCAGGCGCAGAAGAATCATTTTTGTTCTCACTCTGTATGTGACCTGTAAAATTTGAAATTCATATTCCATTTTACAATTATATTTTGTTCACAAGTATATCCAAAAAACATCATTAAAAACATAAACATGATCTGTTTAAGTTGCATAATCTTCTAAAATAGTAGTTTGTGTCATCGAATACATATTTGAGGAGAGATAACTTAAGGTAATTATTTTCATTCTGTTAACATTTACCGAAAGGGCACCGTTCCATAGGCAACAGGTTCAAATTATAATAAATCAAATGCTTGCAGAATTAATGCAAAACTAAAATAAACAGTGTTTTATTAAAAAAATAAAAATAAAAAATACTTCTAAAAAAAAAAAAAAATATTAAGCAACTTGATAAAAAAAATATATACAGAAACTTAATAAAACAAAGTAAATCTTAATAATTATTAAAAAAAAAATTAAGACATTAAAAATATAAATAGTTTCATATCCAAATTAAAACTGGCAGCCGGTTAAAATGACACAAATATGTATACAATTTCAAATTCTCTCAATTCAAAGCTCTTGGAGCTATAATGTCAGAGTCTGGCTTGATGAAATGCTGTGCTGAAAAAAAGAGAAAGAGAGATAGAGTGAGAAAGACAGGCTTGCTACGACTTCATCTTGAGACTGGGCTAATCCTATCAGGTTAGTAGCTGGCCGCTACTGTATAAATAACTTAATACGTAATATACAGACTATACACTACTATTTGTATACATACAAATATGTTTTGTTACATTGGTTGGCCATAACATATTCCAATATTTTAAAACACCAAGTTAAAGAAATTTAATATTTTTTTGGGCCCATAAAATGAAGAACATTAATACTTAAGCTAGAAAAAGGTGGCTTTCACATCATGGCCACAGAAATAGTAAAACAAACTTGTAATAAATTTTAGAGCTTGTATGTACCTCGTTTTTCTATATACAATTGTTAAAAAGGAGTGTCAAGCTCTGTATCAATTTCATTGTCACTTTTCTTTTTAGACATTAGGACTCCGTAATATGCTTTTATTTACCTTCAATTATCTCATCTCTTAATGTTGTTTAATATTTGTATTTAATTTTCAATTAGACTTAGATTTTGTATGATCCATTTTATATTAATTTGAACTGTCAATTGTACTTAATTACGGTTATAAGACTATTTAATATTTAGCTTGTTTATTATATCCACACAATAGCTATTGAAATTTTATGTATTCATTTTAAAATTTACTTTATTCTTTATGTTTTTGTTATATGTATTGCTTACATAGCTCTATTTTTTGTGAATTTGTCATTATCTAATATTTTAGGATTCTCAAAATTAAATTTATGGTTTAATAATATACTGTACTGCACCAGTGCAGTGGAATTTTCATTTTTACAATTGCTTATGAGCAGTGTTATTCCTGTTTTCAATTTTTTCGAAATCTGTAAAATCACATTTTGCTTATCCATCATTTCTACATTATTTTTCATGTTAGTTTAGTAATTATGCATTTTATTATTATTGTTCTTACCAATTTTATATTTTCATGATCAAATAGTGCAAAAGCGTTTTTAAATTTTATATGTTAATCCAGGCAGATAATGCATTTTAAAATATTATTGTCCCTGTTTTATATTCACTTCTTGCTCATTAATAATTTGATTATTATCTATTGTTTTTTTAATCTTTTTTATTACTATTATTAAATAGGAATCCGTTAAAACATTTTGTTTAGGTTTTTCACTCTATTATTATCATTTTATCTCCAATTTTATAATTCTTAGTAGAGGCTTCAATGTGTCTTTACTATTATTATTTATTGTTTTTGGAATATAATTGGATTGGTAATACCATATCTTATTTATTAATTTTTTAGGATAAAAATTTTCATCTAAAATCCAGTATGTTGTCGTTTTAATGTTTTTTATATATTCTTTATCTAATTAGGGATTGATCCTTCTATACCATCATGCGTACGTCAACTGATTATTCTTTACCTGTTAAATAAAAAGCTCTATTTATTAAGTTTTTTATGACATTTATTTTTTGTATATATGGATGATTAGAGCAGAAATTTAATAACCTGTTACTTGTTATTGCTTTTTTGGTCTATCTGGTGGTTATTATTTTATTATCCAGTGAATATTACTCTTCAGGTAGCAGGTCAGAAATATTGAGTATAGTACAGGACAGATGATTACATACATGCATATTCCAGCACTCTATACCACTGTGCAGTGTTAGGTTCCTTTTTATAGAGCCAATTCCAAGTGATTCTGTCTGCTGTAAGCTCACTCTGCTTATTCAAATCAATGTCTCCTCTCTGACTCCTTCCTCCCATGTGTGCCTTGGTCTTCCTCAGCCTCTCCAACCATCAACGTTGGCTTTGTATGCTAGTGTGGCCATTTTGTTATCTGGCATTTGCTTAAGATGGCCATACCATCTCAGTCTATGATCCTCTATTATATCCTCCACTAGTTTCACCTGCATATTACCTCTTATCAGTACATTTCTAATCCGTCCCTTCTAGTGCATCTTTCTATCTTATTTAAGTACCTCATTTCCATATCTTGCAGTATTTTATTGTTCTTGGTTGTTAAAGTCCATGAATACATTAGTGCTGGGAGGAATGTTGTCTTATAGACTGATACTTTTGTATTTTTAGTAATTTTCCTTCTACTAAGAAATCTCCCATTAATGGCAATGAACAGTCTTCCTGTTGCACCTATTCTCTCCATCACTTCTGTATCAATATATCTGTTTTCATCCAGGTGGGCCCCCAGGATACTTGAATCAGTCCACCTGCTAAAACCTGCCACTTTTAGCCCTTATCACCCGCATGTTTCTACAGGCCTTCTTCCCAATCCTCATGACCTTTGTTGACCTAGGGTTAATAATCATATTTATATAATATAAATATAAATATTATTATTAAATATGACAGATGATTACTGAAGAAAATAAAGTTTTGAAAGAATGGTCTGGCTTTTTCAGTAAGAAGTTTGTGAATGGAAGAAAACAAGGGGATGGGGAAACCCTAGTACAACAGCCTGTTGGAGAGCATGATCTTATCGAGGATTGAGAGATGAAAATGGCCATGACCAAAGCTAAATCAACAAGACAACTATCAAAGATGGAATCATGGTTAAAATGTTGAAATATGGCAGATACCAAGTGTAAAGGTGGTTACCAAATATTTTCCATAAGGTATTTTAAAAAAAGGAGATCCCCACTGATTGGGAAAATAATATCATCATTCCAATTCACAAGAAAGGTTCCACGATAAAGTGAGAAAATTATCGGCAGATATGCCTGTCATCTCAAGCCAGAACTTATACTCCAGAATATTAGAAAAAATGCTTAGAAGAATAGTAGAACATGAGCTTCAGGGAGAACAAGCAGCATTCAGACCTGGACGACAAACGCAAGACAATATCTTCACAGTTTCATGCATAATCAAAAAGTTTTTTGAAAGGAACAAAAAAACTCACTTCGCCTTCCTAGATCTATCTATCTGGGGCATTTGATAATGTACCCCAGGTGGAACTTAAACAGGCACCAGAAGACAAAGGAGTTTCCATCGACTTAACTCAGGCAATCCTTAAATTATACTGAAAAGTATAAGGGATAGTCAGGCTCAATGACAGAAAGATTTCAGAGGTAAGATTTGAAAGGTAAAGCTAGAGGACAGCTTAAGCCCATTATTGTTTGTAATATACATGGGCAGAATAATATGGGAAGCTAAACTAAGGAGCCCCAAACTGTAGGTGGGAAATTGGAAAATGTATTCCATACATATTCTCATAATTGCAGAAAGCACAAAAACCCTGCAAGAAGCACTGCATGCATGAGAGGAAGCTCTGAGCTGAAAAGGAATGACTATTGACCCAAACAAATCTAAGTATATGGTTGTATCTAAAGTTAGCTCTAGGGAACAACAAACTATGACTTGTGGAAGCTTAAGTTTAAAACAGGTCGACATTTACCAATACTCAGGAATCAAAATTAGTAATGATGGTAAGTTGGATTCTGAAATAAACCAGCGCATAAGGAAAGCAAGAAATGTGTATTACTGACTCCCCAATGTCAGTAAAAAGGGAAGTGGAAATTAAGATTAAAATGACTGTATACCAGTGCCCTTTCTATGTCTACAATCACCTCCAATTCAAGTCCTCTATCCACTCCCAGTCCACAAGATCTCGGCCCTCTGACCTTTATAGACCTTTCCATAGATCTGCATTGTTCCAAAACTCTTTTATTGCCCGTTTTACAACTTTCTGGAATCCTATCCATCCTAAAATCTGGCATGGTCCTTCCTTAGCCACATTTAAAACTCTCCTTTTCCAATTCCTGCTCACAACCCAGTTGAACGCTGGCTAAACACAGCATTATGCTGTAATGCATCAGTTTCACTACGTACGTTTTATGTACATTTCATTTCACTATTCATTTAGTACATTTTTCTGTACCATATTACAATGTAAATTTGTAGATATATCTTTTTTCACTATGAGATGTAAATAATTATTTTAATGATTAAGTTTATGTTAAACAGGGGACGTAATTTTCTTTTTCACTCGTTTATTGCTACTCATTTATTTTGCTTCAAAAAAATTCTTTTTTCTTTTATTATTTTTATATTATTTATGATTCTTATTTGTTTATTTTAAAATGTAAGCCATAATTGTTATTTTTTTTGTTTTCTGTATCATAGTTATTCTTAAGGGACATCATCATAGAACAAAGTTTTCATTCTATTCAATTCTATATAGACAAGTCGTTAAGCCTACGCTGGCCTAGCATTAAGAAATTTGAGAGCCCTATACAAGCCACAGAGATGAAATTCCAAAAGAAAGCTCTTGATAAGACCAGATTTGACCGAATGAAAACTCAGAAAATAAGAGGAGATAGGGCAGGAAATGCCAATGGAAAATATTCATAGAAGAGAATTGCTGTGGTTCGGCCATGTACAAAGAATGCTGATCAATAGATCACCAAAAAATGTATGGGAAGCTAAGACAGAGGGAAAGTAACCTCGAGAACGACCGAGAAATAAGTGGGAGGACCTTAAATCAGATCTGGTAGGGAACAGAGGACTCACTCTGGGTGAGGTTAAGAAGTTGACTGTAGATTAAAACAGTTATTTAGGAAATGGATACAGGCTGCCCTGACAACCAAAGGTAAATGGGTTGAATAAAGAAGAAGAATATTATCTGTTGTAATGACTACTGAACTGTTTTACTATTTCTTCATAATTATTTTTATTGGTTATAAGCACTAAGCCATTTATATATTTTTGTCAATAATAAATTGATATATATATATATATATATATATATATATATATATATATATATACCACTCAAAATAAACGATAAAATTTGTTTATACATGACAAAATTAATCATGTGGTGTAGGCCAAAACATCGGTTCACATAAAACATTAAAAAATTATTTACCATGTATTTCATTTCTGTCCACATTCCCAGCCTTAATATTCTAGATTTTATCCATGCTCAACAACACATACATACATACTTTAATAATCTAATAACTGTTTTCTTTCAAGGATATGTTATAGTAGAAACATCTCAATTTAGCAGTAAGGTAATGCTAACAAAATGAGACAACATAAAACCAATTATTTTAGTTAGGAGTCAATTTGAAAGTTTTTTGTTTTTATTATTTTTTTTATGTTGTTAGTTATGACATGGCCATCAAAGTAATTTACCTTACAAAATGTGCATTTACTACTGTAGCAGGATTATCAGGTTTAATAATTAAGTTGTATAAGTTTTCCTTGAAAAATATACAATTTGATTTTAATTTTCATAAGCTCAAAAATGTTTTATCAAAAAATAATTTCTTGGGGATCATTTAGGTGAAATTAGAATGAAAGAATGAACAAGTTTCTAACCTTCATATCAATCAAAGTTTCAGCCAAGATGTACAGGGTGCGACAAAGGTATTTGACACAGTTCAAGTCTAAATAAAATCCAAACTGTCTATGAAAAAAAATGAAAATGAAAATCTCATATGAAAGTACATAAAATGCCATTTTATTTTCAGTAGTTAATTAATTAATTGATCAATTTTAGTTACAGCATTTAACTATTTAGCAATTAACTTGTTTTAAAAATAATGTCAGATAAGTGAGTGCCCTTGTTACATATACACTTATCCTTTCCTGTGGAATGGCAGGCACTTCCTGTTGAATTAATTGTTTTACTTAGTCAATAGTCCAAGGATAATGAATGTATACCTTTGATTTGAGGAATCCCCCAAAGGAAAAAATCACAAGGGTTCATGTCCTGTGACTAGGCAGTCCAATCAATGTTACCTTTCTATCACACTCGTATGAATGACACTCACTTAACTAACATTATTTTTAAAACAAATTGATTAATATAACTAAAATTAATTATTAATTATAATACTATAATTAATTCACTACTGTAACTAAAATGTCATTTTATGTACTTTCAGATGAGGTTAAAAAGAAAAAAATTCATCTACTTAGTTTGGATTTTATTTAGCCTTGAAATGCACGAGATACTATTGCTGCACACTGCATAACATAATCTTAATAATCATACAGAAGAACACATTATTATTACAAATTACCACCACAGCAAAGCATCCATTACTTCTAATCTATTGATTAAATGGTTTTCGAAACTATGCTAATGCAGTAGTTGTAAAAATCATAATGATAGCAAGGAAAATGAAAATCGAATGGCTTATTATTAAGCAATAGACTGGAAAACTTAGTACAGTCAAATCTCTTTCTATCGAACTTCCATATATTGAAAATCTCTATACATCGAACTTTTTTTAGGAAAATGGATTTTTATTAGAAAACAATATACTGTATATCGAATAAAATTTCTATATATCGAACAAAAAATTCCCATTTAAAAAAAATAAAATGTGATTCTCATCAAAAAGAGCCCTTAATTTATGTACATAAGAATGGGTAATAATAAAATATCGCACTCATTTGCAAAGCAATAGAAATTCAGGGAATATCTAAATCTAAATTCTCTGAATCTCTTTCCTAGCAAAGTGAAATTTTCATTTTAAATTCAGTTTAACTTTCCTATTCTTGTTGTGAACATTTCTCCTAAACATGACTTCGGTGATGAATTATACACAAAAGGACATAAGAAGCTATTTTGTGCGGAAAAAAAATTAATAAATTTTTATATATATTTGCATATTTTTAATGCATGCCCGTATTAAATTATAAATCTGCATTTGTAAAAAATCTGCAATCACAGATGTAATTTTATACAATTTTTCAAATAAGAGTTAATGATCGTTCAGTTTTGTTTTTCTTTAACCCTAAAAAATTGCCTATGTTAGATCAACCCCCAAAAATAGCCTTTGATACTTCTTTAACGCTGAAGAGTAGCTGTAATTGTTTTTAGGCTGAAAAGAGTGAAAAATTACAATCTTTCTATATATTGAATTTTTTTCAGGGAACCTCCATGTTAGATGTGTAGAGGTTGGACTATATGCTATGCTTGGATCTATGTAATCTACCTACTCACAAAAAATAAGAAGTTTTGCTTGAATTTACATTCTATCCTAGCGGTTATTTGATGACTCTTTTTTTAGTTTTGGCTCTTTTATATTAATTATTGAATTAATTAAAAAAAATTAACAAACAAAAAAATAATGCAATATGATTACTTACCCATTATGGATGTTAGGATTACTATACACCCTTAGGTATGATTACTTGCAGCTTTCTCAGGACTATGACTTCTGAAAAAAAATCAGTTACTATAAACATTTAAAAACTAAACACATAAAAAATAATACATATCCAAAATAATTACACTGCTGTTAAAACTGTCAACCAAACATTTACCGTTTGGTGACCTTTTTATATTGCATTGTTGCATTAACAGAAAATCCTTGTTGAGTGCAGTTTATCATACACCAAAACTTATGACCCCTTTAATTTATTATAAGTGCAGTATGATCCAGAAAACTAATATTTCAGGCCCTATTGGTAACCTTAGATCTTTATCAACTTTAGAACTGAATCAGGATTTAAAACTATTAGAACTAAAATAGGCACTTCAACAAATAGGTATTTGATTTTCTCGATATGTCAAAAACTTCAAATTAATAAACATTTGTGTAGGCTAAAGTGATCAGTCTTCCCACATTAGGTGGGACTGTTAATCCACATTTGGGTCCTTGTCTGGATTGCCCCAATAGGGCAATCTTTTGACTTATGGACTAAAAAAATTGGTGTTAATTAATTATTTACACTTTTACAGTCAAATGTAGGATTTGATATTAGATGGCACTACAATACATACTTCTTTTTTTTTTATTATACCTAATTTTTTTACATCCTTTTTTTTTCTTTTAACATTTTTAAATACATATTTTCTATAAGGTTTAAAATTAACCATTTGAGTAAGCTTTTTCTAACTATTTTTTTTCTAATTCTTCTTTAATGGCTCCACTGCAACTCTTGTTATTAATTCAAACAGGTAGAGGAAAGAAAGGAATCTGTTCATAAACCAAACATCTACAAAAAGGTAAGGAAAGATAAACATTTCCAGTTTCAAAGAAAATGCAACCAGCATTAGCTTTATAGAACAATTCCATAAAATTAATGCTCAATGTTGATTAAATAATCACAATATTGATTTGGTTTATCATTTGAATTTAACCCTGTAGACTATTAAATTAAAAGCAAATATAAATAATATCTGGAAAGAAAATATTCAATTTAACAACTAATAAATTCAATAAAAATAGATAAATAATAAGTTACATTTTTACTTTCGAACTAAAAATTTTGTTTATGGCAAATATGCCATAGCATGCTTGTGATTCTAAGGCACATTCTTCTGGTTTGATAGAAAACATTTTATGAAGTGCCTATAGAATTTATTGGATGACAGGAACATCTATCTAACACTAGCAAATTCCAAAAATTTATAGAATGAAAATATTTTTGCGTTCTAGATCAAATAAAATCATTAGGATCTTCAAATTCTCAAAATAGAATAATAATTTAAATTAAATATTATGGGTAAAAGTGTGAAAATATAAACGAACAAATAAAAACTTCGGGAGTAGTCTGCTGCCAAATTATAATTTATAAACTTTTCATAATATGCAAATGGCTCGTAATGAAGCGTGCTGATAAGCCACTTCAACTTTAAATTAATAGTAATAAAAATAATAGGAAACATAGTTCATGTTATTAACAAAAATACAAAGGATTGGCAAAAAAGAAATTCAAACAAATTATAAAATCATTGAGTAGTTTTAGCTTTTATTATTTTGATTGCGTTGAAGAGTTACTTATTATCTAATGAAATCAATATACATGACCGCAATTATGAAATGGATGAATGTTTTTGCATAAATAGTTAAGAAATAAATTTTAAGAAAGAAAGGCTGTTATCGTCGAAGAGGTTCCATAAAGCGGGTTGGCGTCTGTCAGACGCCAGACATTGCTATATTTTCGGACACGAAATCGATTAAATGAACACTTAATACATTGTGAATTAGTTGAAGATGGTTATCTAAATTGTTAAAAGTATATCAAGAATGAAATGAAATAATACTGTAGTATTACATACCTATTTATATAGTAAGGAAACGGAGAAAATATAGTCCCAACACTAGAGTCTGGGGAAGGGAGATTCCCAAGGCGAAGATAGCCGATTCCACCCGAATCCTCCCTTCTTTTCCCTCGTTGCTTTTCTTGCGTGATTTTACCGCTCTTATATATTTTACCGCTTTTTTCTTAGTTACGAAAAAATTAAATCACAATCAGCATCGTAACTTCGAACTGATAGAAGAGTTCAGACCACTGTGCGATGTAACAAAGTGGGGTAAAATATTTTTTTATAGAGAAACAAAGTTAACATTCGTTTTTCGTACCCCGAAAAAACCTAATATACGAATTTCCATAGCAATCGAAAAATAAATTTTTTTTACTCAAAATTTTCACCTCCGTCCCTTCGATTTTTGTTCAAAAATCATATAAATTGCGATAACTTCAAAACGACTCCACCGATTCACACGAAACTTGGGAGAGGTTTAGAGCTTTATAAACTACACGAGATGGCACTAACCCGACCTCCGTAAACAAGTTAGAACCGGAGATACAAAATAAAACGTTTGATGAGTTTTTTTTTTTTTCTTATTTCTTTACGTTTGATTTGTTTTTTTCCCTTTCTCCCTTCCAAAGGCATATATTCTAAAAGTGATTGGCACGGGTTAGAGATCAGAAATTCAGCTTTTCAATGGCTGTATTAACGTTAAATTTGGATAAAATCTTGAGGAGTTATGAATGCTTATGTGAACGCCGGACGTCGGCAGGAATAAAAAGCCGCCCAGAAAAACCAAGACCAAAAATTTCGTATTTTCGTAATATTTTTTATGAAAATCCATATTTAAGGATTTTATAGGACGATAAAAACTAATCTGAATTGCTTTTTCCTAATATATTTTTTTTAGCCTACTTTACTCGAAGCGTCTTTTAGTTTTTGTGCATTTAAATTCATTTAATACAACGGGAGATATTTGTTTCTTATTTTACACAAAAAAATAAATCGATTGGTATACAAGAACTTTGAAATCCATGCACAGCAAAATCAGAAAACAATAATATAAATAATTGTTTAAATTACATAAAATATTTTTTTTCTCGGCTCCTTTTTTTTATTTGCTTAAAATTGTATTCAAATTATTGATATCTTGTGTAATATTTAATGGTTGTTTAATATTATTGACTCTAATGGAAGAGATATGATCGTACTTTCTATTCATTTCTATAATTGTTATATTTAAGGTAGGTTTGTAAATTCTTGGTATTTTATATTTGTTCAATTTATGCCATATGCTAGTTTTCTTTTTTGAGAAATTAGGTTGTATTATTTCGTTAATAATTATATTATTTATACGTGTTTTATAAATGTCTTTGTTATTTATCATCTGATTAATATTTTTCTCTAAGTGTATTTTATATAGCTGTTATTTTGTAATTAATATGCCTAATATTAATTATAGAAATATAATATAAAACCTTACTACGGCTAAGTATAAGAGCGGTAAAATCACGCAAGAAAAGCAACGAGGGAAAAGAAGGGAGGATTCGGGTGGAATCGGCTATCTTCGCCTTGGGAATCTCCTTTCCCCAGACTCTAGTGACTTTAGTAGTCCCAACGCCTTAAATGGAATCCATTGAATTAGGGAGGGATATAACCACGCGCCACTGCCATCTGGTCAGATAGGTAAAAATAGTTACGGATAATGCTAAATGTTAACGTTGCTAGATATTTTAATCTTTATTTTAAAATTTTATTATTAAAAATTAGTTAATAACAACAATAACTACATTTGTTACTTCGACAATTAGAGAAACAATTCAATAGAAAAAATATTCAATACAAAACATTAATATTAATTTATTAAGGCCCGTAAATGTGTCTATGCTTCACTTATTATTATAAATTAAAGAGGTCTTAGGTTTTGGTGTATGATAAACTGCACTCAACCAAGATTTTCTGTTAATGCAACAATGCAATATAAAAACAAATACAATCTACATATATGGGGATAGTAATTATTAATGTTATAAATCATTTAATAACAGCATCAGTCCACTGTCCTCAATAATAATTCTCATTTTAATTTTTCTTCTTAATGATTAGTATATCAGTATATGGTGAAGGGTCAACTTCGATTTAAGCATTCTGGAAGCAGAAGTAGAGAATGAAACAAAGAAACTGAAAAAGAAAAAGGCAGCTGGAAGTGATGGCATTTCAAACGAACTCCTCATCGAAGCAAAAGAGGTAATCATAAAACCGTTATGCAAAATATTCAATATGGTATTCGAAGAAATGAGAGTCCCTGAGGAATGGAAAGAGAGTAAAATCATAATTTTACACAAAAAAGGAGCTAAGGACAACATAGAAAACTATCGACCAATTTCACGGACACAAATTACATATAAAATGTTTTGTAGTATAATTAAAAATAGGATTATTAAAACAATTTATGAAGATCATGTATAGAACAAGCCGGTTTCCGCCTGTCATTCAGTACAGTCGACAATTTACATTGCCTCAACCAAATTATTGAAAAATCAACTGAATACAACCTGCCCATATATGTATACTTCATCGATTTTATGAAAGCTTTTGATTCAATAAATCAGAAGTATATATGGGAAGCTTTAACAGAAAAAGGGATAGAACCCAAATATATAGAAATAATAAAAGAAATTTACAGAAAGGGAAAAGCATTTGTTGCTCTTGATAGAGAGGGCAAAAAATTTAACATAAAAAAAGGAGTAAAACAAGGATGTCCTCTATCACCAATCCTCTTCAACTGTCTAATTAACAAATTGTTTAAGGAACTAGACTGGGAAGGAAGAGACATTAAAATAAATGGAAGATATTTAAACAATTTAAGGTTTGCAGATGACATATGCCTATTGGCTCCTAGCAAAATCGAATTACTTGAACTGGTCAATGATTTGATTCATAAATGTAAGAAATGTGGCCTTAAAATAAATTACCAAAAATAAAAAATAATTATAAATACAGATGAACAGATAGTAAAAATCGGAGAACATGTTACAGAATATTCAAAACAATTCATTTATCTTGGACAGGAAATTTCTTTAGAAAAAAAACTCAGTAAAGAATTGGATAGAAGACTGAAAATAGGATGGCACAAATACTGGTCCTTAAAGAAAATCTTTAAGTTTAATTTCACAATCGACCTAAAAGCTAAAATGCTTCAGTCTTGTATTTACCCCACAATCCTGTACAGTGCTCAAACTTGGGCACTAACCAAGAAAGAACAGGAGAAATTGGATACAATGCAAATGAAACTTTTGAGGAGTATGGTGGGAATCAGAAGGAGGGAGAAGATAAAGACTCAAGAAATTCTTTCTCAGGCAAAAGTCAAAAGTTTAAGTAAGGAAGCCCAAAAACTGAAATGGAGGTGGGCTGAGCATCTGGCCAGACTGAAGGACGACAGGTGGTCTAAAAGCACTACCGAATGGAATCCGATAGACCAAGTGAGAAGGAGAGGAAGACCATACATGAGGTGGAGAGACAAAATCACTCGCAGAGTGGGAACAAACTAGATGAAAGAGGCCAGGGACAAAGAGTGCTGGTTAAAAATTGTTAATAAACTATAAAGATTGTTTTATCTGAATTTTGAATTTTATCTTATCGTATTTGAATTTTTAAAGAAAAAATATTTTAATGGATTTTAAATTTTATCATTATATATTACAAATATATTTTCTCTGTTTTGTTTGTATATTTTAATAAACGCTGAGGGTTTTATTTTATATGGTAGTATATTATTATATTTGTATCTTCAATATTTATGTTTGAATAATTATATTGTGAGCTGAACTCCATTGTACCTCCTCCGGGAGAGGCTTTTGTCATGGAAATGATGTCAATAAAGCTATATTATTATTATTATTATATGGTGAAGGGTCACCAATTGGTAAATATTTAGTTGAAAGTTTTAACAGCAGTGTTGTAATATTAATTATTTTGGATATGCATTATTTTTTATGTGTTTAGTTTTTAAATGTTTATACTGTTTAATGTATATGTATCCAGAATTGATATGATTTAGCATCAAGTTATCATTCATAGTAACTGATTTTTTTTTCAGAAGTCTTAGTCTTGAGAAAGCTACAGTAATCAAACATAAATGGGTATAGTAATCCAAATATCCATGACAGGTATGTTATCATTCGCTTCATTTTTTATGCCATTTTTGTAGAATATATTTTTTTGTTAAATTTTTTTAATAAATTCAGTAATTAGTATATAAGAGCAAAAACTAAAAAAGAGTAATCAATAAGCTGCTAGGATAGAATTTGAAGATTCCAAACACAAAGCCTTTTAAGTTGCTAAAATACCAATTAACAACTAACAAGTAACCAGCAGCAAAACGTTGCTAATTCCAGCATCAGAAGGACAGAAACAATGAAATTGCGTATATACAGACCAAATACAGTGCACCATACTTCTATAAGAAAAAGTAAAATAAAAAGATAGAAAATAATTTTATATAGCAGCTATCATTTTGTTTGAGGTAACTTGATAGATACAACTTTAGTTAGAGTATATATAAGTTTTTGAAAATGCTTTAATATTTTGCTGTTGGATTTCAGCTCACACATGTGCATTAAGAAAATTTCATTTGCTACTAATGCAGATTTGATCGATAGGGGGATAAGTTCTTAGGTTTTCTGGTATGCTGATCAAGAACATTACTGTCAGATCTTCTTTTGCACATGTGCATTATAATTTTTATTTATACATGAGGTTTTACGTAGGGCTCGTTTGCTACACTTTTTAATATGAAAATTTAGAATTTCCCATCTAATATGTAAATTCATGCAATTTTTTTTTTTTATGACTTGGTAGAATACATTGATTCAGACATAGTATACATTCGAACCTCTATATATCGAACCTCTATATATCGAACATGAAGGTTCCTTGAAAAAAATTCGATATGTAGAAAGATTGCAATTTTTCTTCCTTTTCAGGCTAAAAACAATTACAGTTATTCTTCAGGATTAAATAAGTATCGAAGGCAATTTTTAGGGTTAGTGATGAAACAATGGCAATTTTTTAGGGTTAAAGAAAACAAAACTGAACGATCAATAACACTTATTTGAAAAATTGTACAAAATGACATCTGTGATTGCAGATTTTTTACAAATGTACATTTATAATTTAATATGGACATGTATTAAAAATATGCAAACATACACAAAAATTTATTTATTTTTTTTTCTGCGCAAAATAGCTTCTAATGTTTTTAATTCCTCACTGAAGTCATGTTTAGGAGCAATGTTCACAACAAAAGAGGCAAAGTTAAATTGAATTTAAAATGAAAATTTCAATTATGCTAGGAAAGAGATTCAGAGAATTGCTACTCCTGTGCTTCTTCTGAAACAAGGTCTTCCCTGAATTTCTATTGCTTTGCAAATGAGTGTGATATTTTATTATTACCCATTCTTATGTATGTAAACTGAAAGCTCTTTTTGATGAGAATCAAATTTTATATTTTTTTGAATGGGAATGTTTTATTCGATATAGAAGAGAGTTGGATAAAGTGGGGACATTTTTTCTGTTTTCTTGTAAATTGTACATTTTTCATTAAAAATGTAAATTGATTCATAATTTTTTAACTTTCACTATTCCACCTCTTGTAGGTTGAATATTTTGGAATAAATCAGAATAGTTTAGCATAAATAAATAAAAATACAAAACAAAAAATTTCCCCACTTTAGCTGAAGACGTGGGCAAACTGGGGTACCCCTTCAGCTAATGTGGAGTATCCTCATTAAAATGCGTAAACATGTTTTATTATTATTATGAGTGTCATGTAGGGTTTACATATAAATATAGAATAATATATTACATATATATAGAACTTTTATAGAAGCTGCTGGTAAAAAAAATGCTTTGATGTAGGTTATTAAATAACGGAACAGCAAAGCTGTTTATTACAACTTTATAAACATTTTCAGTGTGTGCATGTTAATTATTAACATAAATCGAAACAATATTCATTGGAGAAGAATTGGAAAAGTATAAAAAAATTATTTCATTTTATAAAAATCCTGTGGGTAATACGATTTCGAGGGACTAGCAGATTTAAGGAACTGCATCCAATTTACTCGAGACCCCACTTTACCCAACTCTCCCCTACAGAATATTGTTTTATAATAAAAATTCAAGGTTCCTAAAAAACTTCGATATATGGAAGTTCGATATACAGAAATTCAACAATATTTAGTTTCGATTTTCATTTTTTTTGCTATAATTATGATTTTTACAACTACTGTATTAGCATAGTTTCAAAAACTATTTAATTGATAGATTAGAAGAAATGGATGCTTCACTGTGGTGGTAATTCCTAATAATAATTTGTTCTTGTTTATGATTATTAAGATTATGTTATACAGGATCATCTGGCACATTTCAGGGCTAAATAAAATACAAACTAAGTAGATGAAATTAGTTTCATTTTAATCTTATCTGAAATACATAAAATGCCATTTTTAGTTACAGTAATGAATCAATTAAATAATTAATTCTAGTTACAGTAATTAATTTGTTTTAAAAATAATGTTAGTTAAGTGAGTGCCATTCATACGAGTGCAGTTGTAAGGTAACATCAGTTGGACTGCCTGATCACAGGACATGAACCATTGTGGTTTTTTTCCTTTGGAGATACCTCAAATCAAAGATATACATTCATCGTCCTTGCACTATTGACTAAGTAAAACAATTAATTCAGCAGAAAGTGCCTGCCATTCGACAGGAAAGGATAAGTGTATATGTAACAAGGGCACTCACTTATCTGACATTATTTTTAAAACAAATTAATTACTGTAACTAAAATTGATCAATTAATTAATTAATTACTGTGAATAAAATGGCATTTTATATACTTTCATATGAGATTTTGATTTAATTTTTTATTCATAGACTTCTTCTTCTTCTTTCCCTATCTCCGCCGTGCCATTAGGCGTGGAGCAGCCTCAGCCTATCTGTACGTGTCCCTGTCCTGGGCTATTCTTCTTGTCTCCATTAAGGAGGAGCCCCGCTCGCTCCCGAGTCTCTCCATATAATCATTATAACATGTAAGTCTCGGCCTGCCAACCAGTCTCTGCCCCCTTGGTCTTGCTTCTTGCAGCCACTTGGCTTTACGATCATCGCCCATCCTGCAAACATGTCCGTACCACTTGAGCTGGCATTCCTCCAGGATATCCCTCGTTGGTCTAACTCCTAGGATTTCCCTGATAGTTTCATTCCTCACTTGGCCTCGTCTGGTCTTCCCAGCTACTTTCCTTAGATATCTCATTTCTGCTGCTGTGACCTGACTCCCGTGTCATTCTAAGAGAACCCAACTCTCTGATCCATAAAGCAAGACTGGGAGGAACACCGACTTAAAGATTCGGAGCATGGCATCAGTGCTGATTTCTTGTTTTCCTACCAGGGTGGTTGATATTTGATAAAAGACCTGGTTAGCCCTTTTTAATCTGTTGAGAACCTCCAGATCTATTTTGACGTTACAGCTAATCATAGTACCCAGGTAAAGGTAGTCATACACCACTTCCAGTGGAGTATAGTTGGAATATCAGCAACCAGCACAATGTCATCCGCGTACAGGAAACACTGCACCTGCACTGGTATCATATTCCAGTATCCGACAACAGCTCTGGGAGTCCTCTTACACACTTTCAACATATCGTCCATAACAACATTAAAGAGGAGTGGACTGAGGCTATCTCCTTGCTTAACTCCCTTATAAAATCTGAAGGGGGCGGACTTAGCACCAGCAGACTGACTTTATGGCGCTAATAAGGTTAGAAGGGACACGCCTCTCCTGGAGCGCCCTCCAGATTTCTTGATGAGGAACAGAATCGAAAGCAGCTTTTAGGTCCAGGAAGGCAAGATACACGTCGCAGCCTCTGTTCCAGACTTTTTCAGTTATCATCCGGAAGGAGAATATGTAATCCTGAGTTTGTCTGCGACGCCGTAATGCTGCTTGTTCCTCTTTCATATCCCGTTCCACATATGTTCTCAGACGCTGCTAAAGAATTCTTGTATATACTTTGTACACTACAGAGGAGAGGCATATCGGCCTATAGTTTTCGCACAGAGTTGGGGCTCCTTTCTTATAAATTGGAACAATCAGGTTTTCCTCTCACTCATCAGGTATTCTCTTTTCATTCCATATTCTCTGAAAGAGGTTTTGCAGAGCTTTCGTAAGTTCTGGTCTACCATACCTCACCAGTTACAGTAAATTCTTATCAATACCAGCAGCCTTGCCAAGCTTTATATTTTCCATAGCACCTTCGACCTCCTCTTCCTAGATAGCATCATCCATATCCGGGGGCAGAAAATCTTCTGTCCTCAGTTGCCTCCTTCTGTCAATTCCTGGATTTCCTCGTTAAACTTCTGTAGCAAACTTATCTTGGTAATAGTTTCGCCAGGCCTCATTCTTTCATCTGTTTCCAGGTTGCCATTCTTATTCTTTATGCTCCTGACAGGCTTTCCTCTCTTCCCTTGAAGACCTTTCTCTGCAGTCCAGAACTTTCTAATGTTCTCCTGGAAGTTTTTCTCCATGTCTGTTACGAAGTCCTCCCAGGCCCTGTTACGAGCTTCTTTTACAGCTCTTTTAGCTGTATTCCTTTTTAGCACATACTGTTCCCAGTTCTTAGTGGTCGTAGACCTCTTGTACCTGATCCAAGCGGTCTTTTTCTCCTTCACATCCCTTGCCACCTCATCACTCCACCACTTGGTCTTCTTCATAGTAGGTCTTATCTTCTTCAAACCACAAACCTCCCTGGCAGCATGGTGTATGCAGTTCTTGATGGACACCCAGAGATCGTTCAAGTTTTGGTTGGCATTTACTTCTGCCAGCTTAGTCCTCAGTGCATCTTCATATAGCCTCTTCTTTCCATCCTGTTGGAGGACCCCAATTGCAAGCCTTTCATATGATTTCTTCTTGACTTTCCTAGGCTTCACAATCCGGGTATCAGCAGCCAATAGGTGATGGTCTGTCCCGAGCTCCGCTCCTCTGATTACCTTAATGTCAGTGAAGAATAGTTGTATCTCTCTGCTGCAAATAAAATAATCAATGATACTGAGCCTTTCTTCCTTGAGTCTTATGGATATTTCTATGGTTGAAGAAGGAGTTTCCTAAAAGTAAATCATTTTCAATGCAAAAGTTGATGAGCCTCAGTCCATTGTTATTGGTCACTAGTTCCCTCCTCATAATCCCATCACACCATGGGCTTGGTTGTGATCTTGACCAGTCCTAGCATTCATGTCTCCAAATATTATGATGCTTCTATTCGTGCTGACTGAATTCACTATCTTCTGCAGGTTCTGGTAGAAGTCGTCCTTGTCTCTCACTGAACAGTCCTCAGTTGGCGCATATACCTGTATACATGTTGCCCCTCCCATCGCTAGGGTAATATCCATGAATACAATCCTTGGAGAGACTGCTTTCCAATTTTCAACTCTGTCAAAGAGTTCATCCTTCACCACAAAAGCCATTCCTTCCTTAGCTCTTCCCGAATGAACGCCCAAGCAGATCATCGCATATCCCATTGACAGATTCCTCATGCCACTGCCTCTCCTTCTCACCTCGCTGAGCCCTATCAAGTCCTCTTTATATTTCCTCATTTCTTCAATAAGCTCCGCTTCTTTCCCCGAGATTGCTTTTATATTCCAGTAGCCATTCGTATATCCTTATCCTTGCCGTGTTTTAACCAACTGGCCCCCTGAATATTTATGTCCTCTCAGGAGGAAGGGTGGCTGGGCTATACATAGACTAAGTTTGGATTTCATTTAGACTTGAACTGTGACAAATACCTTTGCCACACCCTGTATATCTTGGCTGAAACTTTGATTGTTATGAAGCTTAGAAACTTTTTCATTCTTTTATTCTAATTTCACCTAAATGATCCCCATGAAATTATTTTTTGATAAAACATATTTGGGCTTGTGCAAATAAAAAATAGAATTGTATATTTTTCAAGGAAAGTTTATACAACTTTCCTTTTATTTAATTGTTTATTTAATATTATTATCCTTTTATTTAATAGTTAAACCTGATAAACCTGCTAAAGTAGTATATGCACATTTTGTAAGCTAAATTACTTTGATGGCCATATAACTAACAACATAAAAAAAATAATAAAATCCAAAAACCTTCAAATCAACTCCTAACTAAAATAATTGCTTTTATGTTGTCTCATTTTGTTGGGGATTGATAAATTATTTGCCACTTCTATAAATTTGTTTTATTGAAAACTAGTTTCGAATGTTATACATTCATCCTCAGTTCTAAAAACACACAAAAAATTCAAAATATAGTTGGTATTATTATAAATATTAAATTATATAAATCTGATTTATATAATTTAATATGTATAATAATACCAACTATATTTTGAATTGCTTATTTTTGAATTTTTTGTGTGTTTTTAGAACTGAGGGTGAATGTATAACATTCGAAACTAGTTTTCAATAAAACAAATTTATAGAAGTGGCAAATAATTTATCAATCCCTAATTAGATTGATCCTTCTATACCATCATGCGAATGTCAACTCATTTTGTTAGCATTACACTACTGCTAAATTGAGATGTTTCTTTTATAACATATCCTAGAAAGAAAATAGTTATTAGATTATTAAAGTATGTATGTATATGTTGTTGAGCATGGATAAAATCTAGAATATGAAGGTTAGAAATGTGGACAGAAATAAAATACATGGTAAATAATTTTTTAATGTTTTATCATTTAATGCATTTTTTTTTTATACACATTTCTTGCATTCCTTCTGCGCTTGTTTATTTCAGAATCCAACCTGCCATCATTACTAAATTTGATTCCTGAGTATTGATAAATGTCGACCTGTTCCAGACTTAAGCCTCCGCAAGTCACAGTTTGTTGTTCCCTAGAGCCACCTTTAGATACAACCATATACTTAGATTTGTTTCGATAGTCATCCCTTTGTAGATCAGAGCTTCCTTTCATGCTTGTAGCACTTCTTGCAGGATTTTGCTGCTTTCTGTAATTATGATAATGTGTATGGAATACATTTTCCAATATCCTACCTACAGTGTGGGACTACTTAGTTTAGCTTCCCATATTATTCTGCCCATGTATATTACAAACAATAATGGGCTTAAGCTGTCCCCTAGATTTACTCCTTTCAAATCTTTCTGATTTACTGTCGTTGAGCCCCATATACTTTTCAGAATAATTTAAGGATTGCCTGAGTTAAGTTGATGGGAACTCCTTTGTTGGACATCCTTTTATTTAAATGTCTTGTTAAAAATATTTGGTAATCACCTTTGCACTTGGTATCTGCCACATTTCAACCATGATTCCATCATTAACAGTTGCCTTGTTGATTTAGCTTTGGTCATGGCTGTGCCAGAGTAGTTAGCTAGCTAGACTGCACTGCCGGTCCCAAGTCCGGATAAAACAGGAGGGTTAGAGGTAGGGCCGACAACCCAACCTCTGTAAAAACTTTCACCGTTAAACAAGCTCAAAAACCAGGCCTCGGATATCGAACTGTCACACAGAAATGACACAGCGCAACGGAAAAGGTTTACAGATTTGGAACATGGAATGTGAGGACCTTAAATCGAGCAGGAGCACTCAACGAGTTAACCGATGAGCTAAGCAGGATGAGGGTAGACATAGCAGCCATACAGGAAATCAGGTGGAAGGGAAGTGTGAATGTGCAAGGTAGAAACTTTGCCATCGTTTACAGTGGTAGTACTGGAAAGCATGCGTTTGGAACAGCCTTTGTAGTACCTTCAAGATTTAAATCAGCTGTCATGGATTTCCAGCCCATCATTGATGAGAGGCTTTACAAATTAAGGATAAGAGGGAAGAAATGCCATATGACCCTCATAAATGTACATGCACCTACGGAGGAGAAGAGTGAGGAATAAAAAGACATTTTCTATGATGAGCTGGACAGAGCACTGGCAGCCAGCCCTTCCTCTAATATGAAAATAGTGCTTGGAACTTCAATGCTCAGGTTGGGAAAGAAAGAATTTTTATACCTACCCCAGGGAAAAATAGTTTGCACGCTAAAACAAATGAAAATGGAGTGGGAATGATAAATTTTGCTGCATCCAGAAGCTTGGAAGTGATGAGTACAATTTTTTCCCACAAAGATAAGCATAAACAAACGTGGAACTCGCCAAATGGAATATTTACCCAAATCGACCATGTGCTAGTCTCTAGTAGGCATTTTAATGAGATCAATGATGTTAGATCATATCGAGGGGCAGATGTGAACTCTGATCATTTCCTTGTTATAGCAAAGACTGTGACCAGAATAACATACACACAACAGGGACACCTCAACCAATCGAGCAAGTGGAGTAGAGATAAATTAAGAAATGAGGATATAAGGAGGCAATATAAAGAAAAGTTGGAAGAAAACATAAGGAACATCCCTGCTGTAAGTGGTGACAAAGAGGTAGAAACTCAGTGGAAGGAGTTAAAGGAGTCAATCATTGGAGCAGCAAAGCAATATTGCCGAATAGAGAGGAAGCCTCCAAATAGATCTTGGTTTGATACAGAGTGTGATGAAGCCATCAAGGCTCGCAATATACTAGGAATCAAGTGGCTGGGTAAGGACACATGGCAGAGTAGAAAAGATTTTCATGACACTAGGGCCCACGCTAAAAGAATCATCAGGTCTAAGAAGAGAAACTGGATGAATGACAAGGTTAGAGAAATAGAAGAAGCCAGAAGTAACAATGAGACTAGACAATTCTACAAGGAGGTCCAGTAGCAGAAAACAGGTACTAGAAATAACAACCTGGTTATAAGGGGGGAAAATGGATGCCTATTAGTCGCAGACGTAGAGCTGCAAGAACATTGGAAGAAATACTTTCAAACACTCCTGAGATCTGAGCATGATGTTGAAGCCACGAGAGCTGTAAATTATGCGAGCGTTGGTGATGACGGCGAAGATATCCCACCAGATAAAGAGGATATCGAAGCTATTGTGGAGAAGTTAAAAATTAATAAGGCTCCTGGTCCAGAAGGAATACATGCAGAATTTTTAAAAGTGACAAATGGGCCATTAGCTAGTGAGATGCATGGACTAATTTCACACATTTGGCAAGTAGAGAGGATGCCGAAAGAGTGGTCAGAAGCAACAGTCGTTCCACTCTATAAAAACAAGGGGGACAGGACGGACTGTAGAGGCATAAGCCTGCTAAACACAGCGTACAAAATTTTCTCTATAGCTCTCTACAACCGCCTACTGCCATATGTGGAGCGTAAGTTGGGAGATTACCAAGGAAGTTTTAGGCCTAACAGATCAACCATCGATCAAATCTTCTCCTTGCAACTGATGTGTGAGAAAATGAAAGAATTTCAAAACACTATGTGGCTACTGTTCATTGATTATAAGGCAGCATATGAATATGATTCGGTTTTGAGAGAGGAATTGTTCCAGGCAATGAAGGAGATGAATATTCCCTTAAAAGTTATCAGACTCGTAATATGCACAATGAACAATACCAGCTGCAAAGTTTGAGTCAATGGCAAGTTAACCAGCGCATTTCAGGTAAACGATGGACTCAGACAGGGTGATACTCTAGCCCCGCTACTTTTCAACATCATACTTCAAACTATAGTAGCAAGAGCTTGTCTGGATGAGGGAGATAATATCTTCTACAAAGGGGCCCAATTATTAGCATATGCCGATGATGTGATGATAGCTGGAAGATCTCTTCTTAATGTCAAAGATGCTTTTGGAAAGCTGGAAAGGGAGGCCAGAAGATTTGGTCTAGAAATTAATGAAGAAAAGACAAAGATTATGATCTTGAGGAAAAAGAAATCCATGTGACCCCAGATGTGCTATACAATTGGAAACTACACATTCCAATGTGTTGCTAGTTTTAAGTATCTTGGTGCACAGTTTAATGAAGCATTGGAGGAGGAGGAGGAGATCCAGGCACGCATTATCTCGGCCAATAAAGCTTTTTTCTCAATAGCTCATCTTATGAGAAGTAGATTAGTTAGCCGCTTAACCAAGTTAAGGCTATATAAGACCCTCATTAGACCAGTGGCAGCATATACAAGTGAGACATGGATACTAAAAAAATCAGCAGCTGAAAAGATCGACATCTTTGAATGCAAAATATTAAGGCGCATTCTGGGACCTGTGAAAGAAAATGTGGTATACCGTCTTAGAAAGAATAGAGAAGTATTATTATATAGTATTCCCTTTATGACGATGTGAAGCTTTCTGACTATGTCAGAATACAACGTCTAAAGTGGTTGGGTCACCTCCATAGAATGGATGATGGCAGAACCGTCAAAGGGTTATATAAGGATTGTCCAGAAGAGGTGAGAGCTCGAGGGAGACCACGAGGCAGATGGAAGGACAGCGTCTCAGAGGACCTTCAAAATCTTAACGTGTCTCTGAGACTTGCTAAGGACCAACAAGACTGGGCAAGAGTGATTGAGCAGGCCAAGGATCGCCTTGTGGGTCTGTCGCGCCTATGAAGAAGAAGAAGAGCTTGACCATCCCCTATACTTTTCAGAATAATTTAAGGATTGCCTGAGTTAAGTTGATGGGAACTCCTTTGTTGGACATCCTCTTTTTTAAATGCCTTGTTAAAAATATTTGGTAACCACCTTTGCACTTGGTATCTGCCATATTTCATCATTTCAACCATGATTCCATCATTGACAGTTGCATTGTTGATTTAGCTTTGGTCATGGCTTTTTTCATCTTCTAATCCTCGATAAGATCATCCTCTCCAACAGGCTGTCGTACCAGGGTTTCCCCATCCCCTTGTTTTCTTGCATTCACAAACTTCTTACTGAAAAAGTCATACCATTCTTTCAAATCTTTATTTTCTTCAGTAATCATCTGTCATATTCAATAATGATATTTATCTTTATATTATATAAATATGATTATTAACCCTAGGAAAACAAAGGTCATGAGGATTGGGAAGAAGGCCCATAGAAACATGCGGGTGATAAGCGCTAAAAGTGGCAGGTTTTAGCAGGTGGACTGATTCAAGTATCTGGGGGCCCACCTGGATGAAAACAGATATATTGATACGGAAGTGATGGAGAGCATAGATGCAGTAGGGAGACTGTTCATTGCCATTAATGGGAGATTTCTTAGTAGAAGGAAAATTACTAAAAATACAAAAGTATCAATGTATAAGACAACATTCCTCCCAGCACTAATGTATTCATGGACTTTAACAACCAAGAACAAGAAAAGACTGCAAGATATGGAAATGAGATACTTAAAGATGGTAGAAGGATGCACTAGAAGAGATAGGTGAGAGGTAATATGCGAGTGAAACCAGTGGAGAATATTATAGAGGATCATAGAATGAGATGGTATGGCCATCTTAAGCAAATGCCAGATAACAGGATGGCCAGTCTAGCATAGGAAGCCAGGGTTGAGAATGTGAGAAGCAAGTTCTTTCGGGGTCAGAATGGTCCAATGCCCTAAAGGTGAATATTAACTTTGCACCCCTGCGTGAAGTCCCAGGAGCCAGTGGACAGCAATTGGCAACCGTGCAATGGCATATATGTAGGTCCAGATAGGCCTGGATTACAGCCATGGAGATGATTTTTTGATTGAATCAAAGTGCAATTGAATTGAATTGAAAAGCATTTTATTGCATGCTTAGAACTTATCAAGTAAATACTGAAGTATTCGATGAACAGTTACAGTCTTGTGTGGAGATTCCTTATCAGTCACTTGTCAAGATGAAATCCTAGCGAGTGAATCTGTTAAACAGATATAAGTGGAACATTATTAAAAGATATTGTAGGACATGATTTGTTTTGAACCCAATCTTATGCTAGGTAAATGGATATATGAAGGAAAGAGATAGATGGAGATACAGATCTAGCATTGAAATCTATACTAAGTTCAGCAAATCAGACATCTTAAATATCATTAAAATATCAAGATTGAGATGGGCAGGTCATATAGTGAGAATGAGGTACAAAGAAATTCCAAAAAAAATTCTTGATACTATGTTGAGATTTGATAATTACAATTGGATATATTTTACGGAGGTGCCATGTTACCAATTCACTTAAAAAAATGGATGCATGCAGGGCAATCTATAAAATTAAATTTCAAATTTTGAAATATTCTATTTTATTCTGGAAATCCTAGGAAATTTTATAATAAATAAAATTCTGATTTAATTAAGGAAATTATAAATATTACTGAATATATGTAATTTGAGAATACTAGGTCCTTGGACCTAAGGAAATATCTTAATATTTCACTTGGCTGCCTACACAAAATTACATGGATCTGAATATTATGAACTGAGATTTATCTGCTTTCTGGTTGTCTTCTAATAATTTTCCTCAGGCTGCTGTTCTTCTCTTAGACTTATCTGATCCAGTCTTTCAGCTTTCCTCTTTCAGACTAACTCTGTGCTAATTAGTCCCCTAAGAATAATTACAATGAACAGAGATTATGTGCATTTGTTTGGCTTAATGCTTACAGTGCACTAGTTGAATTATCTAGCTGTAATTGCTATTATAGAAACACAAACATTTTACATCAATGCGGTGGTTTGATTATGGAGTAGGTGAAGGAATAAGTGTTATTCAAAGGAAAATATGGAGTAGGTGAAGGATTAAGTGTTGTTTAAAGGATAATATGGAGTAGGATTGGCAAATGGAGACAGGTAAAGAATTCCAGAAGGAGGTAGCTCGAATGACGAAAGAATTGTTGAAGGAAGCAGTTTTATAGGAGAGAATATTTAAATCAATGGGTTGAGATCTTGTATTTAGAGAGTAAATAGAGGAATGCAGGGTGAGAAGATCGAGGATGTATGGAGTTTTTTTGGTTCTAAGGATTTGGAAAAGAAAGGCACCAAAGAGATATTGCTGTTGGAAAGTAGGAAAAAGCCACTTCAACTCGATATACCAACAAAAGACATGAAGGCTCCAGGGAAACCCAAAAATAAATCTTATGAAACAATTCTTAAGTCTCTTCAATTTCATCTCGAGCCCAACAGAGAGCCCTCCGTATACCAACTATACATCCAATTACTCATAAAATAACTCCACAAGGGTAGCAAAACTGAAGAAATAACACTACAAAGTAAGAAAAGAAAGGGATTCTTTATAATATTTGATATAATTTGTGAAATGTTCACTCATATCGGACGTGATTGTTTCTGGGAAAGCACTAATTGCAATGATGTCTGTTTTGGAACATCGAATACATTTCCTTTCCACTCATCTTATTTTTTAATTAATTTAATAGCTTTATTTTTCATTTAAATTGATTTTTAAAGGCTTCATTCCATCAATTTTTGTGACATAACTTTGAATTTGCTTTGACACAAACAGTTTCTTGCAGAAATTTGTAAATGAGGTAACATCCAAATGGCATAAAACAGTGCGATGTAAAATGAGGACTGCCTTTATTTAATCTAGTTTAAGTAATAAAAGAATTTCCTTTTAATAACATCGTTATAAAATATTTTTTAATTTATAATTTGTTTTAAAAATCTTTCTAAATTAATGTTTAATTTAAATCATGATTTAATAGATACTTTTTCTTCACAATTATACTAAAATAAATCGTAATTTCAAGTTTTATTTCGTTCAATTAAGTATATGTCAATTCACAGCATAAAATCAATGTATCAAATATCATCTCTCATTGATACTATTAAAGATGGTAATACAGCATATTAAAAAAAATAAAAGACTAAAAACATAAAATGAGAATTGATGATATACTCTACTAATACATTTTTTTATAAGTAACAAAACAATATAAATTATGATTATCAAGAGGGAATTTATGTTCCACTAATTATAAGAATTAAGAATGATTTAGTAACATGCGTCACATGCTACTCACTATATAAACATACAATGTCAACTAATATGGATAAATTTGAAACATTAGTACAAATAATACAAAAATAAACTATAAATGTTAACAATTGCTTATATAATACTATATCTATAAAAAGTCCCATTAAGATATGTTTATTTTACTAATAAAATAATTTCTATAGACATATAACGCCTAATCACTAATCAATCATCTGTTTACTTTCATAAGGCACTCAATTGAAAGCTCCAAATTTGCTACATAAATCCTACAATAAAAATATTTTTTCATGAAAATAAATTACAGTAAAGCTTAAGAATCTGTGAAATTATCATCACTCATGTTAACTGTTTAACACTAAACAGGTAACAATACTCAGAAAAATGAAATTTTTTTAATGTTTGTTATTCTATTATCTTTATTGACAACTAAAACACTGTCATTCATTTTCAGAAAATGAGCCAATTATATTTCTATTTAAGTTAAAACCATTCAGAATTTTATTTATTATTTTTCTTATGAAAGAGATCCCACTATGATTTTTAAAAAAAATTAATTGTAATTTAGAATTTTTAAAATGGAAATATCATAAAAATATATTAACAACAATTAGAAAACATTAAGAAATAATTACAACAATTTAATGATTTCCAGTGTTTTGAACATGGTTTAGTACATTTATTTAATGATATGAATAAAAAATACTTATCTTCGACAAATTACCTTGAAATATAGATTATTTGTATTTAGGAATAGAAGCATTTCATAATTCTTTACATTTATTTAAAATTTATATTCAGAAACATCTGGAATTATTTACTTCCATTATATCATACACCATTGTGGTTCTTGGCCTCTTTCAGAATCTTAATCCTAACCATTAGGTTCCGTGCTATTCAGAATCATTAGACTTCTATAGGAACATTTATAATATGAGTATATTTACTCTAAGTTTTTACAATTTTAAAATGTGACTGAACTTTGATTATGCATTCTCAAAGCAATAATTTATTAACTAAATTCTTAGTCAACTGAAAATCATTTTCACTTCTTTTTTAAGACTTTCCTTTTCACTATGTTTTTACTGGTGAAAATCTTTTTGCTTATTAAAAGCTATCTTCTCAAATAACCTTACATAACTGTTTCCATTAGTGACCATTCTGTGGTCTATTTCGTATTAAATGAACCATTTGTTTACAAAATCGTTCAATTAAGAGAATTTAATGTTTTACAATAATACATTTTATATAATTCAAAGTGCTCAATAAAAAATATTGACAGCAATAGAATAAAAAAATGCTTATTATGTATAGAATATGGAAGCTGATCTATAGAAATTAGTGCTATTTACTTTAACTATTTTTGTCAATAAAAATGATCATACCTTCCAAATTTTAAAGATTTCATAAAAATTCCAATTACCATAACCCTTCTGTTCAATCACTATCCAGCTCCATTCATACATATAATCTTTCCCAGATTAAAACAGCAGTAGCTGCAAGACTTTTCATAAAACATGGCTGTTTTAGTCTTGGAACTGACTAAGTGCTGTACCCATGACTGAGTGACAGTGGCTAATGTCCTCTTCCTATGCCTTCACTGGCTTCAATGCCAGTGAAATAGATGGGGTGGATTGCTGGCTAAAAACCATGATTCAGATTGTTAATTATTTTAACTGACTAATTTTATTTAAAAATTATTTTATCAATAATACATAATATAATTACCCCGATTCTTTCAGAAAGTTCAGATCATTTGAGAAGGTGAAAAGATTTTAAAATTAAATATATCAAAAATTTTTGTTTAAAACTTCTGTCACTTTGCTAAATCAAATTCAGTGTTATAGATCAGGGGTGTCCAAACTATGGTCTGCAAGTACTATCAATCCAGCCCACCAAAGCTTATTTTGATTTTATTGTAAAATTTACAATTATGAAATTTAAATCATGCAAAATAATAATCAGATATTTTTATTTAATGCCCAATTAAATAACACAATAACTGATATACATTATGAAACTGAACAAAATGTTAAAATAACTGTAATTAATGATATGAGTATATTGATGTGATGTGTGAGATAGTTCTTGAACCCTTGGGACTTAGTTGGAAAGCTGTGGTCCTTAAGCTAAAAAGTTTGGTTACTCCTGTTCTAGTTCTATCCACTATAATTACATGTTTATAATAAAAACTCAGCAGTTTCTTCTTTTTATCAAGCACACCTTTAAAACAAAAACTGTTCTATAGGACTGTCAGTTTATAAAAATAAATTAATTTTAGAAATATATTATGATTGTATCTTGCATAATGTTCATATTAAATTTAGTTTTCTAAAAGTTTAGCATATTATGTAATATTCCAACAGTTTTACATAAGTTTTCAAGAAATTATATATGTGGCAAATAATATCAATCTCTAGGCACACAAACATTTCATATATTTTAATAAGCTCTAATTGATGTTTCAGTGATTTAATTCTTCCTGACTAATGAACCAGTCTTTTATTTTAGCAGCAAGTAATAATTATAGTTAACTTTGCTGTGTATTTACAATGAATAGTGAAAAATACAGCGGAATATACAACAATATGGCAACATATTTTTTTACAGATATTATTTACAACAAATTGGATCGAGATAGAAACAGATAATTTTTAAACACATGAAGTGATACAAACATTTGTAAAATATGCAGAATGAATAACAGTCTAAATATCAAATCTGCACCATTTTCTTCAATAAAAAAATCTAGGATTTTTTAAATAAAATAAAATATTCATATTGATTCAAAAGTCTTGTATAACTTTTTATAGCCAGTAATTTTTAAATTAACTATTGTCTGGCTCTTGAGTGGAAAGTTGAAGGTACTCTGAATACTATACATAACCCTGACCAGAAAGTTTCAATGCTGTTTCATAACTAGGCAACTCAGGGTCATTTTCTTCACCACAATCATTTTTTTCCATTGACATAACAACATCATACTCAGGAGGGGGTTGATCGTAATCATCTGAATCATGGTAAAGTCCTGAGACATCATATCGCTGTAAAAATCAATCAATATTATAACATCACAAAACCTTGCAGAATTATTTATTTAACAAAAATTGTTTAGTAAAATCTCTACTGTTAGCAACTAAGTTTGATCACTATATTGATTTTGGATAAAACATATTTTTAAGTAAATGTTTTTCATTAATAAGAACTCTGATGATCCTTTCAATCTCGACTGATTTATTTATTATAATCTACACCTAAAATATTTCGGCCCTTTAGTCCATTATAAAAGCAACACCTTTAACAAACAGCCCATTTTAAAAGAAAAAATAGTAACAATTATCATAGAAATCCATACTAAACAATTACACTACTTTAAATAGCTTCCATAGTACATTTTTCTGTCAATAATCATTAATTTTATTACAGACTGATATGCCTAGGTCATAACACTATATAAAACCTACCTCCAGAAGGTTAAGCTAACTTACTCATTATAATTTAATGACTAAAAATTTTTAAAATTAATACTATCATTAATATTTAAGGTCCTAAATATTATGTAGCAGCCATACTTTTTTATTCTCTAAAATTCAATTTAAAACAATCTATAATTAAATATTAATTCTGCTTAGTATCTCTGTGTAATGATGGTTTAAATTTGTTGAATCTGTTTTGAAATTTACAGTAAAATTAATAATATTTATAGCGGTCAAATGGCTGTTAATGGCTCTCGATGGGATATGCTATGTTGATATCCATAGCCCAGGAAAACCTGAGAAATGGCCCTAGTCCGCAAGTGGATGTGACAGCAAGTCCTACTCCCACTTCCTCGTGGTGACCGCTGGGCAATGCAGACCACAGTGAACTATAGCTGATGGGAGAGGGCATAGGCAAGCTTCTGCTATGAGTTCCGTTGCCTTAAAACTGGAACCCTTCACTACGGTAGGAAACCCTGATAGAAAACCCTGGACCTCCACATTGGGGTTGGGCACAGGGTCAACAACCCTGTTCTGTAAAAATCCTACTTGTTTTCAAAAAAACACAAAAAGCCTCAGAAAGAAATGGATTAAATGGGAAACGACATAGGCATGGAAACGGACAAGTAAATTTGGTAATCTGGAATGTAAGGAGTTTGTTCCAACCTGGAGCTGGAAGGGGTCTGGAAAGGGAAATTGAAAAATGTCAAGGAGATATATTAGCCCGACAAGAAATCCGCTGCAGAGACACAGTGCTCACCAAGATGAAGCACTACACAATAATTAATAGTGGTAATAGGCAAAACATAATGGGCACAGGTTTTGTAATAAGAAACTCCCTCATGCACTCTATTATCAAATATATAACAGTAAACGAGAAAATATGTGTATTAAGGCTGAGAAGAAAATTTTTCAACATGCCCCCATAGGAGGCAAAGACAATGAGGAATAAGACACTTTCAATGGATTGTTAGAAAGGATTTATGATTCCCTACCTAAGCATGAAGTTAAAATAATTCTGGGAGATTTTAATGGTAGGATAGGAAAATAAATGATGTTTTTCCTAATTATAGGCAAGCACAGCAAACAGGAGAAAACAAGCAAGAATGGTTGATTTGCCAAGGCAGGGATGCTTAGAATAAGAAGCATCTTCTTCCCCCAATAAGATTTTATATAAATAGAAGCAGGCTATACAAGAAAAAGAGAATGTAAGAAACACTACCATTTATGATGTTGAAAAGTTAAAGGAGGACATTGTAGCTCTACAATTGCAAAGAAAAATTACAGAAAGACTAAGGGAGCATTCGCCTATTAGAGTGAATATAGAAAAAAAATGGGCTCACCAAAAAGATGCTCTGAAAGGTGTGACAGTGAATATTCTTGGCACCCCACCAAAAAGACATTGTAATGACTGGTTTGATGAGGACTGAGTAAGAGCTATTGAAGAAAGAAATAAGGCCAAGCAAAAAATGATCCAATGAAGGACCCGAACAACAGCTGAAGTATATAAAGTCAAAAGAAAGGAAGCAAAAACAATATATAAGCAAAAGAAAAGGCTGCATGAAACAAAGAAGTTAGATAAGCTCGAGGAAGATTTTGCAGCTAAACAGACGAGAAAGTTCTACAAAAGCATGAGAGAATTTCAGAATGGATATATACCAAGGCTGGAATTCATTAAAGATAGACAGAGGAATTTGATAGGAGATAAAAGATCTGGAAAGATGGAAGCAATTCATCGTACAATTACTCAATCAGAACAAGGTACTAGCAATCAATAAAGAAAAAATATCCCTGGATATGGAGGAAGAAGAAATAGGCAGGAAAGAAACAGCTGATTTAATCAGAGCACTTCATAATAACAGAGCTCCAGGAACAGACAGTATTCCGAATGAGGTTCTGAAATACAGTGGTGAGGCAGTGTTGGAGGAGATATATAACATTTTATTTGATGAATGGTTGGTAATGAAGATGCCACAGGAATGGAATGTGACAGTTCTGTGCCCAATACATAAGAAGGGAGATAGGTTGACCTGCCAAAACTATCGAGGTATCGCTTTACTGCCCACTGTCTACAACGTTCTTTCAGTCGCAATAAACAGAAGAATCATGAAATGGGCAGAAAGTAATATTGGCGAATACCAAAGTGGCTTCAGATCATGTAGAAGTACGGTTGATCATATCTTCTCCATTTGACAAATGCTGGAGAAGACATACAAAAACAATATTGATCTCCATCACCTCTTCATAGATTTCTGCCAAGCATACGATGGTCTCAATAGGAATGAATTGCTTAAAGTTATGAAAACACTTGAGGTACCAGAAAAACTAGTCAGATTAAGTGCGATGGCCCTAGAAACACCAGATGTAAAAGATTCAAAATACCTTATCAAAAGAGTTTGAGGTAGAGAGTAGTTTACACCAGGGAGATCCTCTCTCCTCTGTATTATTCAATATTTCACTAGAACAAGCGTTTAGGTCAATTAGGACGAACCCAGAAGGAACGATATATAGCAGACTTGCCCAACACTTGGCGTATGCTGATGACGTGGTAATAATAGCAAGAACAAAAGTGGCACATTCAGGAGCTTTACAGGAATTTAAAGAAACTGGTAAAAAATTGGGTCTTGAGATAAATAAGGAAAAATCCAATATATGATTTCCTCAAAAAATTAGGGGCAGGAAGGACAAAAAAATGTGCAACTGCTCCACCACACATTTAAGAAAGTGGACAGCTTCAAATACCTAAAGGCTTTAGTGAGGGGGAAAAATAACATCACAGCAGAAATAAAAGCAAGAATCGCAGCAGGCAACAGATATCTTTTTGTAGTGTGAAAAACATTGCAGTTTTGAAACCTGTCACGAAAAGCAAAGCTACTTATTTATAAAAAAATCTTGAGACCAATTGTTCTTTTAAAGGTATTTTTTTCTCCATGTAGAATTTGGGTATTTTAAAAATCAAAATCATGTTCTCTTTGGGACACATTTTGAACTAATGCTGTTTTCTTTGGTTCTTTTTTCATGTTTTAAATATCATTTGATCATCATCATCATATTCTTTCCCTCTCTACCTCTGCGCAGTGTGGGGATGCCCTCTATAGAGCTTGACCCAAGTATCCCTTTCTTGAACCAATTCTCTCCTCCTGCTCCAGTCCAGCCCTCGCTCCCGCACGCCTTCTTCCCAGGTGATCCCTGGTCTTCCTCTTGGTCTTCTTCCGTCAACTCTCGTCTCATACGTTATCCTGGCCGTTATCTCCGTGCTCATCCTCAGGAGGTGCCCAAACCATCTTAGTTTATTTTCTTCAAGAGTGGTTTCTACCGGCTGTACCTCAAGGTTCGATCTTATTGTCATGTTGCGGATCCTATCTCTTCTGGTCCTTCCTTCAACCTTTCTTAGGTATCTCATTTCCATTGTCTGGATCTGCCCTTTGTGTTTTGAGGTAAGGGTCCATGATTCGGAGGAGTAAGATAGGATGGGCAGGAACGTAGACTTGTAGACGGATATCTTCGTCTTCTTCGTCACCTCTCTTTTGTTGAGAAAACCTTTCCGGACTGCGTTGAACAATCTACCAGCTGCTCCCAGCCTTTGCGACACCTCTCCATCGATACAACCGCTTTAGTTGATCCAGGAACCAAGATATTTAAAATCCTGCACCTGTTCTAGGACTGATCCCTTCAGTCTCAATATTCTCATAACACGGTGAGGACGTCTTCCTATTCTCATGCATTTGGTCTTATCTGGATTAATATCCATGTTTATGCTCCTCAACTCTTCTTGCATGATATTCACGTTGTGTTGTAGGTCCCGGTCATCCGCAGCGAATACGACGAGGTCATCAGCAAAAGCGAGAACTGTATACAAAGTAGGCAGTAGGTTCCTATGCCCTAATTGAAAACGCCGCAATCTGGGTTTGGTTCTCTTCAGCACCTTATCCAGCACCAATATGAAAAGTAGGGGACTTAGGCTGCATCCCTGGCGTATTCCCTGCGTCGTTTCAAACTCCTTGGAGGTGTGGTTGCCAGTCCTTATAATGTTTCTCGTTTTTCGGTAGAGACTCCTGACTGCCAGAATCGTGCCAATATCCACTTGTTTTTCCAACAGAGCTCGCTCTATATCCTCCGTTTTGACTCTGTCAAATGCCTTTTCTAAATCAACGAAGCAGATAGAAAGTTCTTTACCTTTCTCGATGGACTTCTCTATGACCGGCCTCAAAGTGAAAGTTAGGTCCTGTGTACTCCTCCAGTTTCTGAATCCATACTGCTCCTCTCCGATCTGGCAGTCGACAACTCTTCTTACCCTTGCTTCTAGGATTCTTGAATAAAGCTTGCTTGGCACACTGAGTAGAGATATGCCTCGATGGTTATTGCATACTCTATTGTCTCCCTTCTTGTAAATAGGCACAACCACAGCGATCTCTCAGTCCTTTGGTATCCTTTTCTTTTTCCATACCAAATTTAAGAGATGGAGAAACATTTCTTCACCTTTGCTGCCCATATGCTGCATCATTTCGGGAGTTATTTCATCCAGCCCTGCAGACTTTCCCAGCTTCATCTTCGAGATAGCCTCCTGCAATTCTTCCTCGCTGATGAAATCGTCTTCTGCATATTCCACCTCCGCATTGTGAGTCTCATCTGGACTCACGTCTCTTCCCTCCAGCAGCTCCTTGAAGTACTCTCTCCATCTCTCCATTATATCTTTTTCCTGCCATAAAATCCTCCCTTCCTTGTCCTTGATTCCTTTGAGTGAATCCGGTCTTCCCTTCCTCATTCTTTTGATGACTTTGTAGAAGATCTTTTGGTTCTCTTTTGCATTTTTCTCCATTTTGTGACCAAAATCTTCCCATGATTTTTGTTTGGCTTGAAGAACTGCTATCTTGGAATCCTTCCTTCTTTCCTTGTACCTTTCATAGGCTGTAGGTGTTCTCTGGCTGAGGAAGTCCCAGTTTTGGATATACAATTAGACTTTTATAAATAATCTTATAGAACCTTTAGAATTTTAAGAAATTGTTATTAGAAAGTAATAATTAGGCAAAACAATAATTGACTGATACTCAAGCATTTACATTATTTTTGAGCATATTATAATTGAAAAAAACTTAAACCCAAAGAGAGTTGTGGCCTCTCCAGTGTGCCTTCACTATTCCGTTCAGCCTTTTACAACCTCTCTTAAGATTACTTATGAGTTCAATTACTACTTGACTACTTTACAACATTTGACAATTACTATTTTAATATTTATAACCTATCATAAACCGCTTTGCGGTAGAAGGGAATAGGATTAAGAATGGTAGGCATTTATAAATTAATTGCTTTAAATTTTAAACCGTTTTTTAACAAGAGTTTTAATATCTGTAGTTTTAATACCTTTATATACTTGCACTACAGCTTCTGCTTTTCAGTTTTTTAAAGAATGTAACAATGAAGCAGGTGTTTAGGGAGTTATGGTCAATTAAGAGACTACCAAGCCCTTATTTCATCTCAAAAAGCACAACTCAAAAAGGCATTAGGTCCAAACAGAATATAATAAAAAACAGTATAAAAAAAAAAAAACATTTCAGAGTTTGCCTTAACAAATACATTCCAAATTTGTTTATCATCTATTATATTTTTTTAATTTATTAATATTTTTCTGCTCCATACTTGCTGGTTTAGAGTGAAAATATGGATTGGTGTATCTGAGTCAGTAACTTGCATCCATGAATTATTCCTTTCAAATCTTTCTTCCACTTTCTGAAATCTCCAGTGGCAAAGGTAACAAATGCAGACGACCATTATCAGCATGCAACTCATCATAGCCCTAAAATAAGCACAATAATTTTTTAAGTAAAAACAAAACAATAGGAATCGAACATTCTTTATGAAAAAAACAACAACAAAATTTTGTCAGTATTATTCATCTTTTCAGGCAATCATTTAGTTAAAGATAATTTTTAAATAATCCATCTCATAACTTAAGATTCTTTCTATAATGATTTCTTTACGGCTCTCTAGTATGTTGAATAAAAATGAATCGTTAATATAAATTTCACAATCAATAAAATTTGAAATGGATATCTGATAAAAATCAATATTTTTATTGTTTTATAGTTATATACAAATTATTCAGGTAAATATAATATATAAAAAAACTTGTAATTTGGTGAATTGTTGGAGTTTTAAATTTATACTTGACCGAATATTGGCAACAATTTTTCCTACATATACAGAGTGTATCACAAGCAGATGACAATATTCATGGGGTGGAATGCCCTGCTCAGGTGCACAAAGAAATTGTAACAATCAAATCCCAAAATATTTTTATCTGGGAGAAAATGGACATTTTTCTTTTTCCTCAAGAACAAGGTTTTTTTTATTTTGTTTTTTTAAAAAATAAAAACAACGATATATCGTTTTTCTGCAGGGGTAAAGTAAAACCTGACCACGGATTCGTATTATACGTTAAATTTCTTATTATGAAACGATGTTTAAAGAAAACTTAACTGGTGGAAAAAGTAAATCAATTTATATAAAAATAATAATTATGCCTTTTCAATATTTGGAAATTATCACTTAGCTTGAACTTTCCACCAACGTCCGGTATAAATCTCCAACTTCACCAATAGTTGCCCCAAGGAACACTCTTCAGGAATTGTACTTTCTCACTAACATAGTTTAAATACATGTGGAATTATGGCAAATTTCATTTTGAAAACTATGGATATTTTTTTTTTTTTTTTTTATATGTGTAGGTCTTCAAACCATTTATTAAAAGTATACTATAAAGTTTATTGAAAGTATACTAGAAAAGTTAAATAATTATAAGTTCTCAGGACAAAATAAAGGGTGTTAAACTACACGAAAAACATTTAAATAAACATTTGCTGCTTAAAAAAAATAAATTTAATAAATATGTTTATCTTAACCATACTGGACGCTATACTCCAGAGCACAAAGAAATTGTAGTGATCAAATTCTGTGTGTATTTTATACAAATAGTATATAAGAATAAAAACTATTATTTCTCACTTTTTAAACATTTATTTATTTTTTGTTAATCCCTTTCAAAGTTCTTAGTCTATCTTCAGCACCTTTTATAAAATAACCACAAGAGAAAATGTCGATTCCATTCCGTTGTTGTTGGTGTTCGGCTTTTTTAAAGAGAAAAATGTTTATTTAAATGTTATTTCTTGTAGTTTAACGCCCTTTATTCTGTCCTGAGTAGTTATAATTATTTAAATTTTATAATATTATTTTTTAATAAACTGTTTGGAAACCTACACATCTCGTATTAAAAAAAAAAAAATATCCATCGTTTTCAAAACTAAAGTTGCCATAATTCCACATTTAGTTAAACTATGTCAGTGAAAAAGCACAATTCCTAAAGATTGTTCCTTAAGGCAAATATTGGTGAGGGTGAAGCTTTATACCGGATGCTAGAAAAAGTTCAAGCCTAGTGAATATTTCCAAATATTGAAAAGACATAATTATTATTTTACTTTAAATTGATTTCCCTTTTCCATCAGTTAAATTTTCTATGTTAAAAATCGTTACCTAATAGGAAATTTAACGTAGAATACGAATCCGTCGTCAGATTTTTTTTATCCCAGCAGAAGAACGATATATCGTTGTTTTTGTTTTAAAAAATGCTGTTCTTTTTAAGGCTATCAAAAACCACCATCGCTCCAATCAAAGAATATGAAAATATCCTTCAGGTTATTCCTGTCCAAATTATTTTTTTTATAATCTATTGGAAGAATAAAATATATTTATTTTAAATACTGCTAGTTTTTAAACTTATATTTCTGATACATATTATACTGTTGATTTCTTTCATATGACCTCAGTTATTAATTTTAAAAGGCTAGGGTGATAGTTTTAATTATTTGATTGAAGACAATAGCAAATAATAAAGGATGGACCCTAATTACTCTGAGTCTATTCCCATCCCTCAGAACATTATAGGTTTCCCATCCAAATTTGCACTTGTTGGTTAGTTCTTTAAGAATGATGTTGCGTGACCTTTTGAGATTGGTAGCCTGGCAAAATTTAAATTACTTTTTAAAGCGAATTAAGCAAATAGCTTGTATCGCAAAGCGTCTATCGTTTGTGAATTGCTGGCTGTCACTTCCACCATACAACGCCATAATAAACAGGAATCTTCTTGTGCCTGGTCCACCAGAATGCCGCACTCTCGAAATTCCGTATTAAGAAGTGTTATCAAGCGGCTCTCGTTTCGTTAGAGGAAGAAGCTGGGGGAACTGATCGAAAAACAAATCGACTTCAAAGATGTAAACTGAAGACAATATCGAAAACACCGAGAAATCAGGTCCGTCTAAACGACGGAGGTCATTGTAACTGACACCATGACATTATTTATTAATTAATCATTTGAAATTTTGAATAACAATCAAATTATTGTACTCAGATGTCAACGTTTTATCTTATTAAATTTACTCTTATTTTTTTCCTGTTTTGCATTTTTTTACGAAACTAGATAAATTTCTCATTTTTCGACGATGTGTACTGTCTCTGGTATGATCTAGAAAAAGTTGTAGCATTAAGATTTTAGGCAAATTCTATGCTAATATAACCTTCTAACCCACCTTTTGCTAGATAAATCAACAATTTGACAGGACTGTCGGCAGCATACATTTTTATGAAATATATTTTTTATGCATCGATAATTGTGTTCATTATTATCAAATGAACATCTCACAAAGGGAAGGCTTTCTATTGTTTAGGTTATTGAATGTTAATCAGAAATGTTGAAAGATGAAAGTTACTAGAAAAACACCTACAGTTTTCAATATTTTGATAATTTTTTCGAAACATTGAAGGACTATATCTCGGTACATATTTCGTTTAAAAAAAAGTTAGTAAATCGTAACAATTTAATGCATTTTAACTTTTGTAATAAAGTATTTTCGGCTAGAAAGCGTCATTTCAGAGTTATAAGCAAAAAAATCGAAAATTTTGTGATTTTTAGGCTACAAAAAATTTAGCCATGATAAATTTGGTGGGCAAAACTTGTTTTCCCTATCTTACCACCCATATAAACTAGTTAAAACAATAAAACATTGTACTCCACCTTTTGCAAGGTAAATCTACAATTTGACTGTACTAATGCCCGGGGCTGGGGGAAGGGCTGCACAAGACCCTTTCATCAACTAGCAAACTCAGCTTCAATGCATACTGAAAGTTGCAAATAAATAAATAATTTAGTAATTTAAATAAATGTTAAATTTTAGTTCCTTAATAGTTTTATTTTTATTATTAGATATCATCAAAAATCACATTTTTTTTTGTTTTTCCATATTTTCCAAAAATTCCTCTTTGCGATGAAACTATATGCCTAACAAAAAAAAATGAATGGTGGTGAATTTTATCGCCTTTATTTTAATACTGAATCACCTCTTGTTTAAAAAGTCAAATACAAAAAAAAATAATGCGATTTTTAGTGGGTATTTTTTTTTTATGATTTCTCATATTTGCCGAAAAGATGTTTGTTGGACAACTTAAGATTCGTGTTCAGCATCCCCAAAAAACATAAAGTCAAAAACAATTACACCAGATTTATCTACTTCATGTCCTTTCTATAACACTATTTTACTGGACTATATGTTTGAAATACATCAAAGTATTCTAAATAATCTTAAATTATTAATCGCCAGTCAAGCTGTGATACCTCGTGAGTCCGAAAAAATAAAAAATATGATCATTATACCATTTATTAAAAATTAAATCAATGCATAATTTTAGAGACATCTCGTAAGTTAGAAAAAAATATTCATCCTACAAAACAACAGTTTATACCAGAAAAAAAAAAAAAAAAAATATATATATATATATATATATATATATATATATATATATATATATATATATAAATATATTTTTGCGGTATGAATTGTCACAGCTTAAGCGGTGATATACTATTCCATCGTAATTTCTTGGTACTTAAAATAAATAGTTCTTCAATATTAGAATGTTTGGTGTATGAATTAAATAATGTTTCAGTTCTTTAACGAATAATTCGTTATGAATGATTTAAATTTCGAGTTACAAGTTGTAACACTTTCTTTAGTACTCTGTATTTCTGAACATTTTTTGATCAGTGATAATGCTTGGAAATATATTTTTTTCCTTGATAATTAAATCTGAAACGACTGTTTTAATTAAAAAATTAAATATATATATATATTTAATTAAAAAATTAAATATATATATATTTAATTAAAAAATTAAATATATATATATATATATATATATATATATATATATATATATATATATGTTTATATTACATAATAAAAGGAGGATTCAATGTGTGTATTTTGAAACCGGATAATTATTTTAAAAGTATTTACTGAGAAAAAAAACACATATACAAAGGAGATTGGGGAACAACTGATTATTAAAATATTTTGTCGTATGTTGTTAAATTTATTATTAGCTTATATAAAAGCATTTTGTTACAGATTTATAAGTCTTATTATTTATCTTCTGTTCTCCAAGGTTATAACCATCACAACACGTTAAATAATACACCGTCTGAACTACTGATGAGAACGAACTGCTACTAGTCGGAAAGAAATTTCTTTTAGTAAAATACATTGATTTTTTTAAATCATAAAGTAAATGTATTTAAAACCTTTGGCTTAGTTATTTAGATTTGTTAAATGAGTGTACAGAAGTATAAAAAAAATTAAACTAAAGTCTATATCTTATTGTTGCGATCCATATAATATGCAACCACAATTTAGGTCAACAACCAATGATCTCTTAAATTTCTTTATTTAAACAATATTGTCAATATTTTTTAAAAATTATAATATTTATAATGAAATTGAATACTTCAGTAGTAATAATCTAATTTAATGAACTCACCCTCCTAGCAGAACGTTAACTCCAGCATTCGTTGGTGCTATGTTAGTCATAGTTAGGTTGTCGCGGGTAATGTTCCTGTGTTTCTGATTCAGTGCTAGAACCGCCAAATGCTTGGAGGGCACCGCAATTACCATGTTGTATACTTTGCTCTTAGCTGCCTGGAAATACTGATAGGTTCGTACTGAATGTGTTTCTTAGAAGGGAATCGAAACTTCTTCCGACGTCAACTTAACCCATCTTACCAAGCGAAAAAATTGGGAATAACCAGGGGTTTTCAATATTTTTATGGTTACAACGGAGAGTTCTAGACACGTGATGGTTTTAGTGGCTAATACAAGAGAAACTGGGCGTGCCATAGCCGAGCACGCAATATTAGCGCTATAGCAACCGCTAAGAAATCTATAACAAACATATACTCGTTCTTCATTCACTGAATACTGATCTGCTTCCTTTGACCTGGACAATAGTTCATTCATTAGTTACAAAAATTCGTTAGAGATTCAAATTATTATTTTATTTTTTTATACCTGATAAAAATATTTTTAAGTTGAATAAACAAATTAGAAACTAAGGAAAAATTTAGTAGATCATATTTCTAAATATTTCATACCAATTAATCCTTTTTTTTTTTTTTTTTTTTTAATGCAAAATCAAAATTACTATTATTTTTTATCGAAAAGAATATCTCTTAGTTAATAACATTTTTTTTCTTAACAATTATCAATTTTTTCAACCAATACTCGGGAATAATTTTGACATTTAATATTTTTATTTCCGCAAATATAAACGATTATCATGATGCAATATTTTTTAATAGATAACTGATTGTATACATTTTTCATATTCTGATATAAATGAACAAAAAATGCAATTGCACAAATTTAAAGACATTTTACCTACTAAATGATGAGATAGTTTTAAATTATATTATATTCAACAACTAAAATTTATATTTCTAATTATTATCGATTTATGATCCTTCTGAATGTAGATAATTACAATTTTTCTTTTTACATTTTCAAGTTGCTTTTGGCATTGTTACAGAGGTTGAAATCTTTAGAAAAAAACAAAACAATCTTTATTCTATAATTTATTTTTTACTAAAACATAGTTTGTTGTCTGGGACGTAACTAAGCATTTAGGGGCCCTGTGGCAAGGATACTAATTGGGCCCCCTTGGTAAATAGTAAAATATATTTTTCTTGAGGTTCCCCCTCCCAAGCTTTATAAATTTGATCCTAATAAAACAGTAAGGTGTCTATTTAATTATAAAGTTTTTGCGGAATTCAATCTTTTTTTTTGATTTTTTGAATTTGCATTACCTTCAGAAAATGCTCCTTGACAACTTTCAGAAGTATGCTCACAATTAATGTTGTTGTTTTCTTGATATCGAATTTTTAAAATCAAATGACTGAAAAAGTCTCCTTCTAGGGAGTGACTTATACGACTATGGAGTGACTGACTACATGAATTTATTTTTAAAAACATTGGCCATATCTTTGGTTCAGTGTAGGAATGTAACACACCAGTGGAAATTTTTATTTTTAAGAACACTTTTTTTTTTTTTTAATTTATAGTTCTTGCTTAAATAAGAAGCTTCCCTACGGTAGTTAGGAAGCAAAAATAAATTGTTTGTGATTTTAATAGTGAATATTGAAAGAAAATTAACAATTTGTCCCTCCATTGCTATCATTGTCACTCCGTAACAACCAAGGAATTTTTATTGAGGCTAGGGAGTGACAAATCAACCATTTTTCTTTGATGCTCGCCGGACTCCAATTACAGACCTATTTAGTTAGTTGACATCCGCATGATAGTATAGAAGGATCAATCTAATTAGGGATTGATAAATTATTTGACACTTCTATAATTTTGTTTTATTTTATTAACAGACCTATTTACCTGTATCCCGTGCTTTATAAAGTATATATATATCAATTCTAGAGAGGAGGTTAAGAACATTGGAGGAGCCTGACCTGCAGGAAGGACAAGCCTAGACCTAAAAGCAGGCCCAATAGGCAAACTCAAGGTCAAATCTTCACCATGAGAGATGTGATAGAGAGGTCCTGGAACCGTGACCGGAACATCTATCTGGCATTCTTGGATCTGAAGCGTTCGATTCGGTGCCTTGGAAAGAAATGTCTTTGAAGGCAAAGAACATTCCTACAAAGCTTCTGAAGGCTATAAAATCAACTTACTATGAGCAGAAGGGGGTTGTGCGCCTAAATGGCAAGGTATAAGGAATATTTAAACAAGAGAAGGGAGTGAAACAAAGCGACTCTCTGAGCCCCCTTCTCTTTATTGTATATATGGATGAGATTGCCTCATTTGACGCACAGCACGAATGCACAAGGACCAATGGAACTTACATTCTGTCGTTATACAGCTTATCCTGTTTGCGGACGACATCGTACTTATTGTGGAGTCTCCCAAGCGACTTCAACAGGCAGTAACAGAGTAGAATGTAGAATTGAGAAAGGGGATGATTATTAATACCCAATAAAGCAGAGTCCTTCAAGTTGGTAGAACTCAAGAGGATGTCCAGATTGTCTGTGGTGAAGAGATGATGGAGATGGTGATAGAATTCACGTACCTTGGCACGATGATCAGTAGATCTGGTAAGGTTGATTCGGAAATCTCGAGCAGAATCTCTAAGGCAAATTCCATTTACTACCAGATCCGTAATTCTGTTATAGGAAAAAGATAGGTGGGACAAGATGTAAAGCTCCATTTATTCAAGTCTGTTTTCCGACCACTACTTCTCTATGGAGTGGAAAGCTGGATTCTGAATGAGAGGTTGCAAAGCCGTGTTACTGGTAGAAATTAAGTTTCTGACGAGAATGGCGGGGAAAACACGGAGGGTCTGTGTCCGAAGCGAAAGGGATAGGGAAGAGCTAAATGTGAGCTCGGTGATGGAACCCTTGGAGAAGAGGCAACTGAGATTGTATGGACATGTCATAAGCATTTGAAATGAAAATATCAGAAGCACAATTTTATACCTAATAAGGTCAAGGAAATTATAAGGACAAATAATGAAATAAACAGAAATCTAATAATTATTTTATATAACTCATTTAATTCCATAAATTTATGGAGACAATGTAAACATGTGTTACTTATGATTAATTGATTACACGAACTTGCAGGGTAGTCTATTAAACTTCTGTAGACCATAGAGGCCAGACAGTAGAGGGTTTCTACGATGCAAAATGTGGGGTAGAAGCTTTTATTTTTTTAACTTGCTTATGTGGGTACAAACATAAAAAAGCAAAAACAATAATGCTTACACGGGTGACCTCAGGAGAACCATTGGCATCCAAATAACCTCAAGATTTTAGGTTTTGTTTCGTTTTTCGCCGATAATTCCTAAACGGTGCATTCAATCGAAAAATTTAAAGTTTAATAAATTAAAGAGCATTAAATTCTGCTTCGAATAAATACAACATAATAATTTAGTTAAGTGGTGTGGTTGTAATCAACGGTCAAAAAAAGCTTTTTTTTCTAACTTTGCCAAGAACTGAGACTGATTGTGAACACTATATATGAGTCTGGTAGCTTGGAAATGAGTTTTCTAAGAAGAGTAACTATTTTTCAGTGCAGTTTAATAGAAAATGCGGAATAAGTAATCTTGTAGAAGATTAAATTGCCTACAATATTCCTGTAAAATATTACTCTCAACAGACGCCAAGATGTATGGAAATAACAATTTTAGAGAATGTGGACTGGAAACTGAAAATATCATTCGCTATTCAAAATAGTATTCCTTAATGTAATAACATTATGTGTGTATGAACTACACGTATATACCACATACATAATGAATTAATTATGGCATTATATTCAGGAATACTATTTTGAGTGGCGAATGATATTCCTAGTTTCCAGTCCACATTTTCTAAAATTTTTATTTCAATATATATTGGCGTGTGTTGAAATTAATATTTTATATGAATCATGAAGGAAATTTAATCTTCTACAAGATTATTTATGAAGCATTTTCCACTAAACTGCACTGAAAAATAGTTACTGTTCTTAGAGAACTCATTTCCAAGCTACAGTTAAAGAGCTGCTCAAATAGAGAACTTAAAAAAAAATTTATTGTCTAAAATAGGTTACAAGTAATGGTTCATACTACCTCAGATCTACAGACATCTTAGTCTAACAAAAGTACATCGAAAGGGACAAGACTAGGAGGGGGTTTCCTAGTATGCCAACACAGAGCTACTGAGTAAGGGATTAGGTTCAAGTCTTAGGAAAAGTTACTGGCCTTTAAGAAAAGGCCATGACTGACCACTTTCCGCTACTAATAAAATTTACTAACATGAATCCCACGCACGTAAAACCGAGATGGGTGTTGAAAAATGCTAATTGGTCTCTTTTTACCTCCTTAGCCTCACCACCCTAAACACAGCCATCCGATATGACCATGGACGAAGGCTGTGAAATAATTACAAATACGATCATAAAAGCAGCAAAATCATCGATACCAATGACCTCAGGTTTACCCAGAAGACCGCTAGTTTCTTGGTTTAACGATACGTGTAAAAAAGCCATTAAAGATCGTCGTAAAGCGTATAAAAAATTCGAAAAATCTATGACATCCGAAAACCTGATAGAATATAAAAAACAGCGGGCTAAATGCAGGAAAATATTCAAACAATGTAAGAGTGAGTCTTGGAAAGAATATATAAGTTCCATAAATGCTTCTGCTACTTCAGCTGACGTATGGAACAAAATCCATAAACTTACTAAAAATCCTTCTTCCTCCCGTTACACTATTACGGTTAATAGACAATTGTCTGACAACCCTTCACTGGTCTCAAATACCTTTGCAAATTTTTATTCCGAGATATATAATTCCGAGAGAAATAGTCCCAACCTTGACGAAATAGAAACTGATAATACAGTAAATACCGAAACCCTCTATTATAATCTTGCTTTTTCAATGTGGGAATTTAAAAATATCTTAAATACCGTTAAAGGAACTTCGCCTGGTCCAGACCATATCCATTACATAATAAAAAATCTTCCAGTCGGCACACAAAAATGGCTGCTTGAATACTATAATCACATCTGGTCCACTGGGCACTTCCCAAGCACCTGGCGCGATTCAGTCATAATCCCGATTCTTAAAAACGGAAAAGACAAACAGGACCCAAACAGCTATCGCCCCATATTCCTAACTAGTTGTCTAAGCAAAATTATGGAACGTATGGTCAACAAAAGATTAATGTGGATAATAGAGAATAACAATTTAATACAACCATTTCAATCTGGGTTCCGCAAAGGACGTTGCACAATAGATCATCTGGTTACATTAGAGGCCGAAGCCCAATATGCCTTCATCAACGCTCAACAGATGATCGCTGTATTCTTTGATATGAAGAAGGCTTTTGATAGCATAAACCACGCAGTAATTCTCAATAAGTTATCATCTATAGGAATCAGAGAGCAAATGTTCTATTTTATCAAACACTTTCTTTCAAACCGTCACTTCAGAGTTAGAATAGGATGTGAATTATCTGAGAACCATGAACAGGTCAACGGTGTCCCACAAGGCTGTGTCCTTAGCCCTACTCTATTCTGCCTAGAAATAAATGACCTGGGACTCAACTTACCTAGGGGTGTCAAACCGCTCTTGTTCGCAGATGATTTAGCCATTATTTGTCGATCTGATAACATTACCATCATACAACTTAAATTACAGGAAGCCATCAATAGAATTAATAACTGGTCCCTCTCCATTGGTCTTCGTTTCTCTACCGAAAAAACTAAATTTTTACATTTCAGCAGAAAAAGAAATACTCCCGCCTCTCCCGAACTACTTTTAGGTAATTCCTCGATTCCATATACAAACAACCATAGATTCTTAGGGATGATTTTTGACCGAAAACTACGATATACTAATATACTACGATTTCTCAGCGGTTCTTCCTGGGGCTCAGATAGAATCACTCTGCTAAAACTTTACCGGTCTTTAGTATGCTCGAAATTAGACTATGGGTGTTTTATCTATGGTTCTGCCCGCTACCGGATCCTTAATAAATTCGATACTATCCATCATACCGGAATTCGCATCGCGACCGGCGCGTTTAGAACTAGTCCTATTCTCAGTCTGTGTTCCGAAGCAGGACTACCGCCTCTTTTATTCAGAAGAAAAAACTGGCAATAAACTACATCTCTAAACTCTTCCCTCAAACGGAACACCCAACACATAGGTACATTTTCAAACCAAAATTCTCCAAAACCTTTGAAAAAAAATTAATTCAACACTTCCTTTATCAGTGAGAATTTCTTCCGCTACGTCGTTCCTTAAAGGAATTCCTTTATATAAACCTGAAATTCATACTCCTCCATGGACGCACAAACCACCAAAAATTATGTTACATTTATCACGACTACCCAAAAACAAAACATCGCCCTTGGAATACAAAACTGAATTTTTCCGTCTCCTCCAGAATATTCCGGAACCATTCTTAATCTATACAGATGGATCTAAATCCTCCGATTCTACACCTTTCGTTACCCATAGCTCAACCTACAAAATAAAACTACATAAACTGTGCAGCATTTATACCGCCGAACTCCATGCAATAGTCTCAGCCCTTCACTTCTCAATGTCAATATCGCCTACAACCAATAATAACTGACTCTCTAAGTTCACTAAAAGGTTTAAATAATACATATCCAAAACACCCTACATTACTTAAAATCCATACTTACCGCCATATGCTCGAAAACCTAAGAAAATCGGTATACTTCGTATGGGTGCCAAGCCACGTAGGAATAGTCGGTAACGAGCTAGCAGCCAAACAGGCACTTACTCTTCCAGGTCGAGGCGCTGCCATTTTAACACCTCTAGAACTCAGTCTTCCCCTCAAAAGAGAAATTACTGATGGGTGGCAGTCCATGTGGAATGAGAGCCCACCAAGTAAACTGAAGGCCATTAAAACATCATTCAACCATGGACCACGTCAAATCGTTCTAATCGTAGAGAAGAAAGAGCAATAACCAGACTGAGAATAGGAGACACCAATTTGACCCATTCCTATCTTATCAGCAAGCAACCGCCACCGAAATGCCAACACTGTCAAAACACCCTCACGGTCAGTCATATCTTTCAGGAATGCCCATTTTATATTTCGGTTCTAGCCAGGTAAGGACTTACACCCGATATCGCAACCAGTCTAGGTAACGATGAAATCAAGATAAAATGTGTATTAAACCTTCTAAAGGCAAATGACATAATAAATAAAATATAGTTTTTTATAATATATTATATCTTATTTGTTTATCTAGGTATCTGTTTTGTTTATTTATCTGAATCTATTTGTTATCTTTGTATATGTGTATATATATATATATATATATATATATATATATATATATATATATATATATATATATATATATATGTGTGTGTGTGTGTATATATATATATATTTTTTAATTATTATTATTATATATTTACTTACTTCTTTTTATTTTTTTTTAAATTATAGATAAAAAAAAAAAAAAAAAAAAGCCACAGGCGTTGATGACCTAGCGGTTTTACGCCTTGAAACCCAAACAAAGATCCTATTAGGATTATATAGCCTAATAGGATCTTTTCCCAACTGATTTAGCAAGGATGAACTAATTACCCTTTTATACATTTTTGGATAAATACAGTATCCTGTATACAAAATCATGCTGACTAAAAGAAAGTAATCCTGAAGATGCACAACTGTTTATCAAAAATTTATTTTATATTAAAGTGAATATAAAAATAACGAAACATTCTCTAGATAAGACAATTAAAAGAAGTTGATGACCATTCGAATGAGACGATATCAGCCGTCGAAGAACTTCCCGAGTGATCCAATTTTCACCGTACCGCAAGAGTAACTTTTGAAAATTTTGTTCAATTGGACAACAATCTGGCTGTTGGCGCATCCCAAAGTAACGAGGAAATTATAGCTTAAGTCACCCTGGAAAAAGCCGAAGAAATCTTAGACGATTCCGATTCCCAATGTTTAGTCGAGTTTAGGCTTCCCCTCTGGCTACGCCACTGATTCTAAATAAAGTTTAATCTTCGATAAAAATCAATAATATTAAATATACTTTTTTTTTATTTAGGCAGAGAAGTCAAAGCAGAGAAAATAGCTCTAATAATAATTAAAACTAATAAAATTAAATAATAATTTAAATCTCAAGTATGGCTGTTTTCAAGTACTTGTGTATCTTACATACCTGATATAAAATAAACTGCAATGCTGTAAAGAAAACTATAAAAGAAATATTGCCAATTTATACAATGAATCATCTTGTAGATTAGTCAGTTCCTAGGGGTTATCTATTAGTTTAGTTGTATTCATTTTCAGAACTGTGATGAGTTTTCTGCTGATGGTTTCCTTTTTATAATATATCAGTCACTGGGAATTCCAGAAAGTGAAAGAAAATTTTGGAAGAAGAAATCAATGAATGCATGTTCTAGAACAGCAAACGATGAACAGAGGTCTATTAATTAACCTAATAAATGGATATTAATGATAGGTATACAACTATAAAATAAATCTCTCAAACTAAGTTTTGAAATTAAATACTTTTTATCTTTTTCATTACATTTCAGTTTGGAACCAATTAGTTTCAAAGTAGTTGTTTCAGAAAGTAAAGAGTTATTAGCTTTCATCGATTGATCACAACTCTCAAAACACCCATTTCAAAGTACAGTATAGGGAACCAGTGTATGCTGTTTGTGCAGGTATTGAATATAACATTTGTTCAAAGCCTTTATATAATTTAAAACAATGTACTTATGCAATCAATAGACGTTGAAAAAGTGGTTAATATTGATGGATAAATTTATACATGATTTTATCACAAACAGTACACCTAAAAGCTTTAGTATCAAGTAATAATTACTTCACATAATTCTCTACTATGGGTATCTCATGTTTAAAAAATTCCACAAATTATTTAAGACTATCAATAAAAATCAGTTTAGATTTTTATAATGATATTCAAAACACCAAAGTGTGGTAATAAGGTAAGATAGAGTGTTTGATAATATTAAACTTCAAAAATAACTTGCTTTAAAGACATCCCAAGAGAACCATCATTTTCTATATAGAAATAATGTATAAAAACTATTTTTTTAGAGTCGATTATGGATTGTGAAATTATATTCTTTCAGCCCTTTGTTCCACTTCACATAAGAACAATGCAATCAATTATGCAAAATAACCACATTCCTCCCTGCATTTCTTTCATTTTTTTCTAATTATCTTTTGAATTTATTTTACAAATTTACCAAAACCGCTAATGTTACAGTTAAACTAGAGTGTGCTTTAGATAGTAATGTGTTTTGTTTATCATTTGCATGCTAATAATTATAACAGTTAATAAAAGAAAGCCTAATCATAAATATTAAAATTTAAAACTTTATACAATAAACTGTAACTACTAAATTTTCTAAATTTGGTTGCTAAGAAGCTAATTTTTTACATTTTTATATTTTAGATAAATGGTTAAAGAAAGTTTGGTGATGTTCTGAAATCTGAAGGAAACACTAGTTTTCGGTATTATTTATATTTTAAGTAAAAACATGAATTATTCTTGTCAGTTGTTAATATTATAATTTTAACCTTATTTGAATTAAGTGACTACCATTTTTTAACCTACCATCTTTTAAGTGAACCCTGTTTCAACATATTTACAATATTTTCAATAAGAAGCTTGAAGTAGTATTATTTGCACCTGATGTGAAAAGACCAGCATCTCTTTGCCCTTTCAGCGAAATTAGAATTCACTAATGAAAACTTACAAATTTTCCTCAGGGAACATTACATGGTTACATTATGGATACAGTTTTTGATGGCAATATCAAGTATTTGTCACGCTTAATAACAATTTAATTATATTTTTCATTGTGACATCTAATTTTTTTAGAAATAAATTTTGCTTCTTTTTTCATCAATTTTTTTTTTACATTAAAATGATTTCATTATTCATATATGAAGTATTATAAACTGGAAATATAGTTTCACTTTGTTAGTTGTTTTTTTTTTTTTTTTTATATATAAAGAGAGGTATTTGTATGGATTAAGGACTATATGCATAAATCTCACAGATTTGAAAGGAAAACCACTATTACAAAATTTTCTGTAAATAACCATGTTAGAAAGGTATGTAAATAAGTAAAAAATATTATTGTTTGGTACTTACTTTTTTTGAATAAAATAATATTTCATAATAAATAACATATTCACAAATATTAAAGTCTCCTCAGCCATGGATCATCAATAGTCTACTTTGTGACTATTTATGTGCTTTGGTTTAAATAATCATTTAACAGATCTTCATGTTTACAAAAATCCTTATGAGTAATAAATTCATGTCCCTCAAATGATTCTGTGTCAATATGTAAAAACCACAAAATTTATATTAAATATAATTATGAAGACTAAATCATCTATTTATGGTCAATTATTAGAACTAAATTTTTAGCTTGGTTTTATTATTTTGAGGTAACACATTGCTACATTCGTTACCTTTGTTTTTTCTTCAAAATGAATAGTATTTGAAATCAATTTGAAATTTAAATAAGTTTTATAGAATTTATTTTAATAAAAATATAATATTTATTATACACAACTCTATAGTACATTTCAGATCATTATTGTTTTAATTATAATACATTAATATTTTACAAAGTAAAAAATTATTATATTAGACTTATTACAACACTAATAGCTGCATAAAATATTAAACAGTAATTTGATTAAAATAGCAGTTTCAATACACTACAAGTTTGAAATAAATTGTGACAATTATATTTCTTAAGAATAAATGTTTATTATATATATATATATATGTATATGTATATGTATGTGTGTGTATATATATATACACATATGTGTGTGTGTGTGTGTGTGTGTGGGTGCACGCACGCCCATATATATATATATATATATATATATATATATATATATATATATATATATATATATATATATATATATATATATATATATATATATATATTATACATACACATACATACATATACACATACGGTTATTATAAATTTTAAGTCTATTAAATTTTGACATTGTATTAAAAAACTGTAGCAGATAATTTATGTTTTATAGTTACAATTATTTCATACATTGACTTCTAATAAGAAATGTTATCTAATAGAAAACATCCAACATCTAAAATTATGATTATTATCATAGAAAAATAATACACATTCAGATAAAAATTATAAGTTTGATAAATAGGGACTATGGATGAAGCAAGAATTGGTTGTGATAGGATTAGTATGACACCCATATTTGTATTTCAAATTTTATTTAACAACTTTTTTAAAATTATATTACAAGTGAATTTCTTTCATTTTTCTGTCTACACACAGCTTTCTTGCTGGTTGGCCATCAGTGGTGTTCTTACAGTTATCACTTCACGATGTGTTGGAAGACCACTGGGTGATAAATTGCAACGGTTTAAGTCATTCTCTGAAAATACATTTGAAGCAATTTCTCTTTTCAGAATTGAAGAAGCAGCAACATCTCCACTATTGAGCCGTCTCATGCATTGGTCTTCAAAATAATTTTCTTCTCCCTGTAAGATAATATATGATTTTAGGTAATTAAAATAAACTATTTTTATAATAATAGGAACACCCGCCTCAACTGGATAATGATTGAACAATGTGGAACCACAACAAATTCGAAAGGAGCGGTTAGAAAGGTAGGATCAGAGGACTAGGTTTAAAAATTGGGATAAATGGATTTTAAGCTTGAAGAGCAATCCGGCGTGCCAAACCTGGTCAAAAGCTTGTGAAATGTCCAGAAATGCACCCAAACAATGCTGTTTACATTCTATGGCTGAGGAAATATGGTCAACACCTTGGAGTCTTTGTTGAACAATTGAATGTTGTGAACGAAATCTGATTTGATGGGAAGGAAGATTTTGAGATTCCAATAATGGTAGAATTTGTTTGAGAAGGATCTTTTCGAAGATTTTTGAAAGGATTAGGAGTAGTCTAATTGGTCTATAAGATGCCATGCTGTTGGAAGGTTTGGCTGGTTTTAGGAAAAGAATGATAGTGGAATGTTTCCACAAGATAGGAAAGTGGATGACAGTATGTGGGATGAAGTTGTAGATGCATGTAAGGAACATGATAGCTTTAGGTGGAAGTTTTCGGAGTTTCTGAGGGGTAAGAAGGTTGTATCCAGAGGATTTACGGGGAGTAAGTTTTTGTAGGAGATATTTGATCTCAGAGGGATTAACAGCTTTAGGAGGCAAGGAGAGTAGGATTGGTGACATAAGGAATTCTTCCACTTTAGTGGTGTGGGCACGATGGGATTCTGGATGAGGAGTGAATGTGTTGGAAAGGTGTTTAGCGAATTCATCGGCTTTATCTTCGTCAGAAGCTTCTCAGGAGCCATCACTTTGCCAGAGGCGATGAGAAATATGATGGGATTATAGGATTTTTTTTTAGTAATATTTCACAGGGAATTGTCACGAGCAGAGAAAGAGAATAAGTAGGAATTAAAGGATTGGGAATGAAAGGTTGTTTGCAATAATAGTTGTAGGAGTGGTGATCAGTTGGGTTCCTGTAACGTTGCAATAATGATCTGGTACGGCGTTTGATATAGATTAAGTCTAAGAGGTGTTGCAGTAATTGATTTTTGTTTGGAGTTCTTGGGGAGGAAGCAGTCCAGACAGCTTGCTGTACTGTGGTGGTGGAGGAATAAACAGCATCATCAAGGTCTTCTGTGGTTTTCAGGGTTACTCTGAGGTCAACTTCATTGGTCAGGATATGGCAACAGAGTTTCCAGTTAATTGGGCCTCTAATGAATGAAGGTCGGGAAGGTTTAGGAATGGGGGCTATTCATACTTTTAGGATTAATGGGCTATGATCAGAGGAAAGCTTATCAAGGCGAGTAATGGAATAATTGAGAGGTTCTAATCCACAATGGATGAAGAAATCAAGAATATCAGAATTACATTTAGCTTGGCCATCACGGCCATCAGTTGGCCAGTAAGTAGGAGAATTGGGGAAAAAAAGGTTACAACTGAGTGCAGACAGCAAAGTCCGTCCATGATAGTTTGTGGTTCTGAAACCCCATTGTTGATGCTTGGCCCTTAAGTCACCACCTAGAATGAAATTATTTCCAAAGGAATTGAGGAGAGAACTGAATTGGGTATCAGACATGGATTTGTTTGGAGGACTATACGCTGATGCAATTGTGATTGGAAAGGAGAAAGTTTTGATTACTACAACAGTGGTTTGTAAGTAATCTTGTACTGGCAGGGAGAGTCAGTGATGGGATGATAGGACTGATGGACTAAGACAGCAGTAACGGTGTGGGCTCTACCCTCAGGATGGTATGATATGTTGAGTATTGTGGTATTTAAAAAAAACTGCTTACTGGTTAGTCTAGTTTCAGTAATTAGTACCACATCAACATACTTATCAAGTAATAATGTGGTTGGTTCGTTAATGTGATTTTGAACACCATTAGCATTCCAAAGAAGAAAGGATATGGTTTTAATATAAGTCATTTAAGGATTTCTTAAGGGAGGAATGAAGTGGGATACAAGATTGGTAAGGAGTGATATCAGAGGGGTTACAAAGGATTTGAATTCTGAAAGGAAGGATATCAACAGATTGTTCAAATCTGTGGTATTTGTTGGAGGAGGGATATGAGGAATTTGATGTTCATAAGATTGGGTAAATTTGAGGAATTGAGTGTTGAAGTTGGGGTTGAGATTGTTGTGGTATTTGTTGTTGTTGTGGCAGGGCCTCACATTAATTGCTCTGGTTTCCTTCTCCAAATAATTGAGCAAAGGACACCGTCGAGTCCACGATTTTAGAAGGTTCTCTTCTAGGTCTAAAATTGTCTTTTGTATGTGTGGCATCCTTTGTAGTTGGCCGAGTGTCCTTTCAAGCATAGAGCGTATACTGTGGGTGTTTGCTTCTATTTGATGCAATCTTCGGACTTGTGTTGTTCACCACTTTTCACACATTGTGGTAAATGATGGCAGTATGATTTGCTATGGCCCCTTTTGGTGTACCGTTTTTCAACTTTAACCTTTGTATAATAAATCCTATTTACCTCGTAAATTTTTTCAACCACAGTTGAAGGTTCTAAATCCACAAAAAATAAGGGTAATGCAACTTTTTTATTTACCTCTGGTCGTTCTCTGTTTTCTTTTAATACATTTGTTATCTGACATACTTTGATCCCTAAAGCTGTCAGTTCTTCCTCAAAGGCTTCAGCTGGTGGCGAGGGGTGTAAGTTTCTGATCACAACCCTTATAGATTGCTCCTGCCGAAGTTGGTAAGTATGAAAATCTGCCTTGGTTTTGGACAGATATTTTACTATTTTGCAATAGGTATCAGCTATTTCTGGAGATATTTTGGTGTCATTCCTTCAGCTTAAGCACGAGTAACTGCCAGAACTTGTGATTTTATTCAGTTGGGTACATTTTTTATATTTTCAACGAAAATCGGAGGAGGCAGAGGTTCTCTGGGTATAGGTGCTGAATCCATTGTATCTTTTTCATTTTGAAGCACCTGGTAGGGGTAATTAGTGAAGAAAGGAGATTACTCAGACATTCCTTGTGAAGATGTCACACGGCTGAGGTTCAACTTCTATTGAGTTAGCTGAAGGTGTCACTAGTAGTATTACTCGTTTGCTGTGACATTGCTTATGTTTAGCAGGCGAGGTACAAGGTGTTGAGCTGACAGATCTGGATATTTTTGTAGCCACCTTACCAGAAATTATTTGGTAAAAGTAACGCATATTTTATTGAGAAGAAAAAAAATGAGAGTAAATATTAGAGTAAATGGGGGAAAAAAAATTAAAAAAAAAACATTTACGTCTGCATGAACTTGACCTGTCATGGGAACTAGGAGCTTGACTGGCCTCCATCAAGGCTGGAGCTGAACTGACACAGCTGGCCTAGGTGATACACGTCAGCAGATGAAGGGTAGAAAATAAAGAAACCAAGTGACTTATGGAAGAAAATAAAGAAGAGATAAAGAAAAGCATGGAAAAAGGTACTGGAAAATTGGAGAAAAAGATGAAAGATTGTACTGCGAGATTGACGGGAGATGCAATCAACACTGATGGGAAGTTCAATAGAGATATATGAAAATAACAATATAAGTGAAGATCAAGTAGGCCCAGAAGAAGAAAAATCCTGAGAAAACTCTGTCTGATTTTATTGTCTATCATAGGAATGTCAGGGAAGAAGAAACACAAATGATACAGAGGTCCACCAGATTGAAGCCAAGGAAGAGATCAGTCTCCCAAGTCCATGTTTGTCTTTTATTCCAGAATCAAAGCCTCCGCTGACCATAGTTTCACCTTTTGCCAGATATAGAAAAATAGAAAAGTTCTACAATCAAAATTAGATAAATCCACAATTGGATGCTGGGGTAAGAAAGTTCCAAGGAAAAGTAAGAAAATAAACCAAAGAAAAAGACTGAATAAAAAAAAATTAAACATAGAAGAGAATTTAAGGGCAAAACCTTTTTTTCTTAGGAACAAACCGTTCCTTATGGATACCCGAAATTACTTGTGGGGCATGATAAAGAAAAAATTCTTAAGTCCTTGGTACTGGCTGGAATTCGGAATGACTGAAAAGATAGGAAATGGACTACGGATATAGATAAGGAATAATTAATTAGATGACCATTAAATAGATATTAGAGATAGCAAAAGTAAAATTAAGAGTAAAAAACACCAGTTTTAATAATATTTGAAAATGACACAGAAGATGACACCAAAGTTATTTATTCATTTGCAGTTTATATTATTGAAGGTTATAAAAAATCTCTATAAAGAGAAATATGCAGAATAAAGAGTTTACCATTTTGATTTATTTTAATTTTAATTATTTATTTAATCTTTTTGGCTGGGCCAATAATTATCTTCAATGATTGGGTAATGGCATCCCTTCATGAGTATTTTTATTTATTTATCTCAAAAGGAGTAAAACACATAGCAGCTTCTTTGATCTTTTTTATTCCTCATATATTTTATATTAATTCCAAGAGCATTTATTTGAAAGTAGTTTCCATATTTATACAGCTCTTTTAAGGTAAGCTATTCCTCCATAGTAAAATGCTCAAGTATAGGTTTTGTGAATAGGCTTTAGCGAACTAGCAAATGTTTTTACTGAATGATAAACAAAAAATTTTTTATTAGTATTAATAATTAAAGGAGTAGTATAAACATAAAAGAATTTAATCAAGCCACAGTTTTGATTAAATAATTTCAATCACATTGTAAAAAAAAAATATTTTTTTTACTAATAATTAACAAGAGCAATGCCAGGTGATGTTATTTAAAGACAATCTTAGGGAGGGAGAGGGAGAGAGAGAAGGTCTTCCCTGCAAAATCACCGCCTTTTGGGAGCAGAATCTGGCTTGCAATCTATCTACCTATAGGTACTATATACTCATGTAGGTAAACAAATTTTATAAGCAAATAAATAAAATAAATTTAGGCAAATTTGAACAACTAATTTCCTTAGAAAATATAAATGGGCAAACACTGATCAATGAAATTTATACCTGTTCCTTGTTATGATGAACGTTCTTGTAGTTTTCATAGATATCAACATTCAACAGATTAGAATCTTTAACATTTTCATGTAACATTTGACTTTGATTAGAACCTCTCTCCTGAGCTATTTTTAAATTTCCTGAATGGAGACTTGAATTGGCTACCAATTGATAATCTGAATCTGCTGAAATGTTAAAGTAATTCAGTTTTTACATAAGTTACTTTTGTAATATAATATCTAATAATTGAACTGAATCTTTATTTACTTAAGAAACTATAGTGTGTGTGTGTGTGTGTGTGTGTGTGTGTGTGTGTGTGTGTGTGTGTGTGTGTGTGTGTGTGTGTGTGTGTGTGTGTGTGTGTGTGTGTGTGTGTGTGTGTGTGTGTGTGAGTATAGTACCATAGTAGTATAGACCATAGTATAGTACGATTAATTACATATTTGCACTACATCTTTACAAACATATTACATATAATTTGTTATGATATCTAAATATGCAAAAATTAGTAAAAAATTGCTAGTTTAAAATTAAATGTTTTAACACAGAGTACATCAACTTGGTTTGTGTATAATGATATTACTAATGTAAAAAAATAAAATGAATTATCATGTTAAATAAAACCAGTTTTAAACAATTATAAAGAATTTAGAGATGCAGTCTCAAACTTTTTTCCTGAATTACGAATGTGTGTATGTGTAAACAAATAATAATGTTATAAAATAAACAAAAGAAATAAACAAGATTACTTATCTGACCTTTGTTAGGCTGATAATGTGTCAACATCTATTTATTTTATCTAATTAAAAAGAAGTTTTGATTTTTTTCAATAGATTACATTCAAGTTCCAAATTTTTTTGTACAGTTTTGGTTTATGAAAAACAAAAATTAAAATTCGTTAGTATGTAGTTAGTTGAAAAACACAGAAATAAGCTATTTGTAATGCATATATTAAGGAATGAGGCTGGTTAGTGGGTAGGGACCTGGAATAGCTATGGTAGAAAATGTATTTTCTATTCTATCAGCTCTGGATTAACTCTTGGGTTAGGAGACCTTCCTGCGGCACAACCAGCCTCTGATAAGTGAATATAGATCCTTCAAGAGGTTGGAGAAAAAAGGTAGTTGAGCATGATCCTGGCCAGATCCCCTCTTAGCATAACTGTTGGCCGAGACACAGTAATTCTTCATCAAATACTTGAACCGAAAACCCTTCATGGGTTACAGTGATACAGATTTTTTGTTATGCATGTGTTTCATTTTTAACACATTTGTTCTAAAAACTTGTTTCTGTTGCAATGTTGTACATTATCTGTGTATATCTATAACCTAATTCTTACCTTCATAAATAATAATTAACATGCTAAAAATCTAACAAAAGTATTTACTGTTGTCAAGATATGGTTAAAGATCACTCACTCTATATTTTTTAAACGAGATAACCTTATGGTCGAAATGTAATTTAATAAGTAACTGTATGTTCAAGCTGGAATTATTTCATAGGCAAATAACTTATGGGAGAATCTTTGGGCATAGCTAAGGCCGTGAGGTTACACTAAAGGAGAAGAAAAGCCTTCTCCCTCAACAAACCTTTTTTTTTAAATTGTGTACTAATTTTTAAGTTGATTGTTATTTCAATCACAAAAGGTTATTGTTAGGCGCTTGTGCATTAAAAGGTTCTTTCTTAAGTTGTTAACCTATAATTAGTTATTCATATAAAAATAGATGGTTCATTATTATATTTACCTTTGTTGCATGGAATAAGATCTGGATTGTTATCATCCATATCATAAATTTCCCTAGCATCAATTCGTAGTGGAACTTTGGTTTTCTCATTTAATCTGTTGCTGGTACTTTCAGTAGTTACATGAGCTCTATTTCGAGCTTTTAGAACTCCAAAAATAACAACGATACAAGTCATCAACATCACAGTTGCAACAACCAGAACAACGATCACTGGAGTAACATAAAAAGGAACTGGAGTACCTGAAAAGTATTTTCCTTATTGAAAAAAAAAATACTACATTGAACAGCTGCAATATTAAAATTATAAAGCAAACACATAAAACTTGGCATTATCTATTTATTAATATCTAATATATCTGTAATCTTATGACTATTAGTGATATAAAAAAAAAAAAACACCAAAATTATTGCCATTTCTACATTGCTGACACCTAATTCTTTACTATTATTTACCCAACAGTACCAATCATCAACATAACCAAGCATGGGTATTTTACTGTTCATAGTTAAGCCTTTTACAGTACAAATTATTTTGTAATGGCATATTGCAGTGTTTAATTAAAAAAAACTTGGGAAAGGAATTGCCCTGCTTTTAAGACATCAACAAGACATTAAACGTCTTGGAATAAAAATTATCAATTTGGAATCTATTAAAAGTTTAAGACATGCAAATCCTTACTAAATCTATTAATTCCTTTGGGATGCCATGTTCTATCAAAATAATTTACTACCTCTGGTGGTGAAAAGAATCATATGCCCTTTTGAAACTGATGTAAAACTGGCGAACAGCACCTTTGAATTCTAACTATTTCTCTAATATTTATTAAATATCTTCAATAATTATACTTATTAAATTAAATAATCAAATTATATTAAATCACTTGTCTTACCGGTTTGTTTTTCAGCAATTTTTAGAGTAAATCCATCAAGGCTTACAACATCACTTTTGCCTTTTGAATTAAAAGCAAATATATTTATTTTAACATTCACACCAGGATTTAAACCTTCTACTTTAAATACAGGTTGTTTTGAAGTAGTATTAACTAAAAGATAGTTCGTCTCAAAATTATAGACTTCTAATTGAAAACTCTGAACTTGCCCCCCATCAAATCCATCTAAGCATTCCAAGTCAAGAGAATGAAGGGTTTGATTTATTAAAGTGCAATTGTAAGGTGGATCTGGTCGACCTGAAATTTCATTTGCAATTAAAACAATAACAAAAATAAAAATATAGATTTGACAAATAATGAGAAGGTATTTTAATAATTTCATCAAATAAATTAATTTAACTAACCTTTGAGGAATAATTTTTTTTTTTAAATATGTATTTTTACCTGCAGCAATAATATGAAAAACACATGGTTCTCGCTGCTGTCCAGCTGTATTTGATGCCCAACACATCACAGTCCCATAGTCCATTTCAGTTTGAGGAGTATAAGAAAGTGTAGATAGAGAAAGATGGAGTGAATTATGAAATTTTGAAGGTGTTATTTCAATAGCTTCGGCAGAATTATTAAAAGACCAACGAAAGCTATCTGGTGTAGGAAATGCATCAACTTCACACATAACTCTTGCATCTTCATTTCTTGCAACTCCAAATACATGTTTTTGATCACTTCTACATATTGGTTTATCTAAAAATATCATGGTAAAATGTTAATTATATGACTCATTCATGAAATAAAATAAATTCTGACCTATATTCCACTTACACATAACTTTTAGTTGTACTGTATTGCTATCCCCATCTCCTTCTACATTTGAAGCAACACAAGTATAATTTCCAGCTTGTGTTCTTCTCACAGACTGCAGTGCTAATGCTTTGTGACTGAGAATAACTCCACCTTTTATACTTTGCTGAATTATTTGGTTCTAGAATATATTTTCATTAAAATTTTTATATCCATAAATTAGTATTTCTAATTTTAAAATATATTATGCAGGCATGTATATATAGATATATATATATATATATATATATATATATATATATATATATATATATATATATATATATATATATATATATATACATACATACATATATATATATATATATATATATATATATATATATATATATATATATATATATATATATATATGTATATATATATATATATATATATATAGTTTTATTTTGTAGTGCTGTATTATTCTTTATTCAAGTATTATTCTTCCTAGAGAGATAAATATCAAAGAAAAGTATTGAGGTATACCATATCTAAGTTCTTTTAAAATAAATTTAATAAGTAGCTTCTTATGTCAATAAAAAGAATTAAGGTGACACAATGAGCTACTAATGAGTTGGGGGATCGTCGGTGAAGAATTTTTCTGTTGAAAAGGTATTAATATTTGTCATCATAATATAAGATGTTTGTAATAAAATAATATATATTTTATTTATTAGAAAAAAATATCAATTTTGTAGAATACAACTTTAATATTGTCATTCTGATTAAAATGACTGATTTAATAAAACATTTATCAAGTAAAAAATGCACAGGATTGTTGGTATTATTAAGATTAGGAGAAAAGATTAAAGTTCAGCTTATTCAATTTCCATACTTACATTGTGCTTCCATAATACTTTGTAAGCACCAGGATTAGCCTTCACTTTACATTCAAAGTAAACGTCATCTCCCTCTTCAATATCTTCTGGATTCATTTTTGATCCTAGCTCTAATCGCACATGTGGCATATCTGAAACATAATAAAATTAATTAAATAATAAAGAAAAATGTCAAAACATAATCCTACTACTAATATTCATAAATATATTAGTATTGACTATCAACAACTATCATAAAGAATTATAACATACAGTGAACATCCAGCTTCCAAGTAACTTCCTGGGCAGCACCATTTACTCTTGGATTGTCTGCTCTACAAGTGAGACGACCACCATTGTCATCATTTGAAGGAGTGAACGCAAGAGTTGAAGTGGTAACATTTTCATCATCAGAAATCTATAGACAATCATTTTTAAACATTTAATAATATCTATCCCATAAAATATATAGTCATAATGATATATATATGAACATGGGTCAGCAAATGAAGTCTTGGCCAGTTTTCCGGTCAAAAATATGTTATACAACATTTGTTGGCAATTAATGAAGAAATGGCTCCTTGCATCAAAAAAACGGATAGAAACTAACGTGATAGAGAATTAAATTTGGCATTGAGTGAGACCAATAGCAGCTGGATAGATCAAACACACTATCTTTGGTGAATTGTCGGAATTGACATGATTTTCAAAATCAAGTTCTATGACGCAGCTAATAATCCCATTTTACTTTTCTAAACTAATTTAATTCTGAGTCTGTCGGCTTTTAGAATGTTTTTCTTTTTTTTTAAAACAATCTAGAACCAATTTTGCTAAAAATAACATGTTGGTTTGGAATTCGACATTTGCCAGTCATCGTGAAAACCATGTCAACTCCGACAATTCATCAAAGATCGTGTGTTTGATCTATAGAGCTGCTATTGGTCTCATTTGATGCCAAATTTAATTTTTGATCCGTTTTTAGATGCAAGTAGTCATTTATCCATTAATTGCCAAAAAGTGTCGAAAAACGTATTTGTATCATGTTTTAGGCCTGAAAACTGGCCAAGACTTCATTTGCTGACCCATGTTTTTAGGAACACTTTTTTGTTCAGCGTGATATTTTCAATAAAACCCCCAAGTTATCTTTTTTTTTGGAGGGTTTTATAGCAAATTTGATTTGATGCTCACAAATATACCAGTTTCAACAGTAAGGAGACTCTAACTGTTTCAGAACAGGGTAATGAGACAGATTGTAAGGCATAATAAACTAAAGCAGACAAAAACTGTAATACATTACACAACAGTTGAGCTGTAAAAGGTGACCGGCTAGGAAACATAATAAAGTCTCTGATTGTCTTCAATGCATGACAAAACCCCTTATCAGAAAAGTCACAGAACTGGCAAACATAAGTTAAGAAACTTAAAATCTTTAATTCCCAAGCATTTTCATCTCCTCAGTAACCCCTATACTAAAAATAATACCCTATGGAGTTTTGAACAAAAAAATAAAATAAAATAATAATTACCAATGCTGTGAGTCATATATTTTAATGTAAATCCAGCCTGCTTAAATATTGTTTTTAGGTCTAGCCTGTTTTAATCCAGTGATAAGCTTAAATTATAGTCATCTTAGGTGTAACCCAGTTAGTTCTTAAAGTGTTAAATATTATTCTGTATCGAGTGATCTGTTAATTTTTAAAAATGAGGATAAAATTAGTATTTAGCTCAAGTGATGCTATGTTCTTTGAAAGGATGTTTTAAAGGATTCTTCAGGAAGTGAATCTAATTAAAAATATATTACATAATAACTGTAAGCAAAAAATATATTCTGTAAAACATTCCTCTATCTTCATTAATGATTGAAATATGGGCGTATGAAACATTTAATCCTCCAGCGGATTAGAATACACTATTTGAATAATTTTGGAAAATTGTTTTAAATTATTCTTTATTACATAATAAACACAATATATTGATATTTCCAGGAGATATATTATCAATAAAAATCAATGTTAAAGCTTAAATTTCCAAAACCGCACCAAAAACGCTGTTTCTGTTATGGTGCTGGTCATATGACACATGTAACGTCACAGGCTAGGACCCCAAGTTTATAACCCTAGGAAAACAGTGTAGCTGAAGTGAATTTCATTGTTTGTTTTTTTCGAATTTATTGGACAGAATGGTGTATAGTGCCACAATGTATAATACGTCTATAAAAAGTCCAGACAAAGTGTTTCTGTTCCAAAGAATCCCAACAAACAAAAAAAGAGGTTACGATTAGTTCAAAGAGACCCAAACAGCATTTCATCCCATACAAATGTTTTTATGTGTGAAGATCACTTTAATGCAAGTAATATTTCAATTTATATATACTAAATAGTAGCTAAAAATATTTTTTTATAAAAGGAAATAACATCTTTAATACCAAACTTCTTAATAAGGCTTTGCCAAATAAATTTCAATGTCAAGAGGATCGTAAAAGATGGCTGTCTGATGCTGAATCTTCTCAAAAAGTATTCCTTAAAAGGCAAAGAATTGATCTTGCCAGAGAATGTTTGCAAAGTCAAATTGCTACTGAAACCTATGCTGAAAGCTTACAAAAAGATGATGATATGATACAAGAAATTATTAAGCCAAAGGTATGCTATCTATTTATTACAAATGTCTTAATATAATTAAGTTTATGTTATTCACATTTAAATGAAATAATTAATTTTGGATGTTTGCTTTTTCAGAATTACCAAAAACTGAAGACAAAGAAACAGTCACCGACCTTATAATAACTGTAGAAAAATCTGTTCAAGTAATGCAAACAGTGAATATGTATTATAGGGGCAAGTCTGTGCAAACAAGATGCCAAAATAAGAGTTTTTCTACCTCACCATTGAAATTTTATACAACATCTCGTTTCACTCCACCCTTTAAGATTGAACGATGCCATCTTCAACCATCACAGTCAGGAGTTGGTAAAGCAGTTAAGAGAAATATTATCCTCGAAGATGAAAAATCAGATAGTGATATTTCTTATTTTGAAAGCAGTAATTTCTCACCTTATGTAGCTACATCATCATCAAGGGCTACTGATTCCGATAGTAATGTTAGAGATACCAATGAGATACCACATTGAACAATTGCAGTGTCTCAACAATGCTATGCATTTAATTGCCAAGAAACCTTTGCTGTATGTTGGTATTTCCAAAGAATTGTAATTTTTTAATTCAGTTATTGCATAAACAAATATAAAAATAGAACACATTTTTCTATGCTTGAACAAAATTAGATTAAACAGCACATTTTCTTAACTAGAGGATAATTTTCAGATATCATTATCTTATGTCAGTAAATTATTTTTAGGAAACATACCAATAATAAGTAGTTTTTTAAGACCATTCATTGTAAACTTAGACAAAAAATTAATGAAAAAAGAATCTTGCATTTAGACATAACTATCATAATGTCAGCTACATCATCGATTATCTAGAAATTTATATACAAAAACCATCAAAGGCTCTTCATCAGACACTGACATGGTCAGAGTACAAAAAGGGGAACACTGTGAAATATTTAATATCCTGCACCCCTAATGGTTTGGTTAATGATGTTTTTCAAGAGTTCAGGGATAGAACAAGTGATGTTACCATAGTAGAAAATTGTAACTTTCTAGATGGATTACAACAGGAAACTTGCATCTTAGCTGACAGAGGCTTCAAGCATCTTGAACAAATACTTCATGAAAACGGCAAGTTAGACAAACTAAAATAATCTCTTGCTTGTGAATTCATATTGAAAGGGTAATAAAGCGATTAAGAGAATTCCATTTGCTAAAGTAACATTCATTGATAAATACTAACAAACTTTGTATACTTGATCATGTCATTATTATTGCATGTGCTCCAATAAATTTGCAGGGTTCTCTTATTAAATAATGTAATTTTGTGTCGACTGGGCTGAATTTAATAGGTGCAGAAATTCAGAAAAATCAGATTCAGTTTTCAAACATCAAGCTCTGAAGATGGCTCACATGTTTGAGAAAAAACGTTGGCTATTGTAATAATTTTTTTAAACTGACTGCTTCCTGATTATTTCTGCAACTAATGTATTTAAACAATATAAAATAAAAATAATAAAACAAGAAATACAGAATGTTTTTTTTTATTTAATCATTATCACACACTGGGCTTACAACACAAAATAGGATAAATATTTGTTTTCCAGAAAATAACTAACTTTTCTGCTAAGTTATTAACATAATCGCTATCATATGTCACTAAAATAAAGTATATATTTTTTGTTTGTTCAAAGTTGCTATTAACACAAAAACAGCACTTTTTTGGACCAGTTGCATACTTTGTAGTTGCACCTGTGCCTTACATTTCTTGGTGATAACACCATTTTTTAAATAGCTGTCCTTAGCTTTTTCTTTGGTAGGGCATTATATTTCAATAACGGCATCTTTCATTAATCCGCGAGGTGACGCCACAATCATAGGATTCTTTTGGCATACGTAGAGCCCACATGAATTGATTTTTTTAAAAATTTATTAGAAATTGTCTATCGGACAGATAGTTCCAAATTTCTACCCCTTTTCATTGTAGCTGTATTGGGTATTTTTGCACCCATTATAGTAGCCACCAAGAAACCATCTGGTGTATGGCAAACACTTACTTCACATGCCTTTGAAGCTGTGATATGGCTATATCGCATCTCATACCACAAGCTGCTCTTGTTCTGGCTCCTTGTTACTTCTTCGATGGAACTTATCACAGGCTCAGTGAATTTTCTGTTCATCATGTCTATAAGCTTGTCTATATCTGCTTTAGTTTCTGAAGCATAAAACAGTGCAATAAATACTGCATGATATTCTTATGTTTAAAATCATACTGATATTTTAACAATTCACATTTGTCAACTTTTTTCTTTTTCGCTTCTGAAATAAATTCAGTATAAAGTGCTGATGTACTCAGTCTGTGAGGTGCTTCTTTTTTAGACATCTGCTGTACTGTGATGTACTTCACAGTAGTCTGGACAAAGAAGGTTTTTTCCAGTAGCATTCTACAGAAGTATATGCAGGTTCCTCAGTGCGACGATGAACCCACATCAAAAAAGCAACTTCATGCTTGCATCCTCCAGCTGAAGCAGCACAGTCGTGGCACTGACAGCTAACAATTTCACTGTCATTTTAATTTATGATGATTGTCACATTATATGGTTTGATTTTAACTTTATGCTCTGGGCACATTTTACACTTAACTGTGCAAACCCCATGGCTCCGGTCTAGTTGGACACATCCAATTGCATCATCTCCAAAGGATTCCCTTGCAGACCTGTGAAACAAAAGCAAAGACCATGTCAAAAAATGATAAATCTTCCAAAAACATTTAAGATATAATTTTTTATTTTTATGTGTATATAATTTTACAATGGAAAATTTATATCATTATTTATTATTTATATAATTCCATCATTATTTTGTAATTTTATTTCTATTATTTTTAATTTAAATTAATTAGGCTCCGGCAAAGCCAAATGTTTTTATAATGTTCATTATATGTTATTCTTAGGGGACTAAGTGTCTCAGAATAAAGGTTTTCATTCTTTCATTCATTAAAAGAGAATTTACATGAAATTTCTGAGTATTTATCAACATGACCTGAAATGATAGAGAAATAATTTTATGCTGGAACTATAGTTCCTTAAGAACAACAGTCATGATAATATCAACAGTCCATGATAATATGATAACAACAGTCAAAATAAAGAAGAAATGTTTCTGGCTGAGAATCAATACATATAAATATAAAAAATATAAAACAAAATACATCATTCAAAGCAATTTAAACTAATACTAATAGAAAAGAAAGTTAATTTCATCTGTTAAAAGAGAGAAAGAAAATGATAAAATAATAACTTGGATTAAATTCTAAAATATTTATTTGAAAGATTAATATCTTTCATTTAAGGTATTTTGTGAAGAATTCACTTCCATAATTTGATACAAATTTATTATTTATATCTCAACACATCACAAAAACTGCAACGTTTCGAGGCCAAATTGCCTCATCCTCAGGGAAAAAAACATCTAAAATGTTATTACAGCATTATTTCAATAACTTAAACATCTTTAAATATCAATTACAACAACCAAATATTAAAAGTTAATATAATTTCTATAATTTAAGCAACATGAATTACCTTACATTTCTGTTACAACCTATTCATAAATAATGTTCTTTTAAAAACAAAATTTGTGGGATTAAAGGAGCTGATTATGTGATAAAGAAATCGAATATATCTGTGTGAGGTTTTAAATGTTCCTAAACATGTGAAATTTTAAAATGAAAAATGACAAAATATATAATGATATATGGATATGTTCGACTAAGGAACATTATTTATGAATAGGTTGTAACAGAAATGTAAGGTAATTCAAGTTGCTTAAATGATTGAAATTATGTTAACTTTTAATATTTGGTTGTAATCAATATTTAAAGATGTTTAAGTTATTAAAATAATGTTGTAATAACGTTTTAGATGGGTTTTTTCCCCGAGGATGAGACAATTTGGCCTCGAAATGTAGGAGCTATTGTGAGTGTTAAGAAATAAATAATAAATTTGTATCAAATTATGGAAGTGAATTCTTCACAAAATACCTTGAATGAATAACGATAAATAACAAAAAATGATCCTTGAAATAGTTTGTTACATGACATTGATAAAAATAAAAAAAGAATATGAAAAGAGTTAAAGAAAATATAGTTCTTGTAAAGCAATATAGACCCCTACTATTAAAAAAAGAGATACAGTAATAAGAAGAAAAAAAGACAAGATTTGTAAATCATACATAAAGGTTTGCAAATAAAAAATTCATATGTGGTACTTACACTGTTGTTTTAATATTTTTGAGTTCCGCAACACAGTAATCAGCATTCTTCTATAAGAAACTTGCAACCATAAATGCTTCTATCTTTGGTAGGTTGCTGTTATTAGCTCGCACAAAATTTGGTTCCATTTGAACCAGAAAACATAAAACACAAACTGCTTTTAGTGAATCTGTCACACAGTAATAGCCTGTGACGTCATCATAGTTGCAACCAGTCACAGGGCGTTCCCATCACAGATAAAATTTCAAAAAATGTTAATTTTTTTTGTGTAATTTGCAAAAAATACACATAATTTACTTCAAAATAAAGTGAAATATATTTGTTTGCGCTATTATCTGATAGGGTCACCACAATTTATAGTATATTTTCAATGTTATCAAATAGCCTATTGGATTCAGTGTAGGACCGAAATTTTGTAAACTGAATGACAATTATATATTTTTTCCTATGCTGAATGCATTTACCTGTCAGTTCATCTCAACACTGTATGCCTAAAACTATTACACATTTGTATCATTGTATTATGTCTATGCACATATTATGTTTATTCAACTAGAATATAAAATATAATACAATATAATCTAGAAAACAACTTGAAATCTATCATTTATAACAATGAAACATAGAATAGAATTGCCAGAATGGTAAGGTATGTAATTTTTGGCTATTATAATTTTTAAAGGAGAAATGTAGAATTAACCAAAAATGCATTAAGATCCAATGCTTCATGAATATATTTACAGGTTCTTTATCCATTAACAACATCAAATTTTTATAAAATTGTATATTATTAGCTCAAAAAGAAGTAAGAAAAAGAAAAAAAAAATATGTCTATGATTAGTTTATACAATTTTAGACTCTGTATTATAGGGATTGACAATACCATAGTAGATATAAACGTTCTCTAATAGTATGGTCGTGAGCCGGAGCGGCACAGTCGGGCGTTTTAGCAACAGCTATAGGAACTAGCTGAACATCTAGCACCCCGAGTGGATAATCAGCAAAACTTTGCAGGTTTTAGCAGCTACAGTGCGGAATCATTGTATTATTTCTTTTGCTATTATGTAAATTCAATGCATTATTTATATTATCAGAATGTAAATATCAATCAAATGTATATATGATCAATAAAGTTGTACATACAGAGATGATCTGGACGAGTGTGAATAAATATATTTGTAAGTACACCTCTTGAAGTCGATATTTTCTATAAATGAACCTAGATAGGGTTGAGATATACCATTGTCAAGTTCCCTCTCCCTCTCTTGGGGGTTGTCTCTGGGATAGACTTCCTCTAAAGTTCAACCAGATCATCTCTAGCTACTGTATAAAGCATATTTGGGGTTTTAATTAAGAATCCTTTTCGCATTACTTATTTTTGGTTCCATAAGTACTGAAGGACGGTTCCCTATGCCTGATTCCACACAGCCTACAGGCTGGTTCCCTCTACATGCACTACCTTAGTCCTAAGTAATTTCTGAAGGCTGGGTCCCTTCAGGTGTGGTAAAGTCGAAAGGCTGGTTACCTTTGGTTATCCCCGTTCTCATCCTTTTGCTGTCATCCTGCCCATTTTGAGTCCTACTCACATCTTTAAAGTAGCACACAGTATCGAGGCCTTCTGAGGTCAACTTAATCCTCGAAGCAGATCTAATAATTATAATCATTGGTAGTATAATAATCATATCTATTATAATCAGAACCATATTAGCCAGAGTTAAGAATACGAGATTGAAATTGAGCATAATTTACTTTAGGAAAAAGTAATCTAAAAAGAGTAACTGAAACAGATAGCAAAATATTTTAAGGATTCATACCACAACCTTTTACAATTATATCTACCTATGATCTGAAGTCAACCATCTCCGTTCAATTGCAAAATCATTGCTGTTTTGGGCAGTACAACAGAGTTATAAATGACTTCTCATAGAAAACCAGAATAACTTATGAGTCGTTTTTTAAATTTAAAGCCATAGAAATAGTAGGAGTATCCCTAATAGTATTTATATTGAAAATCAGCCTTTAGTTATTTATTTTGTATTTATACATTAATTTAATAATTTAAATTGAATAAATTATTAAATAGATTAAATTTAAACTTATGCAAAAATGAGTTGGTCATATGACATGATCGAAAAATTTAATGTTGTTTCATTCTTTTTCCAAAATAAATAATGTTTGACTTGAAGATATAACTAGATAATATAAAGAGAACATTAAAGTATTTATTGTATACTTCCCATCAATGATATTTAATTAATTTTATTGAAAATATCACCTCCTAATATCAAATACAATTTGTATATTCATTGGAACAATTATAAATAATAATCATAATTAAATAAACTTAATACAAAATATTGTTTTACCTTTTCAGATACAGAAGTAAGCAGTTCATTATCGCGCCACCAAGAAATTTTAGCTGGAGGTCTGGAGCCAATACTAACACAAACAATTTTATACTTTCTATTTGCTGACATTGGTTGCATTTCTGTGATTATTGAGACATTCATCGGTTTAACTGCAACAATCAGGTGTTATGCTAAAAACTACAGTAACAAGGCACTAAACTATTATCTATGTAAATGTAAGTCTAAATCTTTACATATGTAAACTTAGTAATATTGTATTACCTGGGTTTATTGATTCAAATTTTTACTAGTAATATTAAAATTTAGGATTAATTGGAAAATTTAATTTTTTGAGTGTAGAAATTAGTTAATTAACAAAATGTAATGTTATTTATTCATATACAGGTTCCCATAGATCCTGCCTTGTTTTATATATATATATATATATATATATATATATATATATATATATATATATATATATATATATATATATATATATATATATATATATATATATATATATATATATATATATATATATATATATATATATATATATATATATATTATATATATATATAATAATAATATTAATATAATATATAATATTATAATAATATTAATATAATATATAATATTATAAGAAATTATTATTTCCCGGCAAAACTCCATTCAGTTCTGTGACTTAATTATTCACTTAGGCCAAGATCTATCGAAGCCTGTATCAATGTTAAAAACGACTATTTTTGAAATAAGGACCTCTATCCTCGCCAAAACTAGTATTATTTGTATAGCGTTACAATATATATATAAATTTTAATAAGATTGATGTGTATAGGAGGAGGAAAACAAACAGAAACTGTTCTTGATTGTATAAAGGTTGATTTCCATTTCCGTTACTGTCTAATATACCCATATTATTACCTGTTTTGAGGCCATCGCGGCCTAGCAGGCTAAGGCTAGAGCCCCAGAGTGCCTGGTTTGGATTAATGTTGGTTCGTTTACCACCTGGGTCAGCCAATATTTATTTCATGGCGGTCCCAAGAAATGAATTTTGACTATCACTCTGATTAATACAGGGTGGAACCTCTAGGTAGCCGTTGGTAGGGTTGGCGAAAAGGATCAAACGGTCCACTAACCCAACTAGTTTCCCCACCAATACCAGTATCAGTAGCAATACTACCTGTCTTAAAGACTGCTTATTGGATGGAATAAGGACAGAATGTCTATCTCCAATGAAAAACACCAAACATGTGATCAATAAAACCCAAATTATTAGGGAAACCCAATGAAGTGAACTAATTCCAATCATCAGTCAGACTTTAGCAGAAATAATTCCAATGCATACATTAATAGACCACCAAAAATTTCTTCACAACAATTTCAGAACTATAACTACTTTTTTATGTTAAACTTAGAAAGTTATAATGTATATTAAAATAGTATACTTAAGAACTTACAATGGATTTCAACTGTGAGACTTGTTGAAACTGGCTGACTAATATTGTTATTAGATGCTTGGCAGGTGAAAACAGAATTTAAGTGTTCTCGTGATAATCTGCTAATTACAAGTTGATTTTTCTTTACATTTGGATATCCTGCAATAGTATCTGATGAATCTACCAAGGTTTCATCTCTCCACCACCTCACCCAAGGTTCAGGACGTCCTAAAACAATAATTACAGACAATTTAGTAGTTAATGGAAAAGTAGAAATAAAAAGTTTGGTAATGAGGGAAGAAAAAAAAATTTACTTAACACATCATATAATGGTTCTTGAGATTTAAGCAGCAACAAATTGTAAAATTTAAATGATAATTAAAAGAATGATTTGCAGTGTAATCAAAATGCTGTTGAAATATATGATGTTATTAACAAAATATAGAACAAGATAATAAAAACTAGTAACAGAATTAAAAAAAAAAATGTAATTATTGAGATTTATAATTGTAAGCTATGTTAAAATATAGTTGTGGTTGTCAATTTTTATAATTATAATTAAGATCACTGTTTAATATATTATAAAAAATGCATTACAAAGCAATATTATTATGTTTTACCTCCAGATACAACACAAGTAAGTTTCATTTCTGAACCTTCTTCATAGGGACCTGCAACAGATGTTAACTCCCGCCCACCTTCATCAAATATTTTTGGTCTCTGAGGTGGAACTGTAACAAAATGATATTAATAAGTATTAAATGTTATCAATTTGAAATGATGTGTGCTGAAAAAATAAAAAAAAAGTTGTAAATTAATAGAATAATGAAAATATAATAATCAGTAAAAAACTTCTTCGGTGAATAAAGACTGGTTATAAAAAAATATTTTGTGGTTCTGTTTACTAATAAATCCAATTTAAACTACGGATGTTCTTAGCAGTAAATGTAAATAAATAAATATATATTTATATAAATAAATAAATATTTATATATAAATAAATAAATATTTATATATAAATAAATAAGTATTTATATATAAATAAAAAAAATTTATATATAAATAAATATTTATATATAAATAAATATATGTTTATATATAAATAAATAAAAATAAATAAATAAATAAATATATATATATATAGCAAAAAAAAAAAGTTTTTGCAGAGGGTGGGCTATCAGCCCTCCCTCCAACCCTCCTGTTTTATCTGGGGTTGGGACCGGCAATGGCGTCTAGCAAGCTAATCCTACAGGCACAGAGTATTTAACTGATATAAAAGTAAAATATTTTTTGCACTTTAAGTTCACTTCTATGGTGCTACAGCACATATTGAATCCTGGCTTCCTCAAAGAGTCTTCATGATTTGGCTCAGTCTTGTGCAGCCTTCCCCAGTCACTGTAAGCTTTGATAACCTGCTATTATTTCATCTAGCTCCCTCAGCTGCTGTCTAACAATTTGAGCACCTCTTTTAGCACCTTCCTCAGAATATCATTTTCTCCTATCATTGAAAAATGTCCCACCCAGACCAGTCTTCTTATTTATTTCCAATATTGCTCTTCTTCTTCTTTGTCTTCCTCTTATGCCATTCCTAGCATCGAGGAGCCTCAATAAATTGCAGCCATTCCTCCCGGTCCTTGCATATAATTGCTTCATCAGCTGGAGGGTTTTGCCTCTTTTCCCTCCAATCCTCTGGATATTCTCCAGGTAGGAAATTCTGGGATGTCCTCGCTATCTTTTCCCACAGGGTCGAGCTTCTAGAACTTTCTTTGGCTCTCTTTCACCCTCCATGCAGCACATGTGGCCAAACCACTTAAGCTGTCAGGATTCGAGTGTGGTCTTTAGTTCTGTCACCTTAAACTGTTCTGTCATTGGTACATTTCTGTCGCAATCCCTTCTTGTCTTCCCAACCGTTCACCGCAGAAACTTCATTTATGTTGCAGTAATGCAGCTGGCTTGCTTATCTAGCATTACCCAGCTTTCACTTCCATATGTAAGGGTCGGGAGATAAAGAGATTTATACAAGTGTCTTTTTGTCTCCATACCTACTTCTCGGTGACCAATTATACTATTGCAGATCTGGTAATAAACTTGATTGGCTTTACAATTTCTGTGAGATATCTCTGGGCCAATCTTACCAGAGGAATTTATTACGGTCCCTAATTAGGTAAACTCCGGCACAACTTCTAATACTTCCCCATTTCAGATAAGGTGAATGTCTTCTTGGGACAGAACTAGGACCTTGCTCTTAGAGGTGTTAATGACCATTCCTTTACAGAGTAGCTCTTCTTGCCATTCTATTAGGGTTTCCTGCATCTTTTCTTGGGAATCAGCAATTAGGACAATGTCATAGGCATACAAAATGCTGTGCTTCTTAGGACAAAAATGTGGTCCTATGTTTGCTTTTCAGGACGAAAACCTGCCTGCTCATATTCTATTTTGTTTTCGACCATCCTCAATCGCTTTTCAAGTATGCTGGTGTATAGTTTGTAGAAAACTGAGAGCAAGCTTATAGGTCGATAATTTTCACATTTGGTGGAGCTGCCTTTTTTGTGGATGGGATAATTACACTATATTTCCAATCTCTTAGAATTTTTTTCCTGTCCCAAATTTGTTGGAGTATTTTGACAAGCTCTTGACCCCCATATTTTATCAGCTTCGGAGCAATGCCATCCCTTCGTGCTGCTTTGCCTACTTTTATTTTTTGAATGGCGTCCATCACTTCCTCTTCTTCAATGCACTCTTCACTTTCTTGATTATTATTATGAGGCGACTGATCTTCTGTATCCTTGGCGTCCCATGAAAACTGCCTTTCATAAAATTGCTTCCATCTCTCTAGGATACGCGCTTCTTCTGTGATAATTATACCCCTTGCATCCTTGATATGCCTCACTGGCTTGCTTCGTTTTCCTATGAGTGTCTTTACTTTTCGCCAAAACTTCTTGACACTATCTCGGTGGTCTTCGTCCAGGCTTCTTCCAAACTTCTCCCATGATTCTTTCTTTGCTTGACGAATTTTGGCTTTGCATTCATTTCTAGCTGAGTGATATAGACTTAACCTCTCTGGTGTTCTATCTTGCAAATAAGCTTTCCATGCTTTCTTTTTTTGTTCTACAAAGCGCTTAATTTCATCACCACCATTCCGAATGCATCCTGTTACTTGAAACTTTGCGCGAACCACATGCATCCTTTGCTACTTCCAAGATATATGCTTTTAGAGCATTCCACGGTTGTTCTATATCCTCTGCGAGTTCCAAGGTTCTCAGTCTGTCTTCTAACTTTTCTATGTACTGAGCCCTTTTTTCAAGGTCATCTAATGCTCTTACATTTATAGATAAATAATTCTTCTTCTGCTTCTTTTGCAATTCTGAGAGAATTTTTGTGTCGGGTGTAGATGATCACTGCCAATTTCAGCACCTCTAATAACTTCGATGTCCGTGAAGCACTGCCTGACGCCCCTTTCATAAATGAAGTAGTCAATAATACTATTTATATCTTGGCTCAAGAACGTAATCTTGTGTATTCGCTTGTGGGAGTAGAAGGAATTGCCCACCAGCAAGTCATTGTAAACACAAAACTCTATGATTCGTTGTCCACTTCCATTTCTTGTTCTCTCTCCGCTATATATTCCCAGGACTCCATACCCAACTCTAGGATCACAACTAGTTCTTGCGTTAAAGTCTTCACTCAGTATTGCATATCTTCCTTTGTTCTTGATTCTATTAACTACTCTATGCAAATCCGAATAGAATACTCCCTTATCTGTGACAACAGCGTCCTCTTTTGGGGTATATACTTGCACCAGAGTAACCTACCCAATCGACATTTGGAAGTCCGCAGCTATTATTATCGATGAGACAGTCCCAGTCTTAAAGTTTGTTAAACATATCCGGGGTCATAGTTATTCTGACTCCTTCTTTGGCGAAATTTCCTTTGGGGACGCCACTGTATATCAGGGTATAATCACTTCCTAGCTTTTTTGCACTTTAACTTCACTTCTAGGTTACTACAGCACATATTGGGCCCTAGCTTCCTCAAAGAGTCTTCATGATTGGGCTCAGTTTTGTGCAGCCTTCTCCAGTTACTGTAGGCTTTGAGAATCTGCTATTATTTCAACTAGCTATTTATAGAGATGTAACACGGTAGTTGAAACTTTCCAGTTGTTCACCTTTTTTATATGACTGACGAACTGCTGTATCGCTACACTGCTGAGACGTTGTTTCGTCAATTCAAATGGAGAGAATCAATTTATACATGAAATTCTGTAGTTCATTACTCCCCAAATTATATAATTCTAATGGCAATCCATTTTACCCTGGAGTCTTATTACTTTCATTTTTTCAATTGCATTAATGACATAGTGATTCTAACTAGTCATTTTATCCAATTCCTACAGAACCTGTATTGCCTAGATCAAGCCATCGAGTTGTCATCAGATATATTTTTGAAGTTGTAAGCCCATCAATTCAATACCTCATTATGTCTCGTGATTAAAGAGCCATTATTTATCTGACATGTTTTTAGCTGAGGCTTAAAAATAGCTATTTACTCTTTGAAAGAACATTTGGATTTCTTTAGTATTAATGAACCTCCCAATGTTCTTTAGCTACTTATTTTTTCGTTTTGTGCTGCGGCTTTTCATTACGCCTTGCTTTTTTGTACTCTACTGGTTCATGAGTATAGTGGTTTTGATGGCCTCGTTTTTATCATTAGTCCCTAATTGGCATTCTTCATCAAACCACATCTATCTTCCACGACCTTTTCCAATGCCAAGAATTTCCTCAGCGGATTAAAAAGGGTTTATAAATAGCATTCTTATCGATTTTGGCACTGAAGTCTTCGGGTAAGATTTTTACCTCATTTTTAGAGGGCATCATATGCATTTTTGAGAGAATCATAAAAGGAGTCTTTCTCTTCTTCGCTTGACATTTCTGTTGGCTCATGAGAACGGAGAGATCCGTAATTTAAAAACGCTCCTTTAATCCTGAGGGTGCAATTCGCTGATTTTAAAATCTATCACTATGGTTCTCATAAGATATCTTACAAAGTCTGTGCTAAAATTGTGGTTCCTTGGATAGAAGCCGTAATATGTTGCGTGTGATTCATTTTCAATCATCTCAATAGTTGCCCATCGGATTTCATCGTATTACGGCCGCCAGTAGAGAGGTTGAGTAGGGGAAGTAACGAAGGGAATGGCTCTGTGACGGCCGGGCTTCAAGCGCTGAAAAGAGATAGAGAGAGGATTCTCCCGCCCGTCGTCACTCCTCCTACTCTACCTCTCCACTGGAGGCCGGTGCGAGAAACAAGCCTATGATCAAACATAGGGTTGTAGAGAACGTCCTCTGGAACAAATAGCGCTTTGAAAATTGGCTCTAGGACCATTTTGGCCCTTGTTCAAATCTTTTTTTCGAGAACACCGATTTTTGCATTTTTTCAATTTACGGGAAAAGTTATAATTTTGATCGTATTAAATTTTTCTTATAGAAAGGCACTAACAAAAGCCACAATTTAAGTCCCAAAACAAGTTTCTGTGTTTATTACAAGCTCTGTAATACAATGTCCAAAAATGGTCATATTTAACGGTTTTTATGGCCTTTTTTTTTGCAAAAAATTGTTGACCGACTTCAATTGTTTGAAACTATTTTTTTAAAGTTTTTAAACGCTATTACGTACTATTTTTTATTTTTCTTCAAACAATTTTTTTACATCTTATACGTGAAAAAAACACATTTCGGCAGTTTTATGAATTTTTTTCACCACGTTGTTATATACTGATTTCATCTAAAAAATATACAATTTTATTCTAATATTTTTCTTCTAATTATCACGTTAAGAATGCCCCATGGCAATTTACTTTCCAAAATAAACTATCGCGCCTGGACAATTACTCTCGATCTTTTAATCAACCAATATTCTCTAATTATGACAAAGCCTTGCGGAATTTCTGTAAACATGCCCAAAACTCATTTGATTTCCCCAATGTTTTAAGGTACATTTTCAGAAGCTCTCTGATAATCTTATGTTCGACTCGAGCTTTTCTTTTTTTTCCAGAAAATGTCCGAAGAAATTTCATTTATGCAGGTTCCATAAGATTCCTTTAATCGAACTGATTATCTGAAGACCTAAAGAGAAAAATATATATGAATAATTCTGTCAAGTTTCATTTCCACATGAAACGATTACTTAAAGTATCCGAATGCCCGAAGAAATAGATATTCTTCATGTGAACGCCAATTAATGGTTATTATTAATTACAAGATGTTGTAATCGTTAAAATTAGGTCCTATCTGTTAATCTAGAGATCTGTTATTTAAGCTAAAACTGTTTCCACATCTCGATTTTCTGAGATAAATCTAGTCTTTTTTTCTGTTTTTGTTATCCTTGATCCTTCACTATGAAAAACCTAACTTCAACCTTCCGTTGAGGATACGGTCAGTTGGAAAGGTGAACCATTTAGGCATATGGAGAAGGTGATGGAAATCGGAGGGTGCATCAGTTATGCTGCTGGCAATATGGGGCGTTTGTCATCCAGTCCCTTATGTGTTAGATATTGCTCTATAATAATGACGTAGGCCATGTTGGGCGAATACTAAACAGGAGGCACCCCTTACCTCAACTGCCGGCACACAGCGGTTCCTCGACCCATCTTGCAAAGGTCGAGGAAATTCGCTACTTTCGACTAAAATATGGGCATAATGATAACACCGCCATGATCTACAATATTGGCGTATTAGTATTTGAACCTGAATTGAAATAAACATCAATCATTGAATGTAAGGGTAATTTATTGTATATCAGATTTGAATATAGTCTATTGCTAAGAATATTATAATTTATAAACTACTACCATTATTCTCTTTGCGAATTTATAAATCAATGGAAATGCACATATACAATGCCATAATTAACCTAAACAAGTTTATTTCTAAACTTAAAAAAAAGTAAAAGTAATGAAAGAAAAATAACCAGTATTAAAATGGTAAGTATATTGTTTTATTAACTCAAATCGGAAAAAATTAATGAAAGAAAAATATTTAAAAACAAAATTAATTAAGCGAACCATTTAAAATTATTTTATTCACCAACTTTCCAATGCATGATTTTTTTTTTTTTACATAAATCAATATTTTAGATCAGTTGAATTGCAGGATAACACTTTGTGTTTAGTGAGTCAGAAACGATTATAAATAACCCTCACTAATAAATATCAATTTTTTTTTTAAATATATAACAGATAATCTTTAGAATTATAATTGGTGAATACAGCACTTTGGAGAAGAATCCAAATTCCTCTGTGGCCCATGTGTAGTTTAGACCAATTTCCATTATTTCCAGATTTTGAACAATTAATTACCAAACGAAATATCTATTTCATATATATATATTTTCCTCATGCCTATTTCGTTGGCAATTTTATCGATAGCTACTTTCATAGTTTTTTTTTCTTATGTCCGTTAGTGCTGAACATAAGCTTAAATGTTTTTCGTCTATGACTCCGGTGTGATAAAGGAAACATGCTGGGTTCGTATAATTTCCTTTCCTGTGCAGTTGACTTTGGATATAATCGTAACAAGTCGCAAGGCAAAAATATGTCACACCTATTCACCTTATAAGTTGTAGAGGAAAGCACTCCTTGAGCTATCTATGACTTCCCACTTGCTATTTCACATCGTTTAAGATCCATCGTTTGCTGCTCAGCTAGTTTTTATGAAATGCAAAAGCGAATCATAACATTTGGGGTATGATGGCAGAGTTATCAGCTCCCCGTTTCGCTAGTTTATCCGCCTTCTCATATCCAGATAAACCACAACGGGACCAATTGGAAGATGATGTTAGTGTCCATTATATTCTATTTTTTCAAATGGTTACAACAGTCCAACACCTTTCGAGATAGACCTATTCTCACTGCCTAAGGAATGTAAAAAAAGGACGACGTTTCTTAATTTGTTAATGATAGAATCCATTACGCGGTGATGAACTAACTAGTTTAATAATACACCAATTGGTACATACTTTAATAAATGTTTACTACAAAAAAATAAAATAAAAAGAAGGGAAGTATAGTGAAAGTCTGGTGATGTTTCCGACACTTAAGCCTAAGAGCACTACTTTCTTCTTGAAGTTTTTTTGCATAACTGACTCCATTTATATAATAGATCTTGTTAAAACCCTTGAATTAGGAATTGGTGGTATAAGCTTAAGGATAAATTACCCGGAAATAATACATATGTATAAATAGAACCACAGAAAACTGAGCCGGTATATGCTAATAAAACCTTCAAAAATTGTTCAGCGAATCATCATCTTGAATTTTTCATGAAATTCTGGCAATTACAAAAGGTAGCTGCGGAGGAAATAAAAATAACATTGCGGGAAAGCTCTGCCGAGGGAAAGTTGTCTAAAAAAAGATACAAAAGCCTCGAAATGGTTTAAATAAAAATGCCTAGGCTAAGGAGGAGAAGAGATAAAAACTGTTGAATAAACAAGTGCCTTTATCTCCCTCAGGAGTATTTTCACTTTAAGGGGACACCGTTGTAGTCTCTATGCCTCATTCAGGCCCAACCTAGGATAATTTCTATTTTAAATTATTGCATGGATAAAACTAGATTAAAAAAAAAAAAATCATACCGATAGTTCAAAAATATATACATGTTTTTATTCACTTCATGTTACTTCTTTGACCGGCTACATATTGAGTAAAAGTAAAGGTAGAAAAGTAAGAGAAAGTAATTAAGACTACAAACATGTAGAGGAGTAAGAGTAAAAGTTACACATTTTTTTTTTTAATAAAGTAATAAATGATGAATGTAATGAAAACCATAGGATCTACAAAAAAGGCAAATGAAACCAGCGCTCCACCTTGTAGACCATCGCACCAAAAAAAAAAAAAAAATCAAATAAAAAAATTGGGGGATGATTTAACAAGAAGAAGGCAATTATGTCTATAATCGCCAAATTGGGAATAAGTTTTAAGGATAAGCATGAAAATTGGATCAAAAATTACCAAAAATGTTATTTAAAATATAAACTTTGTTTTCGTACATTTCAGAGAGAGGGGGAGATATATTCCCCATATTCCCTCCTTCTCCCCGCGTTCGCCACTGGCTCTAACACCAGAATAAATAAAAGGGGGGATAACGAATTTCCCTGACCCACACCTTTCCAAAAAGCTTTTTCCTCTCTTTTCTGCCATGACGTATGCTGACATTTTTATATAATTTTTTATAATTATTCTTTATATCTCTTCTATTCCTATTATTCTTAATGCTTTAATTATGCCTGCATGTAAGATACTGTCGAATGCCTTTTTGAAGTCAAGAAAACATATGTACAGGGAGAAGTTGTATTCTTTGGCTTTTTCAATCATCTGATTTAAAGTCTGAATGTGATCCGCTGTTGAAAAACCTTTCCTAAATCCTGCTTGTTCGACAGCTATGAACACCATAATTCTTTTAGTGAATTGTTGTTTGATGATATTGGTCAAAAGATTTGCCATGGTTGAACAAAGGGAGATAGGCTGATAGTTCTAGATATCTTTCTTCTAACCTTTTTTAAGTAGTAAAATTATCTTTGAAATTTTCCATTGTTCTAGAATTTCTCCCTTATCAAGAACTAAATTAAATAGTTCCGTAAATTCCCTAAAACATAACTATTGTAACAGTTATTGTAATCAATTATACCAGTAAAATCACCCACTCCTAAAAAATAAAGATATTCTAATGAAATAAACTAGGGATATATTATGCGATATACAAAAGTTTATAAATTGTCACCTAAATGCATGCCGAGGAAGAGATAATTAACAATAAAATTCACTTGGGATGGTAGGCGTGATGAAGTCCTACCACATGTGTAGGCTGCGGTGAAGAAGCTGCTGTACAACATGGCATTGGCCAGTTCCACCATGACTATAAAGTGGGATTTCTTCACAAATTGCTGCCTGCGGTCGGGCCAGTCTAAATCAGTGTTGCCAACATCCGGTGCAGGCGGTGCAGCCGTCGACCAATCAGGAATTTATCCCACCAATAATCACCTCCATCCCATCGTGTTTAACTACCTGTTCAATCCCATCCACTTTGTGAATTTCCTGAGGATTTATTTTTGAAGAGGTGCACCTATAATCATTACAATCTCCCTTTTTAATTTTTTTACTGATTCAAATTCGTCAACGATAATTATATTTATATTTACAAAAAAAATTAAAAATATATCGAGTCTCTCGTGAGATGAAATGTTGTTGAGAATTACTAAGTAAAAGTAACTTAAATGTCACCATTTAAAATTTCTAATTATTGATTACCATTTCATTATACAAAATAAAAGAAGGGAATTGAGGTTAGCGTGACACTAACAGCACAAAATGTCTAAGGAGCGATCTTTCTCAAACTATCCGTTTTAAAAATTTTTTTTCCTGACATCTTAAAGCAGGAGTTCCCAGACCGTGGTACGCGTACCACTGGTGATAAGAGTTACGCAAGGACGTTCCAGATGGTACGCGAACAAGCAAACAAAAGTCGTAAATAAAATCATATTTTTAACACGTTCAATGATGGATAACAATTTTTCGAAAATTATTATTGAATGTATCAATTATTAGATGAATAAACATGATCTACAATTAATAAAAAATGATTCAGGAGGTTGAGGCAGTAAAGGCGAAAGAGCTGAGTGTTAAGAGGACTTAAGAATCAAGTTGAGCTCCATCAAGGCTAATATTGATGTTCTGATTGTAAATAAACAACAACATGCTTCCACCTGAAAAATATTGTTCAAATTTCTTATGTTTGATGAATTCACTTTTATCTGCAGAATTTTCGGTGCTGTAAATATCACTGTTGCTATTGTTATGTGATATAAATTTCACTTTTAATTCTTGAATTTCGAACTTTATTTACAATTTATTATTTCTTAAGCACATGCACTGTAATATACATTGTTTTGTTTGTTTAATAAACTTTTGTAAAGCAGTTTGTATTTCTTTATGAAGACGAATCTTTAATACTAATATCATTAGAACAGGTCATAATTCAGGTACGCCCAGCTATCTGAAAAGTGGAAGTGGACGCAGTGACATAAAGTCCGGGAACCCCTGTCTTAAAGGATTCAGTTCAATCCATTGTATTTATATTTTTTTTTATTAGGTAAGAACTCTGTAGGAATTATAGCCATCTAAAGGGTCAACAGGTTTGGCCGACTATTGGCCTGGAGGTGCTTCCACACCTCATTTGTAACAAAAAAGTTCATTTGGGATATTGTCCAATTACGAAAAGGGAAGGAGTTGATTTAAATTTTTATATTGTTAAATTTAAATGTAATTAAGTGTTATTTTAAGATTGTCATGCTTTTTGTTTGGATAGGAAGCGATAACTAAAAAACTATTAAGCTAGGTAATTCCCAATTGCAGCATCCTAAACTAGATAAAACGTTCTTAAAAAATAAATAAAATTTGTCTTTTTCAAATTCTTTTTAAGGGCTCTTTCGGGCGCCTGAATTACGGTAAGTTCTGTTTTTCGTAAAATCATAGATTATTCGCGATTTTTTTTTATCAGCCTCCTACTGGACTACATATTCTCCACTTTTAGAAAAATAAAAAATAAACATTATGTTCAATAAGCTTTAAGTTCATGTTAATTAAGTTGATGTCTGTTACGGAATAAACTGGGGTTCATCTCCAGTTTGCAAAACAATTATGTGCTGTGAAATTCTCATTCCTCAAATGTTTTCAACAAAAATAATTACACTAAAGCATTTGAAAGTTTTTATTTATTTTTTTCTATAACCTGGGATGTATTGTAATAAATTAATTACTAAAATAAAATTTTATTTGTAAAAAAAAATATGTAAAATATAATATTTAATGTGGGTATGATAAATGAAATTCTCTTTTAATAAAATTACTAAATATTTCTGGTAATAATAATATAAAATGTGTTTTAATGAAATTTTCAATGTGCCCTCCATCCTGTAAACGGCATTCCCTCGTCTTTCCAATACCGGTTGCTGCAAGTACCCCAACCTCGTTAACCCTAAACTTGGCAATATGTCACACCTGACAATTGTATGATTCACTGATTCTCTTTCAGTGACGCAAATTTCTAACCCAAAATTGTTTGTCTGTGACGATAAATGGCCGCGCTATAAGATAAGAGTACAATCAAACCTGCAACCTTTGAAAAACCTCCGAAATTCCGTAAAGTTCAGACGACGCTTTCTTGGCTCCAACTCTTTAGGAAGGTGAGTTTTCAATTGTATTTATCTAAATTGTTGTAAAGTTTTATTTGTTGTTATTAACCTCTGTTCACCTATTTATAATAAAATAATTGAATTTTTTTTTTATTTTGCACAACTGCGATTGTTTTAATTAATGTGTCACTCCTGACACATTGCCAAGAGTGCCGGATCCTTTTTATTAACATTTTTTTCTTCTTTTTTCTCCTAGATGTAAACAAATTTCGAAACAAGAGACGAGAAAATAATTTCTCTTGTTCCAAAAGTTAATGTAGATTCAGAAGGCGAGACAGAGAAAAGTGATGATGAAGATGAAATTATATTTCCTTGTTTACATGACGACGATGCCGAAATGGAAGATCAAATTTCCGAACTTTTTGATGTTATATATAAAATATATTGATGGTTTGAAAGATGAAGAAAATCTAGTCGAGAAACTAACAGCTGACCCTACCACGTGTTCCTCATCATCACCTTCAAAAAAACTAACTTCACCAAAAAAAGAAAGATCCACCAGCTAAGGTAAAAAGAAGGGAAGGGGTTCCTTTGTTCAAAAAGTGAATAATCACTATAATTTGACCGTGGTAAAATGGCTTGATAACTTTATCTTATAACGTACCTTTAGGATTAATTTTAACTTAATTAGAATTGTGTTGTTGTAATCAATAAAATATTCTGAAATTAATTGTTTTTTTATGTCTTCTTTTATTTAGACCCAAAAAAATTTATGTGTTAGTTGTTTTGTGACAAAATTTGTGGTCAGGAAACTCGGCAATGTTTCACTAATAACACATACGTTTAATTGCACATTCTTAGGTTCTTTTAAGAAATTAATTTTTTTTCTTATTTTTTCCAATATGCAAGAGGGCCAAAGAAGTTTAAAAATAATTATTTATTTTTAAAAAAATAAGAAAAAAATGTCTGCCTAGTTTAGGGTTAATCCTCATTTCGTTGCATTTTTTAATTGTTATTCGAATCAATACTGTTTAAAAAAAAAAAAATTATCATGTGTGGCTTAGCTGGCATTATGGGGATAGGTGAACAGGGCGGAATGGACCAGTGAGGTGCCTGGCCAGATGTCCAAACTTAATACCACACGAAATTTCTGTCTGGGGCATGTTAATGACAATGATATATTCCGAACATATAACTGGGCCAGGTACTTAAATTAAAAAATGCAACGAAATGAGGATTAACAAGGCAGAGATCCTTGCAACAACCGATGCCGTGTTGGAAAGGACGAGGGAGTGCCGTGACCAGGATAGAGGGCACATTGAAAATTTCATTAAAATACATTTTATATTATTATTACCAGAAATATTTAGTAATTTTATTAAAAGAGAATTTCATTTATCATACCCACATTAAATATTATATTTTAAATATTTTTTGTTACAAATAAAATTTTATTTTAGTAATTAATTTATAACAATACATCCCAGGTCATAGAAAAAAATAAATAAAAACTTTCAAATGCTTTAGTGTAATTATTTTTGTTGAAAACATTTGAGGAATGAGAATTTCACAGCACATAATTGTTTTACAAACTGGAGGCGAATCCCAGCTTGTTCTGTAACAGACATCAATTTAATTAACATGAACATAAAGCTTATTAAACATAAAGTTTAGTTCATTTTTTTTTTTAAACACGAAAGTTTTTCAAAAAGTGGGAAATGTGTAGTACAGTAAGAGAATGATAAAAGAAATCACGAATAATCCATTGTTATAAGAAAATCTTAGCGTAATTTAGGCGCTCGAATGCCCCCTTCAAATGAATTTAACAAAGACAAATTTTATTTATTTTTTTAAGAATATTTTGTCTAGTTTACGATGCTGCAATTGGGAATTACCTATAATAACTTAAATACTTAAATAAATAGCGGTAGTAAATTTAAAATCATACATGCCGTATTTAATTAAAAATTAAAAATATTTGGTGAAGGAAAAATTAGTTAATAGATAAACTAAAAATACTAACAAAAAAATAATTATTATTAACGAAAAAACGATGACAACAAAATATTATTGAAAAAAAAAGAAAAGAATATTAACCCTAAGTTACAAGAGAAGGCGGAGTGATTCACCTTTTTTTTTTTATTACTTAGTTTGTCTACACATTTTACATTCCAGTTCATCCCAGAGGATTGGGTAAGGAAGATCAGAGGATATGGGTTTAAGGATATAAGTGTCTCTCATTCTGGAGAGAACAGTAAAGGAGTAACTCGGAATAAAAAAAATCTGGTGTGTCCACTCACACAACTTTCCTTACTGCTTTGGGTCATAGTAAAATACAAAAAATATTTACTATATCTTCACTTATATTAGTCCGACTAATTTTTATTTTTAAGTTTAGTTTTGTAAACAATCAAATTACAGGAACGTGTGTTAAATAATTTATAACGTGCGTGAAAAGTTCAAAACGCTATATCTCTGCTAATACTGGACCGATTTGGATGATTTTTGTTTTTGATTTGTAGGTCCTCTTCGAAAATTTGACCCGAATACACACATTCTTTATCTATACTCCAAGGAAAGTAAAAAATAGCATTATATATATGTTAAAAAAAAATTCCATCAAATTCGATATCCCTCGCTCCCTTTGTAGGAATTTAATTTAATTCCTAAAGTTTAATTTAATTTAACTTATTGATATTATTGGACGGAATTTCATACGCTGTAATGATTAAAAGAAATTGTATTTTTCACCTTCATTTAGTGCATGCATTTAAAATTATTCAAAATGTATTAATCTGAATATATTTTCGAGGTTATGATCATTTATTCCAACATATCTATTATGATAATCTATTTATTTTTTCATAATATTATGTTGATGTTTAGGCCAGTTGCAAGGCCATCTTCAAATCTTTATTTAGAACTTTATATACAAAGGCGTATCCAACTCAAAAGAGAAAGAGGATCAATTTTCTAAATTTAATTTCATTCATGAAGAACGGGAGGGGAACAGATTTATTTTTAAAAAAATCATAAACGATAGTTCGTGTGGTTTTGGCAGGGAAATTTTAAATGTTTTTCACGTTAGAAGGGAGGGAGCAACTGCCCCACTTTGCCTCTCCCCCCTGGATACGCCCCTGTTTATGTACTTAAATAAATAATTACTTGGACCTAATATAATCCGAATTTAGTCTTGTTTAGTTGCCATTTTTCCGTATCTAGTGACCATATGATCACATCATCATTACAAACCTGAAGCAAAAAATAACAGGATACATCGAAACATTACATGTTTTTAATTAGTGATGAATTAATAAACGTTAAAGGCTAGAAAAGAAAAAAAAATGATATGAAATAACACTATACAATGCCTTACTCACTGTACTCTTAAGAAAACATTTATTTGTATTGCTAAAAACAATTATTTAAAATATAGCGGTGAGCGAATCACACAACTTTCCCTTACCACCCAATAATAAAACTCTTTAAATAATAATTTTAAAGAGTTCACATGAACACTAGTTCTCCCCACCACTTCTTTAAGTCTTCTCTCAAACAAGTACAATGGTTTTTTAAACAATTGCGGTACAATCCCGTATGTGCATATTTTAGTAATTTTTTTCCTCACTGCTTCAATATTTTGTATGACTTTGGCCAGTCCTAATGGATAAAAATAGCAAAATGAACTTGGTTAATTACAGATAAATTTTATATGGCCTATGTACATTTAAATGTTCATTTGTTTTTAAGTCGAATTTCACAGAAACATTTCTTTTACTGTAATATACCTACAACGAGCTAGAATTAGTTATGGGTTAACAATTAATCTATTGTTGGACATTTGACATCTTTGAACAATACGACCATTGTGTATTATGGCCCCCTTGAGGTAAAGTAGTAATTGAATGGAGAAAGCTATTTGATCTCGAACTAGCCCATTTCATCTGTTTTCTCTATCAGACTTGATGTCGCCAATAGTTAATTAATTACGAACTGCAGAGGCGTCTTTAACCAAGTGGTACTTAGTAAGATATGGGACCTCTCCCCCAGATTAGAGAATTTTTTTTCTAAAAAAATTTGGATTATCAACCAAAATAAACGATATTCTAGTTAAAATCATTATTTTATTTAATATTATCAAGTAACAAACATAAAAAAAAGAAAAAAGACGAATAAAAAAAACAAGAGATGAATTTTAATTTGAAAATTCTTTAACTTGTCTAATTTATACTATATCACAGTGATCTGATAAATAGCTGTCCAAGTTTTATTGCAAACAACACTAAATGAAAATATTACTGAACACAAATCAAACTTTGAATACACACACGCACACACACACACACACACACACACACACACACACACACACACACACACACACACACACACACACATATATATATATATATATATATATATATATATATATATATATATATATATATATATATATATATATATATCTGCTAGCGTCCACAAATATTGATAAATTTGGACGGTTAAAAAAAAATAGAATATATATATTTTTTACTTCCTTATACGAAGTAACGGAAGTATTGTAATCGGCTTTCAACGGAAATATCCATTTTGACCATCCCTGAATCTATTTTGACTAGTTTCGTCGTGAGGTCTGTACGTGCGTACGTTCGTATCTCGCATAACTCAAAAATGGTTAGCCGTAAAAAGTTGAAGTTTTGTATTTAGGATTGTTGTAAAATTTATTTGTGAACCACCTTTTTGGTCACTGCGTGATTACCGGAAGTGGTACTTTACTTGAAGGCTCCCCTGTCTGTTCCCTGGTTGTATTGAGGACAGAACAGACTGCAGCCACTAACCAAGCCGGTTCCCCACTCTTCACAAATCAAACATCAACCTCTCACTGTATCATCTAGGTGGGAAGTGCGCGCAAAACGAAATAGCAAAATTTCCGTTTGCATTTGATTCACCTTCGTATATCCAAGTTTTGAGTACCTTTGAATTTATTTTTTAATATTAAATTTTCTTTTTTCTAGATATAGGTATAAATTCATAATGTTCCATCCCCTAAAATAATAAGATATGAATTCGTAGCATGTGAAATCGCACTTATTGACCAAATATTGGCAATCGCTATTTCAAAATATTATGAAAAGTTAGTAGCAGCAGGTTTATTTGCTAAATGGAATTGAAAGTTTTTTTAATTATAAAGCCGTTTTAATTTGTTATTCAGTATTCAATTATTAATATTCTGTCGGAATAGAAATATTAATCATTCTTTAACAAATCATGGTCACATTATGCCAGTTCTTCAGTCGTTACAATCTTATTAACAGGAGGAATTGTAGGACGAAAGGATTTAAGGACTGAGGCCGTAGAACCGGAAGAGATTGGGCTCTTCTTACACAGGAAATCAACGAGATTCCAGGGGTGCTTTGAGGCAAGAAAGATTGCTGTAGAGGGAAGGCCGTAATTCGGGTCTTTACTTTCGCTAAAAGTGGCAGTGGTTTCGGAAATGCGTGCAATGCTTCTCATGACCAACTATTTACATTCTTTTCACCAAAATGATATTCACTAATATCTTTATACATATATGAACACACACATACACAACATTATAATTTTTTATAATTTGTAATTATTTTTGTTTATTAGGTAATTACCCCAACCTGTTAATAAGTCCTGAAATGTTAAAAAACTAATCTTTACGTTATTAAATAATTTATTTTCTTTATTAAGGTTTTGATCCCTTGCACATCATAATGACATCCTTTTCAACTGGAAAAGATAACCTAGAGGAAATCATAAAGGCCCCAACGATCAAGTTTCAGGCGATAATTTATAAAACTTTCTTACTTATTTAGTTGAGAATAGGATTGGGACATCGAAAGAAAAATATCGATATTAGATATTTTGCATTATCGTGAAACCAAATATCGATATCTACTGATAATCGCTAGAAAAATATCGATATATCGAAAGAAAATGTATGATCAAGCAAAAAAAGTGCATTAAATGAGTATCAAGGAAACTAAATACTAAATAAATACTGTATTTAGTCACCATAAATGACTATAATGTTAAACTGTGAAGAAGGTTATGAAATAATATAATTATTATTTATAAAACAATATTTTTATTAACCATGAATCATTATGAAAAAAAGATAGAAAAGAATTAAACTTTGGCAACAAAAAAACAATGTTATAACACATTTTTATATAGGAGGCTTTTAGCCATATTGTATATATTATATTCTTCTAAAAGTGTTTCAATAATAAAACCTTCAAAATTCTAAAAAAATTATTTATCTTATGACGTTTCCGACTAAATTATGCATTCTCAAAACATTAATCTAAAAACATGTAATTCATCTGATAGACATCTCAGTAAATCGCCATTTATATTTTAACCAACGATTAAATGTCCAGAGAATCGTTACTTCAAAATGGCGGTCTACAGTTTTAAGAACTGACTTTACATCAAATGTGCCGAATGCACCCGAGTTTGTCCGAAGTAATGTTAGTCATTGATATTGAAATCAAAAATACAATTACTTTGCTTGTATTACATATTAGGAGCTTGACAGGGTTATAGTATATAAATGCTAAAAATTTATGATAGTATTTTTGGTGTTTCTTATATATCTTTTACTTGATTTTATGGGTTATATATGATTATTACCTAGTTTTAGAACATGAATAATTTATGATAAGGCATTTATTTATTCTAAAATGCGATATTCATAAATGGGTTTTAGTTTAGAGGAATATTCTAATTTCAGGTTCTTTACCTAGATGGTAATTAAAATAAAATAATATAATTTAAAATATAGGTATAATCGATATATCGTTGTAAAATATCGATATATCGAAAGTTAAAATATCGATGCAAAATATCGGTTTTTCAAATCCGATATATCGCGTTTCGATATTCCAACCCTAGTGAAGCACCGATTAGTGAAAGAAAAAACATCGGTCTTAAAACATCGATAATTTTAATGAAAACATCAATGGATAGCCGGTTGTCAAAGGCGTCAAGTACTCTGAAAAAATGACTGTTGGGGATAAGCCAGATGAAAATGGTTGATGTGGAGGAACATCAATTTTCAGATCACGTAATGTAACATGTTTGTCAGTAAACTTTAAAAAAATTACGTGTTCTGAAAATGTAAGTTCCACCCCATCCATCATAGGCACCTGACTTGCCTACAACTGTCTATCACTTTTATAGAGTACTTAACGCATTTTTAATAAATAAAATATTACAAAATGAAAACGAGGTAAAATTTTTCGAGCTTATTGAAAACGTTTCTTCAAAAAAGGGATATAAAAACTATGTTTTTTTTGTTTTTTTTAATTTTCTTGCAAACGGCTTTAACGATTTTGATCAAACTTGCCTAATGGCTTCTCCTTAAAGCCCTTTAACTTTCCATATATTTAGTACATCACCGAGAAAATCCAGGTAAAAAAGTTATAGTGAAAATATTTTTTTATATCCGCATAACTCAAAAATTATAAATGTAATGGTAAAATACGTATAGAATGTTATGAAAGGAAAATGAATTCTCTAAAAAACAAAAAAGGGATCATCGAAATCGGATCAGTATTAGAAAAGATACAGCGTATCTTATAATTATAAGATAGCCGAAAGTATCAATTATATCATCGATTTTACCCTTTTTTTGTAAACGGCTTTAACGATTTTGATCAAACGTGCCTAATGGCTTCTCCTTGAATCTGCCCTCCCCCTTTTTCTTGGAGTTTCTTCAATTTATTAAGCTCCAACAATTTATTCTTTCTGAAATAGCTCAAGGAAAAGTCAAATAAAAACGGCTAACATTTATAAGTTCTGTATACGGATCATATAAGTAGTTATTCCTACAGTTATTGGTTCACCTTTGTGTGAACTTATTTGCAGTACCACGATTAAAGAAGAGAATTTCGATAAAACGACCATGCCCTCAAGTAACACGGATCATTCGCCTTTTAATGTTGGTACCCCATCCATCAGCGACCATTACTAAGTGCTAGGCTGCCTACGTAACCTAATGCCCTAACAGTTGTAAATTAAGGAAACTTGCCTCGTTAAAGTGTGATGACGTCGAGTCAGTTGTGGACGAGAGCCCTACCAACTGATCCAAACTCCACTTACAGTCGTCTCCGCCTAACTTCCCAACTTGCCTTTTGTCATTCTTACGTGGGGGTCGCTTGGAGACTTTGAAATAATCTTTAGAACGGGTTCTTTGTTAATATTTGATCTTATTGAAAGTAAAATGTCTCAAATTGATTAATATAAATATTTCCTTCCATCGATCTTGCATGCATAAGAATTCACAAGAAGGTGCAAGAGGGGTGGCAAACATACATCGGTATTTAGGAAACATCGATGATTGAATTTTGAAGATTTTAAACATCTATTTATTATTAGATACTAATGTCCGAGATTTAAAATACCTAATAATATTTTGAGAAATGATAAAATTTGTCTATATTTTCCTAATAGCGAATGCCTTGAGAGAATAAAAAAAAAAAGAAATCAGGAAAAAAATACAATCATCCCATTTTTTTTTCTTATCCTACCAAACCAACACTCTAAAGGAAGGGTTATTCAAATATTTACATTTTCCATGCTCTTAAGCGGCCTAAATAAATGGGAATATCAGTTCGGTTCATGGATGGCTCTCTGCACACTATACGAACAAAGGAAAAACTTACGAACCGTTGTTCGTCAGCTCTACACACCTGGGAACTTGATTCGCCGAACTGTTATTGGCGAACTGATGTTCCCATGTGTGTAGGCCGCTTTACCCGTTGCATGTACAAACAGTTTACAATTTTATTACATGGGTAAAAACACATAATGAGTAGACATATATTACTATTTTTAATAAATTTAATAATAGTACAATGGATTAAATAAAATAAGGAAGTGAATTAAAAAAGATCATTTTAGTGAATTGTATGTCATGATACCATATAAAATAATATAACGTGAGGTATGAGTAAGGATAGGAAACAGGAATAGATGTTTTCATCAAAACGGGCAACGGATGCTTTAGATCTACAATGGATAACTGTTGGACTTCAGATGGTTTTAAATATCGATGTTTTTTTTTGCCATCATTAGGCGAGAGGCTATCATTATCAAGAGGAAAACAATGTAAGGCAGTTAAACAAATATGAACAATGACAAAAAAGAAATAAATAAAAATAAAATAAAACATAGGAAAAAGAATTTATGAAAACACTATATTGCACCAGATAATTAATTAAGTGTACTCTGAAGCGTAACTACTGTCGGTGGAGAGGGCACGTTCACCCTAATTTAACTTGAAATAACACAAAAGGTTAATGGAAATGGGCTTAAAAAGAGATAAATAAAAAAGCTAAAGGGAGTTAAATTAGCTTAAACAGATTATCGCCTTTTTATTCATTCTGCTGGTCTTAAGCATCCCGTTTCAAAATAAAAAATAAATAAAAGGCTTAGCGAATCCTAAGGTAATAAAAATAGAAGGTTCGCCTCCGCTAATTCTTACATAACTCCTTCCACTCAGTGAAACATATGATACTATCACCTCAAATATATTTACCGGATACAGATCGTGGAAATCGGCGTCTGAATTCTCCGGTTGACTCATCCTCTTAGGTCCAAATATTGAGCGCAATGTATTATTTTCAAAAACCTAAAGGCAAATGGGCTACTTTCCTTAACATTAACAGTCACGTTTCGTATACGTAAAAAACGGTATGAAGTATATTGTTTAGTAAATTTTAACTTTCAATATAATAAATATCTTAAATATTTTTTAGGTTTTGCAAAACTTCTCGATTTAAATTGCTACACTGAGTGGCAGAGATCGGATGGAAAGGTATTGGTCTGCATCTTCTGTTTCTCTGTCTAGGAAAATTGTACTTTTAAAAGCGTACGATTCTTAGTTATAGATCGGATTGTCATCTCCTCCATGGATTGTACTAAGACGATAAAATAAAACCAATTTCTGATTTTAGACTTAAATATGATGCGAAAAGAAAGAGAGACAATTTAAAAACTAAAATATGAAGCATTTATTTTCTGTTCCCCTACATGGAATCCATGATGAAATAGAAGGAAGGCATTACTAACCACAAAATGGCGGCTGTCCAACGGGTCTACCAAGTACTGAAGCTGCCCGATAAATTCCGTTTAATTAGGAATAAGCTTCGTAATCAAGGAGACTGTGGATTATCAATGTTTAGTATTAATGGGACAATATTCAGGCTCTGGGTCAGGGATTATTTTACGTTAGTATCATTCGGGTTTGTAGGATCGCCTTACAAGGAGACAAAGAAATTTTCAGTGTTTGAAAATGAGGTATTTTTTTCTTATCATAACAGACCTTTAGTCATTGAAGGTTTTTGCCAAGTCAATTATGATCAATATATTTTTCGAAGCCATTTTACCATTTTATTATTAACTAGTTTTTTTGTTCCTTATTGGGCTTTTTATCCAGAAAAATTGATTTTCTTAATGTTCTTCCTCTACTTCCTTCTATGTTATCTCCACTTGAGGATCATTTATTGAGCATTTTATTTATTTATAGCATTATGATACACAAAATTGTTTGCAACTAACGAAAAATTTTAGTTGGACAATTACAAAACATTGAAAGTGTGAAAAATGATATTTTAACGAAAAATTTAAAACCGATGACGTGTATGCAGAAAACCAAGTCCACAAAACATAAAAACATGAGAAAACCTTAATAAAAGATTCATTTATATGCTAACATTGAACAAGTACTAATTTGATCTAAGAAGATTTAACTCATGTAAATTAATTCACATGAATAGTTATATAAGTCTGATATATGCACTATATATGTTTTGATATTTATTTTATATGGTGAGCCACAAATATTCTTATGCTCTTAATTAATTATAATTTATTTTTATTCTGGAGAAGTTGTGCATAGGTTAGTGTGCATAGGAGAAGTGCATAGGTTTAATTATCAATCGAAGTAATCAGAGTAAGAAGATATGTGAGGATAAGATATTTGGGAAATAAGCTTATTTTTATGAGAGCGTTCGTATTAAAATTTGGTTACATTTATTTGTAAATGTAAATTTTGTTATTATTTGTAAATTTACTTGCGGTCTGTTTCTTATTTTAGATTTACCTAATTGCTGGTTGACAAGTAATTTACTATCAAGATCCCATTTTCATGGAGAGACGGTAGATTTCTTGAGTACTTATAACCTTTTGATAACTATTTATTCGTTATGATGATTAAAAGATGTCTATATCATCCGCAAATAGGTCTTTAAAATCATGGTATGAAGTTCGGTTGATTCGTAATGCGCCAATAATAAGATTTACTTTAGAGGAAACTTACCTATAATGGTGAGATTTATTTTGTAGTTCCTTGTTGGTGAAGTTTTAAAATCCACTCTGCACCTGTATATCGCTTCGTCGCGTTCTTCGACGTTGTCGATAGTCAGGGTGGGTGGTTCTGTTCCGATCCTGAAGTAGGACCGCTCTTCGAGAATGGCGTCATTCTTCCAGTGTATTCCCGTCTCGGCGCTTTTACCGCGACGGTCCACACTAGAAAATAGGTAATAATTGGATTAGCTGAGAACAAGATACCAATAGAAATAATGTTTGATTATTATTTTATAGAAAAATGAAATAATCTTCGAAGATGCAAAAATAAATAAAATACAATTCATTGTCTTGAATTATTTGCATAGCTGTTTATTCCCAATGCACTTTTAATAAACCTTTCACTGTAATAAAGACTCAATTCTAAATCAAAATCGCATACTGTGATTATATCGTTCTAGTAAATATATAAATTATTATAGTATTTGGTGAACTGTAGTAGTTGAAAACTTCATAAAAAAATGTCAGCATAAATTTTATTTGGAGGAATTATATATTTTACGTAAAGAAACCAATTAAACTTATATAGAGATGTATAATGAAAAATCATTACCCTTTAAAAATTATGTGTAGAATTGTACACATATATTTATCTGTATGTACTTTATAAATTTCATGTTTTTTATATTTATAAAATATATGTATAATTATCACATTGTATAAAACCATTTTTTTCCTTAAAAAAAAATGGTAAATAAAATCATAGCAGGATAAATAATACTAATAATAAAGTTATAACACTAGTTTTTTAAGTAAAAAAAGTTGAGAAGGCCTCAAGAATGTTTGTTATAAAATTAACGTTTCTTAAAATTTATGTAAAATTGCGATCAAAAGTGTTATGTGCATTATTTTAATGTAGTGAATAATTATAATCATAACTAAGAAGATAATGTGAATTTAATAAATGGGATGATTCAGGTTATATATATATATATATATATATATATATATATATATATATATATATATATATATATATATATATATATATATATATATATATATATATATAATTAGCCAAAACCAACATATTTTGAAGGACAAATAAATGCATTTTAAATTGTCCTTTGTTCTTGACGATCCAGGAGGATCATATCATTTGATTAATAAAAATGAAAAACATTCAAAAAACGGACTAAAACTTCATTAAAGGGGGAAAAAATTGAATACAATTATCTAAACTAAAAAAAAAAAAAAAAGAAAGAAAATTAAAAACTAAATTAGAAGCAAAAAGGCAAATATGAAGTGTATTTAAAATAGTAGTTCAGATAACTCTAGTGGCGCACCGCGAGAGCTGTTTGTTTCTCCAGTATTCCTACAGATTGTGTTAGTAGTATGTCTACAGTTTAATGTCGCTTATAGTTATACAAAAATAAAAGCATTAACAACTGCGTCACCTGAAGTTTCATTTTAGCTCATATTCGACCCCCTAATTTTCTCAAATACCTCTTTCCTGCAGATAACTCTGGAATTATCAATGATATGGGGTATACCCGTACTTTGACATTTTTCTATTGATATTTTTTTTTTAATTTATCTTCTTTTAATAGAAAACGCCACAATTTATAATTTGTTTTAAAATCTAATAACCAATAGATTTACAGTTTTTGACCATGAGCAATAGACGTCCAAGGTAACAAATCAGGAATACAATTAAAACAAAAAAGAGGAGTAGTTAAAGAGTAAATATATATTTTAATAAAAGATTAAATTTAGATATGGAGTATTATCTTTTTTTACGCTTATTACGGCTTAGGTTCGATTTGTCATTGACCTTTTATTTTTTTTTTCATCCTACCTTGCCTTTCGGCATTGTTTCGGAAGAATTACCTACCGATGAGCCTCTTGCATCCTTAATGCGTGTCCATTCTTAATTGAGTCTATTAAAATAGGTTGGTCCTACTATTTCCTTCCAATCGTATACGAAGGATACAAAGTATAGATAATTTTCCTGACCAACTAATTGAGGAAAATCACTCTCTATAATGACATAGAGGCATGAGCAACAGTTTTATAGGCTTTGGTCACCCGCAGCAGAGCCATTCTCTATATTGTTGCCAACCGTTTCTTCTGAAGTTGCGAGAGGGTTCGATTCCAGGCAGGAGACGCGTACCTCAGGATTCCTAGCTCTACTACATTATAAATAGTCATAGTTGCAGGGAATCTGAGACCCCAGAAAGCGTCTCCAATACGACAGTCCATTGAGGGCTAGGGCCACCCTATTCCGCATGTAATCCAAGTGAGTTGTAACATTAAACCTTCTACCAAACCGCACACCAAGGTAGGTTACTACCTCACTTGGACACATTCTTATGCCTAACAAGGTGTTGAACATATGTACTTATTTTAGATGTTTTCTTATTTTTCTATCAGAAAAACCCTTAATTCATTCTCATAAATATGAGCGCCACTTTATTCATCCAAACAAATCATCCCATAAACTTTTTTTTTTTAATGTTTCAGTAACAATTCTTAAATATACAAAAAACAATTTGATAAGATTATTTAAATTTTTCAATAACAATTCATATTGGCGGGTATATTCTGAAAAAAAAAACCCACCTTATTTTTTTACATTTTGTCGTTAGATGATACTAAAACCGTACTCGCTGTGTTTTTTGTGGACGGCAAGTCGCATTCAATATCTTGAAGCAGCGAAAATAATTAATTATTACTAATCACAGCTTATAATAAATTCCAGTGGAGAAGTGTACCTTTCCAGCGGCTGGAACCGACTGGGGACTGTCATCCCTTGGGGGAGCTACTTTATGGACCCTTCCAGGTCATTTTTACTGCCGAGCCACCCCCAGAATGTTCATTCGCTGGGGGAAATTTAACTTCATTTCGAGAACTCAGGATTGTGTTTACAAGCATAATTCTTCTGGATAGGATATAATGAAAGTGCAGGTATAAGAAGTAAATTTAGGAAATGGTTACCCACATCTATAAAAGCGTCATATTTTTTTAAGAATGTCTAGGTTATCTCCTAATCCAGTGTTTTTAGTTGGTTGGCAATCATTCCAGATGAATTCCAACGTATTGAATTTACCTTGTATCGCCACCTTAGATTATAAAATAGCAAAGCCGCAGTTAGTAATTTTAGAGGACTGAAAAAAAAAAATAAATAATGGTAGAATTTAAACAGTTACTCCAACCACCACCTACTATAAAAATGATTCAGTACCTCATAACTATATATATATATATATATATATATATATATATATATATATATATATATATATATATATATATATATATATATATATATATATATATACAATTTGAAAATAATTATTTATTGAGTTGTGCCAGTCTTCTTCCAAGGTAGCGATATATATTGCTATGTATTGAGAATACAGGGATGGAAGGAAATATTTCCGATTAAATAATAGTATAATTTATATTAAATAATGGATAATTTAAGTAGTTGCCACGTAATGTTATCAATATTGACATACGTAGGTTTTTAAAAAGTAATGAGCAACTTTATGAAGCAATCGCGGACCAAAGTATCGGAATGAGGAATCAAGGTGATCATAGGTCTGGAAATGCAATGTGAACGCATAGTCAGTCTCTAAACTAGAATCATTTGCTAATTCCATATCTGTTCCTAGAATAGGTATAATGGGGACAGGGACTTGACACGATGACTGCTAAACGTCCGAGGTGTTGATCCAAACGTAGATGGGAGGGCTGTGTTAAGGCTGACCTTACAGATTTGGATTTGGACAGTGCTACGATTGGTGGCATCGACATCGAACCTTCGGGTACGCTAAGGCTTTTATTATTATTATATACAAAATTATAAAAATGTGATTATGAAAATAAAATTATAGTATTGCAGTAGTTAGGAACATAAAAAAAACTTTGAATCTAAATGTTATTCAGTTGACGTCTGCATGATGGTATAGAAGGATGAATCACTAATTCATAAATAGGGAATTGATAAATCTCTAAAGTTATAGTATATTAGAGAAATAGTTATCTATCTAAAAATCTCATTCATCAATGTTTACGCTTACAGTTAATGCAAGAAATATTTAATAAAAATGGATCAGATGGTAAGATAAATATTTAATTTCAATACCACCCACAGAGCGTTCTTAAATCTGTCTCAACATAGTCAGCTGAGAGAAAATCGGACGAATGTTTCAAACTCATTTGAATTGCATAGGCTATCTCTACCGAAGAATGGATAACTCCGTTTTACCATGAGTACTTCAGCTTAATCTATTTAAAGTTCATCGTTAAAATGCATGAGTATATTAAGTTTATATAGAAAACGGTATGATCGTGCATTTGCTGCCTAATATAAAGAACAGAGAGGAAGAAAAGATCTATGATAGTGACTAGAAAACAATATCGCAAGATTTATTTTCACAAGCAGAAATCATTTTTTGGGTTGTCAGTTAAATTAATATAAATTTTCTTGACATTGCGGGTTCGGTCTTGACATTGCCTTGCATTTTGTAATAAAATTACTAAAAATATCCAGTTTTTATGTTAATCAGGAGCCTCTATCCGTGTTAGATTGTCGTGCCTTCGAATGAGCACTCAAGATGAAATAGTATGGTTTTGAATACGAAGCTAAAATGCAGCTGGTCATAATGATAGAATGTGGTACACCACATTGTTAAAACTTCAAGAAGGTAACATGTTGAATGATGCATTTTTTATAGGTTGCTAAGGGCAATATGTGGATGGCGAACCAGTTAAAATAAGATACCATTTCAGACGATCATCCATCAACTTTGGTCTTAGAAGTAGAACTTTTTCTAATGTTTTGTTATAATTATTAATTAAAATTCGTGTTAAAGCCTTTGACTCAACTAAATAAAATATGAAACAGAAGAGCGATGAAGATTTTGTGAATTATCTAATTTTAAAATTAGTCATAAGACCAAAAACTTAAAAAAAAAATGAAATAAAAAATTATCGTTAGTGCTCTATTGGAAGATTACAAAAGACTCTTAAAAGCCAGAGACTTTTAATGCAAACTAGAGACGACAGCACATCTTACATCAAGAGCTAAAAAAGACTAACCAAACAAAGATAGTGCACCATTCCAACAATGCTAAATATATTTAACTGATTATGTCTTACATCTTTTAATGATTTCGAGGGTAGAGTTATTTCTGAGTTTAAATCTTTTCATTTCTCGATTACTATTGTTCGATAGCATTACAAAATAGATTGAATTGGAAAGCCGACTATTCAACTAACAATTTGATTTCCGCCTCTACTATATGATTCATCTCTGAATACGTTATATTGTAAATATATCTTCATTGTACTAACATGCTTTCAGGAGCTCAAACACTTCTGTTTACGTCCATCTACATCACACTGATACGAAGCAATGAAAAAGTTATAATAAAAAGCTGGAATCTCCCTAGGGGGCTAAAGGATGAGTGATGAAGGCGGACAGGCAACACTTATGAGAAATTTTCTTCACCCAGCAAGGAGGAAGGGGGAATAATTCAAGAGAGAGAAGAGAGGATGTTAGCACCGGTGGCGGGTTTAATATTAAACAGGACCAGCTCTGATGGGACGTGCGGTGATGGTGTCACCACAATCGCTCTATTATTCAACACATCTATTCGCTATAAGGACACCTGCCCTCTTGTTGGAAGAATCTTTACCAATGGAGTATCGGCGAACTGAAAAAGCATATACAGATGGTAGGGGGGAGGAGAGGAGGGTTGGAACAGAACTTGATCTCCAAAAAAACAAAAAAAAATTGGATGGATTGGATGGAACCCACTATTCATCTTAGGTCACTATTTTTAATTTTTCAGAGGTAGAATTCCTACTGACAGCGAAACAGGTAAACCAAATCGTTAAATATAAATTTTCTCAATACTATACATGTGCATATCTGGGTGAAAATCTATTCCATAAACAAATTAATGCTAAAACTCAAAAAAAGATATGAAAAAGATAAATATTTACGTTCGGATATCATTCCATGATTTCAAGACAAAGCCTCCAGTTTCTCAAAAAGCATTCAACAACTGACCAGTCAACATTTTGCCAATCAGGCATGATCGAGAATGAAAACATAAGATAACATAAATGCAGATCAACAACATCAACAGCCTAAAAAAGACGAACCTAAATCACGATAAAACTGTTTAACGAATGTGTGTTTAAAATATATATTCATAAGTACATGTTGAACTGTTTTTGGAGCCATGTATATGGTTATTCGTTTTCAGACTGTTTTGAAGTCTACTATCTCTGGTCTACATTTATGCTATCTCGTGCTTTTTTTTTGGTCCTTGCGATGCCCTAATTGGCGGTACCCAGACAGGCAACTTATTTACTGTTATTCGAGAATTTTTTTTTACAATACTATATAAATTCATCATAAATGTTTTTTTTTTATTAAAAAATAATACAATCGGCAACACTCAAGGAAAATAGGCATAACAGTCGTATGTATTCATTCACAACATACATACAGAATAAATAAAAATGAATACAGATAATTACAAAGTTGAAATAATGATAAAAATATGAAGAAGAATATACGTAGGTCACAAGCAAAAATATTTACATTCTGTCTTGGGAACTCTGAACCAAACTTTGCATCCCACATGTGGATGGTAAAGCAGGACTCCGAGCGCATCTCTCCTAGCCGTGTCTCAGGTATTGAAATCCAATGTAGGCTGAGTGAGGGCATTAGAGCCGCAGAATTCGAGAAACTTATAGAGTTTGTGTTAGAATGCTCAAATAATATCCTGATCGTAATTGCAAATAATATTTTAAGCGTTGACATGGGAAAGTTATGTCACACAAACGAAAATCTTTATATAGCTAGCAAAGCTTTATTTTTAACCGTTTACTTTTCACGCTGAGCATAGAGAGCTGCTAAACTAAACTACTTATTTCAGAGCCTAACTGGTTTAACCATTAAAGTATTAGTTTTTACGATCTTCTCTGTTACAAAAATAATTTTCGATTTGTCGTAACTTACAAACTTTCTCAAGTCAACCCCTGAATTCATTATCTGTCCGAAATTAAAATATTAAATTAAGATATTGCCAAAGTCACAACACATTTCAAACCAGGAAACAACTGAGAAGCGCCTACCGTTGATCCTTTTAGAAAAACGCGCTCAAAAAGATAAAAATGAGGATTATATGATCGGTCAACTTTACAATTTTGGGTATTAATAGAAGCATCCCCAGATTTCCAATTGAAACGAAGCCTCTGTCATTGGGCGAATTACCATACAGAATATTTAATACTTAAAAAGAGCTGTGGAATCATGACACTTCTTTTTCCGGACAAAATATTCTCTCTTTTTGAAAAACCTTAAGCAGCAGTTCTTCCCGTGAATTTTACTCATTGAAATGAGTTTAGATTTATTAATTCAGTGATTATATATACATTATTATTGTGGTTCAATAAAAAAACGATTCCATTGAACATGATTTCAGACGATTTCACCAAGAACATGATTTTATCTTTCTATTTTTTTCTCTCATTTTTCTTTTCTTTTTGTTCTCTCTTTTGCTTACTTTTTTTTATTCAATTATTAATTTTGTTTAGTTGTTTTACGTTTCATTGTTTTCTTTTTTTATTATTTTTTTATCTAACATAAGTTGGTTATATTTTGTGCATTTCATTTTTTTTTTTACTCATTTAATATTTTTGTAATTAGTATTATTTATGTATAAGCTTGTGTATTTATAGTTATTTTGATATATTGAGCACATTTTTTTAATTATTTATTTATTTTTTATTTTTTTTAACAACTGCAATTGGGCTTTATCCTGTTGGTCAATGCTGTTTATAAATAATTAAAAAGTACCACGCAAAGTTTACAATACCAAGGGTAGATTTTTTGATATTTAAAATCATTATAAAATAAATGAGTAATAAAACATTATAATATTAATTTAACATATCTTTGCAACATATTTGTATGAATATACATCAACAGATCAAAGAATTTTCTTTGACGCTACTTCTCTCACAGCCAAATTACTTTATAATCATAAAATGTTTATCGGTATTTCTATTAGATCTTGCATTATTTATTTACATATGAGAAAATATTTGAAGATTATGAGCCAAAAAATGAAACATTTTGTTTTGCCACCATGGCAAATACTCCAAAAGGACATGTTCTATCAGAACAACTGTTTGAAAAAGTGTTAGTGATAGGAGCAAAGTAAAATTATTTTAGTTTTATTCACTTTTTGTGAATTCTTTTTTTTTTTTTTTTTTTTTTGGCAAAAACTTTCTAAAAAATTAAAATTTTAATAAATAAAATTAACCAATAATTTGTATTCATTTGAACTGTGGTGTAGATCTTTATGATTTAAATGTTTAATAATTTGATATTATAATGTATATAGCTTGAATCAAGGTCTCTTCAGACATTTCAGACAAAGGCAACGTTCTCAGGCGTTATAGATAGGAGCGATGTTACCTGTAATAAATTCACGAAATTTGCCTTACAAATGTCAGTATTAGTAATGTTACCAGTCTAACAGAGAGGTGTCGGGGCTGATATGGTACATTATCGTCGTGTATTTATGAATATTCATTGCCAAAAGTATGCGAGTCAAATTCTATGAACAGTACTTCGCCAGCTTATGCATAGTTGATCTGCAATTGTAGTATATATTAAATAATGATATATATATATATATATATATATATATATATATATATATATATATATATATATATATATATATAAATTGGGAGTAAGTTTTAAGGATTTATATAAATATATGCGCAACCGGTCATGCGATTTTCATGCTTATCTTTAATTTAAATCTTACTCCCGATTTAGCGATTATAGATATTTAGTTGATTATTTGCCTACTTATGAAATCCCTACCCCTCTCTCTCCTCCCCCGGAAAGAAATTCTGCGTACGCCCCTGAATGCCATCGCAAACGAAATAAGAAAAAGTAAACTAATACATCGATTGATTTTCATAACATGCCAGATGATTGTCATAGCCTGAATGATGTTATAAATGAGGATAACATAAGGAATAGTTAAGACGAGGAGTTTCACTCGGACTTTGATAAACTTTTATCCCAAAAGGGTCGTCAAGTGCTTCGTTCGAGTCGTTGCTCGAAAAGGATAACCCCTGACACAAGATAAAGATGGCCATGACCGGACATCCCTTGGGTATATCGATTCGGTCAGAAGGAGCTGGTAGTTGAAATGAAAGCTTAATCTGTCCCCTGATGGAGCTCTAGTGGCCTTGGATATTGGGACCAGGCATTGCTCAGATTTATTTTGGACTCTGGCTCTTATTGGCCGAATCCCCACCGACAATTTTCCGATATCAGCCCCTTCCGCTCTGGATTAGACCCTCTCCAGCCGGCCTATAACTGCTCTCCCCAGTACATACCTTATGTCTCCATGAGGAGGGTTTCCTTGAGCGGAACATTACCCAGGAGGAGACTACCGGAACCTGGAAAGATGTTCCTATATTTCTATTTTTTTTTTCTATTCCAAAGCGTAAATATTTTACAGAAAGAACATATCCGATTTAGTATCGAACAAACATATATCAGACTTTTTTTTTGTATACCAAAACGAGGAAATTTCCCACAAAAGTAAAAACTAATATATTATGTAAACTGATTTTTGTTGATTAAGAAATAATAATTAACGAATTTAAAACTAATTGTAGCTCTGAAGATGGGATGTGAATCCCAAAACCAGGGCTGAATAAAGCGGGGAGGGGAGGGCAAGAGGGGCATTTGTCCCGGGCGGCAGAATTTAGAATTTTATTTTTAGGATAACACGTTGCGAGCTGCAGTGTCAGGGATGTAGAAAAACAAAACTATGAAATTTTTAAAACTTGACACAAATATAATACAAATTACAGAATTCAATGAATCTTATAGATTATAATATACAATAAAATATGAAAATACCAATTATAAATATATATATATATATTTATATATATATATATATATATATATATATATATATATATATAAATTGACATATTTTTTATTTCAAACAAAACATTTACATGTAGCCGTGGTGTTTCTTGAATAAATTTTATAAACTTTTGACAAAACTAGATAAAAAGGTAGGTTGAAAAAGACCCTTTGGCGATAGAGTGAGGAAATTGGAACCTATCACCAATTAAATTACTAAAAAAAAAATAATACTGAATTTTTATCGAGTTACTACAATTTTTTACACGAAAATGACACACGCTCTCGGCAAAATGGTTTTAGCAGAAAGAACACGCTTTGAATAGAAAGAAATATGTAATCGTGAATTATTATCGATTTACATTTCCATACCTGAAAAATTGAAATAGAACACCTAACAAAAATAAATTAAAAGAAACAAACTAATAAAAATTAGGCTATATATACATAAACGAATGAAAGACCTATAGAAAAGGAAAAAAGAAGATAAAGGAGTAACAAATAAATGATATTTGCGTAGTCTGTTCGCACAAGAGAAAAAAGAAAAACAATTTTTTTATTATTCAGAATAACAGGCTTTACATCTTCTAAAGGTATTTTAAAAATAAAACATTCGACTGAAAAGAAATAACAGTGAATTTTATCGACTTACCTTCGTTTATGGGAAAAATAGAAAAAAATAAATAAAAAGACGATCGTTATAGGAGGATGGTATCTACAGTTTCTGATGATGATATTTATTTAGATATATATATTTTTTTTATTTTAGAAATTATATAATCTACCATACTCAAGGGAAATGGGCATTAGAGCTGTAAGAAACTATTCATAACATATATGCAGCGAAAAAAAAAAAATAATAATAACAAAATTAAAATAAATACAATGACATAAAAAGAAATTACAATAATTGTGAAATATATTAACTGAAATACTGTTGTTGACTTTTAATTTGGAGGGGGAAGGGCGAAAGAAGAAGTGGTATAACCAAAATTCCCCCTGGAAATTTGGAATTCCCCCTGGAACCGGCCCTGCACGAAATTTCAACAATTAATAAAAGTAGATAGCGGTTGGAAGCCTTATAATTGCTTAACACACATAGTAGTCTAGGCCTCCCAGCATGAATCAGCCATTTCTGGTAAATTTATATATATATGGCATACCTACACTTAGCGAAATACTGTTGCATGTAAGCATTAAAAATAACATTCCATGAAGTACGAGAAACATCTTCCACATATTGAACATTTCAGGATTGTAATAGCACTGATGAGAACAAGATCCAAACGCGAAACCGTTAAGGTAAAGGACAGCGGTTGAGAGAGCCCCTAATGCGAAGGCGGTTTTGAAAAGGAACGTGTTGAGCCTAAAAAGGAGAAGAGAAGAAAGCATAAAACATAGAGAGAAGAGAACCATTACCGTATCTTGCTGCCATTGTTGTACCCAGTCCGGGCCTTCCTCATCCCTCATCCGTCTTAAGGTGTTTCGCATAAGTTAAGTGTCCCCTTCTTACCTATCTTATCCTCTCTAACTTCTCGCTCTTCAACAAATGTTTTTACACTATTCAATCTCTTTCCTTTACCCCTAAATATATGAATATAAAAGATTAAAAACGCATTAGTGACTTCGAACTGAGGATTGCTATAAATATTCCTCCTTAAGGCTCTGATATTAATAATAAATAATAACTGAAAAAAATGATACTGTACTTTAAAACACCGATTTTATATCCAAGATACCGACGACAAACACATACATTTTTTTATTAAAAAATTTCATCAATAGGTTTCCATTTATATTTATTTCTCCCTTTTACTTCTTCAACTATTTCCATATTGATAGCTTGCGGTAACATAAGTTTTCAATTATTCAAATTGTACAATGTACCATTACATCCCACCGAGGTAAATTCAAATCCTTCGGATCTAGGACAGTGATTAATAGGTCTAGGTCCATGGATTATGGTTGTTCAGGATTAGCAGCAGTGATGGGCAAAACCGCTCTTTCCAGGGTTCAAATCAGGATGATTCACCATCCGCAAAGAGATTCAGTGATTCAGTAAAAGGCACTACATTGAGCTGGATATCGGAGTCGGAGTGATACTTTAAAAAGAGCCGCCTAGATTACGCCCTAAAAAAGTCACGATCATGATCAGAAATGCAGATCGTGAGTGGTGCGAACTGGCTTCAGTAGACACGCATTTAAATTTAACAGTAATTCCATCAAACCCTGTGGAGTTGGTAAGGGATTATATAATAGAAGAAATAAGGTTGGTAGCAGAGAAGCAGGAAAAATAGAAATTATCACAGATGATTGATGGTACTAAGGAAAAGCGAGAAAAAGAGGATGAAGAAGTGTTAAAGGAAGTAGGTAAAAAGTATGAATTTTATTCATCGAGTGAAGTTGGGAATATAAATGAGGAAGAGGATTTGCAAAGAGAGAGTTTGCGAATGAATTGCAATTTTGATTTAGCATCAGGAGCAGAAGAAAGGGCACCGTGAAAGTAGTTAGATTTTGCTCACCTAATAGTTGTCGGTGTCAAATTGCGTAGGATACTCCGGGTATATAAGGGCATTACCCTAAAGGCTTGATAATCATCAGCTAACTTTGTACGTGTATCTAGCTGCCTCACGCCTTTTCTGCCGATCCCTAAATTCTTGACACATCCATGGAGCTGATGGGCGACGGAAGGTGTAGGATTTGAGTGGGGCACGGGAATCAAGGATACTAATAAGATTAAAGATGACGATGCCAACCATGGAATCGATGGAAAAACAGGAATATATTTCACTCCATTTTAGGGATTCGATGTCAGGTTTCAGGGGTGAGGGCGTCTAGATTGTTGGAAGTTATGGTTTTAGGGAGGAATGCAGGACTTTCGATATTGAATGATGCTTGGATAAGGTCGTGAGAGGACAGAAACGGAACAGGCAAGAAGATTCTGCGCTGAATAGATAACATGCAGGTCCAACCAGGTGTCGGACCAGCAAGTGTGGTGGGTAGGAGAAAATGGAACAATGTAAAGATGGAGGGAGAAGAAAAGAAATTATATATGAGAGGATATTCATTGCAGGAAATTTCAACGAAAAGGAATTCTATGTGTGAATAATCAGAAGAGGGTGAGTTGTCTAGGATTCGGGATTTCAGCGATTATGGACATTAAGATCCACACCTCCACCAGTCCGGCCAATCCGGTCATGGCGGATAAAGGAATAATCAGGTAGGGAAACTGAAGAGGAAGGGATGTGGGGCTTTAGATATGTTTCGGAGACTGCTATAGTATGGTAAAAGTGATGAGAAAAATACTGAAGGGATTCGTCGTAATGAGTAGGTATGCATTAGGTAACTAGAGAGTTTGCTCTACTGGACGCTAGACCTCTTGACGCTAAACTGGAGAGGAGATAGGAAAATATAAGGTATTTGGAGGGAAGCTATAATAATATGATGGATAATAAATTGAAAATCAAATGTAAATAATGGCAAAAAATAATATGAAAGGACATGAATAAAACATGAGATAAAAAGAAAATTGAATCTATTAAAATAAATAAAACAAATAAATATACTAGTAACCCTAACACAGCCATAGAATTGGAAACCGTGGGATATTCCTATTGCGATCGGTGAGTTGATGGGCACCTAGACGTCAGCAGAAGATCTCGAGATCCTGGGGTTGTCCAATGAACATCAACGAGTGGCCGTCATCCTTCCGGCAGCATACTCTACCGGCCGTAAATCGTGACTTGATAATCAGATAATGAGATAAATAGAAGCAGGAAATCGTTTTCACCTCTACATTCCTCCTGCTTGAATGACGCCAATGATATCATATGCAATAGAGCGGAAGTACTGGACCAGTGGAAGAACAATTTCTCTCGTCTTCTGAATGAGGAAGTTACTCTTAGACCACTCGACGAAGATAATGAATTAGAAGCTGGTAACAGAGAAAGTGAATCTTCTTCAGAACCAGATCTTAAACCGGCAGACGAGAACGAAATAATAGACGTCATAAAAGGCAGATCTACACTGCATCAAATCTTCAGCTTAAGAACAATTCTCGAGACAGGACGAGAATATAACATCTAGACGCACCATTTGTTTATTGATTTTAGGGCAGCCTATGACAATATAAACAGAGAAGAACTCAATAAAGCTCTATATGACCTAGAGATTCCTGTAAAATTAGTCAGGCTGGTGAAGATCACAATGAAGAATGTGTGTTCTGCAGTTAAAATTAAAAGCGATATATCTCGAGAATTTTCCTCGGACAAGGACTTGAGGCAGGGACATGCACTGGCATGTCTTCTATTTAGCCTTTCACTTCAGAAAGCAGTAAGGGAAGCAAGGATCCAAATCGGTGGAACAATATTAGATTCGCCTATGCTGATGACTTAGGCATAGTAGGTAATTCATACGGAGCAGTACTTGAAGCTTTTAAAGCTCTGACTGCCCATGCCAGGAGGCTTGGACTTGAGGTCAATGCCATGAAAACTAAATGTATAATAGCGGAGGAGAGCCCAACTCCAAGAGAGATGATTACCTTCGACTAGTACAAGTTTGAGAAGGTATCTCAATTTGTGTACCGGGGCTCAATGATCACAAAAGATAATATATCACATTTGGAGGTTAAGAAAAGGATTCAGGCTGTAAACCGTGCGTACTTCGAGTTATTACGGCATTTTAGAAGCCCTATCGAGGAAAACTAAAATCAATATCTACAAGGCTCTGATCCGGCCGGTTCTATTGTATGCATCAGAGTCTTGGGCAACCAGTAAATCTATAGAGCAAGACCTCGACATTTTCGAAAGTAAAATTCTGTGTCGAATATTAGGCGGATTGCCAATTGGAAATGAGTGGCGTAGACGCACCAATCAGGAGTTGTACAATATATATATAACGAATCTGACGTAATAACGTTCTTTAAACCAAACCCCCTGAGGTGGGCAGGTCATCAACACTAAAATAGCTCCTGAGAGATCCAATCTGTGGTAAAAGACGGCGTGGAAGACCGAGAGCAAGATGGGTATGTGGTATTACTGCTCGTGCCCGAAGTATCCCAGGAGTCCACAATTGGATGGTGGCTGCGCGAGATCGTGACAATTGGAGGAGGTTGTTGCAGGAGGCCAAGACTCGGCAACGAGTTGTAGCGTCACTCAGATAGATTCTTAGCTCACCATATTTTTCTAGGGACGTTTTTAAGCTTTTGATAATCTGATTTACGACGACGCTAAGCCGGTAACCGCGGCGAAAATACCGGCTGCAGACGTTTCAGCGGCCTGTTGTTGATTGCTTCTAGACAGGCTAGCCGAATTTTCTCTCACCGGGCCGGTCTTTTTCCACGCACATTTCTTGCATAACCATGTTTTTTATTTTGAGACTTTATCTCCTCAATTTCTTTTTCATTTCTTGTTCTTGAAAAATTACGCGGCATTTGTTGCAGCTCAAATTACATTTGTCCTCTCTGGTGATAGGGCCATCACAAATTGAGCACTGCACCATTTTAAATTAGTAAATAATAATCAGTACTCACGAATCGCAATGTTTCAATAGTGATGAGTGTCACTGGCCTTAAATCCTTTGAGAGTTAGTGATTAACTACCGCTTCACAGTCCCCAGTACTGTAAAACTGGGGCTTTCTTCTTAAATTTTGTAAGTTATTCGTAAATATTTAAAGTAAATGACTACTGGGTATTTACAGACTATTATGCACTTTACAGAGATAAATACCTATTTTAACAAAATAGAATGTTAAAGAAATAGAAGTAGGAATGGAACCCTTCCATTTTAAATGGAACCCTTATATTTTTCATGCTACAAGAAAAATCGAAAGCACAACGTTATAAGCATTTCAAAGCAATGCTTGCATAATGATTTTAAAATATAGTTCATTTTTAATTTCAGTGAGACCGGGTCGAAAAAAAATGTAATGTTGAACTTCTTTTTTTTAAAGTTATGTAATTTACATTACTTTTTTTTATTTCGGGAGATCAACCGTATTTTTATAGGGTAATGTATGGTAAGTGCATTTTCGGGTTAAGTGCGTAATTGTCTCGTTAAATCTAAACCCTCAACTGGGGGTTCCTTTACGGAGCATGACACCTAAACGCTGATGTATCAGAAATCAGCCACGAAAGTTCGCTAATGTAAAGTATAACGAATTGTAAAAATATTAGTTCCAACCTGTTGATAAAATTGTGTCATTCAACTTTTGCAATACAGCAGTAGGCCTTTTTTTTCTTTATTTTTTACCGTGAGCGGAAACCTACAGAAGTTGTTCTTCAAAATATTTCGTGATTACATTTCTCCTAGAAAGTTTTCTATTTTTTAAGCGCTCAGTCACTCAACAAAACGTGCTAGTAGGGGCAAGTGCAGGCCTCTGTTGTGTGACAAGTATGCATGGTGTACACTTACTCTAACTACCAAGTTTTGTTGAGGCAACTACGGATAAGCGAATTAAAACAATTTTTTTTTTCAATTTCAGTACATATATTCAATCATATTCCACATCCCATTTTCATAACACAATAAAGATTGTAAAATGTGAATCTCAGACAAGTTTAAACTTTTTTCGATGATTACACCAGTATAATAATCCCTCGGTAACCGAACTATGTCGCACTTGCTCCAAAACCGTTCTTGTTTGAATAATGAGTCTTCCAGATACCTTTTACGCACTTGCCCTTCCTTACCTTTACGGGTAAATTCTATTCAATTAAATTATCAATCTTTTTAAAATTGATGTGGTTGAAACGTTGGCTTGAAAGTAATATTTAAACATAATCGTCTAAGGAACATTTTAAAAAGTACAGGAAAAATCTAGCTTCAAAAATAAAATCTTTACAGTTCTGTAAAGTCGATCTTACTAAAATTTAGTGCGCACTTGCTCCACATCACAATACTACGTTATTTCTGTGTTATGCTACTTTTGTTACTATATATCATTTTTACTATATTATATAATTATTGCATCTGTATATTACCTAATTGTATTTCTTAGTTTAATTGTAAAATTATAGTATTTTGTATATTTCGTTTAATTGCAAATATTTTCAAGCTTAGTTTAAGATTCAATATTTTTGTTTTGACTTTTTTTGTTTTTTTGTTTTATGATGTTTATTTATTTTATTAATTATTTGGCCTTTTTTCTTATTTTGTCTTCATACTGTATTTCACTATATATAGTATATGGACATATATATATATATATATATATATATATATATATATATATATATATATATATATATATATAGTATAGTATTTGTATGTATATACACAAACACAAAAATGGAACTTTGGTCATTCAATAAAAAAATTAATGTTCAAATATTTCGGTTCATAGAAACTGGAAAAATATAAATTCAATTTCGATATTTTTTCTTATCATCTAGTAAAAAAATATCACGTTCTTAAATTTAATAAGTTTTACCAATCGTTACATCAACATCATCAACGGAATACCCTTTCCCACTACCACAATGAAAAAAAAAAAATCAGTGTTAGTCTAATCGAAAATGGTCAAACCTTCATTCAGAAATGGTTCAGTACTTCAATACTAACTAGTGAAGTAAATTGCAATACAGCCGTAAAACAGACATACTAGATTTTCAATCGGGAAACGTTTAAAAAAAAAAAAAAAAATATATATATATATATATATATATATATATATATATATATATATATATATATATATATGGAACATTACGAGCTCCAAAGAGAGAAAAGAATTTGAGTAATGTAATGGATCGGGAAGATAGGATGGAGCGAGACAGCTCAACGAAATGGAGCCTAAAAATCTGGCGAATTTAAAGGGTACAACCGCTAAATCAACCTTTTAAAGCTCCTCTTTCCGATACCAGTGAGAAGGGAGTAGTTAGTAAAAGGCACGACTCGTATTTCCTATCCCCTTGGCTTCAGGGCGGATAAAAAGGTAATGACAGTTGGAAAGTAAATAAAAAAAGGAAATAAAAAAAAATCACACCCTCCGAAATAATTCCCACCCTCAACATTTAACTACTTTATCCTTTAATTCATCTTTGTATCGAAATCTTTTGTACATTTTTTCTGTACAAATATGACGAAAATTAACCCGAACAGTTTCTATTTGCACCTGAACATAATCAAAAGCATTCGCCCGTGTAAATACGACAAAACAAACGAATTTTCTCAGTTAAATATTTAACTCATTTTATCCTGTTATAAATATTTGATTTGAAGGGATGGATATTTACTTAATAAATAAGGGAAGGATTATTATTTATTCAAACAACATGCTGTTTTAACTAAACATCAAACATTAAACAGTCTACCACGTTCCGGCAAAAATACACGCAAAGAAGAAATCATTGTTATGAATTTTTTGTTTTGGGTATTATTTCAAAAAATTAAAATCTCAATGGAAGTATGAGTTTATAATGATTGTTTAAAGATTAATATTTTAAACCGTTACTTGTAATAATATTGAATGATAGCTAGAATTTCAACGTTTCTAATATCCCAAGGGCTCATGAAATATCCTTAATACATGAACAAAAATATTAATCTGAGGATAAGCTTATTGATAAAACCTGTCTTCAACTTTTCGTTCCTGAATAAATTATAAAAGCTCTTTAATAGTGTTCGACAATAGGATTTTCTGGGTGTGGATCGTATCATTTCCAAACTGAAAATAGATATATAAGTTTACATTTCAATTAGAGATAGACCATCTGCTCAGGAACTGATTAAACAAGCTTTTCAGAACACAATAACCAATTCCTAACGCTCTCAAAAATAACGTAAAGCAATTAGCCTATTGGTATTTCGTATGCCTGCATCATCAGGAAAGAAGAATAAGAAAAAAATAAACATATATTTAAAGAACAAAATGCAGCACATCTCACATCCACAGTCCAAAAAGACACCAACCAGAGACAGTACTCCACCCCAAGACTCCCTCACATATACTCAAGAAAAAAGTAGATTACGTGGCAACAGCTGGGAAACGTTAAACTAAGAATAGCTTATCTTCAAGGTAAAAATCTGGCGCTCATTTCAACCTCCCTCTTCCTTCAGTAAATGTGTGGAAGTTTTGGGGTGGGGTGCTGCCTCTGGTTGTTGTGTTTTTGGACTGCGGATATGAGATGTGCTACATTTTGTTCTTTATATATATATATATATGTTTATTTATTTATTTTTTCCTCGCCTTCTGTCCTGATGATGCCATATTTTGCGAAATATCGGCAGGTTAGTTGTTTTCGTTATTTTTGAGGCTCTAGGCTTCATGTTTGGAGCTTTCCATTTATAGCATAACAATTATTTTATGTCCCTTTTTTGAGGAGCTCTATATTTTATGTTTAATCATATAGCAGTTGTAAAACAATAAATAAAAAAAATATATTAATACAGCTGTACAGTACGAAAAAAAGGATAAGTTTTTTTAAAATCAGAAATTGACCTTAAGAAGGATTTCAGATTAAAAATAAGTTCATTTATTTGATATTATAACCTTGATAATTACGAAATAATTAAAAGTCAGAGTAAATAAATTGCAATGACAAAAATTGTTGAAATACGTATAGCGTAGGAGAGGGGACAGGACAAGGGTTGCTACCTCTTTCAAGGGGGGGGGGGACGCTCACCTAAGAGGTAAATAAACCTCCCGTTCTAACATTCATTGTACTTAGGGTGAATAATTACCCCATTTAGGGGGTGTTGGATCTTGTAAGAGCTCAACCTCCTGGGAAGAGATAAAGCTTTAAGAAATTGTAAGAGAATTGGGAAGTGTAGGAAGAGTTAGGTGGTTGTAAATCTGCCCCTGTTTTCGAAGGCTATATTGGATATCTCCCGGGAAGGTTTAAGTCTCACAATAAATAATTTCAAGTAGGTAAACTAGTTAGCTGCCGTTGGGGGTGGGTTGTTGGCCAACTATTTCAATCAGGGCTGGAATGCTTCGGGGAAAACTGTGAAAATACGGCCATCTTCCGTATAAGGTAGACACTATTTGGGTTGCTTCAATTATTTCTTCAGAGATCAATAAAATTAAAGAAACCTACAAAATTCAATTTTAAAAAAATGTATTTTTTTCTAATATTCCTATGCCATTGTAACCTAAAATCATCTTTGAGCATTATTATGAATTTCGAAATTTCTTATGATATTGCATGTTAAAAAATCTGGTACGGTGCGCACAACACACAACTTTCACATACCACTCTATAATAATTATCCATTTTTTAAGATAATTTTAAGGAATTCAAATAAACACTTCTTGAAATATTTTCAGTAGCATGTACTTCTTCACGTCTTCTCTCACAAATAGTACAATAAAATAGTTTTTTAAACAATTATAGTACTATAATTCTGTGCACTGTATATTTTTACTTTCGTTTACGAAAGTATATACGAAGGATATAGTAGGGGGAAGTATTGCTATTGTGTAAATTTTCGAATTCGAGTTTTCAACGGAAATACACGTTTTATGGTCACCTGAGTTCAAATAACCTCGCAAAATGGTCTGTGCATCAGTGTATCTGTTTTTCTGCGAGTGAGTGTATGTGAACAGCCAAGCTCAAAAACGACAAGCTGTACGATACTGAAATTAAGTATTCAAGGTATGTATATGGCTATGATGTTACAGCAACTTTTTCGTCAAAATCGACTAACCGGATGTGCCACTTTATGTAATTGATTTTACACATTTTTTACAATTTTCTCGAAAACGGCTCTAACGATTTTGATGAAACTTGCCTAAATTATTCTTCATAAAGGTCTTTAACTTTTCATTTATAGAATACATCACCGAGGAAATGCAGAGAAAAAAGAAATGATGAAAAGAATATTTTATTTGCAAATAGCTTAAAAAGTATGCATTTTATGGTAAATTATGTATTGAATTGTATTAAAGGTAATTAAATTATCTAAGAAACAATAAAAGAATGATCAAAATCAGACCAGTATAAGGAAAGATACAGCGCATCGGACTAACCGGAAGTAGCAATTGTATCATGGATTTTACAATTTTCTCGTAAACGGCTCCAACGATTTTGATGAAACTTGCCTAATGTCTTCTCCATAAAGGTCTTTAACTTTTCATGTATGTAGTATATCAACGAAAAAATGCAGGGAAAAAAGTTATGACGAAAAGAATATTTTATTTGCGCTTAACTTAAAAAGCATGCAATTTATAGTAAATTATGTATAGAATTGTATGAAAGGTTATTAAATTATCGATCATCTAAATCGGATCAGTATTAGCAAAGATACAACGTATCTAATGAGGAGTACAAGACCCTAGATGGATAAACGAGCGCATCCGAAAGGAGATGGATGCGACCGAACCTCCTCCCACTAATCCGTCAACGATACTGTAATAATGTAATTTAAGAATACAAAAGTGGAAATTAACTTAATAATTTCTATTTTTATATTACTTAATGGAAAGAAAATGTTTCTATGGAAACTAAACCGAAACTTTTAAAATATATTTTCAACTTGACAAACTTTTAATTATGTAGGTAGTGATCAGAATTGTACTAAAATTGTTTAAAAAACTGTTTTATTGTACATAAGTGGGAGAAGATGCGAAGAAGTAAATGCTACTGAGTTTATTTCTGTTGTTTTATGTATAGTATTATTTATGTGAACTCTTTAAAAGTATATTAAAAAGATTATTAAAGGAAGGTAAGGGAAAGTTGTGTGATGCGCGCACCGCACCAGATTTTTGGTTTGCCAAGCTGAAAATAAATTTTATTTTAATTTATAATAAATTTAATTTTATGTTTTCATTTAGTTTCTACGGAAATTCCATTTAGTTTCAATGGAAACATTTATTTTCCATTAAATAATATAAAAAAGGAAATCATTATTATTATCTACAATCACTAAAGTGTATGCCTTTTTCGCCACTCTCCGTTACCTTCTACGAGTTTATATGTTACATACTAATTTTTATAAAATCTTAAGCCTTCCAACGGTATATTATATATCTATGTTACTACTCTTATTTCCGGAAATTTGTTTTCAAACTGGGAAAATATTTCTTCTTTAGTAATTTATTAAATTTTTTCATACCTTATATTAATCCATTTTTTATTACTGCTGACAATGAGAGACTGTTTCTTATTTCAAATAAACAAAATTAAAGGTACTTAAGAGAAAGTCATTTTGAAAATTCGGGAATTAAGCCATGTCGGACTATTTCAATGAGGATTTCAAGGACTATTTTGAGGATTTCAAGGACTATTTTGAGGATTTTGAGGACTATTTCAAGATCTAGCTGATATTAAAGACCATTTTGCAAGACTTAGTTATTTGATCTTAGGGGACCTTAAAACGTGCAGGTATTTGAAAACTCGGATTAGAAATATTTCACAATCGCAATATTTCCCCTTACAACTATAGGTAGGTTAAAGTAAAAATTGTAAAATTTACGAAACGTTCGAGTTCTCTTGAAATTCTAGTAGCATTTAACAGACGTATGGTCTTTTTTTTAAATATAAAATTTAAAAAAACATACAGACTTAGCCACTACCTAGTATTAAGAAAAAAGTAATTTACTTAAACAAATAAATACACAGAACGTAAGAAATAAGTAATATATAAAAATCAGTAATATTTTTTCGTTACATAGCATAGGATAATCGAAAGCAAAATGAGGTCAATTCTTCACGAACATAACTTCAACAGCATATTTCTTCAATACATCGGGTGAGAAATTCATTCATCATAACTGATCGAATGAAAATTGTTTAAATTGTAAGCACTTTATATTGCTTTATAATTATTGTAATTTATTATTAACATCAATATTACTCGAATAAATACTGTGAAAATAAAAATGTAAATGAAAAACAAAATTTTTGACAAAAAGATATAGAATATGCTTTCGATTTTAAATTTTGTTCTCAATGACTGGCTAAATAAAGCCATAATATGATAACTGATATGACAACCTTAGGAAGAAACTTAAATACTACAAATACAATTTATGCGAGTTTTTCTTCCAAAATTACATTTTTTTTTTAACCTTAAACCTTATTGTTCAGAAAATAATGTGTAATCGGGTAACAGCGGTTGCCTATTTGCAGATTTAATGCAATGGCAGATTTTTTTTTTTTTTATTTAGGACCTAGAAGAAGAGAATAGTTTTAAAATTTACAAACTATTGGAAAGGAGAGTTTTAATAACTATTATCAAGTAAAAAAATAATTCATATAGAAGAGATACAGATGATTACGAGTTCATAATTCAAGGATTATTAAATAAAAAAAAATAGAGCAAGAGAACAACCATTAACTGAGACAGACTTGGAATTCGTTCACAGATGGCCGCCGTAAAGTAGGGGTTGCCAACACATGTTCTGGTCACCACTAGTGTGTTTATTAAATATTTTTGGAAATTCACGAGCGATATGTGTTTCTCCCATCTCGATTTCATACATTACGTTTTATAGCTGTTCTAAAAAAGGTATTCATGCTCTGTATTTTGTTTCAGAACCATCAACATCTCAGTCTAATCTTTAGGCATTTTCCTATAGATTAACTTTATCGTATTTCCTTCGTACATTTTACTCGCCTAATTAAATTTTCGTGACACAGTAACATCAGCTATATCCATTCTGATAAACATAATCCGTTATGGATCATCTTCTTTCATATAAAATAATATATTCAATACTTTCTTCTCAAAAACATTTGGCAGTTGTTTCTTCTTTATCGTAAATGATCAGGTTTTCAATCAACTGAAACGCCAATTGTTTTTGGTAATGTCAAGATACATATAAAATTAAATTCCGTGTAATTCAGAAAAGAAGCTACGGCAAATAGTTTTGGAGCTATAAGTTTTTCAATGCTTCAAAATGTATCAGAAACAAAAATAATAATTAAAAAAAAAATATAACTCAAAAATTAAAAATAGGAAAAATCTGAAACGTTGTATTTTCGATTATATTTATGCATAGAACATAAATACCAGGTTTCATTCATGAAATTGAAAAATCTTGAGTCTAAAATTATTTTATTAGCTGACTTGGTGTGGAATGACTCTAAGGAAAACAGTTAGTTAATTTTTCTGCTTTACGGATATGTAGTCTGCTACAAAATGATTTATACCTACTTAGTTTGGACGAAGTCTTCAACATGTGGTATTTATAAATTAGTGAAATATTCCGTTAGATACTTACCTTGTGAATAATCTAATGATAAGCATTTAGAGAAAATATTTGGATGTGAGTAAGTTTAATGAAATAAATGCCCTGAATATGCAAATTATGTATCATAAGTACGAAATGAGAAATCATTATTTAAGAAAAAGACGGTTCAAAAGTTTACATAACAACTTGGGTCCCTGTTCATCGGAAACCAATGGGGGACTTTATTTCAAATCCAACGGGTCGAGGACAGGAGTAATTTACAACGGGCAGTCCTGTCAAGAGAACCATCTGGTCCGGAAGAACAGAGGAAATGTGTATCAGGAAAACTCCTTCTCGGCCCTCTTAATCTGGCTTTTAGTGGAAATAACTTCCGTTCTGTAAATACAGAGAAGTAAGGAACTACTGAGAGATAATTGCTCTAGGGGACACAATACCAAGGCTATCTTCACCACCCAACTGCCCTAGCCACCCTCTGACAATTAAAGAACAACGCAGGCTCTTTATTGGTCTTCCTTAATAAAGAATGATTACTTCAATTCGAATCTGCAGACAGTTTTGGAAATTCGATGGAAAATTAACAAAAAAAATCCCTATTTTTCAATTATTGATGGGCAAATATGTTAATTTAATCAGCAGTGAAAGTTACTGCTGCTAATTTAGTGCAATACATACTCAATAACTCTACCAACTGGAGTATATATTTGCCATCCACACATGGGGGCAAAGCTTGGTTCGGAGTTTCCTGGGCAGATTGTAAATATTGTATCTAGGTATGCATGTGTTCAAGATGATTTATTTTATTCTTACTTAACTTAATTTTTCTTTATCTTGGTTGTTTACTTATTTTGCTAATATTAAATTTGTTTATCTATTTATTTTCATTTGTGATGTTTTAATTTTTATTTATTGTTTTTTTTAATATGATATATTATTATTTTTATTTGATTTCTGTTTTATTTACTTATGTTATTTTTCTTTGTATATATGGCATGAAAGAATTCGTATAGCCCTTATACCAATGGCCCTTGAGTGTGGGATCTTGTATTATTTTAAAAAAAAACTGTTATGAAAAAGAAAAAAAAAAAGAGTATATATGGAACTGTCTTAGGATGATTATCTATTTGGTTAGCCTTTTTTAGACTGTTGATTTGAGACATGCTATCCATTGGCATAGGTAATCAAATATTATAGAGGAGAGGGTGGGGGGGGGGGGGTGCAGAAGGTGGCTGGGAGGGTCAACCCCTCCCCTTTCTTCCAGAGATACCTGTGCCAATGTGCTTTGAAGTGGAATCTAATGTTTTCGTTTTTTTTTTTTTTTTTTTTTTTTTTTACTTTTTAGAAGTTTTTTTTCAAAAATTTTCAGGTAGAGAGAATTGCATCTGAGCCCATGATGGTATTTCTGGTCTGCATTTTGATGATACCTTAATTAGCTAAACGTTGACTGGTTAGTTATATACCAGTATCTAAGAGACTTAAGTTTTTGCTATCATCAACTAAAAATCAGTAAATTAATTTTGGAAATGTGTTTATGTATATATTAATAAAACGTAACAAAAACGAACAAAAATATTAGTTCAAAAGCATTTCCGTCATAAATGAAGTAGCAGGAAATAGCACCACCCTCAGGAAGTGGGAATTTCCCGGTCCAGGTCCAGGGAAATTTATTAGCAGGGACAAAAAAGGGACGACAACTCACTCTCACACGTGGCAACAGTTAAGGCCCACCGAACCTCCTCTTACCGAAAAAAAAGGGCTTTCCTCAAAGAGTACGTTCTTTTGGCTAAAGGACTGCTCGACTAACTGCCCTTAGCAAAGATTTAGAGGTCGTCTAGTAGTGTCAGGGAATTTTATGGCAGAGATTAGCAGGTTGGAGGGCCCAACCTGGCGTCAGATAAAAAAATTACGTGACGGAACAAAAAAATAAAAGGCTCAGGCTCATCAACAAGCCTAAACTTGAGCAATATATTATTATTTTTTTTGAATTCTCAAGATATTCAAAATTAATTCTTTAGACGATTTTTCAGAGAGGTTAATGTTTAAGACAGGGCCACTTAGTCTTTGTGAGATAAATGTGTAGCCACTTAAACAAAAAAGATCATGTTTCTATCATTGGTATGTTGAGGCTGGGATTAATTTTATTTCATTTTGTGAACCCTGGATTGTTAAAAATATGATTATTAATGAATTAAAAAAAATCAAATAAGCAAATAATGAATTAAATTTTAAAATTATGTAATAATACCGATGATAGTGTTTAGTCACTATCAATTCACTTCTGTTCAATCCAGCACCTTCTTCACAGAATAGTAAAGCGTTAATTATGATTAACGTGTAGTCGGAAATAGAAAATCAGTATACGATTACATAGGGAACATAGAGAAGTAGGCTTTATACATTTCGGCGAGGTAATAGGCAGAAGGCACATAGCAGTGGCTGATAGATTCGCTTCTGTCAAAGCCGTGCATGGGGATGGCGGCGCTTTCTTCATCATTTTTCAGGCACACGAGAGGCAAGCAGCACCCAGCATTCACCGTCATGTGGCGACATAGTTGCATCTCCGCCCACATCACACGATACTAGGAATAAGTCCCAGTTGTCCACGAGAAATAGACGAGAGAAAGTCCCATCAGGCAGAGATGCTGGATAGCCATCTTGGAGGCTATACTGGTCATTCTTATATTATTTGACTATTTGATGTCCCAGGTCTTTAGATTAGTTTTTTACATGGATTTTCAGCTCAAAAAAAAAAAAAAATTTTGGTATTGATTTGTAGTTTTTTTTTTAAAGAATATGATGGTAGCATCAAAATGAACCTGGCTCATCAACAAGAAAAAAATGTAGAGCTAGAAAACGTCACGAATGTTGCTGTCCCCAATGTGGGAAAGTGAAGTCTATTATGTTTTGAAATGAAACACTCAGAATTGATTTATTTAAAAATACAAATAATGTAACTAGATATTAATTATAACTAATTCTGGACAATTAAAATCAGAAATATAAAAGAATATGGTATGGTAAATAAAGAAAGTGGAAAAAACAAGCAATAAGATAAAAAGAATAAAGAGTAAATAGGATTATTTCTGAATGCTTTAAATGAGACAAAGCTGTGCTAATAGAAACAGACCATAAAATGTTTTTTATCAATTTGTAACAAACATGATTTGTACTTCACAAGAAGAATTATCCCAGCATATATAAGAATTTTAAGGTTTTTAAAATTAATTTTTTATGATATATTTATTACATTGTTGAGGTGTGTATATTGGTTACATCTTATGTCGGTGCTTGACCAGCTGCTTCATTCTCCTTGATCTAAATATAGCGTGATAGTAACAAAACAAATAAGTTCTCGTCTAAGTTTTTATCATCGATGAACAGGCTCAAGCTTTCATTATTACAAATACTATATTTCGTATGTCGGTCAATTCCAGCATTTTAATTCAATTCAAGATAGGAAACCCGTAGATATTAGATGTGTTGAGATGCCTTGGTGTCATGTAAAGTCTTCAACAGATGTGTCGTTGAAGACTGCTGGATTAAGATGTGCTATCTCTGGTCTGCATTTAAGTTATCTTATATTTTCGAGTCCGTCCGTGCCTGAATTGGTGAAACGTTGAATGGTTAGTTACTTACCGGTATTTTAGAGACTTAATTTGTTTTCGGAATGATCCAATTATATCCTAACAATTATTTTTTGTCTCTTTTTAAGTTTTTGCTCTTTAATATAGGAATTTTTTTTCTTCACGCTACTTAATATGCACATTGCTGCACTCTGCATAACATGCATTGCATTTTGAGGTAATGTTTTTGGTTTGTCCATGAAGGAAATCGATTCCAGAGGGTTTATCTTGTATCTGCCGAAAAATGTCGAGCCACGGGTTGCAGTTCTTGTAGCTTGTTGACGTGTATTTAATAAAATGGCGAAAATAAAATGTTATGACGGAATGCACGACATTACCATAGAAATAAACATATATAAACCTGTTTGTATATTTCAAGTCAATCCCAATTTATTTTTATATTTGTTTTAGAAACAAGAGTCAATCGTAATTTTTCTAAATCTGTATCGTCTGTCAACGGAATAGGTTAGAGCAGAATTCTGAAAAGACTACCCTCCTCTACCTCTCTACCCAAGTCAGTAAATCCGTCCCGGAAAAAAATAAATAAAAGAAATAGATCTGTAGCACACTTGAGAGGCAGGCAACTTGCCGTGAAATAGCAATTCTCACAGCTCTGGGCTACGGGGGACTGAGCAATAAACCAGCACCCAGTGCCTCCCGGATACGAACAGAAATCGTCAACCGTCACGAAATAAAACAACTCCACCTCTCACAGCTGTTTTTATCGAGAGAAAAGAAAACAAGTGTTTGATAACAACGATTATACATAATTATTTTCCAGTAGAGCGTCAAACATATAAAAAAACTGATTTAGGCAAGTTAATAGAGAAAATGTAAGGTATATAAACAACAAAGCAATTAACAAATATTCGCATTTAAAGTAAAAACTATGATCGGTTATAATTTAAATTTTAAAAAGGAAACAATTTGTTTTAGATAGTTGTACCATGGTACAAAGATTATAGGTCATCTCTCTTCCCCTCTCTCCTTTCTTACAAGTTTCCTTTAACTCCCAAGACAGATAAAAATGTAACTTATATAAATACAATTTTATCAGGAGAATGAAACTTCCTGTTAGAATTGTAAATTCAGAAATTTATTATATGTAATCATTAATAAATTTCTCTCAAATCGAACCCAGGGCAACCCCTCTATAATTAATAGATTGTAAAATCACATCATAAATCCATTAGTATACGTTTTTCATTAAATATAAAAATGTTTTTAGGCAAAATTATGAATAGAAAAGTGAAACATGTACCCATTACAGCCCACGAAGGATCTTGGGTTCAGTAGTTGGTAGGACGTACTGTATCTTGACCAACGGTTGTACAAGGAGGCTACCAACCACTAAGTTCATTCCCCAGTCCTATGAAGGACCAGGTACCCATTTTATACAGATTGTCTGTGCCTTAGGAGGATCCCCGAACCCAATTATCGCTCCATGGTTCAATCCCATAGATTTTACTGTCTACTGTCTTCCCTAATATCCATAGATAAATATGTAGTTAATAAATTGTAACATTTCCGTAAAGCAGTTATGAATACACATGTTTTAAACTAGCATGCAAGAAAACAATTTACATTTTTTATTTTAGATTGAAAATTGAAACCAGGCATGAGACTTACTTTCGTGACTCGTGTCACCCTCTCTAATTAAGAAAAAAATTGTCCAGCCCGATTATAACTACATTAATTTCGTGATCACATTTACTATGGTTATTCTACTTTACTATGGTTGTTCATTTTATATTAAGTGGGATTCTTATTTAATTTATAATATTAATCAATATTCAATTCTGACAACTTTGGTATCTTAATAAAATTCTTCAATGTAATAAATAAAAATCTATGCTTTAATATATTCCCAGGTCGATTGTAAATAGTGTATATAAGTAGGCCTACGTTTAAGATGTTACGAACTGATATAACTATGAACGCAAATTCAAATAAATATATATTTTACAGGGAATGTAAAATATTTAATAAGCACAGTTATTTGTGTTTTTAGAACGAAATTTTAGGGAATAGAAAAGAAAACAAAACGCACGAATTCTGTTTATAGCATAGTAGTAAATTATTTTATGTTCTATCAGCTTAGGCTTAAATTTTTAGATCGGGCTTTCACCAGCCTTTATAATGTGGGGACCAGATATTTCAAAAGATTTTTTTGGCGATTAAGGTTCCTTGAAACATATATTGGGTGTATTTCACATTCTAAGGATCTTTTAAGGAACTTATTCTACAGAGGATATTTCGTAAAGGATGAGAAAAAAAAGAGTATTTTCATATAAAATGTATAATGGATGCATCATTTATACATCTATTTATCAAGCAAAGCGAAAGTACAATTACTAAATGCACTCCATTAATACTATTAATATTCATGCTTCATTATAAAATTATACATATGTGTATACAGTTGATGTACGTAAAATGTCTGAAACTGAATGATATAGCAATAAAGACAGTGGTGAAAGAATCCCTCAAGAGGTGATCATGACGTGTTGATATATGGCGAAGGGAGGATATGGAGGCGGCAGGTTTGATTTCAATTGATACGGCCTCCTTGATTTATGCGATGAAAGTCCGCGCGGTAGAAATCCATCACTTGGATCCTAACTTACCGTACACTTAACAAAGATATCATTTCCACACTCAATCCCTCAATCCTGTCCTCGGATTGGACGTATTTCAACTTTTATTTTGTACTCGTGTTTCTTTCCTGATTCTATTTTAACTTTTAATGCTTTAGAGCGTTTTTAAACAAGTTCAAAGAATTATCAGTTAACGATATATTATAGTTTATTCAAATTGCTGATCCTTAAATTTTTTACATAATACGAAAGATCAACCAAGATATTTTGCTTCACTGCCTGGCGGTAGTGGTGGATAAAGTAAGGACTTACTCAACCAGATGGAAGATTACGAGATCTTACTTTCCACATTTAACACTATAATTTTTTTTTTTTTTTTAATTTCTATTAGATCCGTCATCCGCTCTTCATAAAAAAATGCTGTTTTTTGAAAAACTGTATCTCGGACACTATTAAACCTTTTACTTTACATTATACATTTTTTAAAGTAATACAAATTTGCTAAAGTTGAGCCCTAACAGAGCTCTGAATTTTTAATAGCACCCGAGAAACAGTTTTTCAAAAAACGTCATGTTTTTTCAATAAACGAGAAATCATTGTGACTATATTTTGACAGATATAATGGAAACTGCTATTCCTACGAAGAATATCAATATAAAATACTTTAAAGTGACTTTAAATATCTTCATTTTGAGCACAAATAGACTTTTGTATGTACTGAAATATCTAAATTTTCTAAAGATGTATAACATTTTCGACGATTGCAGCATAATATCATAATCGTATAAGCATATTTTTATGGCACTCTGGAGTGATAAAAATATCTAATATTAATCATACTTCACTAACTGAAAATGAAGCTGGTTAAATTCACTTAAAAGTATTTTATAACGATAATGTTCTTAGGAGTAGTAGTTTCCATTATATTTGCCAAAATGGTAATATCTAGTTTTTGAAAAAAACAACTGTTTTTTGAAAAACTGTATTTATTAAACGTGCAGAACTCTATTACAGTTAATTTTTCTTTTTTTTTTGGCCAAATTTATAAAAATGGTATGAAGAATTTTTTTCGTGCGGTAGATAGTTATCAAAATATTTAGCATGGAATAAAAAATTAAAGAACATTTTTGTGTTTTTCATGAATAAAATAAACTTCCGGTCGTCTGCTGAGGTCACGATTTTTAATGCCAATCTAAAGCCAAACAACATATCAAAAAATCAGAACTACCCAACCTTTGGCATTTATTTGGTGCTTTTTTAGCATTATTTCTAGGGCTACATAGGATAAACAGGAATATGAAAATCATAAAAAAACATTTAGAAAAGTTAATTTATGGGAATTAATATTAAAATTAGAAATTCAATAATTTTTAGAGAAAACTTTATTGAACAATAATCAGATATTTATGAGCATGATTCACAAACGTCTTTGAATTAATATATATAATATTAGTTAAAAAACGAAATAGATTAAATATTAAATTAAAATCGACGATAATTTACGTGAACAGCTAAGCGTTTTTTTCCGTCAGTTTCAGTCCAAATCATGATTATTTATTTCTTAAATTTACAAGAAGGTAAATAGCATCTATTTCCATCGTTGCAAAGATATACACTACAACTTAACATGTTTTAAAATTTCCTAATTTCAGATTTAGAGATCAACATAAACTTAAATAGAGTCTTGAAGTTATGTGCGTACAACTAAAATTTATTTCAAAGATCGTGCTTTCACAATTACGACATTGCACCTAGGGTAATCTGAGCTAAGTACGTAATCGTTTCGTTAAATCCAAATCCTGAACTGGTAACGGCTGCCTTATACAGAGCACGAATTCTAAACACGGATGTATAACGAATCAGGCACGAGAGTCCGTTAAGGTAAAGTATAACGCGCTTTAAAGATATCAGTTCCAACCTGATAAGTTGGATCTTTCAACTTCTGCTGTACAGCTGTATCGGTGGTTATACACTTGGTCAGCGTTTTTTTTTCATTTTTGTGGAAAGTGGAACCTTCAGAAGCTATTCTTCAAAATATTTTGTTATTTACATTTCTCCTTGACAATTTTATAGTTTTTAAGCACTAGTCTGCCATTGCCCCAGCAAAATATAGAGTTAAGTCCAGATCTCTGTTGTGGGACAGATTCGTCTGGTGTACATTTACCCTTACTGTCATGTTTTGCCGAGAAAACTGCAGAATAGCCGGTTGAAATAAAAGTTCTTTTTTCAATACATTTATTCAATTATGTTCCACATTCCACTTCATGGCTGTCACTGAAGATTGTAAAATGTGAATTACCTCAAACGGTTTAACTTTTCAGGGAATCATAATCATCCGGGAATGAGCTATTTTGTATTTGCCACTCAACCGCTACTGCTTGAATAATGAGTTTTCCAGACACCTCGTACGCACTTCCCCTTAGGGCAGGGGCAAGAGCGTACTAGGTACTTCAAAACTGAATCATCAATCCCATAAAAATTGAAGTGATTAAGGGGTGGGCTTGAATGTAATATTTAAACTTAATCGTCTAAGGAACATTAAAAAAAATCTGGCTTAAAAAATAAAGATTTTACAGTCATTTAAAGTCGAACTTTGTAAAATCCAGTGCGCACTTACCCCACGTTGACGAATATTAAAGAAAAAGTATGAGCATTAAAGATTAAATTCGTAACATTCAACCAATCAAGATCTTGGATTCTCCACCTCATTAGAATTATGACAGATAATTTTCAGTGCGCTCAGCGTTCCCTTAATTTTCTGTATATGACAGATCTAATCTTCTGCAGCACTCTCGGATACCTTCAGAGCCCATGGCATCTACCGTTCTATGTCTAAACTCAGTAATTCAGTTCCGAGAAGCAATATTTATGTGATTGCCTACCGCCCAAAAAATAAAATAATAATAGAAAATTACCTTCACATAAACAGCGACCTTATACAGTGTTTTCTCCATCTTTTTTAGATACAGATTTTTTTTTTTAGATTCAGGCGTTCGTTATTTGATGCACATTTGTATTTATTTACATTAGAATTGACTTGGTTTTGATACCTCTGAATATTAAAAAAAAAATTGTCGTTGTCTGACTATATTAAGGAACTCTTGTCATGTTTCCGATGAAATCTGTGTGAAAGATATATTATTTCAAATAGAATTAATTTCATTGCGTGAAATTGCTATATAAAAAAATCAGTTATGATTGTAAAGTACAATAATGCCATTCAAAATGTTCCATTCTCGATTCATTCAATAATTCAAGAAGAATTGCATGAAAAATATGTAACAATAGTTAAAGAAGTGATAAAGGGTCATTTCTTTTAGATCATCTGGGTAACCACACTGTTGAGGCTGGATGGAGAGTTATCAGGTGATTAGTGAAATAGCTTAGGTCAAAAATCCAAAATAAAAAATGGTGAATGTGGTGGTACAAAAGGAAATGAAGTTAAATGCATAGAAATCTAGCTACCTATTAAGTTGGAGGGCAGTTTGTTATGCGGAATGGTATACCTGGCTCACCAATCCGACTCGATGAAAAATCAAAAAAATTAAAATAAATTATTTAATAGAACAAATTTAATTAATAACTTTAGTCACTAATTACCATCTATCAATTTTAAGTTTCATTATTATTTTTTTTTTTTTTGCAACTTTTACAATGGTATAAAATGAATGCCAATAAATTTCCACCTCAAAAACATGAAAATGTATATTTTACCAACAAGAATGAAATTGCTACTTAAGAACCATTATTATGGTCGTGTGGAAACTCGATGATTGCTCATCTGGAGGAAATTTCACCGGGTCAGTTACAAGCTGAGTGACATTTGTCGTGACGGGATAACGTGATACCGAATCCTTCGTTCCCAGCGTCCCATCATGTCTCGACAACATTAGCAATGCTACAAGGCACTAAAACAAATCTAATTCGGATTGCTCGAGACGGAATTGCAGTGAAATTGTTATAGCTTCATCTGAAAAATCGAAAAAGTTTTATGTGTTCTCTTGGGCCACTTAAAGGTTAAACTAAGAGTTGGTTATCATTTAGCTTTATAAAATCCTTGCTATATGGAGCAATATAAAACGTCCTCAATGACAGTTGTAATTGAAGCCGTTTATTTAAGTCACTTCAAAGCCAATTAATTTGAAAATTAAAATACTTTTGTTAATTTAGTTAATAAATAAATGACTTTATGGTCATTTAAACAATAACAGATATAATGTAAGGCCCTTCTACTAACTGCATATCTCAATTTAGTAGAATATTTCTACCTCACCTCATGCAGACTGCAGTTTCACCGGTTCAATTCCAGCGATAAAGTCTCGAACAGAGTTTTCTAACCTTATGAAGATATCTGAGTAGTTACATAAATAAAGGGATAGCCACCTGATCTATAAAACTAGAAGTTTTATTTTAAAGTAAATGAATCTAGTGAGAAATTGTGTGTGGCCGATTACCGTAAGGCACTTTTCGTGTGACCTACTAATACGGAAACAACCAATTTGTTAGGTCTGTAATAATTTCTGTAATAGTTATATTGGACTTTTCACTAATTAGATTTTTCCCTTTGAACCCTTGGCTTTTTACAAAAGTAACAATTGAAAAACAATACTTTCAAACGATTTAATTCATTAATTTCTTTATCAAAAGTTATTTGCGAGCTGATTTCTGGTTCACTGAACAACATATTGGCAGAATTGACATTATTTGTCAAATCATACACCTGTTTTGACTATTGTGCGATAGACCTCAAATGTTACTAAATTATTTTTTTTAGATTGTTACTTCACTTCTCGCCTAATCTTTTTATAATTAGTAGCCTATATAAAATTATATTTATACATGTAATTCCGTTTTCACGTTATTCCATATTTTGGATTAAGAAATTTAAATAAACACTGAAGTTGTTGTATCAGTTTCTTGAAGACAAAATATATGAAACTAATAGTGAAAAAGTGGTAATGTAAATAAATTAAAAGTGCTAAATATTTTGTAGCATAATTAAGAAGATAAGAATTGAAAACTAGAATCACTTCTAACCTTCTCCAGCTCTTTTTTCCCGCGATTCGGTAGATATTATTTCGTCAATACCTTATTTATATTTTCACAAAATTCGAACATAAATTAGGTGACCCACCTATTTTTACTTTCCCTTACCTCTATATGAAATATATAGTAAGGGGAAGTATTGAAATTGCGAAAAATTTCGAATTCGAGTTTTCAACGGAAATAAATCTTTTAAGGTCCCCTGAGTCCAAATAACCAAATCTCACTAAAAGGCGTGTGTTAGTGTGTGTGTGTGTGTGTGTGTGTGCGTGTGTGCACGCGCGCGTGTGTCTGTGTAAATAATCTAGCTAAAAAACGAAAAGTCGAACGAAACTGAAATTACGTATTTAAGGTAGTTATTTATTATTGCAGCAATATTGCCTAATAATATCTAATTGCAAACTTGCCTAATTTCTTCTCCTTAAACCTCTTTCACTTATCGTGTATATAGTATATCAACGAGAAAATGCAGTGGAAAAGGTGATAGCGAAAAGAAAATGTTATTTCCGCATAACTCAAAAAGTATGCATTTTATGGTGAATTATGTAAAAAAAAAAAAAAAAAAAAAAAAAAAAAAAAAAAAAAAAAAAAAAAAAAAAAAAAAAAAAAAAAAAAAAGTTTCTATATCGGAACAGTATTAGCAAAGATACATCTTATAAGGACAACAAGACCCTGATGGAAAGCCGAGCGCATCCGAAAAGAGACGGTTGCGACTGAAACTCCGCCAATCTGTTGTCAACAATACACTTTTTAGTAATGTAATATAATAATATAAAAGTTTAAATTAACTAAATAATTTCTACTTTTAAATTATTTAATGGAAACAAAATGCTTCCATAGAAACTAAATGGAATTTCCATGGAAACTAAACCGAAACTTTTAAAATATATTTTGAGCTTGATAAATCAAATAATATATATATATATATATATATATATATATATATATATATATATATATATATATATATATATCGTTCAGAATTTTACTAAAATTGTTAACAAAACTAATTTATTGTACTTTTTTTGTGAGAGAAGACTTGAAAAAGTTCATTTTGCTGAGTTTATTTCAAGTAGTGTTTATTTGAACTCATTAAAATTATGCTAAAAAGATTATCATTAGAATTATAGGGTGCCAAGGAAAAGTTGTGTGATGCGCGCATCGAACCAGATTTTTTTACATTAGTTTAAAAAACTTTTATCTTGTAATTCGAATTCCAGATTACGAATTTTGGATATTTATCCATTGATAGCACATTGTGCCTCGTCAAGAAATTGGTTAAAACAATATTATGAAATGTTTGTTTTATTTACCTTGATCAATCTCCCTCAATCATATCCAAGATTAAATTGATTTTTGATTTTTTGTAGTGAAAAAAAATCTTTTGAAACATAGAATCCTAATGTACATTTTTGTGGTATGATTCTGAAACGCAGTTAGCAATTCCATTATGTTATGATAATGCCAGAAAGAAACTAGTTACATTTTCGTTTTCTTGAAACTCTTTTAAAACATTTGAAACATAAGTAAAGATGCGAGAATGATTTTGTTTGTTTGAAGTTTTTGATTAAATATTAGAACATTCCCTTCTATATTTTAAAATGTATTAAACAAACAGAAAAAAAAATAAAGCAACCTTATTAAAAGTTTTCCAATTCCAGAGCATTTTAGTCCATTCTGGAGAATATTTGGAGGAGTTACATTAAATATAAAATATTTTAATTTCGGGCAAGGGAAAACTCTTGATCAGTGATGAAAGGATAATTCCTAATTAGAGAGATAGATGAGTCCCTTTTAATAAGCCTGCTGGGCCAACTTTTCTCCATTTCTTTCTCGGGCCGGTGCAATTATTAATATGTAAAACGTGGTTAAAATTAAATTAGCCCCAGTAGGAGGATGGTTATACGAAATGGGCAACTCCATCACTAGCGAGGAGATATCAAAGAAGCCCTCCTTTAATCTATATTCATCAGTTAACTTGTAATGCCTTGAGCCTTTGATCACGTCACGCTCTACAAATGGGGAGATCTCGCAGCCACTGTACCCTCTGAATGGTACCGAAAATAGGCCAATGTATATTAGCATCTTATTGGCCGAACGTTCATTTGGATTCTACATACCATTCTTTAATCTAAACTGTTGAAGCGAAATGGACAAAGTTCATATTGTGTTGAGCTGAATAAAAACATCCTTTTTAAGTACACTCGACTAATTTGATGGGATCATAAACTGAAGGTGATCTTTGAAGTAACATTAAGATAGTCTAAATCCAGTTATACGTATCCAGAGTTGTGTAAGTAGGACAGTAAGGAGTTTTGTAAAGAGCCACAAATCCGCTTTGGTCTTGCTCACTCCCTAATCCTTCACTTAATGTCCTGCTGACAGCAAATACCAACAGTATCGCCTTCTTATAGAACATCAAGTACATAACAACGATCACTTCGTGGATCCTGGCTTCCTCTTTGAACTTTATGCAGCAAATGGTCTTACAGACTTTACTATTTAGATTATAAGTTTATATAATGGGGTGAGTAATGATTTTGTTTTCTTGGATATTTTAATTCCCTGGTCGGCTTTTTTGTTTTTAAAATGCTAAATTAAATTGTAAACAAAATGAAATTTCTTATCTTAGAGTTCGGTTAAACAACATGACACTAAAATTTGTAATATAGGTAATATTATGCCATAATTGGAAACTTAAGTTTCTTCCCGCCAAAACAATCCGTATGGTGCAGCAATTCGAAGCTCTTTCGGATTCTCAGTAGGGGGTTCCAGAAATTTGAAACTGGCGACATCAGCCTCGAGAAGAAAGATGGTTGAGGACGAAAATCATCTTTCGATAAGGTAGTTCTGTGGGACTTTGTTGAGACAGACCCAACGAAAAGTACTTGGGAATTATCAAGAGAGCCTGGAGTTTCTCAATCCACCAAATAAATCGTGGTCTGCATTACTTGGGAAAAGTGAATCGCTCAATAAGAGTGCTTCCCCATGAGCTGACCTCTGAGCAGGCACGATTTCGAGTAAAATTTGTCAATAACTTTTGAATAACCCAAATGACTATCGTTTCATTAAAATAATTGTTACTGGTGATGAAAGTGAAATATATTACAGAAAACCTAAACCAAGATACAATGGGTAGAATGCAATCAGCCTGCTGTTCCAGTCGCTAAGTAAGGGCGATATATAAAAAAGGCAATGCTGCCTGTATCATGGAATTATGAAGGCAAATTCCTTGTCTACAATTTTTTAGAGTGGCTGACGCATTTAAGCCTCACCAAAAATATGAATATTTTGCGAGTCTAAACAGCTTATTCGCAATAGCATTCACTCTTCTGTATTCAAGAAAGGTCAACTGAAAGAATACCTTTTACAACGAACGAAGAAGACATAAAATTCGTACACTAAGCTCTGGTTCGTCCGATCTAATGAAGCTTTTAAGAACGAGACAAGCAGACAGATTTCTTCCCTAAGAAACTCGGCAAGATCCGGATTGCAACAGGTAGTTGGAGAACAGTGAAGAATATATTAAAGTGAGACCGAATAGAGAAGGTATTAGAACTAGCAGGGTGGGGGAGGGGAGGGGTAGGAGTGATGGATCTGATTGGAAGATGTTTGCTGTCACTTAGTGTTTGATTAGGCAGCGATGATGTATTAGCTCCGACACTCTTTCCTCGACGGAGCACTCAGCTTGATTCCATTTGCTCCAGAGTTTCCTAACATTTTGTCGGTAGAATACGCCCGCATTGTAAACAGTTAATATACCCAAAGATCATCACAATGCCATTGTTCTTATACTATGATGGGCCAACCTTTTATGGTTCCTTATAACTTAACATTAGGATGTAGCACATTTCTCTATGTGAGATATCTTCTGCTTCTCAATAAGCATCTTCTACTATTTTAATTTTAATTAGTTATTATTTGTTTTGTTTTTTATTTATACTTCAAATTTAAATGTGTTTGTTTGCGTCATTTTTTATTTTTATCTGTTTATAAAATACTATTTATATAAGTTTTTCCTCTCCCTCCACCTCTTTCTGTATACAGGCTGTAAACATGTATACAGGGTGTCACGTAAGTCATCTAACCTCTTTTCGGCCTTCAAGGCCATTATAGAGAGTTATCTGTTAAAAAAAACAGCCTTATTTATTACTTAAACTTAAAGTTTAAAAAAACAATATTATTCACAAACAACATACATGTAACAGGGAATTTTCGTATCACATTTCAAATTATGCCTTACAAAATTTAATATACTTTTTACAAGCTAAGATGCCCAAGTCAACTGATCACATAGATGACAAAATTAGCATAAAGAAGAAATAGATCGTCGTTCTGGAGGTGAAAGTGAAATTTTCGCGAAGATAATTCTTAGTAAATTATTACTAATTACACAATTTCGTCACTAATGAAGCGTAAATTTGGTTCAGGTAGAAAGCAGCATAGCCCATCTTCGTGAAAATTGCAGTTGATTACTTTTACCTCCAAACTGACGATAAGTACACTATAAAATAAGTGAATTTGCACTTGATTTGGCTACATTATCTGAAAATAAAGTTCCACAATTTGTATCACCTGAAGAATTCAGAAAAATGGTTAAGTAATACGTTAAGTATTGCGTTTTAAATCGTCCAATAAAAAGCCGATTTCTACAATAAAGCCTGTTCATTGCTAACGCAAGATTGGGTTTAAAGATAAATGAAGAATTGAAGTGTGAGTATTTAACTATTTAGTAAAGTATTTAATCTACTAATATACTAAATATTAAAGTATTTAGTATCTTTAACTCTAAACAGACAGGTCCTTATATGTCAAAGATGAGGGGCGTAGATAGAGGAGGGCCGTGGGAAAGATTTGATATAGGAAGCAAGTAGATTGGACAGTACAGTAATAAACAAATGTACAGGACACTTGTTAAATGCACTAGATGTTGCCCTAGGTACTATAATGCATATAAAAAGTACTATAAAAACATAAGTTGAACGTGTTAACAACAAAGACAGAGTTTATCGGGGAGTAATTCACAATTAGTCCTAATTAAGGAGCTCGACAGGGTCAGCTAGCCATATGCTTTTTACTATTCTCTATTAAACGATTTATGTTATTTATAAATACATTTATATTATTAATTATGATATGTATTGAGAATACTGGGATTGAAGGAAATGATTAAGATTAAATAATAGTAATTAGATAATGTATAAATTAAAGAGATGCCACGCGGTTCAGCAATATCAATATTAATCAGTTTCTTTTTCGCACAAAGAAATATGCACCAGAGCCGAGTGGATATTTCAAGTGGATACCTGTATAGCCGGGGAGGGGGGAGGGGGGGGGGTGCAAATCGAGGGTGCCGATATGTCGCTAAAACCGTCATAAAGATAAAACTAGAGATAAGCCCGGTCGACAAGGTGTAATAAACATGCCGACCGACGAACAATAAAGAAAAAAAGTTTAAACATTTCCAAAAATTCTTATAGCGTAAACCAATGAGATGGCCTAAAAGGAGAGTGGGGACAAAATACATCTTTTCAAGAAGGAGAAGGGGAAAAGAGGAGAACAGGAAGAAAAAACAGAAGATAGGGAAGTTCTTGAGAGAAGGCGGAAGAGTGAAGTTCGAGCTAGAACAGAGAAGACGGAGGTTCGCAGAGGGTACAGTTGAGCAGTCCATCCATAGACGAAGTTCGAGCTAGAAGGCAGAATAGGAGGCCACTGCAGGAGAGAGAAACCTAGACCATCGAGCACCGAGTGTCGAAGGCAACTATAAGTTAAGTGCTAGTCCTTTCATTCATTGTGTACATTAATGTCGAATATTATGTGGCACCCGATTAATATTTTAAATAAGCAAGTTCTCCCAGTATTCTCAAATAAATAGGTTACAGCCCATAGATTTTTATAATGAGAGTAATTTAGATTGTAAAATAGTAAACCAATAGTTTAATTAATAACATAACTTAAATAAAGTAAGATCTTCTATCGAAATCTACTATTCTATTTACCCTGCATGCCATCATAAAGAGTAATTAAGTGAAATGGTGAACACGTCACCCTTGGAAAGGATCTCCAATGGTATTTATAGTATCCCATGCTAGTGACCATAGCAGGGGGGTCTGCGGTCTCTAACCTTTTAAGTTAGAATAGAAGTTGATTGATCGGTTTCATTCTGGAACCGATGCAAATACATAGCATATTAGATAAATGAATTAACTAAATGTGGTTTCTGGAACCCCCACCTGCCTTAGAAAAGCAGTTTGCCAGAAACATAGCAATTATATAGTAAGCGAACTGAATATATTTTCCTTATGATAATTAATAAATCTTTCAGAAAGTTTGATAGAGAAGCCAAAATATCTATGTCTCATATTGATTCTCCAAACTGGATCCAGCTGAAGTTTTGTCCACTGACGCGACGCGATTCCCCCTACTTTGCCAAAGATGATATATAGAGAAGAAGCTCTAGTTTTGCATGAGGAGGAGGTTGGCCATTACCGACAGGGCCGAAGGGAGAACATTTTGGAGGGTTCCCAATAAGGGCCCCCCGTGGGAGGGCAATAAAGCTCACATCGGGGATTACCTCAGCCCTTTACCCTTAGGAATACATTTAGTCTCCAGTCCTCCGCATTTAGTTTCCTTCACTAAATGCACATTTTTTATGCTTAATCTTAGCGGATTAAGACCACGGTGCACCTCGGCCTCTGGAGGTCTTGGATTTTGAATAATTAGTGGGAGCGAGGAACTACCATTCTCCCAAGACTAGGGAGAAATTTTCTTAAAATGAAATCTGGAATAACCAAAATCTAATAAATATTTAATTTGTCCCAGAAGTGTAGACGTTTAATTATTCTCTGTTTTTACCATAAGTATGCCCTATTCATTTTTTTTTTCAGAATACAAATTAATTGCTACAAAAGCTGTCCTCAACGTATAAGAGCAACATAAAACTTTTGTTCTCAGGGGCAGCTGATGAAAATATATTTTATTATAAGTATTAATCTTTTTTTTATTAACTTTGTTTAGTTTAAATTAATTTATATTTAATTAAAACCCATTCAGTCATTATCAGTAATTTTAGTTATGATACCAACTCATATACGAATAACCATAAATAATGTGGGCTTAGTTCTTCTTAAATTTATTTTACAAACTAGCTCACCCAGAAATGCTTCGATATTGCTAGATTTGAGTATATATATAGATTAAATGGAAACAATTGAAAGTTTAATAAAAATAGTTGTATGCATAAATGTATTATTAAAAAATCGAATTGATTGAAGTTCGAAATAGAATTAGCTCACACGTTCAAGAGATAATCGTGACAGACAGACCAATGGCCAAAAATACGTTGTATTTTTTACCCAGGAGACTTTGTAACGCATGGAACCGTTGAAAACTGCACATCGAAAATTTGACCCGATTACAATACTTTCCTTACCTAGCAGTGCTCTTATGTCCTGCAGTTCCTCTGACCTGCAGCGGTAGGAAAATAAAAACATAATTCCAATGTTTACTACGCTGTATCTTTAGCGCTGATAATGGTCCGATTTCGAAGTGTTTTTTTTTCTAGGGAATTTAATTATCTTTCAAATGAGCATAACTTTTTCCTTCTCATTCTCGGGGATGTAGTTCATGTATGAATAGTTAAAGGGCTTTATGGGGAGCAAATTTCATTTCATCTTCTAGGAAAGAAGAAGTTTTTCAGCTTTAGCGCAGCCGTTATATTGATATTGGTAGATTATATTATTGCTAAACCAACTAGGAACCCTGAACTGATGATATAGTTAAAATTTGGTAAAGATTGGTTCGGTAGTTTTCGTGGTTCGCGCTTACAATCGAAAACAAGCTGTCCTTTTATATAATAGTATGATTTCCAGCAATTTTCATTATATCGTTTCAAATTATTAATTTCATGAATATAATAAAATTGTTTTAATCATTATTATATTGATTTATGTATATATGTCTCATTACTAACTAATAATAATAAAGGAAGAGGAAATGGTAACGTAATTCTAACGTTCTATTATATAATTCTAACTAAAGAATAATTTTCCAAGTAAAATTCGGTTTCAAATTAATAATTAAAATTTAAAATTTTTTTATTTGTTAAAATTTATAATATTCGAAAAATTTATTCTTTTAAGGCTGGTTTACACGAGTAAGATTTTTTATCAAAGTTTTGATCAAAAAAATTAATTGTGTAAACCAGTCTTTATTAAACCATGAATGGACTCGAGTCATGTGGAGGCTAAAACAATAATTCAGTTAATTCAACTTGAAATAAATTAGCTTGGCCCTACTGAATATCGAAGCCCACAAGATGGTCTGGAGGGTGTAAGGAATTGATTCTTAACAACAATATGAATAGGATCGATAAATATGGTGGTGCCCTTTGCTGGTTTTAATTGAAACAGGTCAGACAGTGTCGGCCCCTAACGGTGTGATTAAACTCTGCACCTCCTCTTTAAATTATATACCTTCCAATTAATACCGCCATGTTAAGATAGCCCACATTGAGCTATTAGTAAATGAGAACACGCTCTCAGTTATTACATAAGTTTTTGGAGGGTTTTTGGAGATATACATGTTGCCCTCGTGGCTTCTATATTAATAGTGTAACTACTAGAAAATTAATTAATCAATAATTACTAACTTGGAACTCCTATTTTCATCTGATTTTTGTCGTATTTTCCCTCGAAAATAATAAATAGATTTTTGTAAAGTATCGAAGGTCTTCGGAGAGAGATGGGGTTGTATTTTAAAACCGTTTCATAAACCCTAGAACACGGTTTATGGGATTTCGGGGATGTCTGATATATATATATATATATATATATATATATATATATATATATATATATATATATATATATATATATATATATATGGAGCCATAAAATAATTGTTAGGATATAAATGGAAAATTCCAAACAAGAAGCCTAGAGAATCAAAAATAATGGAAAACAACCCACCAATCGATAATTCGCCAATCCAGAAACCATCAGGACAGAAGGAGAGGTAAAAACAACACATATATGAAACAACACGTATATATAAAGAACAAAATGCAGCACATCTCACCTCCTTAGCCCAATAAGACACCAACCAGAGACAGCACCACACCCCAAGACACCCACACACATACAGAAGGAAAAGGGAAGTTACGTGAACAGATGTGAAAGGTTAAATTATAAACATGAATAATTCACGATGTTATAAATTATTATTGGATAAAATTAAAAATATTCTGGAAAATGAAAAAAAACAAATGAAATATCGGTAGAACGTTCCATCTCAAAAGTTTGAAATATTTATACAAACGAAAATAAGAAGTAATCTACTTAAACTAGACTTGCTTCTTTAAATAATGAATATAGTAGAAATAATATTATCGTCTTGAAGTGAAATAAAAAACTCAACACATGCGCAAGCATAACACCCTGCAGAATTAAAAAAAAATCACGAACAGGCTCGGCATACTAAGTGCATCACTACATGTTTTATTGTTTACACGGAATAACTAATAATGTGAGTGAAAACTTGTAAATTCTCAGAAAACACGAAGGAGGGGTTCATGAAAGAAAAGGGAGAGGGAAAGTAAAAGTTCAACCGCCAGATGAATGTAATGAAAGATCCCCAATTTTAATATTAATATTAATAAATATAAATAGAACAAAAAAAATATTATCCAATTTTATGAGTTCCAGCTAAAACTCTTGAAATTATTTTATTAGTGAGTGATTTTTACATAAATATTCAATAAAAATAATTTAAGCATTGTGCAATGATAATATTTTAAACAAAACTAAAAAAATACATTTAATTATTATTCCTGTAGCTCTATAAATTATAACTCTTCAAATGTTGAACATTTTTAAATAGGTTTGGTATGAAAGCAGTACGATTCATCAAGAGAATTATGTTATCATATATATTATAAATAGTCAATACATATTACAAATGAACTATCCAGTAATACACACCGCTTACTATTAAGTTTCTTACAGTTTTTAAAGTTTGATTCTATTGTGATGCATTATTTGTTGTATGATGATGACTTAGAGTGTAAGTGAAGGGCCTGAGAGATTCACCATGGGGTACTTAATAAAATATCTTTCGCCTCAGCAACCTCGAGGTAAAAGTAGCTGTAATGAAAAGGTATTTGTCAGAGATACGACCATATCATGGCTACGTCGACGGGGTTTATAGCAAATGAATCCGGCCAGAAAAAGGGACCATAAAAAGGAAGTGAGTTTAGAAGAGTTATCCTTGTTTAGAAAATTCCTTAGAGCATCTGCTGAGTTAGCAGGACGAAAGGCTGTTGTTAGGGTGGTATGGGAGGGAGGGGGGAGGGGTATACAAAAAACATAACATTTTTAGAACAAGAATTTATTTTTTATTTTTATTATTTTTTTTTTATAGAAGAAATGGTATTGAAGATGGAACATGGATATGCATATATGGAATACATTTTATCTCCTAACAGATATCTCTTTTACTATCCCTCATGACGACCTAATATTCGAACCGAAACGTCGACAGTAAAAAAAACATGAAATGTATGAAATACCAAACCAATTTCTGGAAAAAATAAGTTAATAATTATATTGCAGTCAATATTTTACTTTCCCCCCCCCCCCCCCGAATATTGTCGTAGCGGGAGTTGGCAACCTTTCGTTTTCAATCATTTTATTCATACCTATCCTCTCTCTCTCTGCTCGTGACAATTCCCAGTCGAATATCACTAAGTAAATCCTAAAATATTTTCCATCCCCTCCGGCGAAGTGATGGCTCTTGGGCAGCTTCTGACGAAGATAAAGCCGAGGAATTCGCTAAATACCTTTCCAACACCATTCACTCCTCATCCAGAATCCCATTCCACAAAAGTGGAAGAATTCCTTATATCACCAATCCCACTCTCCTTGCCTCCTAAAGCTGTTAATCCCTCTGAGGTCAAATATCTCCTACAAAAACATACTCCTCGTAAATCCTCTGAATACGACCTTCTTACCCTCCAGATCCTTCGACAACTTTAACCTAAAGCTGCCATTTTCCTTGCATATATTTATAACTGCATCCTACGTACTACCCACTTTACCAATTTCCCACTACCCACTTCCTCTCTTATGGAAACATTCCACTATTAGTCTTTTCATGAAACCAGGCAAGCCTTCCAACAGCATGGATTCTTACAGACAAATTAGCCTACTCCCAATCCTTTCAAAAATCTCCGAAAAGATCCTTTTTAATCGATCTTAACCATATTAGAATCTCAAAATCTTTCATCCCTTCAATTCGGATTTCGTTCACAACATTCCACTATTCAACAAGGACTCCGAGTTGCTGACCATATTTCCTCTGACCTAGAATGCAAACAGTATTGTCCGAGTGGATTTCTGGACATAGCACAAGATTTGGACCGGGTACGGCAAGTCGGATTGCTCTTCAAGCTTAAAATCCATTTACCTCAGTCTTAATACCTAGTCCTTCGATCCTATCTCTCTAATCGTTCCTTCCGAGTTCGCTGTGATATCGAATTACCAATCATTATCCAGTTGAGGCCGGTGTTCCTCAAGGTAGCGTCTTGGGACCCATCCTCTACATTTTATTTACCGCTGATATTCCTATTCATCCCGATACCATCCTGGAAACATTTGCTGATGACACCACCATCCTTTCATCCAACTCAGATCCTGAAATAGCATCCATAACAATTTGCGTATCAAGATAAATTAATCTAAATGCAAACATACCACGACGCAGATCCTGTCCGCCAGTTCATTTTAATTTTAATTCCATACCACTTCCTTTCTCAGACACAGTCCGGTATCTTGGCTTCCTCCTAGACAGAATCTAACATGGAACCCACATACTAGACTTAAAAGACAAGAGCTAAACCGACGATTTGGCCAATTATATAGACTGCTTAATAGAAAATCCCAGCTTTCAGTAGACAACAAACTACTAATCTACAAGGCAATTCTGAAACCTATGTGAACTTATGGGCTCAAACTGTGGGGGACAGCTAAACTTTCGAACATCAAACGCATCCAATCCTTTCAGTATAAAGTCCTTCGAACAATAGTTAATGCTCCACACTATGTAACCAACAATACCTTACATCACGACTCCAATATCCCATTGGTTTTAGACCTTATTCCATACAAATTATCCAAATTCCACTAGAGCCTAACTCATCATCCTAATCCTTCAGCACAATCCCTATCTAGCACCACCATTCCTACAATCCTCTTCGAAGGTTAAAGCGGTAGTGGCCCCGAGAACTTCTGTAAATATGTATGTTGGTGTTCTAGCAACGGCCAGATTCTCCACTCAAGCTCTGTGTGTCTGTGGCTATAGAGCCCTCGCTCAGTCTCCACTGGCTTCAATGCTAGTGACGCGATTGAGAGAGAAGTGCTGGGATATCCTGGGGTCCCGCTTCTCCATCCATAAATGGGGGACAAGCGTGGCTCGGAGTTCTCCTGGCCGATTATAAATAGTGTAAATAAGAATGTTTGCGTTTAAGATGCTTATGTATATTTTATTATATTTAAGTATATTTTTTTATTTTTTATTTCTTTCTATCTTCCTATTTATTATTTTGCCATTATTTTATTTATTTAAATTTTTGTAAATATAGTGTGAATGATCTCTTTAATCATTATTACTATTGCCCTTTATTGAGAGAGCATGTAATATTACTCAATAAACTAAAAAAAAAAATATTATCGTACGAGTAAAGCATATTATAGCCTGGTTTCTCTGTGCTAATTACTGGGTAAAAATAGAACAAACTATTTGCAATATACACAAATTAAAAAGATTGGACCTATTTTTGTTTTTCTTTACAAATAAAAGTTTTATTTCGACTTTGATAAATTTTAAGAAATTGACTTCATACTACCTTCATGAGATTTCGAAAAAAGACTTGTTTTACTTAAACCTTAAAAGAGGATTCAACCTCGCACCATTTGGATCATTAGTTTTCTAAATTTCATTACATTTCCTGTAAAATAAATGTTGATTTGAATATTTCGCGCAATGAAATGTTGAACCCTTTCAAACGCGAGAACAACGCTTCCTGAATAGAACGATTCTGTAAGGATTGCAGTAAAAGCTCAATATGGTAAGTTCCAAATAATATAGAGTTCTTAATATACACTAATACTATAAAATTTAATTCGAAAAATTTACACCATTGAACTTTGACCAAAATGAAAATAAAATAAATGTCTGCCTTAGATTCCAAAAAGAAATAGTAACATTTACCCTCTCCCTCTTTTAAACGAAGCTCTCCGATTGAATTGGTAATTTATTTTGGTCCTTCCAGGTTAGGGAAACAATTACACAGGTACTCACCTAGTACACCATACTACACTCGCCTCCATCCTACGAAGACAAAGGCCAATAACAGACACCCTAGGGCTACCTTCCCTAGAAAGCCACCTAGGATAGGGGAACAGGCTAGGAGGATAGAAGAGTAATGGAGATGACAAACGTACCCAAATGCATTGAGTAGATTGAAGCCGGAAAGGGAATGAGTTCAGAGTGAGCGACTACGCCAATTGCGCCTTAACATACCTTCCTACATTCGAGTAAATTAAACAATTTTGGGTTAATTTAAAGTTAAAGTTAAATTACTATCTCTTCACTCTGATATGATATAATTTTATTACTATTTCGTCACTCTGATATTATGACGGAATTTATTACTATTTCATCCCTCTGATAATTTTTTAACTATTTCATCACTCTAAAATTATGGAGGAATTTATTAATATATCGTCATTTGATTTGTTAATTTTATTTCATAAATCAAGAATATAGTTGGAATACATTCAGTTCCTTACTGATTATTTTAAAAAAGATAAAAATAGTAATAAACGGAAAAACTTACCTGTGAAATGAAACTCAAGGTTTTCGTTGGTTTCGGTCTGATCTATTTGAACAACCGTATACACAAGTAACCATAATGATTAAAAGTTAAATCAAAACACCAAGTCCTAACAATCCTCAGAAGATGAAGCTCCTCAACATGGCCGCCCAAGCACGTTAACCACCACCACTCGACCTCAGCTATTTTCTGATGTGCCATCTCCATTAATCTTCCATCCTCCGAGGGGAACAGGTCAGGAGGCTCAAAGAGGGAAGAACCCCACCTGATTTGGGGTTACGAATCACGAATCTTGCAATATGGAAAGCCGAACGGATTAAACGGAAACGACTCAATATCCGCATAATGGAGCTCGAAATAGGACAATGGGATGTTTTATCTTTGTATAGACCGGGAGCTTTACAACAGAGCCTAACACGACTGGACCGTTATAATGTTTCATTTTGAGCAAGATGAGCCCGTTAGTCATTTGCTTAAAACCAGTAAGTCCATGCACCGACTGAAACATCTTGGGATGATGAAAAGATATTTTTTATAGCAGATTTGGAGCTGACCCTGCCCACGAGCTGATGATAAAATAATTCTGAGCGACTATAATGCGCGAAGAGAGAGAAGACTTAGCCACCATAGTTCTGCACAACATCCATGACCACTCAAATGACAGTGGGATGAGGATGAGAAATTGAGGCTGCTTCCAAGTGACATGTGGTCGGTAGCACTGTGTTCCCCCACAAAAGAATCCACAAGAATCCCATTTTCATAATCATACAAGGTGTGCTCATAGGGTGTTCTCCCAAATCCAGGGTTTATGAGAGGAAAGTCACCTATAAACCAGATATGCTCCATCGGAAACATCCTAAAAAGACATAGAGAGTATAATATTCACACACCACCTGTTCATAGAGTTTCTAGGCCTAAGATAGTATAAAAAGGAAACCTGAACGAGGATCTTCTTGAAATGGGAATACCACCGAAGTTAGATCCTTTAATTGAGGCTAGGATGAAGAAAGTGCAATACACAGTGCGCATTCAGGGTGGTTGCCGCGCTTGTCTGCTGTTCAATCTGCCCCTCGAAAGAGCAACAAGAAGATCCGGAATACCGGTTGGGGAAACTGTATTCAACAGATCTATTCGATAATGGCCACCGCAGATCCTATAGACGTTATTGGAAGAACCTCCACCAATTTTAAAAATGCCTTCCTGTGCGTATTAATTATTAAATTATAATAAGCTATAAAATTAAATTTTAAACCTACATGTTGTAAAATTTAAGAGAATACCGTTTTCATAGGTACAAGAAAGAGCATTATGATTTCCAACTCTGTGTTGCTTTAATCAGTTACGATCTAAAATTATTAATAGTACTTTAAATATAAGCTTCTTGTATGACCGTAGCACCTAGAATAAATAAATAAATACAATAAAATTTTAAATTAAAAATTATTGAAAATATACTTTTTATTGACATAAGTTTAAGAAAGACAGTAATTTATTTAATTGCTAATTCTCTAAAAGTAACAAGAAAGAACGTGATAGAAATACATTTTCTCCTCAAAAAGTAAATTTACTATTTATGATAAGATTAAGTAAATAAACAAACTCGTAAATAAACTACATGACTCCAAAACAGTTTAGCATATACTCATTTTTGAGTTTTTCTTCTAATTAATTAATATTTTGCTTTAAGGTAAGATACCTTAAGTGTATATACAATATATCAACTAAATATAATAATATATTTTTATCATTCATATCAATTAAAAAATATTTATTCTTTTAATTTTAATGTCAACGTTTTAATAGAGATGAATATGGTGCTGGGCACCAAAAGCTTCTCCTGTTCCTCTAAATAAAAAAGATGATTTGAGACTGTCAATGGTATCTTACCTTATTTAAAAGAAAAATTATAAACAGTCAACCTACAGCCGAATTATTATCTTACTTAATTAATTACAAAACTGATAAAGCTTTGTTTATTCATTTTTATTTCGTCATACCCATTAAAAGAGGTTAATTATTTTTCTATTTTTCGGTGTCCGTTGAAGTGGGGCTTCCAAATACTTTTTTGACAGGCATAGTGTAATTGATAATTATTTATATTATGGACTAAGAGGAAGCTGAGTTTTCGGTGAAGTTAGGATTACAATCATTGGAATACATATCCATTGGAACTTATCCCAAGATTGGATGTAATTTATAACCAATTTTTTTGTGTATGCGTTACCATAAAAAAAAAAAAAATCATCTGGAAAACAATATACTTATCAGATAAATGAAGTAGAGTTTCGGGGGAGATTTGGTATAGTACACAGCAACCCCTCCATCATCCCAATCATCCCACTACTGAGGTCAAACACCATTAGGGGATTGGGAGGCGGGTGACAAGCTTGTTGTCTTGGTCATTACAGCTCACTTAAGCAAAGCCCTTCCCTGCATTGTCACGTTGTTTGCAATCGGGTAAGTTCCGCATACTTCATGTATACTCCACCCTGTACTATATAGTAAATTGTTATAACAAGAGATTTAAAAATAGATCATTTTCAACGACAGAATATAATTTTTTTTTTCAATTCCTACTAAGATTATCTACTAAGAAAGATCATAAATTTTAAAATCATGCGTTTATTTATAGCAGTGTTATAAAAGTAATATTTACTATGTCACACATAATGTTTTTATATTATGATATGTACAAGAATAAGAAGCTTTTATGCCGTATTTATGTGTAATATAAAAACATTATTCGTGATCCAGAAATAGTAAATTTTAGTGATCCAATTTTTTAAAACATAATATATATAAAAATAATTGAATTTTAGAGCGACCTAAAGGTTGCATTGACTTGCTTGCAATGATAACGGAGTGAAGTATATTAACAGAAATTTTTTACTTAAAACTGATGTCAGATTTGGTTTTAGCACTTTGAAAAACCCCTATAATCAAGTTTTCAATAAAATAAATGATTCGGGAAATATGGTTACTCCAAGTTAGATATTGGTCGAAGGTAACTCCGAGGTTTTTTGTAGACTTTTGGAACTGGCATAGGAATGTTGTTGAGGTACAGCAATGGACAGTAGGGAAGGGAATTAAGGGAGGGTTTTGAACCAATGAGACTGGTCTTAGTTTTTGCTGGATTCAGGCTCAGCTTATTTTCCGAAGCCCAGCAGTTAATACTGTCAGTATCATCCTGGAACTAACGAGGGGTCTTAAACATGTCGGAAGGGTGGAAGGAAATGTACATTTGCAGGTCGTCTGTATATACAATACTAATAGTATTGGGAATGGTGGATAAAGTTTGAAAGGCTATTTGTATAGATGGAAAATAAGGCTGAGGAGAGAGAAGATCCCCGAGGAACATCTCTTGACAGTAGTGATGATGAGGGAGCTTTGTAAGGAATAATGACAGTTTAGGAGCGGAGAGACAGAAAAGAGTGGAACCCAGCCTAAAGAACTATTTGATAGGCAGATATTTTTTAACTTGGAGAGGAGAATCGTAAGATCAACGGATTCAAAGGCTTTTGAAAAAAAAAGAGGACAAGGATTGTGATTTTGTGTTTGTCTATGAAGGAATAAAGGTCCTTTGAACGTCAAAATAAATGCAGCAGTAGGTACGTATGTCCAAGGCTCTGAAAACGACATTATTGGGCATTACATTTATTATTGGAGTGCATACATCAGCCATAGTCTATTCCTGTGAGGTATGGCTTGATATTAATGAGTCAGATATTTGCACGCCTTTCTCCGGGACTATTTCCGATTATATTTATTTCTTTTTCGTGAAAGAAGAATTGTGAATTTCAGTAAACCAATTTTAAGGTTTTGTTTATTTAAACTGAAGTTGGGCTGGTTCAACACCAAAAGACCGTCGAAGCATTTCAAATAAATATACAAACTTCTTTTATTTTTTTTTCTTCTGGATTCTTGCAGCCAAAAAGAGAAGGCATAATAAGAAGATATCGAAGGGGCAAATATTGTCGTTAGGAGGGTGGGTGGGGGTGCTATCGCAATTGACCGGGCGGGTAAGCGGTTTAGTGCTGGCGGCCTCCTTGTCCCTCCTCCACAGACCCTGTTTACATTTTACACCCCCCCCCCCTTTACAATCCTCCTTAACCGCCTACCAATTTCTCTCCCATTACAATGCCTCTACTATCTTTCCGTTATATATATAGTGCCCGTTATTGCGAGACAAACAATTGCTAAACCGAATTAGAGACAAATTGAACTGTATGACTCACTAATAATTAAGCTAAATTTTCCGAAAGCTATTTTCATATTCGCAGAAGCCACATCAACCTAATTTAATTTTTATAAATATATTTTTGAAGAGTAAATCACTAATTCTTTATGAACATTTCAGATTGGATCGGGTGCTTAAACGCATTTCTAATTACCTAAAAATTATTATATTAGTGGGGCCAGGAACATAGTTTAGATAAGGTGGATATTCAAAGCAAGACGCAAATTGCTCAACATCAATTATAATATATGTATATAATGAATGTGCCTGAATGAGTTCTCAGTGTAATACAAATAAATATACTCTCCGAAGCCCCATCCTGACCGAATTTCGTAAGAATATTTCAACAAAAATATTCTGATTAACTCTGAATTAATGGAATTATTAAATGGCAAAAATGGACAGTTGTAGCTAAATATTATCTATTACAATTTCCTACTCCTAAAGTCGCATAGAATTGAAGGACTAACCTAGTAAAATAATTCAAACACTTAGGATCAAAGTGGAACAAATAAGATTACAAATAATTTTAGTTAAATATTACATAATGTTACAGAATTTTATGTATATTAATTTTATTTATTAATTAATTAAATTTATTAATTGTATATGCTTGAAAGTTTTTTTTTTTTTTTTTTTTTTCGGTTGGCTCTATAGACCTTGTAGATCTTTGGCCGCGCGATGTGGTGTTCTTACAGACATTTATTGCTTGCGGGAGCACAGACAGTATGGAGGGGGTCACTCAACCTCACGTCGCTGCGAACAATGGTTTCCATGGTGCAGCGGCAGGCTGCCCATTGCTCCATAACCGGTCCCTTTGGGGCCAATTCGGTAGTGTCCTTCCCACCGATTCACTCGGGTTCAAGGACAGTGACAAATCGGTCTAGATCCACGGATTATGGCTGTTCGGAGTCAGCAGGCGCACGAGGACCTATATTTCTTTCCCCGAGACAGACCCGCCCACGGACCAAATCTCCGGACGGCTATTTTATGTCCTGGAAAACGCGTTGTGGGATTCACAATTAAGGTACACGGGGTAGGGTCATCACTCCTACGCCCGGTCTGTGTGAGTAGCCTCCTGTAGGCTGACGGGTCTCACATACCCGGGGGAGGGGGTGATAAATTTCTTGAATTATTACCTTCATTAAATTAAAGTAGTGCCGGTGCCGGGATTCGAACTCACAACCTTCGGGTTTGTGAGTAGGTGCACTTTTGCAAGCGCGCTAACCCGCGCGGCCACCCTAATTTTCAACAGTTTGTAAGTGTCGCAAATGTCCGTTGACAGGTATTATTTTTTTTGTATGTATTAGACAGGTTGGAAAGAGGAGAGAGGAAACTTCTAACGGAAGTTTCACAGTAAATAGAATTTAAAATGAACAATATTATTAAATATATTTCATTTTATTTTGAGGTAATATATTAATATATGTAATTAATTAATATATATAAGTAATTATTTTTATATATCTTTGAGGTAATTTATTTCATTTTATAAATATTTCATTTGATTATTATCGCGTATTTTTCAAGATTCAAAACTTCGTGCATATAAGCGATATTATTATTACTCATAATCATAATTATGGGAATAAAAGAAATCCTTGTCACTCCCTTGAGGCCGAAGGGCGAACCTTATGTACAAGAAGACTTATAAATCGGTTTAAATTGAAAATCGGAGCAGGGTCGGTTGGAGCTCATACATTATTTTACTGTTCCAAAATATCTCTATATTAGATAGTAGACAGTTGAAACGAGCCGTGTAAGGTGAGAAAGAAACAATAACGAGAGACAGACAGACAAAGTTAGTGGAAGGGGGTTTTTTCTATGCTTCTTGGAATTAGAAATAGTCAACCCTCTTCTCAATATTTTATACGCTTGTTGCCAAGTACTAATAGAAAAATAAAACTAATAGACTAAAAACTAAAAATTCTCGATGACTGGCCGTTTTCAAGCATAATTTCGGATTTTTCCCGACGCAAAAATTTCAAGCAGAATTCCCGACCTTCAAGAAATTCTAGGCTGGTGAACACCCTGATTTATAATATAAAATAATTCTAGTTATTCTATATGTCTTAAATCAAAAATTTGTATTTATTGTATATATTTTATAGTAATATTTTTATTTTTATTTCTTTTTATTTTATTTTTTTTTTAAATATTTTTAGCAGTATGCATCGTAGAGAACTTGGGGCAGACGGTAAAAGATCAAGCCCTAACAATGTTTATGATGAACGGTGTATTTTTATCATTTTGTTAATAAAAAGAATACTTTATTCTATTCTAGTAATTACTTACCATTGAAAAATTAAAAACTTCGGTATAAAATTAATTTAGCATATTAAGGTATAATATTAAGTATCTACCTTCAATGCTTACAAATAATATTTATTCCATAAACCCTTAAAAAGTGAGGCTTCGAGCTCCGGCATATTATATATCCACTCAATATCTGGAATTAATATCATCCTAAACAAACATTATAAATAATGAAATAAAATGAGAGGGGACTCAAACAAAATAACTTTAATTCAATAATAATGACGCAATATTATATTACAATGAGCTTGAGCCTTTTATATTTATACTCCTTTTAAGATAGATTAACTTTAGAGAAGTTGATTATTTCTCTTAGATATTTAGCTAAACTCATTTCGCATGATTTAAAAAATATATTATTAGTTCATAAAGCTAGAGAAACTATGAGCATGCATTGTAGATGAATAAGTTGTAGTGGTGTCCACCTAAAATATTACAAAGATAGTAATATTTTATCCCACCTGGGATATCTGTCAACAATTCTCAAGCACTTGTTTTGCAAAAATTTCGGTTTTCTGTAATGAGATAATGTTTTGTTAGATCGCTCATAGAAAACACCACATTTACCAATGATGTAGAAAATGTACAATAATTTTTTTATGAGGATATTTCAAATGTATTGGAAATATAAGCAAAGCTAACCATTTTATTCTATCTATATGTATATACCAGTTATGTTATAGAAAAATAGCAATAATATATCGATTATACATATATGTATGTATATATATATATATATACATATATATATATATATATATATATATATATATATATATATATATATATATATATATATATATATATATATATATAAAAAGGATGATTTTTGGTCCTTAATATGCTTTTATGATCAACTAGGACTTCCTTTGACTTGAATTGGTACAGTAACCACGAACAATACTACATTGATTTTCTAATTAACAAAAATAATATTAAAAAAAGATTATTATTATTAAAGCCATACCATGTCATAATTTTGAGAAAAAAAACATTCAACATGAAGTGAAAATTTTAAAATAAGTTTTAATGGTACATCCTAGTTTTCTTTAGTCATCAAAATAGTATTCCGGGTTTCCTCTATGGAATCCGGTAATTTATTTTGTAGCAACTGTTGCAGTGCTGGCAGGCAACCATTGCTGGGTTTTGGCCAGGTGAGAGAAACAGGTGCACGGACAGGTAGTAGGGACTATGTGGTCATTAACAGGATTAATGACCTCACCGAGATGAAGGTTGTTCATTGGGATTGGTCCCTGGAGCACTCTCCCTCCAACAACTATGATCGCCTTGTAGCTGGGATCCTATATGGAGAATGTATCTACTTTATGAATAATAAGTAGTTTAAAAAATAAATATTTTATAAACATTACATAATCATTATTAAATAGACAGGTTAAATGTACGACTTAACAATATAACTTTACACAAAAAAAAAGACAAAAAAGCAAAAGTTGGAAAAAATATAAAAGAAAGAAACTATGGCTTCCAAAATCAATTAACATAAATAAATATATCAAAATTTGATATAATCCATTTAAACCTTGGTGAGTCCCAACATCTGTTTGATTTCCTGTCTTAATTAAATTCATAATTCATAAATATTTTATAATACTGATTTATGTTACATCTAATTTAATATGTATAATAATACCAAACTATATTTTGAATTCGCTCTTCAATATTGGTCTGGAAAAAGCTATCAGAGAATCTAAGGTTCAGACCAGTGGAACCATCTTTAACCATATGGTACAGATCCTGGGATATGCTGATGATATCGACATTATTGGGAGATCAAAAGCCGTTGTGGAAGAAGCCTTTCTTGCCCTTGATGATGCTGCTAGGAAGCTGGTACTTGTTGTCAATACTAACAAAACTAAATATATGACCGCTGGTAAACAAAGAGGTATTAACGGAAAGTTTTCTCCAAATTGGCAATTACTCTTTCGAACAAGTTGATGAGCCTCGGATCCCAGGCCAATTTCATCAATGACGTCTCGGCAGAAATAAAGAGGCGAATAGCATCGGCCAATAGATGCTATTTTGGACTGCGTCGGCACTTAGGAAGTAGCTCGTTATCAAGATCTACAAAAACAAGATTATATAAGACGCTAATTCGACCAGTGCTAACCTACGCCTCAGAAACTTGGGCACTTATGAAGTCTGATGAAAGTGATCTCCAAACATTTGAGAGAAAGAAACTCAGACGCATCTACGGCCCAGCAAAGGATGGTGAAGACGCACAAACAGGGAAGTATACTCATTTATTGGTGAGCCTGATGTTGGAAAAATTGTGAGGATTGGTAGGCTGCGCTGGGCAGACCATGTAGCAAGGATGGGGACTGATGGGATCCCAAATAAACTGCTTAATGAGCGCCTACACGGAACTCAGCCGAGAGGCCGCCCTAAGCTGCGATGGTTGGATGGTGTTGAAGAAGATGCAAGGACCCTGCTCGGAGTACGGAATTGGAGAGGTGCTGCACTTGACCGGTTGAATTGGCGGAAGCTGCATGAGGAGGCTAGGACCCAGTAATGGGTAGTTGCGCCGATTGATGATGATGATGATGAAATCTGAATTGCTTATTTTTGAATTGTTTGTGTGTTTATAGAACTGAAGATGAATGTATAACATTCGAAACTAGTTTTCAATAAAACAAAATTATAGAAGTGGCAAATAATTTATCAATCCCTAATTAGATTGATCCTTCTATACCATCATGCGGATGTCAACTGAAAATAATCAAGCCTTACCGTACTTAATAAGACGATAATGTTGAAAAACTCAAACAGTGGCTTGTGAGTGACGATATTGAATAGAACTGTCTGATAAAATGGTAGTTTAATTAGTAAATCTAGATGAGTCGGTAGTGAAATACGACGATTGGAATGAAGATAACACGAAATCGGCCACGCAGAAGGGTTTCATCAACTGGAAAAAGCATTCGAATACGTGGAACAACAAGATGAAATCAGGCTACACACATTCTCTTTTTCAAGAAATGGACTATACGCCCAGCTACCAAAAGAGTGGCCTTGCAAGATCATAGGAAATAGAAGATTATTTTTATTATATAAGATCTACGTGTCTATTATCTATGTACATACCCACCAAAATACGGATTATTCCGATAATCAGAGTTTTTTGATAATCCGATGGAGTCCCATTCAACTCGATTATCGAGACTCCACTGTACTATCATAAAAAAACAATATTATTCAATTAAAACAACTTTTAAACAATGTGATCATTATAGTTAAAATATCTGATTATATCTTATTTCTTCTTTTAGTGGCAAAACATATGCCTGAAACGATTCTTAGCCAGCTCAATCTCCAAGTTTCATCTATTCCGGTCCTTAGCTTGCAAAACACTAATTCTCAGTTTCCTGAGATCTTCAAGGAGGTTATCCCTCCATCTGCCCTTTGACCTTCCTCTAGACCTAGCTCTTTCAGGTCGGTTTTCGTACACTCTTTTTGCTATTGTTCCTTCATCCATTCTTAGCAAGTGAACCAGCCACTTCAACCTTTGTATCCTGACAAAATAAGAGATGCTTATGTCACCATAGAGATTGTATAATTCCGCATTCTTTCTTCTTTGCAATACGCAGTTTCCCTTGACTGGCCCTATGATACGTCTGAGGGTGCACCTTTCAAATCTATTCACAAGCTGTGAATCGTTCTTGTTTAGTGTCCAAGATTCACAGGCGTATGTCACTACCGAGTGGGTGTTTTATAAAGGACGATTTTTGTTAAACGGCAGAACATTTTAGTTTTAAATAATTTGGCAATGGCGAAATATGCATGTTTCCCCGCCATAATATATCTTTTATTTTAGACCATCTCCTATCCGAATTTTAATGTAGCATTTCTTCTGGTATGGTAGTATAGTTCTTACACCAGTTGTCACTAATTGTTGAAACTTTTTTGCTCCCTCTTCTTTTTTGAGGGATGCCAGATTCCATGCCTTGGTTTTCCTTTCTTGATTTTTTGGAAGCCATTTGATTTGTTGTTTAAGTTTCATAACAACTAGGTAGCTGAATCTGAATCAGGGCTTCTGTATGATCTCACATCATTAACACTATTAAAATACCTGCTTGATAGAAGTGCATGGTCTATCTGGTTCCCTGTGTTACTATCGGGCGAATGCCTGATTTGTTCATCTTGGAGTTAATGTGGGAATTTATTACTCATCACTACTAAACACTTTGAGGCTGCGAAATTTATCATTCATTCACAATTCTCATTCGTGGAGTTATGCAAGCTGTATTTTCTCAGGGTGGGCATGAATTCTGCTTCTTTTCCTACCTGTACATTAAAATCTCCAACAATTTTTTTACGGTTATATGCTGGGCAAGTGTCGTAAACATGCTCTAACTTTTCATAGAATTCTTCTTTGATTTCTTCACCTTTTTCTTCAGTTGGGGCATTCTGATTTGTCGTCATCACTAGTTCCTGGACGAGAATACTCGAATCTGATTGGCTGTCATGTTCCCCCACTACCGATCATAGTACCTCCCTCACCCGTTATGATGCGAGCATGAATCGACCTGCTCTGACCCGTCAGGCAATACTCAGGCAAGTCGAACAGAGTATCAATAAAATATAAATTTGAATTAGTACTAATTATGAATTAGTGTTAATTAAGGATTAATTAATATTCATTATTAAAAATTTACTGCATCGTGTTCGAAGTTATTAATACCAACTCGTGTACTTTGAAAATATTTCAAAGCTATGAAAAGGTATTGAAAATATTTCAAAGCTATGAAAAGGTATAACCCCTTTGGCCAGCGTGATACCGTCGTTTCGATTTATCGATATATTTGTAAATTTGTAAGTCCATTGATTATACAATCAGAGATTAAAAATATATAGAAGATTAAAAAGTTGTTTTGTTTACATATAAAAGTTAAACTTTTTAAGGATCAACAGTTCAGAGTCCATAAGCTAGTCAAAGATTAAGAAGCCTTACTATTGGTAATAATTAAAAATTAGTTTTAGAAACTTGAAGTTCGAGTATGAATTAATGATTTTCATATTCATAAATTACAATTTACTGCGATATGTTCGTTGTTATTAATACCGACTCGTGTACTTTGAAAATATTTCAAAGCTGTGAAAAGGTATAACCTCTTTGTCCATCGTGATACAGTCGTTTCGATTTGCCGATATATTTTAGGGATTAAAAGTTCGATAGGAACTTAAAGGATTGAAAGTTAATCCATTTAAGGCCGTTATTTATACTAACAGAGATTAAAAATACGTAGAACATTGAAAAGTTGTTTTGTTTAGGTTTAAGCGAGATAAGAAAGGTTGTGGATTAAGAGCTCAAAGTCAAAAAGCTGTTATAGGAATAAGGGGCCCTACAATTTATTTATGTTTTAAGGATTATCAGTTCAAAGTCCATAAGCTATACAAAGATTAATAAGTCCTACTATTTATTTATGTTTTAGAGATAAACAGTTTAAAGTCCAGCAGTGTTGTAGGATTAAGAAGCCCCACTATTTGTTAATATTTTAGAGATAAACAGTTCAAAGTCCATATTTGCATTTCACCTCGGCATCATCCAATTTGTCTATACATGATCCAACCTGTTTACATGTAGGTAAAGTTATATATTGTAAAGGTTATGTAAACATTGAGAAGGTTGCACAAACACAAACACAATGTAAAGATTATGTAACCTTTGGGAAGGTTACAGAGTATAAGGTGGATACCTAACCCTTCATCTTATAGGCTAAGATTATATAACTGTTGGGAAGGTTACAGACTATAAAGTGGGTACCTGACCCTTCAACAAAACCTTAAGTATCAAACGGTAGAAGAACAAAATGACGGTGCAAGAAAAACAAAATGGAGGTCGGGCACACTCATGCTCTTTAAAGTGGGTACCTGACCCTTCAACAAAACCTTAAGTCTCTCAAACGGTAGAAAACAAAATGGCGGTGTAAGAAAAACAAAATGGAGGTCGGGCACACTTATGCTCTAAAAGGTGGGTACCATACCCTTCAACAAAACCTTAAAGTCTCTCAAACGGTATAAAAACAAAATGGCGGCCGGGTACACTAATGCTATATATGGTGGATACCTGACCCTTCAATTGGTGGATGGGATAAACCTGGTGGTTAACCGTGAATGCTGGCCACGGCATTGTAAGAAAAATGGTGGCTTAGGGCGGGAGTAATCACGGTGAAGCAATATGATTGGCTGGCTGGAAAGGGATAGGAGTAAAAGGGGCGGGGCCTAATGGTCACGTGACTAAAAAGGGGCGTGGCCGGATCGTTTAGGTTAGGTCGAGGTGAGACCACGTGATGGTTATGGTATGGTCGAGGGGAGACCATGTGGCAGTTAAGGTTATGTCGAGGTGAAAATTAAAATTAAAATTTCCCGCCATAGGTCACGTGACTGGTCAGGTGGGCGCGCACAGACGTGCACCAGCTCCCCCATTTCTCCTCTACTTATGTGAACTCTATTCCCGGTACACTTCCAAATCCTTTCCACCTTATTTCTTGTGCAGTTATTATATTCAGGTTATAGTTCTGGACCTCTGATCTGAGTTCATCTAATGCTCCTTCTCTGTAAAGTGTACGTATGTTCCACGTACCAATTCTGATAGTCCGTTTACGAGGTCCAGGCCATTTTCATAAATTCATCAGATATTCGAGCGTAGATGATTGAGCATTCGTAACAAGGTAATATTTTACAGCCGGTGGGCTATTAACCCTCCTTTGACCCTTCTCCTTTATCCAGGCTTGGGGCTGCCAGTAGCTCTAGCAATGCTATCTCAACCGACAGATATAATAAGAATAAATTAACCAAAAATTAATCCGACATGAAAGTTAAAATATATAAGCAAAGAAAAAGTTGGGAAGAAATGGCGGTTCCACTCTCTGAAAATGAAGTTTATCGAACTTTGGACCCTAGACAAAAGTCCTTCCTTGAGCAACGTTAACCTCTCTTTACTACGTGACTATCCTAACCCTTATCAATCCAAAATCTAATTAATATTTTTAGAATTTCATGTCCAATCATGTCTGGACATGTCTCACCTGTTCGAGCAAGTTATGAATTTTCGAGCATACCTGAACATTGGTAAACATGTCCGGACAAGTTTATTCATGTTCGTTGTAAAATGAGTGGTGAAGGTACTATAATGGGTGGTGGGGGAGGGGGGATCAAGCAGCCAATCAGATTCGAGGATTCTCGATATGTGTCACAACAAACATGTTTTATCATATTTTAAAATCACAGATAATTATCAATCACAGATTAATAATTTAAAAAAAAAATTAATTGACAAAATGTTTAATTACCGTAAACGCCGGGTGAGAAAGTGGAAAAGCCAATGACTGACTGTATCATATTTTGATTCGAAAATCGATAATTCTTTAACTATATAATTATTTAAATCATCTGGAAAACATAGGAATTCCACAACCGCACTGTTTGACGACATGGTGAATACTTAGAATGAGATGAAATGAATCCGTTTATATATACCCTTTTTCTAAGGACGCTTGTTGACAGATTGCACTGTACTACATCATCATGTATGATCAAACAGAAATCTGCCGTTTAAGCCGGAAAAGCTTTGGATCCATTGAGTTACAACCTGACATCGACAGGCCCAACTTTTAGAGATTCTGATTGTTTGGAACAATCGATTACAATAATCGAACCTTTTTCTTTAAGATTTGTAAGCAAAAGCAGCGGCTCTGTCTGATATCTTCTAGATTATTACATATCTCTCAGGATAGTAGGGATTTCGAAAATTATCACAAATGTAAAGAGTATCGCGAATATATTCCTATGTGGGTAAAATAATCATCATAAGGGTAAGATTTAGAATTTAAATAGATTTTGAAGTTACTGATACTGCAATGTTCGAATTGAGTAGCATACTTTTAACTTTGTTGATTCAGTTGGTAGAAAACGATTTTGATCTAATCATCTCGAAGTAGTTTTGTCAACGTGAACGGGAAATAGGAATGATATTCTATTCCCTTGATAGAATCGACAGATGGGACGGTTGAACCAAGATCTGTTACTTCCTTCATAGTAAACTGAATAATTTCTTTCGTTAGAGGAGAATTAACACTTCCGAGGTTAACGGTAGACATTGCTTCTTTTGACATTGACACTTTTCCCATGTCCAACCCCATGACTGACTAAAAAAACAGCAAGTAAAGACAGTTTTGAGATTCTTTAAGGTTTTTAGATTATTTCAGTTTATAAAAGATTACAGCGAAGTAGTAAACATAAGTGTCCAAAAATGTTCGTTTCAGGAGTTTTTTTATCCTTTACTAATAAAACTTATACGACAGTCTTTGGGGTACTTCATCGATCATGGAATGAGAAAATCAGTTACAAGGTTTTGTTTTTATTGTTTCTTCCTTTGAAAAATTTGACTTTGAAGAATTACTTCACCCGCATTCATAGGTCAAGCTTAAAATTTGGTATCGAAAATATCGTTTCATGTTTAATTAATCACCATAAACAATGAAGGTAGCTTATATTGACTTTGTTATACAGGAAGAGTCAGTTGCCTATAGTACATATGATGTATATTGGTTGGACTGTCTAGATATCCATTGGCGTGGTGTGATTTATGCCATCCGATAACCGGATTGGTTGACCTATTTAAACCGTCTTAGTTAACTTGTTTATATTGCGACGGAAACCGATAAAATACAGAGCCTACGGGGTTACGTAAGTCGATATACAATAAGAAAAATGAAATAGAATCGAAATAAAAAACCATGACGCTTTCCCCGTAAATGGTATTTGTATATTGAAATTAAATATACTTACTATCCCCAATGACAAAATTAATTTAAGCTATTGGAATTAGTTTTTACTATGAATATTCAATTGAATTAAATACAGTTCTTCATATACATTGACCGAACATTTTATATATGATAGAGAACATTAACATCTTATGACTTGTTAAGAAACTATATAATGCATTTGAATAAATAAAATATATGCAACATGTTCATTATCTAAATACGTTCAGCTATTTCAAAATAATACGATATATTATACAGGTAAAAAATCTGGTGCACGCTTCACACAACTTTCACTTACCACCTTATTAGAAATAAATTTAAAAAAATTTACATAGAAATTCCATTTACTATTTATGGATACTATCTTCATGGTATTTCGTCACTCTCCATTACCTTCTAGGACTTTGTATGTTAGATATTAATTTTTCTAAAATCTTACCTGTTCAACGCTTATTATATCATATTATACATCTATATTACTATTCTTATTTCCGGAAATTTGTTTTCAACCTAGGAAAAGATTACTCTTTTAGTTATTTATCAAATTCTTTCATAGTTAATATATATATATATATATATTCATTTTTTATCAACACTAATAAAGATAGACGGTTAATTATTCCAAATAAACAAAATTAAAGTTAATTTAGAAGAAGCCATTTTGAAAATTCGGCAATTAAGCTGTCAGACTATTTCGAAGAGTATACGACCTAGCTTATATTAAAGCCCATTTAATTGTACATTGACATAACGATTTTATTCAAAATGATTAGAGCCCGACTTCCTGTAAGTAGATTTTGGCGAAGAAATTGCTGTAACATCCTAGGCCTATACATACCTTGAATACGTAATTTCAGTTTCGTACAAGTTTTCGTTTTTGAACAAGACTTACCACATACACACGCACTCACAGCATTGCAAGATTTGGTTATTTGGACTCACTTGACCTTAAATCGGGTATTTCCTTTGAAAACGGGTTCGAAATTTTTCACGATCGCAATACTTTCCGTTACTATATATTTCATATACAAGTAAGTGAAAGTAAAAATAAACGTCTTCATCTATCAATGAAATATATACAATATTGAATGACATAAATATAAAATAGTATAATTGAAATTTTATAGTGAATAATGTCATTATTTATTAGTTAAAGAGAGCAAAAATCAAATAATAAATAACAAAAATTGTTAGAATATTATTGGAAGATTGAAAAAACAAAGCATTAACTAATAACTTCTCCAGGAATAGGCAGAGGAAGTCAGCTCCAGAAGTCAAAGGGGAAGCCTGGAGGGGGGAAAACTGCTTTCTGTAGACCTCTCAGACCTATCGTGTTTTTACTGTGAAGGTAAATTAACCATAAAATTAGGCAACATCAGGACCGAAAAAATAGAAGATCATATAAACGCAGACCAGAGACAGCACATCTCACATCAAAAATCCAAAAAAAGATTTTCAAAATAGAAAGATTCCATCGCTCCAAGACAATTCAGCCCATAGTTAATTCAATCACCATGTGTAGAATATACACAAAATATTTGAATCTCTCAATACTTGGTACCTACAAATGCTTGTTATCTACCGGTGATCTCATCATTTCAATATTGTTTACAATGATTTAAAAATGTTAAAGAGGCTTGACGTACTAGTTCATATATCAAGACGATGAAATGATAAAACCAAAGAAATACGATTATTATTGATTTTTCATTTTACTTGCCGAGATATTTAGCAACTAACATATATATTTATAAAAAAGTAGGAAGAGAATAGTAGCAATCAATAGTTTTTGAATCGAACAGGTGCAGCCTATACGGAAAGCGATTTGACGTTAAGGGATGCATATTCAGCGAATGTAAACAGGAAGACAAGAGCCTTTCTACCGTCAGTAGCCACAAGTGCACTTGACTATACAATTCCCTAGTCGCTCAATATCTGCAACAACCCCATTTGTCACTCTCTCAACCATCCCCTTTCCGGAATATTATGTTTCATACCATGATCAGCACTACCTTTGATAATGAAATAATGATGTTAAAAAGAAAGAACATTAATAGAGATGCATACTTTTATGTATGGTAAAGAGATATATTTCTACTACGATCCAACACAAAAAAAAAAAGTTAAACAATAAAAAATACGTATGCAATCTAAATAAACTAAAAAAAACAACAACATTACAGGCAGTTTCCAAAGATCTCAACTTGCAAAAAAAACTGATAAAAATATAAATATACTGTAAGTTACATAAATTAGCATATTTGGCACATCAAGTGATACATGTAAAGAATTTAATAATTTACTCCACTTAGTCTTAACGTATTTATTAACTAATTTAGTTACAATCAGCATAAGATAGAAAGTTACCAAATACAACCAAGCCAAAGAGGTGAGTTCAGTTTATACAACATGAACCAGAGTTCAAACTAGAGGTCTATTTTTCAACTACTTTTGTACCTTCACCAAGTATTGTCTTGGGTATCAGTAGTCGAAATGTTAACGCAGTTTGTCGCAAGATCGTTGGTAATATGTGATCCTTGTATTTATGCGAAATATTTGCAGATGCGCAAGTTGGTACACTCATCACATGTCTGAGCATTTTGTGATGGAAACTTTGTATGTTAGGATTCGATTTGGTCCATAAATTTTCCAAGTATAAGACCTTATAGGGTTTAGTAAAAATTATATTCATTAGATCCCTCAGTGAGTAGAAGTTTAAATCATCGGTTAAAAATAGATTAAATAATATCTTTTCGTTGGTTAATTGTTTGGTAATTTTCTTAACATAGGCCCCATGGCATCCGGTCGAACTTGATTTGTTTACGTCCGACGAATTATTATGAGATCTTGACTCAAGATCCTTGGGAATGATGCACGGTAACCTCAACACAATTGCCCTAAGATTTTTTATACTTATTCCAGATGTATGCTTTAGTCCCTTAGTTATCCCTTCAAAGATAATGATGAATGCAGATAGCAAGGATTCTGTATTCTAGAACTATTTACAGTAAAGCAGTATTTTGCCACAGTTGTGAGAGATCATCTGAATACAGCATTCCATTGAACTTCTTCCTTTATGACAAAGATCAAACTTTGTACTAAACGAAAAGTGGGTAAAGATGAAATCCTTTTCTTTTTTATTATTGCCTTACTCTATCCAGTTTAATGGAAAAGAGAGAGGGGTAGTAGAGAGAGTACAGGAGATTAAATAAGGAAGGAAAAAATTCATCTTTAGTAGTTAGTTATTCTATTAGTTTTTCTTCGTTGTCTGCTTCTCTGCATACTAATAGGGAAAGAGGCACTTTTAAAATATAGAGCCGTCTCACCCTTCTAGTTTTTTTATAAACAATATATTATGCAAACTATAGATCTACAAATAATATTATTTATTGTAACGTTGATAATATATATTATTCATTACCTAACTGATTTTCAAAATAAAAATTGAAGAATCTAAGTTTTGACGAAAAAAATAACACAGTAATCTATGATTAGCTGGTACAGTAGTCACATTTGTTTAATTTTTTTAAATGTTGTATGTGATAGACGGGTAATGATAAATCCAAGTTTTCAACCTCGACAGACCACCGCATAATTTTGAAATACCTCAAATATTTCGGATTTTATTTTCAGTTTTCGTCAATTTTGGACTCGGTAAAAGTGACTATGTAATCTCTTAAAGTAAAAGAAAATGCAACAAAATGAGACCAAATTTCTTTTTTTAGATCCAATATTTTTGAGATCTAGCGGTTCAAAATTTCGAAAAACTTACAAAATAATCAAAATTTAATATTACCAAATGTGGTTCATAGCTTTTTTACACGCATAATCTGATATTGTGTAAATATCTGAATTCGTTTTGTTTTAGTTACTAATCAATTTTCTTTGTCAAGTTAATCATTTTATAGTATTAAACATTATACTAAGTAGAAAAGAAAATTATGACAAGGCTATCGCTAAGATATTTTTGTTTAACAGATTATTTAATTAAGTCGATAACTTAATTTTCTTTAGGAATGCCGATGATTACGTGAGCCGTTCAAGTTTTGATGTCTTCATCTGGAACAACACTGTATTGTCGTGCTGTAGGAAATGATACTTGAAAATTAAGACTTCGTTTTATATCCCCTACAGTTTAAAAACATTTTTATTTGGTCAGGTAACTTATTACAAGAGAAAAAAAAAATCTACTAAACGATTATCCATTTACTATATCATAAATTATTCATTTATGTAAAATAAAAGTAAATCTCAATAAGGTCACACTAATAATATGCAAAACGTTTTCTCGAATAATGTAGTGCTAATTGCCGTAACTTAGTCGACAATACACTGCTAATTATTATCTACCAATACACTACAAATATAAAATAAAAATCACAATCAGAACTATTTGAATATTTGGCATTGATTTATATTGTTCGTCAATTAAAAATAAAAAAATCTTCCCGTATCAATACCATTCCATTCCAATCAACCTTAATTCCAAAATCATTCGAAAGAACCTAATTACTCCTTGTTATGTCACAAACAATATTATAAAAATTTTAATCGGTATTATAGAAAAATGTTTCTAGGTCATGTAAAGGTCTTTAGGGTGATATACTCGTATTGAATGCAGTAGTCATACATAGGTGAATATTATATATACATGAATATTGAGATATAAGAAAATTCAAGGTTTTATAAATATTTTAACAATTGATATTCAATGTATTTCCTGTGAAATAAATAAAAATTTAATCGAATCCCTATCTGTCAAAACAATTGCCCCTACTACCTCTCTCCCCCTTTGGCAGCATGGGGCATCCCCAACTTGGTATTCCGATGGCGGGCTCAACTGGACATCTGATACCACGCGTTCCATTTGTACCCATTACGGTCCATTATTATGATCGGCTTACCGCTGTTTTTGTCGGTATCTTAGGCCTTTTATAGGCAATAGTTACTAAACTCCTTCCAGCAACAGATAAAAATTTAATTGAGTACGAAACTAATCATGAAGAGAAAATGGTGGAAAGATAAGAAAATTACACATGAGTCCATTTAAACATTTCCGTGAAGTGACAGTTCAGTATAAGTTTTATCTGTGTTCCCTCATTTCCATATATTAGTGCCGTGTCAATATACCATTTCCTTCAGTCTTAGAGCAACCACCAACATTACGAGGTTTTCAAAATTTAAGTTAGTAATGATTGCTCTAATTTTAGTTGAAGAAGAAGAAGAAATTCATGTAAGAAAAACTGTAAATGGCTTCATGAGGCATAGGTGAAAAAGAGAATGTGAAGGAAAGTTTGTATAAGAAATTGATTGATGGTGGAACAAAGCTTTATGAATATTTTAGAATGAGTGAGAATTTTGCAGAGAAAGTCGAATGATATTTATGATGATAAAAAAGCAAGACACCAAATGTAGAATATCCATAAAAACAAAATAAAGATTAACAGTCTGTTTAAGGCGAGTAGTAAATATAAAAATTTACCATTAGTATTTATTTAACGTTGCTTAACAAATTTATAATTTATTGATGACAGCCTAAAACGATTTTTTAGTAATATGCACCAGATTTCATTTGTAAATCAACTAACCCTGTATTTAGGATTGGATGAATCTTTCATAATTGTATATTTCCTGACTCATTTAATCACTAACTTACTGACTCATTCACAGTAACAAACTAAAAAAAATCACGTCCGCGAAACTCTGAATATATCGTTGGGAATTAATCGAAATAGCACAGAAGGAACACTAAGGTAGCACTGACAACGCTGATACTTAACTGCACCAAAACATGTTCACGGAAGAATATTATTTTACACTGATAAGGAATCACGGAATTGACACGCGATGGACATGTGTAAATGGACCCTTATACTAGTAATAAAAACTTACGGGACTATAAAAAACGTGTCCTTTGTACCAAAAGGTCAACTTGGACTAGTTCCCCCTCCCCGACAAAATTGTAGGTCGAAATACGGTAAATAGGTAGGAAGTAAATTCCATTCACATATAGGATATTCCGTAAGTCACGGGAAATATTTAAAGAGCTGACAGTAGGCCTCAAGAGTGATAAAAAAAATTCATACGGACCATGGTCCGATTCCACACAGAAAAGCAGGAAATTTAAGTTATTATAGTAAGAAAATTTTTTGTGGAATAAGAATCGATCACTCAAAAAAGATTCAAGTTAATTAAGTTCCAATTGCACTACATAGTTCTCGTTAAGAAATTTTGAGTGATCGCTTCCTATTCATGAAAAAACGTGACGCTTAAAAAAATCCAAACATTAAATTTAATGATTTTCTGTGTTGTATCGGACCATGGTACATAAGAAATTTGTTTGTTGCTCTAGGTCTACAATTAACTATTCAAATATTTCCTGTGACTTACGGGACACCCTTTACAGTAGAATAGCAATAAAAAAAAAACATTTATATCTATATATTTTAAAATAAGATCTAAATATGTAAAAGAAAAAAGTTAATCACGAACAATGGAATGAATAAAATAAAAAAAATGAGTCTAAGAAGATTAGGATGCAACGATTGAGGATTATCAATGATAGGATCGGACAATCAGAGGATATCGCGGCGCATTTGGTAACTCGACGGCGAATTGGTTTATACAACTTAGCATAATACACGTAAGAGTTATTCAGTACCTGTGATGCAATGGCATCCACGCCCTCAATGAGAGGCCGTTCGATATTAATATACACGAAAAAAAAAAAAACATTAGACAGTTATTGTACATAAAGGATTTGCGTGGTACAAATGGTTTCGCAGTAACTTCTTTTTAAATTTAAATAAACACCAAAATTATTTCCAAAGCAAAGATATATCATTGATGAAAATAAAAATATTAAACAACAGGAAAAGGCGAAATGACTGAATGTTGGAATTACCGAGGTATCTCGCTCCTACCAAGTGCCTACAAGACCCTGTCGAGAACGTTTTTTATGAATATTATGCCGTAAGCTGAGAGACTATTGGGTAAATATCAGGCTGGCTTCAGAAGAGGTTGATCCACTATAAACCAAATATTTTCCTTGAGAATGATATATGAAAAAAGCCTCGAATATCAAATGGTCACTCATCATTTTTTCGTCGACCTAAAGAGAGCTTACGGAAATATCGACAGTGAGATATTTATGGTATGATACCATGCCCTGGAAGTGCTGGGTATACTCGGGAAGTTGATACGGCTGGTGAAAATAACTGTGAGAAGAACGAAATGCCTTGTACTCCTTTCTGATGAGACGGATACTGGCGTAAGACAGGGGGCAGCATTGGCTTGCCTGTTATTTAATACGGCACAAGAAATGGCCATCAGGGAATCCCAAATCCAGGTTGGTGAGACCATCTCTTCAATCGACTCGTCGAACTACTGGTATATGTCGACGATATCGACATTATTGTTGGATCCGAGCGTTCTGTACGAGAAGCCTTCATTAACTTTGAGAGGGCAGCCAGAAAATTCTGTCTAGTAGTCAAAAGGCCAAAACTAAGGGGTGGTAGAGGAAACCTGACTGAGTACTTTGAGGCTGGAGAATACAGGTTCCAACGAGTGGAGAGTTTTTTCTACCTGGGATCTGATGTAAATTCAAGGAATTATCTCAGTCAAGAAATAAGTCAAAGAATCTGTTCAGCAAATCGGTGCTACTTCGACCTCTCCCAGCACATGAGAAGTAGGTTTATTTCCTATCAGACCAAACTATGGCTATAAAAGACCTCATCCGCCCTATTCTTACTTATTGAGCAGAAACTTGGTCTACAATGAAAGCAGATGAGAATCGGCACTGTATATTTGAAAGGAGAATATTGAAG